>NC_069486.1:11555341-11636942 GCF_026875155.1 Cherax quadricarinatus
CAGGAGAGATAGGGGGGACATGATAACGACATACAAAATACTGAGAGGAATTGACAAGGTGGACAAAGACAGGATGTTCCAGAGATTGGACACAGTAATAAGGGGACACAGTTGGAAGTTGAAGACACAGATGAATCACAGGGATTTTAGGAAGTATTTCTTCAGCCACAGAGTAGTCAGTAAGTGGAATAGTTGGGAAGCGATGTAGTGGAGGCAGGGTTCCATACATAGCTTTAAGCAGAGGTATGATAAAGCTCATGGTTCAGGGAGAGTGACCTAGTACGACACAGTGAAGAGGCGGGGCCAGGAGCTTGGACTCGACCCCATGCAACCTCAACTAGGTGAGGTGAGACACACACAACACACACACCACACCACACACAACACACACACAACCACACACACACACACACACACACACACACACAACACACACACACACACACACACACACACACACACACACACACACACACACACACACAAACACACACACACACACACACACAACACACACACAACACACACACACACACACACACACACACACACACACACACACACACACAAACACACACACACACACACACACACACACACACACACACACACACACACACACACACACACACACAAAGTGCCTGATCAAAACATTTTTAGAAACTAGAGAAAGTGCAGAGATTTGCAAGAGAACTAGTCCAGTAACTAGGGAAGAGCTGACAAGACGGGCAACTCAAACTAAACTGAATGACTTTACTGGACAGAGGTACGGGGAGATATGATTTCGATTCTTATGACCAGAGTCTTTGGTAAGATGGGTAAGATAGAAGGATGGGTAGGGATAGATATATTGGAAAAGGGTGGGAGGGGGAGTGAGGTAGGATATAAAAGGTAAGTGGCCAAAGAGACGATAGCAACATGCAAAATTTTCACATGAGTTGACAGGGTTGACTGGAAGAAAGATTTCGAGAGGCGGGAAAGAGGTACACGAGGGCACAGGAGGAGTTTAAAGTCACAGATTACTCACAGGGATGATAGGAAGTATTTCTTCAGCCTCATGGTGGCCAGGAAGTGGACGGACAAGTGTTAGAGGCAGAAGGAAGGCTTCGTATGTAGTTTTAAGGCTAGGTATGACCGGGCGCAGGAGGCTAGTAGGACTAGGAGCTGAGACTCGACCCCCTGCAACCATAAGTAAGCAGGTTAATGGAAATTATTTAGTACAAATAGTTGAGTACGAACAGGTGAGTACATAAGAAGAGTAGTGAATGGAAAGAGAAGAGAAAATAAAAGAAGAAAGATGGAAGAAAGAAGAAATATAAATGGAAAATACAGTACTGTAAAGAGAGAGAGAGAGAGAGGGAGAGAAGAGAGAAGAGAGAGAGGGGAGAGAGAGAAAAGAGAGAGAGAGAGAGAGAGAGAGAAAGAGAGAGGAATGTGTGTGTGTGGTTGTACTAACCCATTTCCGGTTGCAGGGGTCGATTCACAGCTCCTGGGCCCGCCTCTTCACTGAGATATCGGAATGCTGTTCTTAGGTTTGCCAGGCGTCCATATGTTGCAGCAGTTATCTGGTTGATGTGCGCCTCAGGAGATGTGCTCGGTGTTATACTCACCCCAAGATCTTTTTCCTTGAGTGAGGTTTGCAGTCTTTGGTCCCCTAGACTGTACTTTGCCTGTGGTCTTCTTTGCCCTTCCCCGATCTTCATGACTTTGCACTTGGTGGGGTTAAACTCCAGGAGTCAGCTGCTGCACCAGGTCTGTAGCCTGTCCAGATCCCTTTCTAGTTCTGCCTGATCCTCATCCACTTGAATTCTTCGCATTAGCTTCACATCGTGTACAGACAAGGACACCTCTGAACGTATCGCTTCCGTCATGTCATTCACATATACCAGAAACAACACAGGTCCTAGGGCTGACCCCTGTGGGACCCCGCTCGTCACAGGCGCCCACTCTGACACCTCGTCACATACCATCACTCACTGATGTCTTCCTGTCAGGTATTCTCTGATCCATTGCAATGCCTTCCCTGTTACACCTGCCTGGTCCTCCAGCTTCTGCACTAATCTTTTGAGCGGAACTGTGTCGAAAGCCTTGTTACATACCAAGAAAATATAATCTACCCAACCCTCTCTCTCTTGCCTTACTCCAGTAGGTTAGTGACACGATTTCCCTTCCCGAAACAGTGCTGGTTATCGTGTATAAACTCATTCTTTCTAGGTGCTCCACCACTCTTCTCATGATAATCTTCTCAATGACTTTGCATACTATACATGTCAGTGACAGTGGGCTGTAGTTTTGTGCTGTCTGTCTGTCTCCTTTCTTAAAACTTGGGACTAAATTTGCTGTCTTCCACACCTCAGGTAGTCGCCCAGTTTTGATAGATGTGTTGCCAGTGGCACACATAGCGCCTCTGCTCCCTCTCTCAGGACCCACGGAGAGATGTTCGGTCCCACTGCCTTGAGGTATCTAATTCACTTAGAAATCTCTTCACATCCTCCTCTTCTGTGTGTAGTGTATCCAGCACTTGCTGGTGCACCCTTCCATTCCGGCTTTCTGAACTCCTTTCTGGCTCTACTGTCTGTGTGTGTGTGTGTGTGTGTGCTCAATCACTAAAATCACACGATAACTACACTTAATACTACTACTACTACTACTACTACTACTACTACTAATAATAATAATAATAATAATAATAATAATAATAATAATAATAATAATAATAAATCTCTGGTTACAAAACTCGTAAGAGGTCAAAAATAAAAATGAATTTCTGACCTTTCAGCTTGTTGACCTTTCAGTGACCCAGGTGACCTTTCCTGTGTTGAAATGACTAATGACCTGCATGCTTGTACTCGCCTAGTTCTACTTAGGTGTACTGAGATGTACTAGACAAACAGCACTGTCATTTAGAATAGTGTAGCAACACTGCTGGTGTTCCCACTTACATGACATTCCCAACCATCCTTCAGAGTGCAGGCACTGTGCTTTCCACCTCCAGGACTCAAGTCCTGCCAACTAGTGTCCCTGAATCCCTTCATAAATGCTACCATGCCGGCAAGCCCCTTGTATGCACTCCGCTCTAACACGCTCACACAAGCCTGCTGGATGTCCAAGCCCCTCTCACACAAAACCTTTACCCCCTCCTTCCTTCCCTCGATCCCCTACCCCTCCTTCCTTCATCCCAAGTCTTATACACCCTCATTGTCATCCTATTCTGCTCCAACATCTCTATATGCTGAAAACAATAATAATTATAGCAACTTTTGAAACAACCACAACTGAAACAACCACAACTGAAACAACCACAACTGAAACAACCACAACTGAAACAACCACAACTGAAACAACCACAACTGAAACAACCACAACTGAAACAACCACAACTGAAACAACCACAACTGAAACAACCACAACTGAAACAACCACAACTGAAACAACCACAACTGAAACAACCACAACTGAAACAACCACACCTGAAACAACCACAACTGAAACAACCACAACTGAAACAACACACTGAAACAACCACAACCGAAACAACACAACTGAAACAACCACAACTGAACAACCATAACTGAAACAACCACACCGAAACAACCACAACTGAAACAACCACAACTGAAACAACCACAACTGAAACAACCACAACTGAAACAACCACAACTGAAACAACCACAACTGAAACAACCATAACTGAAACAACCACAACTGAAACAACCACAACTGAAACAACCACAACTGAAACAACCACACCTGAAACAACCACAACTGAAACAACCACAACTGAAACAACCACAACTGAAACAACCACAACTGAAACAACCACAACTGAAACAACCACAACTGAAACAACCACAACTGAAACAACCATAACTGAAACAACCACAACTGAAACAACCACAACCGAAACAACCACAACTGAAACAACCACACCTGAAACAACCACAACTGAAACAACCACAACTGAAACAACCACAACTGAAACAACCACACCTGAAACAACCACAATTGAAACAACCACAACTGAAACAACCACAACTGAAACAGCCACAACTGAAACAACCACAACTGAAACAACCACAACTGAAACAACCATAACTGAAACAACCACAACTGAAACAACCACAACCGAAACAACCACAACTGAAACAACCACACCTGAAACAACCACAACTGAAACAACCACAACTGAAACAACCACAACTGAAACAACCACACCTGAAACAACCACAACCGAAACAACCACAACTGAAACAACCACAACTGAAACAGCCACAACTGAAACAACCACAACTGAAACAACCACAGTTGCAGGTTGGCACTGGAGTTAGAGTGGACGTTAGGTCAATGGGTATAGCTAGCACTCAGGTGAGTGAAGGTGGGGCACTGGCTACCCAGGGAGGGGCAGGGAGGGGTGAAAGGTGAGAGAGAGAGGGGAGAAAGGGGAGGGGAGGGAGGGAGGGAGGGAAACGAGGGTGATATGACCGGAAAAATTGTGAGAGGGCAAAAAGTGACCCGAAATTGACCTGAAAGATCGTCCAGGTGTGTGTACTCACCTAATTGTGGTTACAGCGGTCGATTCATAGCTCCTGGCCCCTCCTGTGTGTGTGTTTACCTACTTACCTGTCAGCAGGTGTCATTAAGCACTAATCAGCAGGCTGAGCTGACAATCTTTTCTTAATTAACTATGTGCTGATAGATGTCAGCTTGTGTCTGACGTCTTAAAACGTTATTCTTTTTCCATCTTGTATTGATAAAGTCACTGGATGGGCGAAACGTCTACAAATAAATATACCTACATGTTGCATATGTGTCTAATTCTTTATATTGTCGGTATTGTCTACCATTAATACACAACCTGTGTCTACATCCAGTACCTCTGCAATACCAGCTTTAACTGATGGCTTAACCTGCTTAGCATGGACCAGTAGACCTCCTGCAGTGCTCCTTCCTTCTCATACTCCTCTGCCGGTCGTTTTCCAGGTGTGGGTGACAGTGGTGGTTGTGATGGTCACAACTTCACATATACAAGCACAGTTTAGATTCCCCGAACTGCCATCACCCCCTGAAATATTCTTCGGAGCCTTCAGACCCCTGTTTACACGCCCACGCCCACGCCCGCGCCCACGACCTCCGTTCATCACCCCGCCCGCCCAGTTCCGCCCGCAGCAGGTGAGTGTTCGTAATTCGCTTATATGTTATATATCCAGCTAATACTGCTACTACTACTACTACTACTACGACTACTACTACTACTACTACTACTACTATTACTACTACTACTACTACTACTACTACTATAAATAATAATTAATAATAATAATAATAATAATAATAATAATAATAATAATAATCTTTATTTCTACCAGTACATGATACAACTTATACAGACCATAGCTGACACCTATGACATACTATATAGAAAGTTCCTGGTTATGTAGAGCATTTCCCGCAACTTAGGTTAATTTTGTCCCCAGGATGCCACCCACACCAGTCTGCTAACACCCAGGTACCTACTTATTGCTAGGTGAACAGTGACAGCAGATGCAAGGTGACTAACATCCAGGTACCTACTTACTGCTAGGTGAACATGGACAACAGGTGTGTTAAGGAAACATGTCCTAATATTTACAACCGTTTACCTGGAGTTTACCTGGAGAGAGTTCCGGGGGTCAACGCCCCCGCGGCCCGGTCTGTGACCAGGCCTCCTGGTGGATCAGAGCCTGATCAACCAGGCTGTTGCTGCTGGCTGCACGCAAACCAACGTACGAGCCACAGCCCGGCTGATCAGGAACTGACTTTAGGTGCTTGTCCAGTGCCAGCTTGAAGACTGCCAGGGGTCTGTTGGTAATCCCCCTTATGTGTGCTGGGAGGCAGTTGAACAGTCTCGGGCCCCTGACACTTATTGTATGGTCTCTTAACGTGCTAGTGACACCCCTGCTTTTCATTGGGGGGATGTGCATCGTCTGCCAAGTCTTTTGCTTTCGTAGTGAGTGATTTTCGTGTGCAAGTTCGGTACTAGTCCCTCTAGGATTTTCCAGGTGTATATAATCATGTATCTCTCCCTCCTGCGTTCCAGGGAATACAGGTTTAGAAACCTCAAGCGCTCCCAGTAATTGAGGTGTTTTATCTCCGTTATGCGGGCCGTGAAAGTTCTCTGTACATTTTCTAGGTCAGCAATTTCACCTGCCTTGAAAGGTGCTGTTAGTGTGCAGCAATATTCCAGCCTAGATAGAACAAGTGACCGGGGATCGAACCACCGACCTCAATGCGTGAGATGAATGCGCTACCAACCCAGCTACGGGACACCGTCTTATTGCTCGCTCTCACGCATCGCTCTCTACACGCAAGATTTCTTACTAACGAAATATCGAAGGGGAAGGAGACTCGAACCCATGGCAAACTGGTCTTAGACCAGTGTATTATACTCACCCCACTATTCCAATCGCGTGCACTGAGGTAGAGGGGATTGGGATTATGCCATACACCCCACTATTCCAATCGCGTGCTCTGAGGTAGAGGGGATTGGGATTATGCCATACGGGTATTGGATCACGCAGCAGCTGGAATACACCCGACTAATGCTTTTATTATGGATATATTTTTAGTAATCCACGTTAAAAGCTAAACCCACGTGGGTTATTCGTCGCAAGGCTGTCTGGCTGAGAGCCGGACAGGAGCAATTCCTATCTGTATGCTAATTCGTTTTTTTCCATTGTTGTTCTGTCAGGTCCGTCGGCCAGCACCTCCAGTCCTCAGACCACAGTCACCCACACCTCAACAGAACCTCATATCTCCTATAATCAGACCCGTGAGTATAATCCAGGTGCAGGTAGGGCAGCAGGTAGGGCAGCAGGTAGGGAAGCAGGTAGGGAAGCAGGTAGGGCAGCAGGTAGGGAAGCAGGTAGGGAAGCAGGTAGGGCAAGGGGCAACATGCCTGGCTTGCCCACTAGGCACAATGGGTCAGTGACAGGTACACAGAAGGGAATTTGTTTTGTTAGATATACACCGAGATGTGTATATCTTAGTGTACATACACTGAGAGGTGTATATCTTAGTGTATATATACTGAGAGGTGTATATCTTAGTGTATATAAATAAATAAATAAATAACAAAAAGGCACAATACCGTGACTGGAACGATACACAAATAACCCGCACATAAAAGACAGAAGCTTACGACGACGTTTCGGTCCGACTTGGACCAGTGTATATACACTGAGAGGTGTATATCTCAGTGTATATACACTGAGAGGTGTATATCTCAGTGTATATACACTGAGAGGTGTATATCTCAATGTATATACACTGAGAGGTGTATATCTCAATGTATATACACTGAGAGGTGTATATCTCAGTGTATATACACTGAGAGGTGTATATCTCAGTGTATATCTCAGTATATCACATTAATCAGTATTTTAGTTATTCTTGACTAGTGGTGTACAGGTGACATGCAGCCTTAATGACCCTCAACTCATTACATTGTAACCCTAACAACTCAACCAACATTACATCATACATCATACTCAACCAACATTACATCATACAGGATGGGTAATGAATCATTCACACGTCATACATGGTCACAATCATGAGCAAATTACAAGGTCTGTAACTTGGTCACGATTGTGACCAGATCTACCTGGAGTTCATTACCTTGTAACTTGGTCATGATTGTGACCAGATCTGCCTGGAGTTCATTACCTTGTAACTTGGTCATGATTGTGACCAGATCTACCTGGAGTTCATTACCTTGTAACTTGGTCATGATTGTGACCAGATCTACCTGGAGTTCATTACCTTGTAACTTGGTCATGATTGTGACCAGATCTACCTGGAGTTCATTACCTTTGTACCTTGTTTAGCTATCAAAACTTTGGGGCCCAGTCCCTGGACCCATTATGTACCTCTGTAATTTTGAGGTACAGTCCCTGGACCCATTATGTACCTCTGTAATTTTGAGGTACAGTCCCTGGACCCATTATGTACCTCTGTAATTTTGAGGTACAGTCCCTGGACCCATTATGTACCTCTGTAATTTTGAGGTACAGTCCCTGGACCCATTATGTACCTCTGTAATTTTGAGGTACAGTCCCTGGACCCATTATGTACCTCTGTAATTTTGAGGTACAGTCCCTGGACCCATTATGTACCTCTGTAATTTTGAGGTACAGTCCCTGGACCCATTATGTACCTCTGTAATTTTGAGGTACAGTCCCTGGACCCATTATGTACCTCTGTAATTTTGAGGTACAGTCCCTGGACCCATTATGTACCTCTGTAATCTTTCGACTACCTCCCACAGGGTGGGTATGGGCTGTGAAATTAAGATATTAACCTAACTGAACAGGATGGGCTACGTACATCAGCTCATAAAATGTGTCAATCTTAGCTGGTAGACTTCAGCAAGGTGGTGAGGGTATCATCAGACATTCCACTATGGTCCAGTAACTACGACAGCCTCAAAGTTACCTTCCAGCAGTGCTGGAGTTACTGTTACCCAAGTAATGAGGGTATCATCAAACATTCCACTATAGTTCAGTGCCTACGGCAGCTTCAGAAACATTTCAATAGGCCTTAGTCCTACACCCAGCCTATGTTTTGTATCACTGATTACGTATTCGTTTATTTTCTATTGCTCTCAATAATCACGTATTTTGAATTAAAAAAATGGTATACGAATGTAATTGTGTAGAGTGTTCGTCCATGGACTACTATGACTACTACTCTGTGTACGACGTGTACGACTTGTACGACGACTCGACGAACGTCCTGATCCTGTTGTTCTGGTTCGGATGTTGCATGTGTTGCTTCGATCTGGTTTTGTTAACGTTGGTCCACTGAGTGTTCTGACCAGCCCTGCGTGACCTAGGATGACCCTCTGCCGTCTAGGGCAACTTGTCCACTCTCTCTCAGGTCGACGACGACCAGGTCCCTCTCCTCCTGCGTCCAGGACGATTTGTACTCCTGTGAAAACCTCGTCGACCTGCTTGTAGAGGCCACTGCTGCAGGAAGAGATGTAGGGAGGGTGGTTGGGTCCTGACTTGAGGACCTCCACACCCCTTCTGTGAGCCGTGACGACCTCCACACCCCTTCTGTGAGCCGTGACGATCTCCACACCCCTTCTGTGAGCCGTGACGATCTCCACACCCCTTCTGTGAGCCGTGACGACCTCCACACCCCTTCTGTGAGCCGTGACGACCTCCACACCCCTTCTGTGAGCCGTGACGACCTCCACACCCCTTCTGTGAGCCGTGACGACCTCCACACCCCTTCTGTGAGCCGTGACAATCTCCACACCCCTTCTGTGAGCCGTGACGATCTCCACACCCCTTCTGTGAGCCGTGACGACCTCCACACCCCTTCTGTGAGCCGTGACGACCACCAGCAACTTGATTTTTCTTGAGATGCCCAGAACCCAAAACTTGACATGATAACACTTCGTTTTTCCCTGGTAATGTTGTACACGGGAGTTCATGAGAGTGCATGGGAGTGCATGAGAGTACATGGGAGTGCATGAGTATGTGGGAGTACACGGTAAACAACTATCAGAGGACATGGTAGTCCACAGAGACGATCTACCAAGAACTGTCATGTATCCTACAGGTACACAAATAACCCGCACATAAAAGACAGAAGCTTACGACGACGTTTCGGTCCGACTTGGACCATTGACAAAGTCACACTAACAGAGGAGGAGCAGGACGGCTATATATAGGCAGGAAAGGTGGAGGGTAGTAGTAGTATAGTAGTAGTTAGTAGTAGTAGTAGTAGTAGTAGTAGTCAGTAGTACAAGAATTGTATAAATACCGACAGGATGAAATGACACATGCACAACACCCGGGCATCCCCACTGATGAAATTAGACACATGTGCGGCGTCTGGTTGTCTTTGTTGTGGACGTTTCGCCATCCAGTGGCTGGCTGGATGGCGAAACGTCTACGGGGGATGCCCGGGTGTTGTGCATGTGTCATTTCATCCTGTCGGTATTATATACAATTCTTGTACTACTACTACTACTACTACTACCACTACTACTACCTCCACCTCTTCCTGCCTATATATAGCCGTCCTGCTCCTCCTCTGTTAGTGTGACTTTGTCAATGGTCCAAGTCGGACCGAAACGTCGTCGTAAGCTTCTGTCTTTTATGTGCGGGTTATTTGTGTATCGTTCCAGTCACGGTATTGTGCCTTTTTGTTATTTATCCTACAGGTATGTGAGGCCAGGACAGTAAAGCACAAGTCTCAGGTCTTGTTGTAGGCACTGACATCTTCGCACATGAGCGAAACATCGCCTTATAGAGGCTGAGTGTGTTTATTTTACTCATTCCTTAACGTTGCACAAGTCATTGCACTGTAACCTTGTGCAATATTGACTTAAGATCCCATTTATGGCGTCATCTTTCACTGCTTTCCTAAACCTAATTGATGTTAATGAAGGCTCTTGATCAAGGGAATTAGAGCTCACTTTTCCCTCTGATTTGAAGTAGATCACTCCCAACATTAAAGTACCCATACTAATTTAGCGCTTACAGAAATCCGTAGCGTATATTTCTTAAAAATTACCCATTATTTTATATTATCATTTCCTTAATTTCTTTTCTAAATTATTTATTTTTATTAGAGTAATATTAATTTTATTTTTTCTTATTTAATTAATTATTTTATTAATATTTTATTGGTCCATTTTAATTATAAATTAAAATAACTTTTATGTTACAAATTAAAATGTTTTAGTTTCCCTTAATTTGTGATTTTTTTTTTCACTTTAAGGTGAAACTATAATATTTATGACTTAAATTTTTTTCAGACACCACAACGTCGACCAACGCCACAGTTCTCTCGGCCACAGCAGCTGCAGCAACAACTGCAACAGCAGCAGCTGCAGAAGCTGCAACAACAACAACTCCTTCAACAACAACAGCAGAAGCTGCAACAACAACAACTCCTTCAACAACAACAGCAGAAGCTGCAACAGCAACAACGCCTTCAACAACAACAGCTTCGAAAACCTCCATCTGACCTCAGTGGTTTTGGATCACCACGACCCGACTCCCTCATTACTAATTCACAATCACAACCCCGACGACCACAAGCACCCCCACCAGAAATATTCTCCCCTTCCAAACCCATCACAAACCCACTACCCAACCCCATCACCAACACCATCCTGGGCATGACCCCTCCACCTCCACCCCGTCCCCAAGCACCCAAACCTATTTCTCTCCCTTCCCCACCTTCCCCACCTCCTCCCACTATCTTACAAGCAGTGGACCTGGCCACCCCTCGCCCCATACGACCCCTACCACCAATAAACTCAAATTCAGTGGAAGAACTGCTGGTAAATCCAGTTCCAGCTGTCAACGCTGGGGTCCTCCCTTTGGCCAACGAGAAACCCAGTGAACAGCAGCTCTTCCCACCCCTTTCTAATATTCCTTAATTCTTAGTCATTTTGGGGTTTAAATGCGTCCAGCGCCTATCAAAGTTTTCCATTATCGTTCGTAGTGTCTGCTGTTATTATTTTTTTGTTAATGGAGGACTGTGCATTGAATTATAAGCTATATTATAGTAGTGCCACCTCTGTACCCGTTCCTAATTTGCTTAAAAATGATTATAAACTAATCTAGATTCATGTATAGTACTATTGACAATTGTAAACAGAAGGCATAGGTTTGAGAATGAGTTTTTATTGGGACAATGTATCGCTCTATATAGAGCTAGAGTTATGATTAAAACTCTACACAGAGAAAAAGGTCTGTAACCTATGTCATTTCTTCATATTAGCAATTCTGGAGGCAAGCCAAAGAATATGCAAGGGCCATAATTGCTTTGCTAGTGGTCCATACCGGTCCATACTGGCCCATACCTCTTTAGTATAGGCCAGTAGGCCTACTGCAATATTTCTCCACATATTCTTTACTTAAAAATCCCTTCACACGCCAACTCATATAACGCCATAAATGCAGCGATGACTCCAAGACAAATGTTGCTAAACATGACTCGCGAATCGAAATAAAAGAATTGTCAACTACATAACTTAGATCCAATCCTCCATGACTCGAGGCAGATAGTTTCACACACCATGTTAATACCACTATTTTTGCCTTTATTGCCCATTGTACTGAGCCGTCAAAAACCGAATCTCAACTTTCCTAAAAATGGAGAGAAAAAAAGGCAGGTATAGAGTTCCACCTGGGACAACTTCTTGCTCTATGTAGAGCTCTATAAGGTCAATCCAAGTGATGATTAAGCTCTATTGTGGCAACTTTTTGCTCTAGTGACTTTCTCTGCAATTTTGTTTGCAATATATAAGTGAAACGTAAGAACTGTGTACGATATTGTGTCCTCCAGCAAGGTCCCTTGATTTGTATCTAACCTACAATTCAGAGAGGGAACTTTAGATGACGTTTCGGTTCTCCCTGGACCGAAAAGTTACTTTATAATGGTCCTGGACGGACCGAAACATCTTGATGTTCCAGAGAGGACCGATAGTTTGATATCCAGAATTGTTCCGGCCAGGGTATTGTGTGTTGTGAATTGTTCCAGCCAGGGTATTGTGTGTTGTGAATTGTTCCAGCCAGGGTATTGTGTGCTGTGAATAGTTCCAGCCAGGGTATTGTGGGTTGTGAATTGTTCCAGCCAGTGTATTGTGGTTGTGAATTGTTCCAGCCAGGGTATTGTGGGATGTGAATTGTTCCAGCCAGTGTATTGTGGTTGTGAATTGTTCCAGTCAGGATATTGTGGGTTGTGAATTGTTCCAGTCAGGGTATTGTGTGTTGTGAATTGTTCCAGCCAGGGTATTGTGGGTTGTGAATTGTTCCAGCCAGGGTATTGTGGTTGTGAATTGTTCCAGCCAGGATATTGTGGGTTGTGAATTGTTCCAACCAGGGTATTGTGTGTTGTGAATTGTTCCAGCCAGTGTATTGTGGTTGTGAATTGTTCCAGCCAGGATATTGTGGGTTGTGAATTGTTCCAGCCAGGGTATTGTGTGTTGTGAATTGTTCCAGCCAGGGTATTGTGGGTTGTGAATTGTTCCAGCCAGTATTGTGGGTTGTGAATTGTTCCAGCCAGGGTATTGTGTGTTGTGAATTGTTCCAGCCAGGGTATTGTGGGTTGTGAATTGTTCCAGCCAGGGTATTGTGTGTTGTGAATTGTTCCAGCCAGGGTATTGTGGGTTGTGAATTGTTCCAGCCAGTGTATTGTGGTTGTGAATTGTTCCAGCCAGGGTATTGTGGGTTGTGAATTGTTCCAGCCAGTGTATTGTGGTTGTGAATTGTTCCAGCCAGGGTATTGTGGGTTGTGAATTGTTCCAGCCAGTGTATTGTGGTTGTGAATTGTTCCAGCCAGGGTATTGTGTGTTGTGAATTGTTCCAGCCAGGGTATTGTGGGTTGCGAATTGTTCCAGCCAGGGTATTGTGGTTGTGAATTGTTCCAGCCAGGATATTGTGGGTTGTGAATTGTTCCAGCCAGGGTATTGTGTGTTGTGAATTGTTCCAGCCAGGGTATTGTGTGTTGTGAATTGTTCCAGCCAGGGTATTGTGTATTGTGAATTGTTCCAGCCAGGGTATTGTGGGTTGCGAATTGTTCCAGCCAGGGTATTGTGTGGTGTGAATTGTTCCAGCCAGGGTATTGTGTGTTGTGAATTGTTCCAGCCAGGGTATTGTGGGTTGTGAATTGTTCCAGCCAGGGTATTGTGGGTTGTGAATTGTTCCAGCCAGGGTATTGTGTGTTGTGAATTGTTCCAGCCAGGATATTGTGGGTTGTGAATTGTTCCAGCCAGGGTATTGTGGGTTGTGAATTGTTCCAGCCAGGATATTGTGTGTTGTGAATTGTTCCAGCCAGGATATTTTGGGTTGGGGAATTGTTCCAGCCAGGGTATTGTGGGTTGTGAATTGTTCCAGCCAGGGTATTGTGTGTTGTGAATTGTTCCAGCCAGGGTATTGTGGGTTGTGAATTTTTCCAGCCAGGGTATTGTGGGTTGTGAATTGTTCCAGCCAGGGTATTGTGGTTGTGAATTGTTCCAGCCAGGATATTGTGTGTTGTGAATTGTTCAAGCCAGGATATTGTGGGTTGTGAATTGTTCCAGCCAAGGTATTATGTGTTGTGAATTGTTCCAGCCAGGGTATTGTGGGTTGTGAATTGTTCCAGCCAGGGTATTGTGGTTGTGAATTGTTCCTGCCAGGATATTGTGGGTTGTGAATTGTTCCAGCCAGGGTATTATGGTTGTGAATTGTTCCAGCCAGGGTATTGTGGTTGTGAATTGTTCCAGCCAGGGTATTGTGGTTGTGAATTGTTCCAGCCAGGATATTGTGGGTTGTGAATTGTTCCAGCCAGGATATTGTGGGTTGTGAATTGTTCCAGCCAGGGTATTGTGGGTTGTGAACTGTTCCAGCCAGGGTATTGTGGTTGTGAATTGTTCCAGCCAGGGTATTGTAGGTTGTGAATTGTTCCAGCCAGGGTATTGTGGTTGTGAATTGTTCCAGCCAGGGTATTGTGGGTTGTGAATTGTTCCAGCCAGGGTATTGTGGTTGTGAATTGTTCCAGCCAGGGTATTGGGGGTTTGTGAATTGTTCCAGCCAGGTATTGTGGGTGTGAATTGTTACAGCCAGGGTATTGTGGTTGTGAATTGTTCCAGCCAGGGTATTGTGGGTTGTGAATTGTTCCAGCCAGGGTATTGTGGGTTGTGAATTGTTCCAGCCAGGGTATTGTGGTTGTGAATTGTTCCAGCCAGGGTATTGTGGGTGTGAATTGTTCCAGCCAGGGTATTGTGGGTGTGAATTGTTCCAGCCAGGGTATTGTGGGTGTGAATTGTTCCAGCCAGGGTATTGTGGTTGTGAATTGTTCCAGCCAGGGTATTGTGGTTGTGAATTGTTCCAGCCAGGGTATTGTGGGTTGTGAATTGTTCCAGCCAGGGTATTGTGGGTTGTGAATTGTTCCAGCCAGGGTATTGTGGTTGTGAATTGTTCCAGCCAGGGTATTGTGGTTGTGAATTGTTCCAGCCAGGGTATTGTGGGTTGTGAATTGTTCCAGCCAGGATATTGTGTGTTGTGAATTGTTCCAGCCAGGGTATTATGTGTTGTGAATTGTTCCAGCCAGGGTATTGTGGTTGTGAATTGTTCCAGCCAGGGTATTGTGGTTGTGAATTGTTCCAGCCAGGGTATTGTGGTTGTGAATTGTTCCAGATACGGTATTGTGTGTGTCATTCTCCTCTAAATAAAAAACCGCGAGTTTGTTATAATAATCTCTAGTATCATGACCAAAATAAAGAAAACTTTGGTATTTAAGACAAAATAGCAGAGGCCTATTCTTGTTTCGTATATAATTTGGACAAAATAGAAGTGTGACTTATGGTTCCATAGGCCTACGTAATGTATATGCCCATTATTGTGTATACTGAAGGAGATATACTGTCCTCCTCCAGGACTGGAGTTTACCTGGAGAGAGTTCCGGGGGTCAACGCCCCCGCGGCCCGGTCTGTGACCAGGCCTCCTGGTGGATCAGAGCCTGATCAACCAGGCTGTTGCTGCTGGCTGCACGCAAACCAGCGTACGATCCACAGCCCGGCTGGTCAGGAACCGACTTTAGGTGCTTGTCCAGTGCCAGCTTGAAGACTGCCAGGGGTCTGTTGGTAATCCCCCTTATGTGTGCTGGGAGGCAGTTGAACAGTCTCGGGCCCCTGACACTTATTGTATGGTCTCTTAACGTGCTAGTGACACCCCTGCTTTTCATTGGGGGGATGGTGCATCGTCTGCCAAGTCTTTTGCTTTCGTAGTGAGTGATTTTCGTGTGCAAGTTCGGTACTAGTCCCTCTAGGATTTTCCAGTTAGTTAGTTAAAGATTAGCCGGTATTCTCCCGGCCCGGGCCTTGTCCAAGTGGTGGCCCGGCCTTGGCTCCCTCTTTAGGGAGTGTCTGAGACCTAAGTCTCCCATGGGAGGAGGCATAAGCACCTCCTCATCTTTGGGACCAACTGTCCCCAGGCCTAGCCACAAGCTAGGCCTCTCTGGTCTGCCATCCCCGCCCCAAGGGGGCAAATGGGAATGACAGTCTTATGAGCTAAAGGCTCGGGCTCAGGCACCTACCCTACCCTAGAAGGGCTAGGACAGTCTTATGAGCTAAAGGCTCGGGCTCAGGCACCTACCCTACCCTAGAAGGGCTAGGACAGTCTTATGAGCTAAAGGCTCGGGCTCAGGCACCTACCCTACCCTAGAAGGGTTAGGACAGTCTTATGAGCTCAAGGCTCGGGCTCAGGCACCTACCCTACCCTAGAAGGGTTAGGACAGTCTTATGAGCTCAAGGCTCGGGCTCAGGCACCTACCCTACCCTAGAAGGGTTAGGCATGGTGTCGATCAGGATTTTCCAGGTGTATATAATCATGTGTCTCTCCCGGACTGGTGACAACACAAGCTACATCTCGAAAATTGGACTGAGACCTGGTTTTCAAAACCATGTTGGTAGGTCCAAGACCCACACAGGTTAGTTATCATAGTCAAGGAAAGCGCAAAGCCCGTATGGGGCTCCCCCTACATTATGAATGATGTTTGAAACGTTTATTTCCAGAATGTTGTATCCAGCCTCTTTATAGACATCACTAAAAAATCTGGATTAATAAAAAATATATATTCGTTGAGTTTAGGTCTTCACTAATAAATATTCCTGAGTAATAATCTAATCCCTTGGATCAAAAACTTCGTTTACAAATTGTTACCAATATATTTTAAAAAAATAATAAAATTTAACATTTTTCTATGCAAATTAAATATATTTAAATAAATATTTTGATACTTTTTTAGAAATATATATATACTTTTATATTTACTTATTTATCATACGCTTTTAATTATATAAAAATGTGATATATATTTTTAAAATAATTAAAATTGCTTAAAAATTGGGATCGGTGATCTTGTTATTAAAGTTATTTTAAAGGTCAACTATTTTGTTTTATTTCTTACCTCAGTTAAGATTTCGTTCGGATTTTTAACCCCGGAGGGTTAGCCAGCCAGGATAACACAAGAAAGTCAGTGCGTCATCGAGGACTGTCTAACTTATTTCCATTGTGGTCCTTAATCTTGTCCCCCAGGATGCCACCCACACCAGTCCACTAACACCCAGGATGCCACCCACACCAGTCCACTAACACCCAGGATGCCACCCACACCAGTCCACTAACACCCAGGATGCCACCCACACCAGTCGACTAACACCCAGGATGCCACCCACACCAGTCCACTATCACCCAGGATGCCACCCACACAGTCGGACTAACACCCAGGATGCCACCCACACCAGTCATAACACCAGATAGCACCAACCAGTCGACTAACACCAGGATGCCCCACACCAGTCAACTAACACCAGATGCGACCCACACCAGTCGACTACACCCAGGATACCACAGACACCATCGACTAACACCCAGGATGCCACCCACACCAGTCGACTAACACCCAGGATGCCACCCACACCAGTCGACTAACACCCAGGATGCGACCCACACCAGTCGACTAACACCCAGGATACCACAGACACCAATCGACTAACACCCAGGATGCCACCCACACCAGTCGACTAACACCCAGGATGCCACCCACACCAGTCGACTAACACCCAGGATGCGACCCACACCAGTCGACTAACACCCAGGATACCACAGACACCAATCGACTAACACCCAGGATGCCACCCACACCAGTCGACTAACACCCAGGATGCCACCCACACCAGTCGACTAACACCCAGGATGCCACCCACACCAGTCGACTAACACCCAGGATGCAACCCACACCAGTCAACTAACACCCAGGATGCCACCCACACCATCGATTAACACCCAGGATGCCACCCACACCAGTCGATAACACCCAGGATGCCACCCACACCAGTCGACTAACACCCAGGATGCCACCCACACCAGTCGACTAACACCCAGGATGCAACCCACACCAGTCAACTAACACCCAGGATGCCACCCACACCAGTCGATTAACACCCAGGATGCCACCCACACCAGTCGATTAACACCCAGGATGCCACCCACACCAGTCGACTAACACCCAGGTACCTACTTACTGCTAGGTGAACAGGACAACAGGTGTAAGGAAACGTGTGGAAATGTTTCCACCCGCCGGGGATCGAACCCGGGTCCTCCGTGTGTGAAGCGGGAGCTTTAGCCACCAGGCCACCGGGCCTTTAAGGGAGATGCCTTGATGCTTTTAGAAGGCTTTTGATCCAAGGAATATGAGCTACCCTCCTATTCCTTGGTCAGAGTCTCATTACCTCGACTGATCTAGGCGCTCTATGACCCCTACAGGTTTAGCGCTACTAAATAGAATATTAATATTATTATTATTATTAGTAATAGTAGTTGACCTGGAGAGAGAGTTTCGGGGGTCAGCGCCCCCGCGGCCCGGTCTGAGACCAGGCCTCATGGCGGTTCAGCGCCTGATCAACCAGGCTGTTACTGCTGGCCGCAAGCAAACTGACGTACGAACCACAGCCCGGTTACTAGTGGTATTATTATTATTATATATTATTATTATTATTATTATTATTATTATTATTATTATTATTATTATTATTATTATTACTATTATTATTATTATTATTATTATTATTATTATTATTATTATTATTATTATTATTATTATTATTATTTATTATTATTATATAATTATTATTATTATTATATTATTATTATTATTATTACTATATATTATTATTATAATTATTATTATTATTACTATTATTATTATTATTATTATTATTATATTATTATTATATTATTATATTATTATTATTATTATTATATTATTATTATTATTATTATTATTATTATTATTATTATTATTATTATTATACATGGAGGTGGAGTGTGGTCGTGTCTTGGTTTAATAAAGCAACTTTAATAAAGCAACTTTCTCCCTGCATATTTAATTCATTTCTACCTTTCCTCTGTTATCTCTCTCATTAAGAACGCTCTAAGAACTTCCTGCGGTGTATTGTGTTCTTGGTATATAAGAATAACTTAAGTTACAGCGCCAGAACTAGGGAATTATCCATATTTATAAAATTGTTTGGTACACTATTGTATTTTTGTTGCACTCTCAAAATTTTGCTGTATTTGGTTTTAAAGGCTAGATATATTGAGAGATGTATATTTCTTATATTTCCCGTCTCAGTGTATATCACGACCCGATACCTTCTCCCTGCTATCTCTAGTGTATATGCACTTCTCCCTGCTATCTCTCAGTGTATATAACATTGTTCTTGCAATATTTTTTTAAGTGTATATAACACTTTTCCTGCATATCTTCCCCCACTGTATGTTTTACATTTGCAGGAGATTCATTGACTAGCTTGTATTTTAAGTGTTCTTAAGTATAACTGACTGGTACTTAACCTAGCGTGCAGGCTAGATCTGTAACACCCACTTGTAGCTGGTTATCTTACAGTTTGCAGGCTAGACGCTGTTATCTTACCTCAGCTTAGTTTACAAGCTATGAGCTGATTAAGACACTTGTACAATAGTTAGTTATCTTTATCCCCAAAGCTTCACGTACACATTAACCTTGATAGGCGGAATACCGAGGTTGCAGCTCTGGAGACAGTAGAAGCTGGGGAGAGGTGCTGTGATCAGTCTATTAACCTTGAAGGAGAGGCGTGACGTGGAATTTCTCCTTTTTTTGCAACACTGCAAGCGCCTGATAGCGTGTACATTGCAACTTGAAAGGCCTAGGACTGTCATTCAACTCCTCCCATGGTTATTTTGCAACACATTAAGTGTCAAAAGCCCAAGACTGTTCAACTGCCTCCCAGCATGCATAACGGGGATTACCAATAGACCCCTGGCTGTGTTCTAGACCCCTGGCTGTGTTTTAGACCCCTGGCTGTGTTCTAGACCCCTGGCTGTGTTTTAGACCCTTGGCTGTGTTCTAGACCCCTGGCTGTGTTTTAGACCCCTGGCTGTGTTCTAGACCCCTGGCTACCTTCAAGACCCCTGGCTGTCTTCAAGACCCCTGGCTGTCTTCAAGACCCCTGGCTGTCTTCAAGAAGGCACTGGACAGGCACCTAAAGTCAATACCTGACCAGCCAGGCTGTGGTTCGTACGTTGGTTGCGTGCGGCCAACAGTAACAGTCTGGTTGATCAGGCCCTGATCCATCATGAGGCCTGGTCACAGACCGGGCCGCGGGGGCGTTGACCTCCGGAATCTTCTCCAGATATACTCCAGGTATATATAATAATTTATATATTTATATGTACACGTACCTGAAAAAAACTAACTTACCAAGGACAAACCAGAAAAGATCAGAAAAGTGACTTATTTCCATTAGAAGTTTGTGCCACTCATCTACAACTCTATTGCCAAACCAGGACACTGCAACTTGCTAGACAATACACCATTACCACTGCAATTTAGCGGTCAAAACTTTAGAGGAATTGTGTGCCTCTGTAATTTTTGACTACCTCCCACCCCATGGAAATAGGGCGAATCTTAAATCTATTGGGAATAAATCACTTGTCTAACTTTTTCTGGGTTACCTGGAGAGAGAGTGTCGGGGGTCAACGCCCCCCGGCCCGGTCTGTGACCAGGCCTCATGGTAGATCAGGGTCTTATCAACCAAGATGTTACTATTGTTGGCCGCACGTAAACCGACATACGAACCACAACCTGGTTGGTCAGGTACTGACTTTAGGTGCTTGTCCAGTGCCTGCTTGAAGACTGCCAGGGGTCTTGAAGACAGCCAGGGGTCTTGAAGACAGCCGGGGGTTTTGAAGACAGCCAGGGGTCTTGAAGACAGCAAGGGGTTCTGAAGACAGCCAGGAATCTTGAAGACAGCCAGGGGTTTTGAAGACAGCCAGGGGTTTTGAAGACAGCAAGGGGTTCTGAAGACAGCCAGGAGTTTTGAAGACAGCCAGGGGTTTTGAAGACAGCCAGGGGTTTTGAAGACAGCAAGGGGTTCTGAAGACAGCCAGGGGTTTTGAAGACAGCCAGGAATCTTGAAGACAGCCAAGGGTTTTGAAGACAGCCAGGGGTTTTGAAGACAGCAAGGGGTTCTGAAGACAGCCAGGGGTTTTGAAGACAGCCAGGAATCTTGAAGACAGCCAAGGGTTTTGAAGACAGCAAGGGGTTCTGAAGACAGCCAGGAATCTTGAAAATAGCCAGGGGTCTTGAAAACAGCCAGGGGTCTATTGGTAATCCCCCTTATGTATGCTGGGAGGCAGCTGAACAGTCTTGGGCCCCTGACACTTATTGTGCTGTCACTTATCGTGCTAGTGACACCCCCGCTTGTCACTGGGGGGATGTTGCACCGTCTCCCATACCTTTTGCTGTCCTTATGGAGGAATGATTTTCCGTGGTGTAAGTTTGGTACTAGTCCCTGTAGGGTCCCTGGATTCTTTAGACATATGTTGGTATGTATGATAATCTTTGTAACTGTGTATACCTGAATAAAGTCACACCACAAGAAATAAGAAGGAATAATAGATAGGAATAACAGATAGGAAGGAATAATAAGAGAATCAATGTGTATAGGCACCATTCTTAATTTTAACATTATTTTACTGGGATTCATTAAGGTGTCCCCTCAAGGGAGGTTCCTTGACGCTGGTGAGGGGCTCTTGATCCAGGGAATTGAATTTGTGCTCCAGTTCCCTGAATTAAACCAGAATACCTTCCATAGACGCTATATAATCCTACGGATTTAGCGCTCCCCATAATAATAGCAATAATAATAATAATAATAATAATAATAATAATAATAATAATAATAATAATAATAGTAATAATAATAATAATAATGATGATAATAATAATAATATATTATATTAAGGGTCCCTTTTAATTCACTTCAGTCTTATTCATCCGCCATAAAAAAAACTAGTTCCATAAACATTCGCCAATTTTACTATGAATTCGAATACATTTGCACCAGTAGCAGCCACAGTAGTTAGCTAATATAATTTTTAATAAAAATTACAAATATTAGTGGTAGAATATGACGATAGAGAATAATAAAGAAATATGAGGTGCGGAGGAGGAGTAAGGCGGTCAAGCGTCTCCCAGCCAGGACCGGTGACATCTTATCTCCATTATTTACCCTCAAAATGAAGCGAGGCACCGACCGAGACCTATCCCCATCAAGCAAGAGATCGAGATCAAGTGTTGGGAGGTACGAGGACAGCAGCGAGGACGACGGCCGGCGTAGTAGCCGAGGTGGCAGCCCAGGCCGCCGTTACCCCCCCCCTGAGCCCCTTCACCGCCCAGATCGTGACGATTTTAGGGGCCCCAGGGGCCCCTTACCTCCAACCTACAAAGTCCTATGTGTCTCGAACCTCCACGCCAAAGCTAGCGATGAGATGGTGAGAGAGGCGCTGTACAGGGAGTTTAAAAGGTTCGGCGAGGTGAGCGTGAAGGTTTCTTTAGGGGCCGACGAGAGGCTGGCTTATGTCTACTTCCGGAGCAGCGAGGAAGCCAGGGAAGCCAAGCACAGCAAGCCTAGGATCCTCTTTTATGATCGCCCTGTGATGGTTGAGCCTATGTATGAGGCTGTTAGGGAGTATGGGCTCCCCCGGGGGCGGTCTCGTAGCCCCTCGGATTATGATCGGGGGTATAGGCCTAGGAGCCCCCCGGGCCCGGAGCTGGATGATCGGTATGAGGCTAGGTTTGATAGGCGTAGGCCTCCGCCGCTCCCCCATGGGGATTACTACGGGGAGGGGCCGCCTATGAGACAGGACGACTACGGTTATCGACAGCATCGGGGGCGTGGCGGGCCCCACGGTCACTATGGGCCCCTGATGCGAGGCGGCTTCAAGCACAACTTCGGTAACCGTGGTGGCGGTGGCGGAGGCGGCGGGCTTGGCAGCGGCATGATCGACAGTAAGAGGGACAAGTTCCCTAATTATCTACATCACGTACCCCCCGAAGAGGACCCGTTAGCAACCCGTACCCTCTTTGCCGGCAACCTGGAGATAAACATTAACGAAGAAGAGCTGCGGCGTATTTTCGGACGATACGGCGTGGTGGACGATATAGATATTAAGAGGCCGCCGCCGGGCACGGGTAACGCCTATGCCTTTGTTAGGTTTCAGAATTTGGACATGGCCCATCGTGCGAAAATTGAACTTTCTGGGCAATATATTGGCAAATTTCAGTGTAAAATTGGTTACGGTAAAGTGATGCCCACCACTAGGGTATGGGTCGGTGGGTTAGGACCTTGGACGTCGGTGACCCAACTGACTCAGGAATTTGATAGGTTCGGTGCTATTAAAAAAATCGAATATGTTAAGGGCGAGACTCACGCTTACATATTATACGAAAGTCTCGATGCTGCCCAAGCAGCCGTGAAGGAAATGCGCGGCTCGCCACTAGGGGGACCAGACAAGAGGCTACGGACTGATTTTGCCGAAGTGAACCCTCCCCCAGGGACGTTTCCTCCTGGTTTCAAAAAGGAATACGAGGGGGAGTACCGTGAAGAATGGGCCGCGGGTGGCCGTGGTACTAGTTACGAGGAGTACGGGGCTGAGTATAGTGCAGCTTATGGACGGGGACCGTGGACGTGGGCGTGGCTGGCACGACCGTGGGCGAGGTGGGCATCGGGGTGGTTATCATCCTGATTACCCACGTGGAGACTACAGGGACTACGATGGTGCGTCTGAAGGTGGAGACCATCCTAATAGAAGTCCCGAACCTGGAGAGGGAGGAGAGAGCAACGGTCTTACCACTGCCCGCACCTTGGCTGACGTTGCCCGTAAGACGCAGACGTCCTGGCAGGGGCGCTAATTCTCAAGAATTCATCGTTTGGCACGAAGATGCATCTTATCGAAGGCGACAACGAAGTGGCCGAAATGATGCAAGACGAAGAAGGTCGGCCGCTGCTACGCATCACCCAGCGCCTTCGCCTCGATCAGTCGCGCCTCGACGACGTCAGCCGACGGATTAGCGCACCATCTACTGCCACCATCCTACTTTCCCTGCCCAGTACTACCGCACCTCAAGCTCCCGAGGAAGCCGCTGTCCAGACCAGACCGCTCCGTAACCTGGTGGCCTACCTTAAGCAAAAGGAAGCGGCTGGCGTGATCACCTTAAATGCTGCTAATAAGGAGGGAAGCTTGCAAGGGGTTCTCTATGCGTTTCCCCCGTGTGCTTTTTCACTAGACCTCTTGCACCGTGTCTCGCCGGGCCTAACGGAGGAAACCACCAGAGACGACCACCTGGTGATAGTGATTGTGCGTGGAACAGCGGCTTAAACTGGCGTTAAGAGTATGCATTGTTATAGTGAAGTCATTATTGTTAATAGTGTAAATTTCCATGACGTTAATAAGTTCAATCTTTGTTTGAACGAGTATTGCCTTATAGCAAAATACGTTCATTAGAGTACTATACGACCCATGCAGTTTTAGTGCTTTCCACGAATATATTAATACGTTGATTAGATCACTCGGAAGATTTATTCCATCACAGAAAATTGTTGCTTCTGTTTATACAGATTTAATTAACTCTAGTGTTAACTAGTGCAGTAATTTAAAGGGAAAATTGTTAATGTAGGCTAATACTGCATCGAGAAAATTGTTAATATCAAATTTTAATTGAAAATATTTTGCTTATTGTCTACCATCAGTCTTGTGTAACGATTAATTTTTTTAAATACAGTGAAATTGTGTTTCCAAAGTGTTTTAAATGTGTATGTGAAGCCTTTCCTTATTTTTTTTTTCCAGTGTGGTGAATATAGTGACGGAAGTGAAGAATGCGGTGAATGAGCCGAGTTCTGTTTCCGCTTTCACTTGTGAAGTGATTTTTTTTTTGATAGTGAAGTGAATTATTCTTGTGGTGAAGGATAAGCTGTTTGCTTTTCTTGCAGTTAGTTAAGTGCTCTTGATAACAGTGCTTCTGCACCAGCGCTGTACGGCCCATACGGGTTTAGTGCTTCTTGAATCTTTAATGATAAACCAGTGCTTTTACAGTGTCATATCAAGTGAAGTGCTTTGAGTTCGGTGTTGTGCTTTTTAGCAAGTGATTTAATTTTCTCTAGTGTTATATTTCCTAGTGAGTTCTGTGAGTGTTATGAAAGAAGCATCAATGCCATAATTAGTGAAGTGTTTTTTTTTTAAAAGTGAAGTGGTGTGAAAAAAAATAGTGATTTTTGAAGTGCTTCAGTGGTACATAGTTCGGGCGGGCGGGTATTGGGGTAGTAACGTTTTTTTTTTTTTTTTTAATAATTTATTCAGTGCATTAAATAGCCCAGTGGATATTTGTTTTTTCTTGATAAATGACGTTCCCCTTTAAGACTTAGGTCACAGTGCCGTGGCTGGAATATTTCACAAATAACCCACGGTCTTGAGGGGGGATGTATACGATTCAGTCTCTCCTAGACCGTTGTTAAATCCCACTTGTGATTTTGAAAATGGTTTAGAATGGACTGAATTGACCTTTTAAAATGTTCCTATCTATGGTGTGGGTCATTTGTGGGTCCAGCCCTTAGTAATTGAACCAAAATTTAGTTTTTTGCTTAGATTATTTTTGTTTTATAATCTTTTTCTTTGATTATCAACTTCTTGAGTTAGCCACTATTAACTTCTTGAAATCTATTGATTTTTGTGATTCTTTACTGCAAACATACACATTCGGTGACTTATGTATGCGGTAGAGGACGTTGGAATTGTCGTTGGATATTAAAGAACTTTAATATGGCTGTAGATAATCAAAGAATCAGTACAGCTATATCAAGGATTCCCACTTTTCCCCCTTTCATAATGAGCTCTGCATTTCAGTAACGGATACGGGGCCTCGGAAGTGTCGTTAATAGCAGATCTCGATGTTTTACAGGTACGAAACTGGCTCGTTGGAATAAAGTCCGTATACACAGTACATAAATTCAGTGATACAGTGCTACAGATACTATAGTGTTTGTGATTATCATTGGACAATGCATTGAAAGAACCATTCACATTAATATCTGCCTTGTGGATATGGGCTTCCATTTTAAAACGGTATATTTTAAATTTAAACTAAAGTGGCATGCAGCAGTGTTATTTAAGTGCTTTTGGTGATTACAGTGATAACCTAGGGTGATTGATTTGAAAAATCAAAAGTTAGTGGGTTCAGTGAATTTTACAAAATCTGTGTCGCAGTGAATTGGGTTTAAAAGGGCATTAAAATACAGTATAGTGGGGTATTTGAGTCAAGAGAAAGTACAAATCAGTGAATTTGGGTAAGGGTGTATTGCGAGTACAATCGTGATCAGTGATGTGGGAAGGGGAGGGCGTCTGGAAGTGAAATTAAAATTTGTGCTGGGGAACGTAAATTTATTTGCTGGGCCAATACTGAAAGTAAATAATTTCAAGGGAAAACAATGCATCTTAGTGGTTACGGGGAAGTGCAGAAAATTGGCTCTTAATATGGGAAAAGAAAATTTCCTTGAGTTAGCCTAGTCAAGTATATAAAATCAGAGTACATACAAACTGTGAAAAATCATACGGAAGTTGGCTTTAGCTGAAACTAGAAGTTTCAGCTACGGGTGGATTCACCTTCCTAGTGATTCTTTCGACAGGAAGTGCAGTGCAGTGAATTCGAAACATGAACGTGTATCAGTGCTTCTTTCATATATCTTACTAACCCCGGAGGTGCAGTTTTAAATATGAAAGATATATTCACCACATTAATCAAAAAAAAAGTTTGTGTCAAGTGAAGTGTTTTTTTTAAGCTCTTCCAGATATAAATGAGGTTAAAATTAACATGGAAATTACTGATCACTGAAAAGTGTTGTGCAGTTATATGTTGTTATAAGATGTTTGTGAAAAGTGCAGTGTTGTTCAACAGCAGTGAAATAGGATTTAGTGTCTTTATTCAGTGGTGTAATAGTGGGTGTGCAGTGTGACACGTGGAGTTCAGTGCCAGTGAAGTGAGACAGTGAGAGTGTATAAAGTGCAGTGAGTGGTGTTAGTGCAGGGAAAACAGTGCAGTTATAGTGGCAGTAGTGATAGTGCAGTGAAACCATGAATAGAGTTGTGATTTCAAGCAGGAAAGCGGTGCAGTTATAGTAACGGTAGTGATAGTGCAACCAAACAGTGAATTAACTGTTGGTTTTGACAGTGCAGTGATTGTGCAATGAAGATGAACATAAAAAGTTTTCTCAGTGACGTGATACACTTAACAGTTCTGATGCAATTAGATGTAATTTCATAATGTTAAAGCTTGTATTCATATCAGAAGCATTAACTCGCAGTAGTTATAAACATTGTCTATATAAATGCTCATCGTTACGAGTATTGGTAAAGGCAGACTCTTCGCAGATACAGTACTTCCATATTTGTATGGTAATAGAACAAATAAAATAACAAGCTCCTCTATTTAGTTTTACCTCCCTTCTTTTGTAATAATTTCACTGCTTTTTGATATTCCCAGTGACTTTTTTTTTTCTTTTGGTGATGATAATTCCAGTGCCTTTTGATGGTAATTGCAATGGTTCTCCTTTGATAATTATAATTTTGGTGACTGATAATTTTAATGACCCTTTCATAATGTTGATGCTCCTTTGATAATGATAATTTTAATTCCTGTAGCCCATTTTTTTTTTCTAATTATTTTTGGTGGTCAGTATTTTTTCATAATTCAATTAGTTGCAAATAATAAACAAATGAGTGTATGAGTGTAAAGTCTTCAAGAGGGAACTGGACAAATATCTTCACCAGGTATCATATCAGCTAGGCTGTGATGGATATGTGAGCCAGCAGGCCACCAGCAGCAACAGCCTGGTTGACCAGGCAAGCTCCAGGCGAGCCTAGCCCAAGACTGGGCTCCGGGAGTAGAAAAGCTCGGAACTAATTAAAGGTATATCAAAGGTAAAGAAATTAAAATTATATATGGCTGGGATCACATAATTTACTTTGCACTTTTATAGTTAGACGAAACATTAAGCTATTTATTTTATTTCCGTCCCAATACTGTATTTGAGATTTACAACATATGAGCATCTGTGAAAGTAAATATGCTTTGATGGTAATTACATAAAGGTAGGGTATGTGTGTACGTATGTGTGTACGTACAATATATATTCTTGAGGGCCTAGTTCCAAATCTGCACACTGCCATAAAATACCAGAGTGAGAGATATTGGAGGAAGTGTAAAATAAACCCAGTGAAAAGTAGGGGCACCTTAGGCACAATAAGAGAACATCATGTCAACATCAGGTGTCTGAAACTACTCATCATCTTGGCTAAGGATATCAGAAACTGCTGGGACAAGTGCAGAAGTCACAACTTGACAAGTGATGACATCAAGTGCCAGATCAATGAGGCCATGATGGCTATGTGGCCCAGTGGGCCACCTGCAGCATCAACCTGGTTGACTAGGCAATCACCAGACAAGCCTGGGCTAGGGCCAGGCTCTTGAGTAAAAATACTCTGAACTCATAAAAGGTATATCAGAGGTAAAGGGTTGTACACTATTCCCTATTTGGGGACTGAAGTATCTTTGATATTTACAACCTTAAATGAGCCATGGCAAGTAGATAAACTTAACAGGTATAATGAATTACAGTATTTCTAGTTATGACATTACATTTATATTTTTAGTGCATACTGTACGTATTTTTATTTACACATTTCCCTGGCACTTGCCTCCCCTGCACGTGGCTTCTTCCACCATTAATGATGTATGGCCCATTCAGGTTTGGCGTTTTCTTGTGAATATAATGTAAACACTTGAGAATAGTTGAGCACAATGATAGGCCTACTGACATGCAGTGGTGGACCTACAATTTTGGGGCCCTGAAGCTTGAACTGTTATGGGGGGGCCCCTTTGCAGTCCTTTCTCATGCAGTAGCTGTATAGCCCTTGTGGCTTAGCGCTTCTTTTTGATTATAATAATAATTCTCGTGCAGTATACCCAAAATTTTTAATGTGACTAAAGTTGCTTCAGGGCCCCTCTGGGATTAGGGGCCCTGAAACTTAAGCTTCATTAGTTTCCTGGGAGACCCACCCCTGCTGACATGCTCGGTAAGTTCAACCACACCTACTGGGGTGTGTCCAAAGTTCTTGCTTCAGTGATTGGGAGTTCCATTTGTAGGTCTATAACTCTGAATCTGTTGCTGTGAGTTCTGTCTTTTAGCTTTTTTCAGCACATTTATATCCCATTTATTCCTGTTTTTCATTTGTACACTCCAGGTCATATGCACCCTAATTCTATGCCTTTTCAGAATGAAATTCAGTGCCTTCAGTTTATCTTCGTGGGGAAGATTTCTGATACAGAGGATCAACATCGTCATTCATCAGTTTTCCAGGACATTTATGTCCATTCTGTAATACCGAAACTAAAAGTGGGCAGCATGATCTAATTTAGGCCTATCTAAGGATGTATAAAATATAACGATATGAAGCCAAGAATTCTGTTAGCTGTATTGTGAACACATGCACTCTTGTTTTATCTTTTAAATTTAACTAAACAGGGCTCCAGTTTTTTTACTTATTAGCTATGATATGATGTGTCAGTTATTTTCTTTTCCCAGGGTTTTGTCAACATTAAGCTGTATTTGTCATTTTTTCTGACTACATCAACTTATCCAGCTCATCCTGTAGCTTTCTAATACCCTCACTAGAAATTATTTAATGGTTTATTTTAGTGTCATTGGCAAACTTGCACATTGCTATTTATTCTCTCGTATATGTTTATGTAGATTAATACCAAGGGGCCCACTACTGACCCCTGTGGAACACCACTTGTAACGCACCCTTTCTGATTCCTCCTCAAGAGTATTTACACTGTTGACTCTTGGATGCAGGCGATAATTTCTCCTATGCTGTGTGCTGCTACTTCGGCAGTCTTTCTTTGTGAAACTATAAGTAGCCTTAATGAAGCCCATCCATTTACTCATAATGAGAAAAATTAGTAAATGCATGGAGGAAGAAAACCCCATTTGTATAACCGTACCTAGATTCTTTAGTCAAATTGTGTTTTTAGGTTTGACTTCAAGTTGCAGCTGCCACTAAAATTGACTTCCACAAGTTTTCCCACAATTGAGGTGAAGATGATCTCTAATTTGCAGTTAAGGCCCTATAGAAGTTATTTTTCACTTGCCTGGTAAGATACCTGTTTGTTGTGATATTTTGAAGGGATCAGCTAATGGTTTGCCAAGTTCGCCTCTCATGCCTTCAGAACCCTCAAACAGTTATGCAGTTTGTTAGTTATAATGTATCTGTCTTGAACCACATCACTAGTGACTTTGATTCTGCAGTATTTTCATCCTGATGTATATAATTATTGATTCTTGGAATTTTGTTTGTCTTCTCTTTTGTAAAAACGGAGGAAATAAGCCCTAAAAATTGTACACCATCACAAACAGTAGGCTGAAAGTTGACCCGAGTTATATTTAAGTGGGACTCTTTCCCTAATTGTAATTTTCTTTTTGCTACCCTTGCAACTTTAATAATCTCTTTATCCATAAAATGTTTTAATCTAGTGTTTAACCGCTTAGGGATATTTGTTTGTTCTAATTTTTCCATTAGACGTGTATGTGGCTTGGGCACCTTGTACAATACTTTAGAAAATGCCACATTAGCAGCCATATCCATTGTCGGTCCTGCTCTGTTACTCCAGTTTACACCTACCAAAGTAATCCCTCAGCCTTGTATCTACATCACCAAAATCGGTGACCTTAACTTTATTGTTATTAAGGTTATTCTATGAGATACTGAAACTTAAGTGATTTATGATTGCTGTCTCCCAGTCAAGCAGGTTATTTCTTGTAGTTTGTTCAGTCGTAGACTGTTTTAAAATGCAGTCTCGGTGCTCTTCTAAAAAACTGCTCATCTCTAAAATTTCTGTAGATTGTTCCAGTCACTTTGTAGTTAAAACTCCCATTAGGTTCGTATGTCAGTTTGTGTGTGGCCAGCAGTAATAGCCTGGTTGATCAGACCCTAATCCACCACGAGGCCTGGTCTCAGACCGGACTGTAGTGGTGTTGACCCCAAAAACCCTCTCCAGGTAACCGCATTTTCAGATCTAAAAGTGTTTGCAATTTCATCCCATAGACAATATATAGGTTTTGGGGACTATAGATTGAACCTGGGATTAGCTTTTCAGACCCTTCGATAAACTACATTCAAACAAATTGACCCCCCCCCCTTTCTGCATAGGTTCATTCTTTTGTAGCTTTTCTGTGGTAATCACAACTCTCACTTTCCTATAGACACTGGGGTAGAATAATTTATATATAGGCGTCCCTCGTTTTCCAGCATTTCGCTATTGCAGTGGTTTTCAGTTACACCTATTCGTCATTTATTGAGACTTCCTACAGTAAATATATTCACCACTCCTATGAGCTAAGGACGAAAATCTTTTAAGGCGAGTACGTAATTATATGCATTTTCTAGGCCTAGTTCTAGTGCTCACTTAACATGTTTACATAGTCTTATATTATTAGGCTTTTATATGCATATGAAAGTGAAAACAGGTTGTTTCACTACAGCAGTAGCCAGAACCTAACCTGCTGCATAAGTGGGGACCTCCTGTACATACTGAACCTCCTGCAAGTGCCGTTAGGCGGACATGTCCTTGTGTTTCAGAGTGAACTGCATCTTGGTTATTCCTATGACATGTATATTTTTTGCACATGCAATTGGTCTTGGCTGATCTATTTTCTTTCTTGCATTCCTGCTAGCTGTATAGCAGACATGCAGGAAGTTATTACCTTGGATATACCTTTGCTGCTGGTTTCTTTATTCATAGGTTTGAATTATCCCTTGATTTTACCAAAGGTAAAGTCGAGTTATCTAATTTCCTGCTCGTTGGCTTTCCTGCACCATGTGTATTTTGGTCATTATTTCTGCTCTAGCAACACCCCGTGCCCTTCAGTGCTGTATGACCCTAATAGGTTTAGTGCTTGATTTTGATTATAATAATTCCATTTCTGACATCTGGCACTTAAGAGGTGTAACCATGTACTGTGTATGCTCTTTAGCCAGAGTTTTCAAGAAAGAATTTTTTCAGTATACAGTGGACCCCCGACTTATGATATTAATTCGTTCCAGAAGGCTGTTCAGGTGCCATTACCGAATGAATTTGCTCCCACAAGGAATATTGTAAATTAGATTAGTCCATTTCAGACCCCCAAAAATACAGAAGCACTTACAAAAATACACATAGTTGTTTGAGTTAGGAGCTGTTCGTAAGTCGGGGGTCCACTGTATATGGGAGAATTTGTTTTGCTGCCAAAAGAACCTGGATTTGATCCTCCTAGCAGTAAATTTACCTTCAAATGTTAGTTTACTGTTGACTTACATCTCAGAAAGCCCTTCAAGGGAAGTGGGGGGGGGGTGCCTTGCTGCCAGCAGTGTTTTTGATCCAAGGAATAGGAGCTTTCCTCTCCCTTGTATCATATCTGGTTATCTTGGGTCCTGTGGCGTGGTAGGCCACTGAGTGTCTGTGGTTTGATCCCTGACAAAGGTGGAAACATTGGGCATGTTTCCTTACACCTGTTGACCCATGTATCTAGCAAGCAAATAGGTACCTGGGTGTCAACTGGTGTGGGTCACATCCTGGGTGTTAGTGGACTGGTGTGGGTCACATCCTGGGTGTTAGTGGACTGGTGTGGGTCACATCCTGGTGTTAGTGGACTGTGTGGGTCACATCCTGGTGTTAGTGGACTGGTGTGGGTCACATCCTGGTGTTAGTGGACTGGTGTGGTCACATCCTGGTGTTAGTGGACTGGTGTGGGTCACATCCTGGGTGTTAGTGGACTGGTGTGGGTCACATCCTGGGTGTTAGTGGACTGGTGTGGGTCACATCCTGGGTGTTAGTGGACTGGTGTGGGTCACATCCTGAGGGACAAGACTGAGGACCCCAATGGAATTAAGATGGTCCTCAATGACACGCTTAACTTTCTTGGGTCATCCTGAGTGGCTAACCCTCCGGGGTTAAAAATCTTATCACGACCCCTGCATGTTGAGCACCTCATCATGACTTGGCAGACGATGCACCATCCCCCCAATGAAAAGCAGGGGTGTCACTAGCACGTTAAGAGACCATACAATAAGTGTCAGGGGCCCGAGACTGTTAAACTGCCTCCCAGCACACATAAGGGGGATTACCAACAGACCCCTGGCAGTCTTCAAGCTGGCACTGGACAAGCACCTAAAGTCAGTTCCGGATCAGCCGGGCTGTAGCTCGTATGTTGGTTTGCGTGCAGCCAGCAGCAACAGCCTGGTTGATCAGGCTCTGATCCACCAGGAGGCCTGGTCTCAGACCGGGCCGCGGGGGCGTTGACCCCCGGAACTCTCTCCAGGTAAACTCCAGGTAATGTATCTTGTGGAAATAAACCACATTTTTTAGCTTTCAAACAAAAATCAAACCTGAGTAAGATGCATATACAACTGTTGGGTAAATTCACCTGGAGACAACAATGTTTAATTACCATTGTATTCAAATGAAGCCTGCACAACAAGTGACAATTGAACAATATAATTGGTCAACTGTTGCACGTCTTGTTAATCTGTTTGTAAATAACAAAAAGGCACAATACCGTGACTGGAACGATACACAAATAACCCGCACATAAAAGAGAGAAGCTTACGACGACGTTTCGGTCCGACTTGGACCATTGACAAAGTCACACTAACAGAGGTGGAGCAGGACGGCTATATATAGGCAGGAAGAGGTGGAGGTAGTAGTAGTGGTAGTAGTAGTAGTAGTACAAGAATTGTATATAATACCGACAAGATGAAATTAAGACACGCACAACACCCGGGCATCCCCATCGTAGACGTTTCGCCATCCAGCCAGCCACTGGATGGCGAAACGTCCACAACCAGACGCCGCACATGTGTCTTAATTTCATCAGTAGTTGTAGTAGTAGTAGAAGAAGAAGAGGTAGTGGTAGTGGTAGAAGTGGGAAATAAGGATGACGAGCCAGTCAAAAACAAAAACAAAGGAAGGGGAGCACTGCCAGAGAGCTAGATGCCCACAGAGGGAGAGCAAGCGCACAGAGGTGCGTGAAAGGGGAAGTGGTGAAATAAAATAAATGAAGAAGGAACAGAAACACGAGACAGGAGAGAGAAAGACAACCCAGAGGAGAAAAGGAAAGAGGAAAGGGGAAGAGGAAGAAGAAAAAGAAAGAAAAAATGAGGATTCAGGCTAAGTCACAGGTGTTCTGAAGTTTGGAGCATTTTACAATGTAGTGGGAGAGGAAGGCATCTACAGAGACGAAGCCAGGGCTAAGGTTCATACAAGGAAAGTTGTGTATTAGAGAGGATTCAACTAGACGGCGACTGTTCGAGTTGGAAGTAGGGAAGACAGTTTTAGCAGAAGACCAGTCAATAGGATGGCTATGATCTCTGACGTGACAGAAAAGAGCATTGTTAGTGTCGGCAAGCCTAACACTATTTTTGTGCTCCCTAAGTCTGTCAGAAAGAGATCGACCAGTTTCTCCGAAGTATTGAAGAGGACAGGAGGAGCAAGAAATAGAGTAGACACCAGGAACATCTGTAGAGGGAGGAGAGGTATGAACGAGATTAGTGCGAAGAGTGTTAGTCTGGCGGAAGGTAAGCTTGATGTCTAAGGGACAGAGAGAATTGTTGAGATTAGAAAGACCGGAAATGTAGGAAGGCAGAGGATAGAAGAGTTCCCATGAGTAGAGAGTTTGGGAGAGAAGAAATTGCGTTTAGCACGTGAGAGGGCAGAGTCTATGAAATGGGAAGGGTAGCCAAGACGGGAGAACGAATTATGAAGAGTGGAAATTTCTGCTGGAAGGAACTGAGGATCACAGATGCGGAGGGCACGGAGAAAGAGGGAGATAAGAACACTTTTCTTGACAGGGGAAGCATGATAGGAAAAGTAGTGAATGTACATGCCACTGTGCATAGGTTTACGGTAAACGGAAAAGGAAAAACCTGTATCTGAGCGGTGGACATGGACATCAAGGAAAGGAAGCAAGGATTAGATTCCCATTCAGCTTTAAACTTAATGGAAGGGGCAAGATTATTAAGAGCTTCAAGAAAAGGTTGGAAGAGACTGGAGTCATTAGGCCACAGAGCAAAGATGTCATCCACATAGCGGAGCCAGAGTGAAGGTTGCACATCGAGGGTAGGAAGAAGAACAGTCTCGAAGTATTCCATGTAAAGATTAGCAAGGACAGGAGAGAGAGGAGAGCCCATAGCGACACCGAAGGTTTGAGAATAATATTTCCCTTGGAAGGAAAAGGAGTTAGAGTCCACACAGAGCAGATCAGATCAAGAAAGACATCAGTGGGGATAGGGAGATGAAGAAACCCTTCATGGGCCTTCTCTCTAAGGAAATCAAGGACATCATCAAGAGGGACATTGGTGAAGAGGGACTCAACGTCAAGACTAAGCATCTTACAGGTTGGGAGAGAGCGAACCCGTTCAATGAAGTCTTGAGAGCGACGGAGGTGGCCAGGAGAAAAAGTACCAAGAAAGGGAGTGAGGGTTTTGGCCAGCCAAGAAGCAAAAGAGAATAAGAGACAGAACCTCTAGAGGATATGATAGGACAGAGGAATATCAGGTTTATGAGTTTTGGGAAGGCCATAGAAATAGGGAAGAGAGGGACAGATGACACGAAACTACTACTACTACTACTACCTCTACCTCTTCCTGCCTATATATAGCCGTCCTGCTCCACCTCTGTTAGTGTGACTTTGTCAATGGTCCAAGTCGGACCGAAACGTCGTCGTAAGCTTCTCTCTTTTATGTGCGGGTTATTTGTGTATAATCTGTTTGTCAGTATTGTTCACCATATAAAAAAAAGTTTTACTTTCCAAGATGAATATGAATGTTTAACAGGTTTTGTCGTGTGAAAAAGCTCAGTTGTGTAAAATATTTCAGGCAGACTTCAGTTTGTGCAGACAGTTGAGCGGAGTTTGAGGTGTTTAGTTCTTCAGCCTTGGTATAAACACCGTCTGCACCATTATTCTTCAGCTTACTGGCATGTGTGAGAAGGGTTGCATTTGAGAGGGACCTGTGTAGCATTTGCCAGTAGGTCTACTAGTGGGCCCTGCTACCTGTGTCAAAATCTTTAATTGCTGCCCCTCCTGGTCCAGTATGTGCCTCTACCTCAGAGTGATCTGTACCGTGGAACCGAACAACTTCTGACAAGGTCAAGGGGCTTCAACACTTCAAACCCTTTTCTTGAACTGTTTTGACTGCAGTCAGTTGTGTAGGCAAATCTTTTCTTAACCCTTTGAGGGCCTGTGCTGTAATTCTGCAGCTTTGAAGCTAGGGTCAGTGCCGTTGTTCTACGCCATGAGCTCGGCTCACTCAGATAAGCTGTGAGCGTTAAATTTGGGCCTAGGTATGAAAGAATGCATCTTTGTGGTAAATGTGCACCATATAAAAAACCAGCACAGTGCATAACGAGAAAAACTGTGACTGTTTTTGGATTAATGCATTGACCAGTGTATTTTTGTTAGGTTTTTATGGCTGTATTCATGGTTTCTTGGTCTCATTTGATAGAACGGAAGATATACAGCCTCTCCTCATGTAATGACAAAGTTCCTTTCCTAAGACCATGTTGGTAAACGAATTCGTCACTAAACAAGGAGCATACTAAAATGGTAGTGGGTTTGTGCCAACCATCTTTAATATTGTTTTAATGTCACTTTTGCACCATTTATAAAATTTTTTGTATATTTTTAAATGGTTGCACAGTATTATTTTATTATCACACTGGCCGATTCCCACCAAGGCAGGGTGGCACGAAAAAGAAAAACTTTCACCATCATTCACTCCATCACTGTCTTGCCAGAAGGGTGCTTTACACTACAGTTTTTAAACTGCAACATTAACACCCCTCCTTCAGAGTGCAGGCACTGTACTTCCCATCTCCAGGACTCAAGTCCGGCCTGCTGGTTTCCCTGAACCCCTTCATAAATGTTCCTTTACTCACACTCCAACAGCACATCAAGTATTAAAAACCATTTGTCTCCATTCACTCCTATCAAACATGCTCATGCATGCCTGCTGGAAGTCCAAGCCCCTCGCACACAAAACCTCCTTTACCCCCTCCCTCCAACCTTTCCTAGGCCGACCAGTAGTGTACTGTATATTGTAATAGAATAGAGGAAATCAGCACTTATATATATTTATGTATGCATGCTGGCTAGAGAGCCTGCCGTAAGTCCAAGTCGCCAGTAAACGAGTACGTCGCTAAGTGAGGAGAGGCTGTATTAAAGAGGGATGATTTTGCTTGGTTTTAGGACTAAAATTGTTTGAAATTGAGCTTAAAGTAGCAGAAATGTTCAATTTTTGCTGATGTTCAAGAGTAAACAAATCACATTGAGCGTCCGTCAGATAGCGGGTGTAATATTTTTTATTTTTATTATCACACCGGCCGATTCCCACCAAGGCAGGGTGGCCCGAAAAAGAAAAACTTTCACCATCATTCACTCCATCACTGTCTTGCCAGAAGGGTGCTTTACACTACAGTTTTTAAACTGCAACATTAACACCCCTCCTTCAGAGTGCAGGCACTGTACTTCCCATCTCCAGGACTCAAGTCCGGCCTGCCGGTTTCCCTGAATCCCTTCATAAATGTTACTTTGCTCACACTCCAACAGCACGTCAAGTATTAAAAACCATTTGTCTCCATTCACTCCTATCAAACACGCTCACGCATGCCTGCTGGAAGTCCAAGCCCCTCGCACACAAAACCTCCTTTAACCCCCTCCCTCCAACCCTTCCTAGGCCGACCCCTACCCCGCCTTCCTTCCACTACAGACTGATACACTCTTGAAGTCATTCTGTTTCGCTCCATTCTCTCTACATGTCCGAACCACCTCAACAACCCTTCCTCAGCCCTCTGGACAACAGTTTTGGTAATCCCGCACCTTCTCCTAACTTCCAAACTACGAATTCTCTGCATTATATTCACACCACACATTGCCCTCAGACATGACATCTCCACTGCCTCCAGCCTCTCCTCGCTGCAACATTCATCACCCACCTTCACACCCATATAAGACGTTGTAAAACAAGGAAAATTATTTTTTTAAGGAAAAATTTTGGTTTTTTGGGGGTTTGAAAAATTCCTTTTTTTCCATAGTGACTTATTTGCCAAATTTAAAGAATTGGCAGGAAATGGGGATTAGGAGTGGGGGGAATTAAAAATCCCCTTTTATTTGGGAAGAAAAAAGGCCGGGGGTTTAGTGCTAAGTTTTATTGCTTTAAACTAAATTTTGCGGCTGAGGGCGCCCCAATTTTAGAGGAAAAATGTTTTAAAAGAAATAAAAATGTAAATTTTAAAAAACCCTTTTTAAAATGGGGGATTTGCCCCCTTTTAGAAATTTATTTTTAAAAAAAAAAAAAACGGAAAATTGAAATTTTTTTTAGCAAATTTTAAAAATAATTAAACAAAACCCCCGATTGGGAAAAACTCCCGGAAAATTTTGTTTAAACTTTGTACTTTTTTTTTTAAAGTAGGGTACCAAAATTTTTTAATATAATAATTTTTTAAATTTTACCTAAACCCCCCTTTTTGGGGGGAGGAACCCCATTCCCCAAGTTACAAATATTAAGGATTCCCCTGGTTACCTTTTTTAAATGGGGGTTTTTAGTGGGGCCTCCCGTGAAAAATTAACCCCTTTTTGGTTTTAAAAGCGTTTTATAAAAAAAAAACGGGTTTCCCAAACCCCCCCCCAATGATAAATTTCCATCTTATAATTTTTTTCAAATTTGGGGGTTTCCCCAGCACCCAAAAAATTTTCTTTAAATATTTGGGAGTTTTAAAAGGCCCAATTTTCTCCACTCCCCTTCCCTTTGAAAACAAATTCCCAATTCCCCAAATTTTTCCGGGAATGTGCCCCAATAACGGAAAAACCCCCTTTTGGGGGGGGGGGGGGGGGGGGGGGGGGGGGGTTTTTTCCTATCCCCAAATCCCAAAACGCCCCCATAAGGGGGCCCCCAAAAACCTTTTTAAGGTTTCAAATTAATTGGGTAAATTTAGTGGGGTAAAATTTTCCTCCCCCCCAAAACCAAATAAAAAGTGGAAAACCCTAAAAAAGGGCCCATTTACAACCCCCCCTTTTCAAAAAAAAAGAACATTTTAAAAAATTACCACTTTTCTTAAAAATCTTCCCCCCGGACCCTCTTGGTTTTGGGGAAAATTCCCAAATTAAGGCCCCAAAAGGAAAATAAAGCAAAAATTTGGGGGGAAAATTAAACCGGGGGCCACGGTAAACCAACCACCCAAGGGAGCAAATCCCTAACAAATTTTTAAATTTTTAAACCAACTTTATCAAAGGGGAAGAAAAAAAACCTATTTTTATCTAATTTTTTTAAAAATTGTTAATAAAACAAAAATACTAGGTACAAAAAAGAACTTTTGTATGCGGGAAAAAATTTTAAAAAAAGAAATAAAATTTAATAAATAAAAAATAAATAACCCCTAAAAAACCCGCCCTGGTTTTAAAAAATCTCTCCAAACCCAACCCCCAAAATTTTTTGAAAAGAAAAAAAAAAGGGGAATTTTTCCTTTTAAATTGAACAAATTTTTTTTGGGGGGAAATATTTAAAAAAAGGGGGAAAAATTTTGGCACAAAGAAAAAAGGGTTTTAACAAAAAATCTAATACGAAATGTTGGCCCGGGGAAAAAATAAAAATAAATTTTAATTTTTTTTTTAAGGTAGGCCCGGGGAAAAAAAACCATTTAAATAAAAAGAAAAATTTTCCCCCCCTTTCCCAAATAAAAGGGCCGGAACCCCCCTTTCCGGTTTTAGGGCATTAAACGAATTTCCCCAAAAAAGAAGGGGCAAAAAAAAGGGGCCCCCTTTTCCCCAGGGAAAGATCGGGGAAACCCCCGGGGTTTATCGCTGAAATTCCCCCTTCCATTTTCCCCCCAAATTGGGGGAAAGAAAGGGGGGTTGCCCCGGGAAAAAAAAAACTGTAAAAGGGGAAAAAAGCAAAAACTAAAACCAAAAATTTCATCCATTCATAAAAATCTTTGGCCAAAAAAACCCAAACCAACAATCATAAATCCAGAAAAACCCCACCCCCCCCCCCTAAACCCAGGCAATACAAAAAAGGCCCAAAATGAAAAAATTCTTCCTTTGTAAATATACAATTTAAAAGCCGAAAAACCCAACTAATCCCCAAAAATCCGGGGAAGGATCAGAAAAGGGCAAGGGTTTCATTTTTTCCCCCACTAACCCACAAAAGGTCACTTGGGACAGGGGAAAATTGGGAAAGAATTCCCCATTTTTCCCCAACCTATACCCGGTTTGGAAAAGGAGTAACAGAAAAACGGGGGGGGGTTTTTTTGGCCTTCCCCAACTGCAAAACACTTTTTGCAACATAACTGCAAAAAGTTTTTTAAAAGGGGTGAGTTGGAATTTTAAGTAGAAAAAATTCAAAAGGGAAAAAAAAAAAACCTTCATGGGTAAAAAAAACCCCAAAATCCCCACAAAATGGGAAAGCGTAAAAATTGACCTTGCCCTGAAAATTTTCCACCCCGCCCCCAAACATTTGTTAACAATAATGGCAAAAAAATAAAGGAGGAAATTTGAAATAATTTTTTTGGGCCCCAAATAATAACACCTTAGGCAGTTTTTCAGGGGAAACTCACACTAACGCCCCTTTTAAATTTCTTGCCAAAAAATTTAAAAACCCCTTGGGCAAAAGGAAAAAAAATTCCCTAAATTTGGGGGCCCCCCAAAAACCCTTTTTCCCCTAAATTTGAACCCCTTATAAGAAAGCCCCCATATAAAAACCCCTTCCCAAACCCAAACATAAATTGAAGTTCCCCCAAAACATAAAAAAGCAAAAGGACCCCAGGCGAAAAAATAATTAAAAGAGGGGCATGCCCCAAAAAACCCAAAAAACAAAAATAAAAAGGGGACTTTTAAACCGCCTCCCTTTAAAAAAAGGGGGGATTTACCAACAGCCCCCCCCAAACTTAAGGGGCCTAAAACAAAATTTAAATGTTCCTCCATGTTTTCCAAAAAGGCCCATTCCCTCTAAGAAAGGGGTGGGGAGAAATAGGGGAAAACAAGGCCTACCCCCCTTTCCGGGCCGCCCCGGGGGAAAAAATTTTAACCCCAGAAGCCGGGCTAAAAAGGAAAAAATTACCAGAAATCAAAAAACGGGCCCAAAAATAAAACAAAAAAAAATAATTTTTTTTAAGGAAAATCTTAATAAAATAGGGTTTGCAAAACCCCAAAAGCCCAAAAAATTAAAAATTCGAAAGAAACCCCCAAATTTTCTTCCCCTATGCCAAATCCCCGAGAAAAACCTATTATTTGGGCCCCTTTTATTTTTAAAACCCCGGGAATGCCTCAAAACCCCGTTTTGACACCCGGAAAAAGTTTAAATTTTTAAAGTTTTAATTTCCTCTGCCCTAAAAACCAGGAAATTTCGGGGAATCTCCTGTTCATCACAACTAAAGAAGTCCCCAAAACTCCCTCCCTTTCCACCCCCTATGGGAACCCCAGGGACACATCTCCCCAGTTCTAAAAAAAAAACGCTTTGGCCCACTCCCAAAGGGGCTTAAGCAAACCGCAAAGAAACTAAATCCAAAAAGCCTAAAACCCCATTTTTTTAAAACCCCCTTTAAAAGGGCCCCCTAAGGAACCCGTACACCCCCCTTTCCTGAAACCCCTAAATTCCCCCCCAACCCGGGGCAACATGGTTTAAAACAAACCCCCAACCCCCTGTCATCTCCTATTTGTCCCCCCCCGAAAATGTCCTCAAACCCCCCTTTATTTTAAATAAATTTTGCAAAAATTCCGACTTTGAAAAGGCCTTTCGAAATTCCAGTTTGTAATCCGGCACCAAATCCCCCTTGTTTCTGGTAAACCCCGGGAAAGTTTGACCCCCCCCGAGGGACTAAAAATTTCCTTTGCTTCGAACACCCCGGTAGTCGTAACAGATTTTTAAACCCCCGACCCCGCTCCCTTAAAAAACTGCTACAACACTTCTCTGTCTCGTTTTCCCCCAAATTGTTTTTTTCTCATGAAATCCGAAAAAACCCGGATTCGCCCCCCCAGCCAAACCCCCCTGGTCTTCCTTTGCAGTGACCCCCAATTTCTGAAAATTGCAGTTTTCTTCCATTCCCGTACCCCCCCCCGGCTCCGGGAAAACATCCCGGAATTTTCATGGGCTGTCCCGAAAAACCCCTATGGTAAAACCCCGAGGGTTTTAAAACCCCCCTCAGTTGGGTAAATTTACCGCCCCCCGCACCCGGGTAAACCCCCTTCATGGGTTTTAAAAACCCCCGGGTTCGGGCCAAAAAACACCCCGAAAACCCCCCGAAAAAGCCCCTTTGGGAGTGTCATTCGAGGTCCCCCTTTCCCCCCGGCCCAAAACCCCCCATTGTTTCAACCCCCCATCCCCTGAAAAATCCCGGATGTTGGGAAACCCTTCCCCTGGGGGGGGCCAAACCCCTGATGAAAACCCCCTTCGGGTTTTCACTTCCCTTTTTTCTAACTGGATTTTACACCCCTTGCACCTTTTAACCCCCTTTTTAAAGGCTGAAATTCTCCCAAAAAAATTGCAAAACCTTCCCAAGGGGCATAACACAGAAAAACTTTCCCTTTCTTACTAATTGGCACTTGAGGTTTTTCCTTTAAAACTTTTTAACCCCCCTTTGGGAACCCCCGGGGGGGGGGAAAATCCATGAATTTTAAACACCTAAAATTTCCGAAGGGAAAAGTCCGAACTTTGAAACCGAAAACCCCCCTCACCTTAAACCCCAAAAAGCCAAAACCCCCCCCGCATGCCGATCCCCCAAAAACCCCCCAAATGGCTACACGCCCTTGAGCCCATACAAAATGCAGGGGTTTCCAACTTTAAATTTTCCCTCCCCCCCAAGTAGGGGTAACCCGACCCCGGGGCAACCTCCCTGGCCGGGCAAACATCCCTTCCCCCTGACCCCCGGGGCTTTTTGGCCTCCCCCAGGTTTTCCCCTTGCAGGGCCTACAAACACCCGGGAAAGTTTTTAAATCCCCAGGGGCCCTCCCCCCAAAAAAAAAGCCGCTGTTTGGGCTTTTTGACACCCCCGGAACTCCCTCCAGGTAAACCCCCTGAACCGGGGCAAAAACCCCTTAATTTAAATCCCTGAATTTCTTAAACCCCCTGATCCCACTTAATCCGAAAAAAAATTTATTTTAAACATTTAAACAGTTTACTTTTATGTGCTACACTCCCGCAGGCCTCCCTACACTCCTCCCGGGCCTGCTACACCCCTCATGCCTGTTAAATTTGCCCTGCAATTTGACCTTTCTACACTCCTGCATGTTGCAAACCCCCTCTCTGCAATTGTTGCAAAAACACCCCCTGAAGTCCTCACTCCCTGCATGTCCCAAACCCCCCCTGCTGTCTCAAACCCCCCAAAAAAAAACTCCCGCATGTCTGCTCCCACCCTGCATGTCTGCTAACTCCCTGCATGCCTGCAACACTCCCTCATGCCTGCTACACTCCCTGCATGCCTGCTAAAACCTCCTGCAATGTCCCCTTCCCCCTAACACCCCCTTTCATGTTGTACACCCCCGAAATGTCTGCTACCCCCCTTTCCTGAAAATGTCCTGCTACCCCCCCCTGCATGTCCCCAAACAACCCCCGGCTTTCCCTTCACACCCCCCTGCATGCCTTTTTTAAAACCCCTGAAATGCGGGGGCCCCCCGACCTCCCCAAACCCCCCCTTTGCTACACCCCCCTGCATGGTCTGCTCCCACTCCCTGCATGCCTGCAAACAACCCTGCATGTCTGCTACCCCCCCCTTGCCTGCTAACTCCCTGAAATGTCTGCTAAAACTCCCTCATGTCTGCTACAACCCTGCATTTTCTGCTACACTCCCCCTGCTGCCTCCCTACACTCCCTGCTTGTCTGCAAACACTCCCTGCATGCCGGCTACACCCCCTGCATGCGCTACACCCCTGCATTCTGCAACACTCCCGGGGGCTTTTCCCCCTTAAAACTCCCGGGAAAGTCTGCTACACTCTCGCATTCTGCTACACCCCCAAAAGTCCTGCTACACCCCTTATGCTCTAAACTCCCACATTTTCTGCAAACACCCCCAAAGCATGTCTCCCTACCCCTTTTCTGAAATGTCTCTACACCTCTGCATTCCACCACACTCTCTCAGGGTCTCCCTACAACCCCCTGCATGTCGCTCCACTCCCAGCATGTCTCCCTACACCCCCCCAGCAGGGACTGCTAACACCCCCTGAAAGACTGCTCCCAACTCCTGCATGCCCGGGAACACTCCCGAAATTCTGCAAACACCCCTGTAGCCTCTAAAAACCCCGCATGTCTGTTTCACCTCTGCATGCCCTGCTATCCTTTTTAAACCCCCAATTCTCTATGCCTGTCACCCCTGCATCCCGGGTTACACTCCCTGCATCTCTGCTACACTCCCTGCATGCCCTGCTACACCCCCCGCATGCCCTCCCTACACTCCCTCATCCCTTTCTACACTTCCCTTTTATGTCTTTTAAAACTCCCTGCATGTCCAGCCTTCCCCACACTCCCTGCTTGCCTGTTACATTTCCCTGCATGTTTTGCTACATCCCGGCAGGGCCTGTTACCTCCCTAAAGGTCTTCAAAACACTCCCTGCAGGGCTGTTACAAAAACTCCCGCATGCCGGGTTACATCCCTCCCTGCCTTTGAGCCTGTTACCCTCCTTGATCCGCAACACCCCCCATTAAAAGCATATCTGCAAACACTCCCCTGCATACGTTACACCCCCTGCACATCGTTACACTCCCTGCATGCCGTTAAAACACCCCTGCATGTCTTTTTACACCCCTAAACCCGGGTCACACTCCCTGCAGGGCTTTTAACACTCCCGCATGGCTGTTACAACCCCCCAACATGTCGCTAAAACCCCCGGGCTGTCTGCTAAAAACCCCCCTCATGCGGGCTACACCCCCCTTTAAACCCTTTGCTAAAACCCTTTTAAATTTTTCAAACATCCCGCATCCTTTTCTACCCCCCTTTCATCCCCTTTTACACCCCTCCCTCCCTCCTGCTACACACCCCTGCATCCCCTCACACTCCCTGCACCCTTCCCTAAAAACTCCCATTTTCCTGCTACCCCTCCCTCATGCCTGCTACAACTCCCTGCATCCCCTGCTAACCTCCTTAAACCCTGCTACACCCCTGCATGCGCTAAAACCCCTGAAATGCCTGCTCACCCCCCCTGCATGTGTGCTACACTCCCGCATGTGTGCAAAACTCCCTGCAGGCTGTTTACATTTTCCCCCTGAAATGCCGCAAAAATTTCCCTTTAAATGTCTGCACACTCCCACCTTTTTCCACACCCCCCCATGCCGGGCAAAACCCCCTGCATCCTCCCTCCCTCCCTTGCATCCTTTCTACACTCCCGGGCAGGGTCTGCAACACTCCCTGCATTCTGCTACACTCCCTGCTTTGCCTGCTACCTCCCCTGAAACCCTTCACACTCCCTGCATGTCGCAAACACCCCTGCATGCCCCCCAACACTCCCTGCATCCTCCCAAACACTCCCTGCATGCCTGCTACATTTCCCGCATCCTGCTACACCCCTGCTTGCCTTTAAAATCCCCATCCCTCCCACACCCCCTTGCATCCCTCCCTAAAAAACCCCCGCATGTCGCTACACCCCCTTTCCATGTCTGCTACACTCCCGGGCTTTCCTGCTACACCCCCCTTTTTTCTGCAACCCCCTTTGCATGTCGGGCTACACTCCCTGCATTCTGCTACACTCCCCTGCATGCCTACACACTCCCTGCATGTCTGCAAAGCAACCCCTCCCTGCATGCCTGCTACACCCCCGATCCCCCGCCCCATCCCTTTCTACACACCCTGCATGCCTGCTACCTCCCTGCATCCCTGCACACTCCCTGCATGCCTGTAACAATGTCCCGAAAACTCCCGGCACCCCCAGCAAACCCCCCCCCCTGATGCCTGTCCCACCCCCTGAAAGCCTGAATCCACCCCCCTGCATGTCTGCAAACACTCCCTGATCCCTGCTACACTCCCGCATGCCTGCAACCAATCCCTGCATTTTCGCTAAAACCCCTCAGGGCCTCTCCACTCCCTGAAAAAGGGTCTCTAAAACCTCCCTGCATGTCTGCAACCCCCCTTCCCTGCAATTGGCCCTACACCCCCTGCATGTGTTTCAACACCCCCTTTCATGCGGCAACATTTCCCTGCATGCTGCTCCCTTTGACCTCCCTGCCCTGTCCGGCTCCCACTCCCGCTTTCCTACACTCCCTGCTTTGCCTGCTACACTCCCTGCATGTCTGTTTCCACTCCCTGCATGCCTGCAACACTCCCTGCATTTTCTGCTAAAACTCCCTGCGCCTGCACACTCCCTGCACCCTGCTACACTCCCTGCATGTCTGCTACACCCCCTCAACCCCGCTACACCCCCGCATGCCGCTACACTCCCGAAATGCCGGGTACACTCCCCTTGCATGCCTGCTACACTCCCTCATGTCGGGCTACACCCCCTGCAGGGCCTGCTACACCCCTCCCTCCGCAAACCCCCTCCCTCCCATGCCTGCAAAAACCCCTGCATGTCGCAACACTCCCTGCATGCCTGCTACACTCCCTCTGCCGCTACACCCCCTGCATTTCGGCAAAACACCCCCTTTCAGGGGCCTGCAAACACCCCCCTGCTTTCGTACTCCCCCTCATGCCTGCCCCCCTGTTTCTGCTACACCCCTGCATGCCTGTTTACACTCCCTGCATGTCTGCTACACTCCCGCAGGCCTGCTACACCCCCTGAAATGTCTCAAACACTCCCTAAACCCCCTTCTAAAAACCCCCCGCACCCCCTGCTACACTCCCTGCATGCCTGCTACCCCCCTGTTTTCCTGCACATCCCGCTTTCCTGCAACACCCCTTCCCCTCATGCTCCCTCACACTCCCGCATTGTCTGCACACCCCCTTTGCAGGGGCCTGCTACACCCCCTGAAAGGCCCTGCTACACCCCCCTGCTTTCCCTTGCAACCTCCCTGCATGCCTCAACATTTCCCTGAAAGGTCTGTAAAACTCCCCTGCTGCCCACACCCCCTAAATGTCCCCTACACCCCCGGCATGTTTTCAAAACTCCCGAATCCCGGGCAAACACCCCTCATCCTGCTACACCCCCTTTAAACCTCAACCCCCCCTTTGGCATTTTCCTGCAACCTCCCTCATGCCGCAAACACTCCCTGCATGCCTGCCCCCCGCCCCTAACCTCCCTGCATGCCTGCTCCACCCCCTTTACCCTCCCCCTGAAAGGCCTGCTACACTCCCGCATGCTCTACACCCCCCTGAAATGCCTGCTAAAACCCCCTGCATGCCCTAACACTCCCTCAAGCCTTACCCCCACCCAACCCCCCTCATTCTGCTCCCACCCCTGAATTGGCCGGCTACACTCCCTGCATGCCTGCTAAAACCCCTCCCTGCATTTAAACCCCCCTTAACACCCCCTGCATGTCGCTCCACTCCCGCATGCCTGCAAACACTCCTGCATGTCTCCCAACATTTCCCGGGCATGCCTCTACACTCCCTGCATGTCGGCTACACCCCCTGCAGGCGCTAACCCCCCCTCCCAATTTGCATCCCTTACACTCCCGCATGCCTGCACACCCCCCCTTGCATGCCTCCCTACATTTTCCCCCGCATGCCTCTACACCCCGGGCATGCCTCTACCCTCCCTGCAAGCCTGCTACACTCCCTGCATGCCGGGCTACACTCCCTGCTGTTTCAACACCCCCCTGCAGGGCCTGTTTACCCCTCCCTGAAATGCCTCTACAAACTCCCCGCATGTCGGAAAACACTCCCTGCTGCTGTACACTCCCTCCCATCCCCCGCTACCCTCCCTGCTTTGTCCTTTCCCCAAAAGGGGCCTCACCCCCCGATGCCTGCTACACCCCCTGCATGCCTGCCCCCCTCCCTGTCCCTTCATGTTTTGAAACACCCCCTTTAAATCCTGTAAAACTCCCTGCATCCCTTTAAAACACCCCTGCATCCTGCTACACCCCCCAATGCCCTACACCCCCCGAAAGCCTGTTTACACTCCCTGCATGTCCCCTACCCCTCCCGGCATGCCTGCTACATACACTCCCCCTGGCATGCCTTTTACACTCCCTCTTGCCTGCTAAAACCCCCCTGCTTTGCTGTACACCCCCCGCATGCCTGATACACCCCCTTTTTCCCTACATCCTTATTTTACACTCCCTGCACCTGTACACTCCCGGAGCCGCTAAACCTCCCTGAAATTTTTGCCCCACTCCCTGCATTCCTCAAACATTTCCCGGGAAAGCCTGCTAAAAAACTCCCGCATGCCTGCAAAACCCCCCTGTTTTCCTCCTACACCCCTGATGCCTGTAAAATCCCTGAAATGCCTGCTAAACTCCCTGCTCCTTTGATACACTCCCACATGCCTGCTACACCCCCTGAAATGCCTGAAAACCCCCCTGCAGCCTGCCTCCCCCTGCTTGCCCTGAACACCCCCTTTGCAGGGCCTGAACACTCCCGGGCACCTCTACAAAAAAACTCCCTGCTTTCCGCAACACCCCTGCAGGGCCTGTAAAATTTCCCTGCATGTCGCAAAACACCCCCTCCCGCCGTTACACTCCCTAAATCCCTGCTACACCCCCCTCATGCCTCAAAAAACTCCCCCCTGCCTGCTACCCCTCCCGGGCAGGCCTGCTACACCCCCTGCATGTCTGCTACACTTCAAAACTTAAAAAACCTGGTTTTTTTCTCATTTTTCTTTTACTAAAATTTTCTTTGGAGCCTTTACTTTTTTTGGGCCAGTTTGAAACGGGCAAAAAATCCATAAAAAAAAGGGAAAACAACAAAATTTTTTGTGAAATGTTAAAAAACCGTTTCCCCTCGAAATCGAGAGCCCCCAAACAGCGAAACTGAGCACAAGGGGCCCCACCTGGGGAAACGATGCGCCCCGAAGCGGGCCGATGACCGAAATAAGGGCTGATCACCGGGAGCCGAAGAACCGGCCAATAACCGAGTTGGCCGACAACAGGAATGGCCGGTAACTGAGGGTCCACTGTATAACTTTTGATTCCCTAAAAACTTAGCTACTAATGGCCAACTGATGACTGGAAACCTCACCAATAACATAAACAGTCGATTAACAAATATTTTATATGTAATATATACTGTATTCTTACAATACAGTAAGCTAGAGAGAAGAAAATGTTATGAAGAAAATCGTCAGGAAGAGAAAATACATTTACAGTGTTTGTCAGTACCCATTTCAATATTGTCTTACGTGATACAAAACACGTAGCAACACACATTAACACTCTTCAAAAAAACGTTAATAAGACATGGCATTAGCAAGTCCCTGGGGTCTGCCATGCTGTCTGCTCTAGCTGCTGCTCAATTGAACTGGTACTAAGTGGTCTTAGATTTTTTAATACTGCATACACTGAGTGTTAAGACCCATTGATATTGCCTAGGCCTATCAGGCCTCTGGTGCCAAATTTGGAGGCAAGAAAAGTAGTGCACTGATCTATGTCTGGAGTGCTAGCAGTAGTACATATTCTAGAGTTTGACAATTAAAGGGTTAATAACATAATAATAATTTGGGACTTTATAGTTCTTAAACACCTATTCTTTCCAGAAATTTACAGGCACTCATATATTAACTCACAATTGCAACAACTTCAACAAAAAGGAGTACGTACTAAAGTTGCCTTCAAGAGCGATAATAAGATCAATAAACTTCCTCTCTGCAATTTTGTTTCTTTTACTAATTTATCAATGGACAAAAAATTAAAAAACATAGCAAACCTGATCAAACTCCTTGCTTGTGATATTTAAATGAAGATTTCCATCTCCTATGTGACCATAGCCACAACAGCGGATGACTGCGGTGCCCAGATGCTGCCGCATATCCTCAACCATCTTGTAGAAATGAGGCAATGGTAAGGAGATATCATACCTGCAGAAATATTATGTTCATATCAATCATCAATCCCTTATTACCCTTCAAGGGGAGGTGGTGAAGGGATGGGGGGGTTTGATTTTGTTTGTATTTTTAACCCCGGAAGGTTAGCCACCCAAGATAACCCAAGAAAGTCTGTGTCAACAAGGACTGTCTGTTATATTTCCATTGGGGTCCTTCAATCCTGTCCTCCAGGATGCCACTCACACTAGTCCACTAACACACAGGTACCTACTTGCTTGCTAGGTGAACAGGGACAGTAGGTGTAAGGAAACAAGCCCAATGTTTCCACCCTTGCCGGGATCAAACCATGGACATTGTGTGTGTGTGTGTGTGTGAGGCAAGTGTGTTGCCAATCAGGCCACGGGACACCGTGCTCCACAGGCTCGTGATCTGAGAAACTGAAACTACCCTCGTCTTCCTTGTATTAAGTCCGATTATCTCTCATTTTTCAGGTGCTATATTTATTTATTTATTAATTTGAACATGATACAGAGAAGTACAAAGGAATACAGTTATTAAAGTGCAACATGCCAAAGCCCCTTGTATGCAGAGCATTATGGGCAGGCTTAAAATTAACTTAAGATTAACTAAGCAATGATATATTCAGTGGTAAAAACATTATTGTAAACAGATAACAATTTAGCACAAATGAGTATTACAAAGACAGGTCATATGGTCATTTACTGTGTTGCTGAGCATTCAGTAGAATGGAGTATTCTGTTAGGTAATGTAAATTAAAAAATAACAAAGTTTGATTGGGTCACAGGTTAGACATTTATGAGATACAATAATGAGAAACATTTATGAGATACAATTTATGAGATACAATTATTCAGTATTTATTTAGTTGTGGGTGAGTAAGTGATCTTTGAGAAGAGACTTGAATTTATAAACAGACAGTGTTTCTTTTATATTCACAGGTAATGAATTCCAGATTTTAGGGCCTTTTATGTGCATTGAGTTTTTGCATAGTGTGAGATGGACACGAGGAACATCAAAGAGTGATCTGTGCCTTGTGTTATGGTCATGTGTTCTGTTGAGGTTGGTAAGGAGATATTTGAGGGAAGGGTTTATATCAGAGTTAAGTGTTCTATGTTTGTAGTAGGTGTAGTAAAAAGTATGGATGTTTTGTATGTTGAGTAGGTTTAGAGTTTTGAATATTGGTGGAGTGTGCTGCCTGTAGTGGGAATTTGTTATCATTCTGACTGCAGCCTTTTGTTGGGTAATTAATGGTCTGAAATGGTTTATTGTTGTTGAGCCCCATGCACAAATTCCATAGGTGAGATAGGGGTAAATAAGTGAGTGATATAGGGCCAGGAGGGCTGACTGTGGAACATAGTACCGTATCTTCGATAGTATGCCTACGGTCTTGGAAATTTTTTGGGAAATTTGTTGTATGTGTGTTTGAAATTTGAGCCTATTATCAAGGTGGATTCCTAAGAATTTTCCCTCTGTGAGTTTTGTGATAGGTGATCCGTTTATCATTATGTTAAGAGGGACGTCTGTAGCTCTGTTACCAAACTGAGTGAAGTAGGTTTTGTCAATGTTTAGAGTAAGTTTGCTAGTCCTCATCCAGGTAGATATTTTCTGTAATTCGGTATTCACAGTATTGGCTAGCGTGACTGGGCTCGGGTGAGAGAAGATGTATGTAGTGTCATCTGCAAATAGTGTGGGTTTGTGTAGTTGCGATGCATTTGGTAGATCATTTATGTATATTATGTATATGATCCCTAAGGGATTAGTGTTTCCCCATCATCATCATAATAATAATATTAATGTAAACAACAAATGCAAACCATAAAACAGTTTTATTATGCAGGTTTGATGTTTGAATTCTTAAATAGTGTATATACAATAATCTATCATATCTATTGTGTGCATAAGGATTACAACTGCAAACAAACCCTTTAAGGGTTTCCTCTTGAAGGGTTTGCCTTGAAGATAGTGAAGGGCTCTTGATTCAGGGAATTGAAACTACAATACCCTATGCTTTCTTGGATTAAACACAATCCTGTATTTAAAAATATCAGGTGCTCAACTGGAAATACAAACTCACTATTGCAAAGCAATAACATGCAACAAACACAGTGACTCACTTGTGTACGTAGCCTTCAATTACTAATGACTCGGAAATTCTCTCCCTGATGTTCCATAGGTTTTGCATTCTAGACGGCTCTGTTGCTATTGTACCGTCAGTAACCTTGCCAGATTCTAATGCCTCTTCCATGAAGGTATTCAATTTCTCTTCATCGTGTGTGCTATTAGATCCTGGAAATAAAGTACAGTATCATCAAACAGATTACAAGTGCTTCTCAATTTACAATACAGCCTCTCCTCATTTAGTGGCGTACTTGTTTACTGCTAACTCGGACTTACGATGGGCTCTCTGACCAGTACGCATACCTAAATAATGTATATTAAAGCTGATTTCCTCTATTCTGTTTATTACAATATACAGCACACTACTGTATAAACATTTAAAAATATACCGAAATGTTATAAATGATGCAAAGGTGACATTAAAACATTATCAAAGATGGTTGACACACACCCACTACCATTTTAGTATGCTCCTCCCTTAGCGACGAATTTGTTTACCGACGTGGTATTAGGAACGGAACTCCATCGTAAGGAGAGGCTGTATAATAAAAAAGAAGCACTAGACCTAGAAGGGTCATACAATGACCTAAAAAGGTTAGACATGGTACAGTCATCGCTCTCAAAAATCTCTGCTATGCAATGCATTTTTTTGTTAATGTGATTGAAAAGGGGCATTAAAAGGCCTTCATAGTACTTGCTATTCAATTTCTGATGCATTTTTTCAATTTCATTTACAAAATTTTGTACTAGATATAAGAGAGTTGACTGTATACAGCCTCTCCTCATTTAACAACGGAGTTCCGTTCCTAAGAAAACGTCGGTAAACAAATTCGTCGCTAAGCAAGGAGCATATTATAATGGTAGTGGGTTTGTGTCAACCATCTTCAATCAATTTTAATGTCACCTTTGCATCATTTATAACATTTCTGGTATATTTTTAAATGTTTATACAGTAGTGTACTGTATATTGTAATAAACAGAATAGAGGAAATTGGCTCTAATATACTACAGTGGACCCCCGCCTTATGAACGCATCGTGTTACGTTAAATCCATCATACGATGCATTTGAACACAAAAATTTTGCCTCTCCTCATGATCAAAAACTCGCCTTACATGATTCGTACGGGACGTGTCCCACGTGTTGTCTCAGCTGCCCCGTGGGTGCCAGTGTTTACAAGCCAGCCAGTGCGGTCGCATCTAAGCATACATTTGGTACATTTCATATTATCACAGTGTTTTTAGTGCTTGTAACTGCAAAATAAGTCACCATGGGCCCCAAGAAAGCTTCTAGTGCCAACCCTGTGGTAAAAATTGTGAAAATTACTATGGAAATGAAGAAAGAGATAATTGCTAAGTACAAAAGTGGAGTGCGTGTCTCGGAGCTGGCCAGGTTGTATACCAAACCCCAATCAACCATTGCTACTATCTTGGCCAACAAAACGGCAATCAAGGAAGCTGTTCTTGCAAAAGGTGCAAGTTTGTTTTTGAAACAGAGATCGCAAGTGATAGAAGATGTTGAGAGACTGTTATTGGTGTGGATAAACGAAAAACAGATAGCAGGAGATAGCATCTCTCAGGCGATCATATGTGAAAAGGCTAGGAAGCTGCATGACGATTTAATTAGAAAAATGCCTGCAACTAGTGGTGATGTGAGTGAATTTAAGGCCAGCAAAGGTTGGTTTGAGAGATTTAAGAATCGTAGTGGCATACATAGTGTGATAAGGCATGGTGAGGCTGCCAGTTCGGACCAAAAAGTGGCTGAAAAATATGTGAAGGAATTCAAGGAGTACATAGACAGTGAATTGAAACCTGAACAAGTAATTGCGATGAAACAGGCCTGTTTTGGAAGAAAATGCTAAGCAGGACCTACATTACTCAGGAGGAAAAGGCACTATCAGGACATAAGCCTATGAAAGACAGGCTTACTCTTTTGATGTGTACTAATGCTAGTGGTGATTGCAAAGTGAAGCCTTTATTGGTGTACCACTCTGAAACTCCCAGAGCGTTCAGGCAAAACAATGCCCTCAAGGTTAATTTGTGTGTGCTGTGGAGGGCAAACAGTAAGGCATGGGTCACTAGGGACTTTTTCTATGACTGGTCACACCATGCATTTGCCCCCACTGAAAAATTACCTAATGGAAAAGAAATTGGACCTTAAGTGCCTCCTGGTATTAGACAATGCTCCTGGTATTAGACAATGCTCCTGGTCATCCTTCAGACGTGGCAGAGCGACTATCTGGGGACATGAGCTTCTTTAATGTTAAGTTTTTGCCTCCTAATACCACTCCTCTCCTGCAGCCCATAGACCAGCAGGTCATTTCAAACTTCAAAAAACTCTACACGAAAGCTATGTTTCAAAAGTGCTTTGAAGTGACCTCAAACACTTGACTGACTCTAAGAGAGTTTTGGAAAAGAGCACTTTAGTATCCTCAGTTGTGTAAACCTTATAGGTAAGGCTTGGGAGGGAGTGACTAAGAGGACCTTGAACTCTGCTTGGAAGAAACTGTGGCCAGAATGTGTAGAAGAAAGGGATTTTGAAGGGTTTGGGGCTAACCCTGAGAAGTGTATGCCAGTTGTGGAATCCATTGTGGAATTGGGGAAGTCCTTGGGGTTGGAGGTTAGTGGGGAGGATGTGGAAGAGTTGGTGGAGGAGGACAATGAAGAACTAATCACTGATGAGCTGCAAGATCATCTTCAACAGCAAGAGGCCAGTCCTGAGTAAACTGCTTCAGAGGAGGGGAGAGAGAAATTGAGGAAGTTGCCTACTTCAAAGATTAACCCTTTCAGGGTTTCGGCCATACTAGTACGGCTTACGCCCCAGGGTTTTTGACGTACTAGTACACCTAAATTCTAGCGCCCTCAAATCTAGTGAGAGAAAGCTGGTAGGCCTACATATGAAAGAATGGGTTTATGTGGTCAGTGTGCGCAGTATAAAAAAAATCCTGCAGCACATGGTGCGTAATGAGAAAAAAAAACTTTGTGTTTTTGGATTAAAGCAGTGATTGGCACTGTATTTTCGTATGGTATTTATTGCTGTATTCTAGTTTTCCTGGTCTCATTTTATAGAAAGTGAAAGTTTTTCTTTTTCGGGCCACCCTGCCTTGGTGGGAATCGGCCAGTGTGATAATAAAAAAAAAAAAAAAATAATAAAAAAGACATATTACAGAAATTGAGATGATTTTGACTCGTTTTACAATGAAAAGTACCTTGAAATTGAGCTCAAAGTAGCAGAAATGTTCAATTTTTACCGAAGTTTAAAAGTAAACAAATCATGCCAAGCGTCCAATACACATCAACTGGTGAGTCTAATATTCTTTCTCAAGTGCGCTGATATTATTTATACCATTTCTACACTAATGCAGTAGTCTGCATAACAGTAAATCTTTTTTGTAAGGATAAAAATTCAAAGTGAAAAGCCAAAGAAATATAAGAGGGGCGTGGGGATGTGACTAACGAACAGAGAAAATGTTATTTTAGTGCCAGGAATGTCTGTCTTGTTTATTCTGGACCCTATTTGGAAATTGGCATCTTTTGAAATTTGTGTGAAATTGGCAAAATTGCTAAATTCTGACCACTTTATTGGATAGTTGAAATTGGTAAATGGGTGGTTTCTTGTACTCATTCAATAGAAAAAAATGGAGTTCTAGCGAAATAGTTATGATTTTTGTCGACTAGTACACTGGAATTGGCCGAAAATAGGGCTCAAAGTGGGCAAAAATCGCCGATGTGTAAACATCGTCGAGACCGCTAACTTCGCGAGAGCATAATTCCGTAAGTTTTCCATCAAATTTCATACTTTTGGTGTCATTATGATTGGGAAAAGATTCTCTATCTTTTCATAAAAATAATTTTTTTTTTTAAAATTTGGGGACCCTGAGAACAAGTCTCGGAGAGGGCCTGGGGACCCTGAAAGGGTTAAGGAAATGTGTGCAAAATGGGTTGAACTGAAAACTTTTATGGATGAAAATCACCTTGACACAGCTACTGCAAGCCGTGTTGGCAACCTGTAAAATGACAATGTTACGGCCCATTTTAGAAAAGTCTTAAAGGAACAGGAGGTACAGAGATCTGTGGACAGATTTGTTGTGCGACAGAGGTCCAGTGACTCTCAAGTTGGTCCTAGTGGCATTAAAAGAAGAAGGGAAGTAACCCCAGAAAAGGACTTGCTACCTTAAGTCCTAATGGAAATGGATTCCCCTTCTAAACAATAACTTCCACACTGTGATGAATGGTTTGAAAAACCGATAAGTTGAAGATTGAGACACTTATGCACCATATGGGAATCTTTATTTAGGAAACGTTTCGCCACACAGTGGCTTCATCAGTCCAATACAAAGAGGAAGGCGTAAGGAGAGGAGGAGTATATAGGTAATCAGTCCCTCAACCTGGAGTCGATGTGTTCAGTCCATCAATCTTGTAGAATGTACAGCATAGGGCCGTAGACGTGGCTTTTATACTGTAGTGAGGTGAGGTGAAGCAGGCGGAGGCGGGGTCATAGTGGTACCATCCACTAGTCGAAGTAGGTCTTCGTCACTACAGTATATAAGCCACGTCTATGGCCCTATGCTGTACATTCTACAAGATTGATGGACTGAACACATCGACTCCAGGTTGAGGGACTGATTACCTCATACTCCTCCTCTCCTTATGCCTTCCTCTTTGTACTGGATTGATGAAGTCACTGTGTGGCGAAACGTTTCCTAAATAAAGATTCCCATATGGTGCATAAGTGTCTCAATCTTCAACTTGTCGGTTTTTCAAACCATTCATCAAAGTCAGACACTGCAGCATATGGGATCTTGTACAAAGAATTCTTCAACACTTGTTCAACCTTTGGACGAAGACCTACTTCGACTAGTGGATGGTACCACTATGACCCCGCCTCCGCCTGCTTCACCTCACCTCACTACAGTATATAAGCCACGTCTACGGCCCTATGCTGTACATTCTACAAGATTGATGGACTGAACACATCGACTCCAGGTTGAGGGACTGATTACCTCATACTCCTCCTCTCCTTACGCCTTCCTCTTTGTATTGGACTGATGAAGCCACTGTGTGGCGAAACGTTTCCTAAATAAAGATTCCCATATGGTGCATAAGTGTCTCAATCTTCAACTTCCACACTCATCACCAGATCTTCGATCAAGGTAAGTGTCATGTATTCTATTCTTAGTAGAGTAGTAACTGTGCATGTCTTCTTCAGTTTGTGTGTATTAAAATTAATATTTCATGTGGTAAGAATTTTTGTTTTTTTTTCATAATTAGGGGTGTCAGAACGGATTAATTTGATTTCCATTATTTCTTATGGGGAAAATTAATTCAGCTAACGATAATTTCGGCTTACGATGAGCTCTTAGGAACGGATTAATATCATAAGGCGGGGGTCCACTTTACATTATTTAGGGACAATGTATACTGGTCAGAGAACCCGTCGTAAGTCTGAGTCGTCAGTAAACAAGTATGTTCGTCACTAAGTGAGGAGAGGCTGTATAGTGGAGCTTCATTACAGAGAAATGATTATATAAAAGAAGCTTCAAAAGAGAGCTGACTGTATACAAAGAAGCTTCAAAAGAGACCTGACTCTATATAAGAGAGCTTCAAGAGAGAGCCGACTGTCCATCAAAGTTTACAACAAACCTGAAGTCTCAATCAACATATAAAATGGGTGGGCACTAATGGGTGACTTCAGCTTCAAGTTCTTCTCCACACATTCAAGGGAACTTGCGTCGATGAACTCACAGGAGCTCAGGATCTCTCCGAGTTTGCTTTTCACATCCTTGTAGATACTGAGGACGTCTTCGAACGTCTGAAGGCCAAAGAAGGCCAGGTTTACTGCCTGTGGTCTTGAAGGGCAATTGATGGCAACCTGAAAGGGCAAAGTTAAAATTGTATTCTTACTGCCTGCACTTGCGATATACAGTACGACCCCCGTATCTGTGGGGATACATTTGAAGGACCTGCCATGGATACCAAAACCATGAAGAGTAACAAACCCGATATAGAAGTCCTATGCATCCCTATTATAAAGTTCAATTGATAAATTATGTACAAGAAGTGGAGATTCATAACTTTTTCACTGATGGGAAGCACTTCACGTCTGCTCTCAGGCTTTGAAGAGCTCCTAGCTTCTGTACTTTTGCATTTCTGGGTTATTATTATTATTATTATGCAAAATTAAGGGTTATTTTCGAGCCACAGTAAACTATGGATAATTGAAACCACGGATCCCAAATCAGTGGATATGGAGCTTCTATTGTATGGCCTTTTCTGTCGCCAAACATTAATGGGGTATTAAATGAAATCAGTTAGCAGGACTTGAGTCCTGGAGGTAGGAAGTACAGTACCTGCACTCTGAAGGATGGGTTATGGTGGTGGTGGGAAGTACAGTACCTGCACTCTGAAGGATGAGTTATGGTAGCAGGTACAGTACCTGCACTCTGAAGGATGGGTTATGGTGGTATGTACAGTACCTGCACTCTGAATGATGGGTTATGGTGGTGGTGGGAAGTACAGTACCTGCACTCTGAAGGATGAGTTATGGTAGCAGGTACAGTACCTGCACTCTGAAGGATGGGTTATGGTGGCAGGTACAGTACCTGCACTCTGAAGGATGGGTTATGGTGGCAGGTACAGTACCTGCACTGTGAAGGATGGGTGGTTGTGGCAAGTACAGTACCTGCACTCTGAAGGATGGGTGATGGTGGCAAGTGCAGTACCTGCACTCTGAAGGACGGGTGGTGGTGGGAGGTACAGTACCTACACTATGAAGGATGGGTTATTGTGGCAAGTACAGTACCTGCACTCTGAAGGATAGGTGGTGGTGGGAAGTACAGTACCTGCACTCTGAAGGATGGGTTATGATGGTGGTGGGAAGTACAGTACCTACACTCTGAAGGATGGGTTATGGTGGCAAGTACAGCACCTGCACTCTGAAGGATGGTGGTGGTGGGAAGTATAGTACCTGCACTCTGAAGGATGGGTTATGGTGGTGGGAAGTACAGTACCTGCACTGTGAAGGATAGGTGGTGGTGGGAAGTACAGTACCAGCACTCTGAAGGATAGGTGGTGGTGGGAAGTACAGTACCTGCACTGTGAAGGATAGGTGGTGGTGGGAAGTACAGTACCTGCACTCTGAAGGATGGTGGTGGTGGGAAGTATAGTACCTGCACTCTGAAGGATGGGTTATGGTGGTGGGAAGTACAGTACCTGCACTGTGAAGGATAGGTGGTGGTGGCAAGTACAGCACCTGCACTCTGAAGGATGGTGGTGGTGGGAAGTATAGTACCTGCACTCTGAAGGATGGGTTATGGTGGTGGTGGGAAGTACAGTACCTGCACTGTGAAGGATAGGTGGTGGTGGGAAGTACAGTACCTGCACTCTGAAGGATGGGTTATGGTGGCGGGAAGTACAGTACCTGCACTCTGAAGGATGGGTTATGGTGGGAAGTACAGTACCTGCACTCTGAAGGATGGATGGTGGTGGCAAGTACAGTACTTGAACTCTGAAGGATGGATGGTGGTGTGAAGTACAGTACCTGCACTCTTAACCCTTTGACTGTTTCAGGCCCCTCTCTGAAACTGTCATTCTATGTCGCCAAATATTCGAAAAAAAAAAAAATTATTTTTCTTATGAAAATGTTAGGAATATTTTTGTGAGTGTTTTAAGCCTAAAAAAAATTTTTTGCCATCAGTACTTACCGAGATATAGAGCCACAAAGTTTGCAGAAAGTGACGTGTGTACGGCAACAGCGGCGACTGCTGCCCACCCGGTATTCTTTTATTTACTCTAATTCAAAGGTTTCTTGCATTTTTCAATATTTTTCTGTTCCAGGTAACTTATGTGAGACCAATGTAAGGTGCATTGTTCAAATATACACTCATTGTTTACAACACAATAACAGAACAAACTTTATCATTATTAGTTTGTGTATACACTTTGTTTACACAAACAAACAATACAAAACAATGTTTATTACTATTGTTCCATAATATATATACATATGTACAGTCACTAAACACGTTCCTAGAACTGCTGCAGCTTGTGGAACTCTTTGAAACATGGGTATATGCAGAGGGGCACTTGACACTCCTCACACATAAAACGAGTGTCTCTGCGTGTTTTGTGGGCGTTTTGTGGTATGCATACATACATAACACCTCTTCTGAGCATTTTTCTTGGCAGTAGTATGGGGTAGTGATCACCAGGCCTGAAACGAGATGACGTGTGTGGGCGCTGGTCTATTGCAGGAGTTGCTCCTTGGTACTTTGCAATTATTTGTCTGATTATTGACAGGCAAAATTCAACCATATTTTGGTGTTTGTTGGTCTTCAACTTGTATATGTTTATAAGCATTTAGCATAGAGATATCAACAAGATGGAAAAAAAGTTTTATATACCACTTATAACTCTTGCGTACACAGTCTGCAAACCCAATCTGCATGTCACATTTGTCCACTAAGCGCATATTGAGGTTGTAGTCCATGACAGCTGCAGGCTTTAGAATGGGTTCATTGGTCTCTCTGTTGTCCCTGCCACTGGGTACCATTTTGTTTCTGTGAACTGATGTCAACAATGTGACATCATGTTTGTCATGCCACCGAAATGCCATGATGTCATTGGCAGCAAAGGCTTGCACCTCACCTCTGCGAGTGCCAGCGTCGAACCTTGGCATATGTTTACGATTACGACGCACTGTGCCACACACGTCTGTCAAGTTCACTCGCAAGAAATCACTGAGTAAGGGGCTTGTTGTACCAGTTATCAGTAAATAACATATGCCCCTTACCAAGATATGGTTTCATCATTGTTCGAACCACATCACCAGAGATACCCAATAACTTCATGGTATCTCTCAAAGTATTACTGCCAGTGTACACAATGATATCCAAAAACTAGACCACTTCTGCAATCACACAGTACAAATAGCTTTTACCAAAGCATTTCCTCTTGCTTGGTATATATTGCTTGAATGAGAGTCTTCCTTTGAATAAAAATCAAGGACTACATCAATACAAGCTTCCTGAAGGGATAAAAATACATGCAGCACTTTTGTTTCAGGTACATAAACACATTTCTGATCTTATATAACCTGTCGCTTCTGTCAGGCCTGGTTTTGTCTGAAAAGTGTAACATACGCAACAGTATCAGGAAACGATTGACACCTATAATGTCACTAAAACCTGGAGTTGAAATCAGGCATTCTGTTGCCCAGTATGTGGTGACAGTGTGCTTATACACATGTGGCATAAGCATTATTGTGGCAAAAAACAGGTACATCTCTGCCACAGTTGTCTTCTTCCACTTGTGTAGCCGTGATTTTGGTGAGAGAATTGTATTTGCCATGGTGTAATCACAGTATGTGTTTGTTTCCCTGACAATGATGTCCATCAGGGGTTCATCGAAGAATAACTCAAAGCAGTCCAGTTCACTGGCATTGTTCCCAAGTGGACAAGATGGCTTTATTCCACTTTGTGTTTCATCAAAGTCATGGGGACTTGGAACAAACTCGTCACCGTCCTGCCAATCCCAGATGCGGTCTGCTGGTGGGGTCTGGATATTGTACCATGGTTGTGGTTGTGCAGGTTGTGGTTGTGCAGGTTGTGGTTGTGCAGGTTGTGGGAGTGTGGGGTAGGGTGAGGCTGGATGTTGTGCAGAGTCAGCAGCGTGGGTAGTAGCGTGGCCTGCTAATAGTGCAACATGGGCCGTGCCACCCTCACTATCACCACTACTGCCTGCTCCATCACTCACATCATTCATACCCATCGTTACAATATTGTCATCTTCACTATCGGGTCGTGGTGTAGGGCCACGGGATGTGCTCCCAGAGTTTCTCCTTCCCCTTGGAACAACGTATGAAACACTACCAGACCGCATGCTACGTCGTACATACTGCCGCTTCACTGGGGAATATTCACTGTCACTGTCACTAGAACTGCTTTCAATGACCTTGAAATCACTATCACTGCTAACATCTGGGTGTTGTACACGACCAAATAGTTTCCTCTTTCGCCCTGGTACAGGCGAACGTGAACGTGAACAAGCCGGTCCAGCACCAGAGGTGGAAGGTTGTGGGTCATCTGGGTTTTCATCACTACGTTATCCTGGGCACTTTTTCCGGTAACACTCACTTCAAAACCCTGAAATTCACTGTCACTGACATTTTCATCGCTGTTAAGAGCTATCACTTGGGAACAAAAGACCTCCAATCCACCGAGGAGTGAGGAACTTCTTACCGAGAGGCATGGTGAAAATGGACTAACAACATGGCGTTCCCACAATGCACCGCTGGGTCCCAGATTTTTTTCACAGGGTGCACACCGACCACTGAGACCCATTCTCTCTCATGTAGGCCTACCAGGCCTTTCCCGCTTGATTTGAAGCCGCTAGAATTTGTGCGTATAAATACGTCAGAAACATTGGCTCGTAAGACGTATTTATACGTCGGAAACAGTCAAAGGGTTAATGATGGGTTATGGTGGTGGGAAGTACAGTACCTGCACTCTGAAAGATGGGTTATGGTGGCAAGTACAGTACCTGCACTCTGAAGGATGGTGGTGGTGGCAAGTACAGTACCTGCACTCTGAAGGATGGATGGTGGTACAAAGTACAGTACCTGCACTCTGAAGGATGGATGGTGGTGGGAAGTACAGTACCTGCACTCTGAAGAATGGGTGGTTGTGGGAAGCACAGTACCTGTACTCTGAAGGATGGATTTCAGTGGGAAGTACAGTACCTGCACTCTGAAGGATGGGTGAGGATGCTACAGTTCAGAAGAACATCTGAACTACGATATCAGCACACTCATGGCAAGATAATGACTGAACGAATGGCAGAGAATGCATCTCCTTCTTTCTGGGTCACCTGCCTTGGTGGGAAATGGCTGATTAAAAAAAAAAAAAGGGCATGAAGGATACAAAATGGTAACTAGAGAAGCAAGTGGATATAAAGACACAATGTATTTTAGACAGTCTACTGCCCGGAAATTATCATTACAAACAAGACTAAGCGCTAAACCCACAAGGGTCTCTGTCCAGAAATAAGCTCTGTTAAGTTAATCCTGAGTAAACGAGGCCTAAAGTGTATTCTTGTTTTGCATTACGTCTCCATACCCCTATGCAGTGCACGGTCTATCAACCGAGTGAAATGGATAAAGGTACCTACGTACAAATCAGGATATTAAGGGGAGTTTTGCCACTGGTACAGTGGTACTACTTATATAGCATATTAGGTTCCAGGCTACTGCTGTACAAGAGGGCCCTGCTTATACAACTGGTTAGGTTCTGGGCTACTGCTGTACAGGGGGGCCCTGCTTATACAGCTGGTTAGGTTCTGGGCTACTGCTGTACAGGAGGGCCCTGCTTATACAGCAGGTTAGGTTCTGGGCTACTGCTGTACCAGAGGGCCCTGCTTATACAGTAGGTTAGGTTCTGAGCTACTGCTGTATAGGAGGGCCCCACTTATACAGTAGGTTAGCTTCTGGGCTACTGCTATATGGAGGGCCCCACTTATGCAGCAGGTAGGTTCTGGGCTACTACTGTACAGGATAGCCACACTTATACAGCAGGTTACATTCTGGGCTACTTCTGTACAGGAGGGCCCTGCTTATACAGCAGGTTAGGTTCTGGGCTAATGCTGTAGGAAGTGCCCCATGTATACAGCAGGTTAAGTTCTGGGCTACTGCTGTACAGGAAAGCCCCACTTTTACAGCAGGCTAGGTTCTGTGTTACTACTGTATGTACCTGTACCTAAATGAACTTAATGACAAGTGACTATCATACTAAAGTGATAATTATACCTTGGTTATTAACCCGAGTGCTCCCTCTGAGCCTATGAAGAGATGCTTGAGGTCGTAGCCAGTATTGTCCTTCTTCATCACCGACAGACAATTGACTATCTCACCCGATGCCAGAACAGCCTCAACCCCCAGGACTGATCCGTGCAGGTTCCCATAGCGCAAGAGACGCAGGCCACCTAGAAATGACAAGCTGTGTTGGACGAGATAAATAATTCAGTATAATCTGCATACGGACATGTTTATGTTTGCAGAATATTTCCTCGCTGAATAATTAATAGAAGAACTTATAGTAAGTTAATATTATTATTATTATTAATACAGTAACTGCCACCTACTGCTTAGCTATTATTATTATTGTTATTATTACTGTATTACATGTACAGTGGAACCCCGAATTTTGGCCATAATCCATTCCATGTTTCAGCTTAAACCTGAAATGGCCGAAAGGTGAAGCAATATTTCCCATAAGAAATAATGTAAATATAATTAATCCGTTCCAGACCCACAAAAATATTCACAAAAAAAATATATTTTTTTAAAGAATAACTATAGTTTTACATATACAAAACACAGATAAATACATATACAGTGGACCCCCGCATAACGATCACCTCCGAATGCGACCAATTATGTAAGTGTATTTATGTAAGTGCGTTTGTACGTGTATGTTTGGGGGTCTGAAATGGACTAATCTACTTCACAATATTCCTTATGGGAACAAATTCGGTCAGTACTGGCACCTGAACATACTTCTGGAGTGAAAAAATATCGTTAACCGGGGGTCCACTGTACTAGTATACAACAAATAAATTTAAATTTAACCCTTTCAGGGTCCGTCCCGTAGATCTACGGCTTTACGTTCAGGGTCCAAACCGTAGATCTACGCCATGAGCTCAGCTCACTCTGATAAACTGTGAGTGGTACATTTTGGGCCTAGATATGAGAGAATACATCTATGTGGTATGTGTGCACCACATAAAACAGATCATGCAGCACACTGTGTATAATGAGAGAAAAAAAATGAAATCATGATTTTTCGATTAAAACAGCAACTTTGCAGTGTTTTTTCGTATGTTTTTTATAATTGTATTTGCGATTTCTTGGTCTCATTTGATAGAATGGAAGACATATTACAGAAATAGAAATGATTTTGATTGGTTTTTAGCACTGGAAATGGCTTGAAACTGAGCTCAAAGTAGCAGAAATGTTAATTTTTTGCCGATATTCAAGAGTAAACAAACGACCTCATACGTCTAATACACGTCAGCTGGTGGGTCTAATATACATTCACAAATATGGTGATGATATTTATACAATTATTACAGTATTGCATAACAGTAAATCTTCTATTTTTTGATGTGAATAAAAATTCATTATGTGAATAAAAAATCAAAATGGAATTTATTTGTAAAGCCTCAAAACATAACTAATGAACAGAGGAAATGTTAGTTTAGTGCCAGGAATGCCTACATTGTTCATTCTGGACCCTATTTTGAAATGGAATATTTTGAACTTTGTGTTAAATTGGGCAAATTAAACAATTTCCCATCACTTTATTTTGTAGTTGAAACAGTTGACTTGGCGATTTCTTGTGCTCAATCGATAGAATAGAAGTAATACTAGTGAAATAGCTAAGAATTTGGTTGATTGGAATAATGTAATTGGCCTAAAATGGGAGTCAAAGTCGGCAAAATCGCCGATTCGTAAATATCGCTGACACATCAAAATTCGCGAGAGCATAATTTCGTCAATTTTCCACCAAATTTCGTACTTTTTGTTTTATTACCTTCACAAAAAGATTCTCTACGATTTCATAAGAAAAAATAACAAATTTTTTTTTTGAAAATTCTTGGACACTGGTGCGTGACTCCAGATTTGGGCCTTGGACCCTGAAAGGGTTAAATAGACATTTAAAATAACCTTTATTGAAGATACTTGTTGGCATCTGGAAGATAGGGAGGAGAGAGGGAAGACTTATTGTTTGGCAGGGGAATCCCCTATCTTTGTCTTCTAAGGCCACTAGGACCACCTTGAGTCGCTGGACTCCTATCACACAAAATAACTGTCAAGAGTGCTCTGTTTCTGGCATCTCTTTAAGATTTCCCTAAAATGGGATATGGTTCTCTGTCACTGAACTTGTTGCAGAGATGGTAGCCAGCCAGCCAGCCAGCCAGCCAGCCAGCCAGCCAGCCAGCCAGGCTGGCGGCACAGCTGGCTGGCTGGCTGCATGGGTGGCTGGCTGCACGGCTGGCTGGCTACACAGCTGGGTGGCTGGCTGCACGGCTGGCTGGCTGGCTGCACGGCTGGCCGGCTGGCTGGCTGCACGGCTGGCTGGCTGGCTGCACGGCTGGCTCGTTGGCTGCACGGCTGGCTGGCTGGCTGCACGGCTGGCTGGCTGGCTGCATGGCTGGCTGGCTGGCTTCGCACGGCTGGCTGGCTGGCTGCACAGCTGGCTGGCTGGCTGTGCAGCTGGCTGGCTGGCTGGCTGGCTGGCTGGCTGGCTGCACGGCTAGCTGGCTGGCAGGCTGGCTGCATGGCTAGCTGGCTCGCTGGCTGCATGGCTGGCTGGCTGGCTGGCTGCACGGCTGGCTGGCTGGCTGCACGGCTGGCTGGCTGCATGGCTGGCTGCACGGCTGGCTGGCTGCACGGCTGGCTGGCTGGCTGGTTGGCTGGCTGCACGGCTGGCTGGTTGGCTGGCTGGCTGGCTGCACGGCTGGCTGGCTGGCTGGCTGGCTGCACGGCTGGCTGGCTGGCTGGCTGCACGGCTGGCTGGCTGGCTGCACGGCTGGCTGGCTGGCTGCACGGCTGGCTGACTGGCTGGCTGCACGGCTGGCTGACTGGCTGGCTGCACGGCTGGCTGACTGGCTGGCTGCACGGCTGGCTGGCTGGCTGCATGGCTGGCTGGCTGGCTGCACGGCTGGCTGGTTGGCTGGCTGCACAGCTGGCTGGCTGGATGGCTGTACAGCTGGCTGGCTGACTGGCTGCAAGGCTGGCTGGCTGGCTGACTGGCTGCACAGCTGGCTGGCTGCACGGCTGGCTGGCTGGCTGCACGGCTGGCTGGCTGGCTGGCTGCACGGCTGGCTGGCTGGCTGGCTGCACGGCTGGCTGGCTGCACGGCTGGCTGGCTGGCTGGCTGCACGGCTGGCTGGCTGGCTGCACGGCTGGCTGGCTGCACGGCTGGCTGACTGGCTGCACGGCTGGCTGGCTGGCTGGCTGGCTGGCTGCACGGCTGGCTGGCTGGCTGCACGGCTGACTGGCTGGCTAGCTGGCTGGCTGGCTGGCTGGCTGGATAGATGGATGGATGGATGGATGGATGGATGGATGGATGGATGGATGGATGGATGGATGGCTGGCTGCCTGGCTGGCTGCCTGGATGGCTGCCTGGATGGCTGCCTGGCTGGCTGGCTGGCAGGATGAGTTCGCAGGGTAATGTTCACTCAAGGATAGACAACGCTAGACTGGTGCGCAAGCGTAGGCAGGCAGACAAGTCTGGCACGCCGGCCGAAACTCGGGACAAAATTTGGCTGAAAAAAAGCGGTTGAAACTTGAAGCAGCCTATACTCAGGGCGGCCGAAACTCGGGGTTCCACTGTATTATTATTATTATTATTATTGTATTGTTATTATGGCAGTATTATTATTACTATTACTATATAATCACATGCCTAAGAAAAGGAAAACCCACATGAAACATGAGTAAAACAGACACTTATAAAGCAACAAACACAAGGTGTATATAACAAGTAACAATGTCAAGTTACACACATCCACACTTATAGATAAAACACTCAGGAACGGAAGTCCACTTGGTAGCATGAATTCAATTTAATTTTTTGAATTTCTTTGCAAAATTTACAATGTGTGATTTACATATTATAAAGTATTGTTAAGCACACAGAAAGCCACTAACATGCACGAGCATTTCGAGCAGAAATAAACATTTGACTTTGAAAATAATGAGCGGGAGATGGCCTTACATATTACAAATTTCACAGTTTTGGGCCCCAGTTGTGTTTCTGCATTTTCGGCCTCCGTAACTCGTTCTGCTATCAAAACTTTGCGGCCCAGTCCCTGGACCCATTATGTACCTCAGTAATCTCACCCACAGGATAGATATCGGGTGCAAAATAAAGATATTAAACAAACGAAGGAAGCCTCTCACTGACACACTGCATAAAAGCAAATTCAGGTGTAGCAATGGAAGCCTGAACCAACTCATGTCAGCTTCAATTTCAACGCTGCACTTTCTATGTTAATCATTAGCACGTGAAGACAAGTCATTGGAACTTTAATGTCCATACACTCCTGGCAAAACAGTTACTGAATTAACAATGGTGAAAGTGTTTTGTTTTCTTGGGTCAGCCTATCACGCTGGTACATAAATAACCTTCACACAGGAGAAATTTATAACAACATTTAGGTCCAACTTGGACCATTTACAAGTCCCACTAAAACACGAAGGTGAGGGAGCCAGTATATATAGGAGAGGGGGACAGGGATGAGACAGAGAGGAAGAAAGAAGGAAGTGGAGAAATAGTGGTAGAGGTAATGCTAGTAGTAGAAGTAGTAGTGATTGTGCCTAAGGGCAATGTGTGGTGTAAATATTATGCAGAAAATTTGTAGTGCGTAAATTAGGTGTGGAGTTACTAAAAGTATCAGTCGGAGGGCTGAAGAGGGTTTGTTCAGGTGGTTTGGTCATTTAGAGAATGGAACAAAGTAGAATGAATTGGAGAACGCATAAATCCGTACGGGAAGGAAGGTGAGGTACGGGCTGTCCCGGAAAAGGTTGGAGGGAAGGGGTAAAGGAGGTTTTGTGGGTGAGGGGCTTGGACTTCCAGTAAGCGTGCATGAGCAAGTTAGATAGGAGTGAATGGAGACAAGTGGTTTTTGGGATCTGATGTGCTATTGGAGTGTGAGCAAGGTAATATTTTGTAAAGGGATTCAGGAACACAGGTTAGCCGGACTCGAGTCCTGGAAATGGGAAATACAATGCCTGCACTTTAAAGGAGGGATTTGGGATATTGGCAGCTTGGAGGGAGACCTAAACTGTTGTATCTGCAAAGACAGTGATTATGTATAAGTGATGGTGAAAGTCTTGAACGATGAAAGTTTTTTCTTTCTTTCTTTCTGTTTTTCGTTCTTTTGGGTTACCCTGCCTCAGTGGGATGTGGCCAATGTGTTAAAAATGACATTACAAAAAAAAGACAATGTAATATTTTTACCTGCATTAGTAGAAACATTGCCACCAATATGGCAGCTGCCCTTTGAGCCAAGATCCAATGGTACCATGAGACCGAACTGCGATACATGGTTATCAAGGGCTTCCAGTACACAGCCGCTCTGACATGTCACCACCCCAGACAAGGTGTCTACACTTTCAACTTCGTTCATGAGGGCGGTGGAGATGATGATCTCGTCAAACACTGGAACGCTTCCGCCAACCAGGCCCGTATTGCCACCTAGTGGAGAAAAAGTGCAATTAAGTTCATTTAATATGAAGGTGGGGCCCACTTATACAGCAGGTTAAGTTCTGGGCTACAGATGTAAAGCAAAAAACACTGTAAATACATATAAAAGCCTGATAACATATTTACATTATCATATATTAAGTGACCAATAGAGCTAGGCCTAAAAAAAATCATATACAGTACACACATTACTTATCTTAAAATATTTTCATTCCTAGTTTATAGCGAGTGGTGAATATATTTATTATAGAAAGTCTGAATACATGAAAAATGGATATACAGTGAACCCTCAACCAACGATGGCATTGTCTAACCTTAAATTCGACTAACAATACACGTTAATGCTAACATGTTGCCTCGACTAACGATAAAAAAACTCGACTAACGATATTCGTTCTCGGGTACCAATTAACATCGTTAGTCGAGGGTCCACTGTAAATGAAAACTGCTGTATTAGCGAAACACCGTAAAGCAAAGTGCTGTAAAGCGAGCTCTGTCTGTATTCTACACGTCTAATACAGTGGACCCCCGCTTAACGATCACCTCCAAATGCGACCAATTATGTAAGTGTATTTATGTAAGTGCGTTTGTACGTGTATGTTTGGGGGTCTGAAATGGACTAATCTACTTCACAATATTTCTTACGGGAACAAATTCGGTCAGTACTGGCACCTGAACATACTACTGGAATGAAAAAATGTTCGTTAACCGGGGGTCCACTGTACTCTGTCTGGGGGTAATTAAATTTGATCCAAGGAAGGGGAGTATAACACCAGTTCCTTGAATCAAGAGCACTTCATTAGCATCAAGGCACACCTCCCTTGAATGGTAAGCTACTATAAAATCAACAACAGATAAATATACATTGGCTAATAAAACTGATGAGATGAATAAGACAGGAGCCTCGTGTATGGGTGACATACCCTGGGGGCACACTGCTAATTTACGCTTGTTGCAGTACGACAAAATTGCCGAGACTTCCTCAGTGGTCTTGGGCTTGAGGAGGGTCGCCGAGGATCCTCGGACTATCCCCAGCCAGTCAGTGTTGGGACCTTCGAGTTCCGCTGCATCGGTTATAGTACGGTGGGAACCCAGGAGATTGACGAAGAAGTTGATGTCGTCTCCGGTGATCTGGCTGAACTGACCCCTCGTCACTGGATACCTTCAAAAGTACATAAGTACATATACCATCAAAAGTACAGATACCATCAAAAGTACACATGTACAGATACCATCAGAAGTACACATGTACAGATACCATCAGAAGTACACACACGTTAAATACAGATACACCTACCATCCGACTTACGACCGAGTTCGGCTCCGAGAAACCGGTCGTAAGTCGAAATGGTCGTAAGTTGAACTTTACTACTGAATATCAACAAAACATTTTTGTAATGACTTTATTTTATTGTTTTATTTTGGTATTTCATGTTTTACTTTACTTTTTATGCTGTTAGTACTGTATTTTATACTGTAAGGTTTAGGATAAACACTGTGTACAACACAAATACTTGTTTATTTCCCAGAAATTTGGAATAAAAAACACGGTCATAAGTCAAATGGTCGTAAGTCGAGCAGGTCGTAAGTCAGATGGTAGGTGTATCTTCAAATGTACACACATACAGATAACTTCAAAAATACGTACAGTGGAACCTCAAAAATCGAACTTAATCCGTTCCAGGAGCTAGTTCTAAATTCGAAAAGTATGAAATTCGAAGCAATATTTCCCATAAGAAATAATGGAAATACAATTAATCCGTTCCAGAAACCCAAAAATATTCACACAAAAAATACATTTTATAGAGATTAATTACAGTTTTACATACAACAAATACTATAGTTTTTAATTATGTATAGTAATACATATAAAATAACATTTTTACTTACCTTTACTGAAGACTGGTGATGGCATCTGGAAGATAGGGAGGAGGAGAGAGGGAGTTGGGGTTAGTGTTTGGGAGGAGAATCCCCCTCCATGAGGACTTCCGGTAAAGCCCTCTCTGGGGTTACTTCCCTTCTCTGTCTTTTAATGCCACTAGGACCAGCTTGAGAGTCACTGGACCCCTGTCTCACAAAATAACTGTCCACAGTCCTCTGTTTCTGGTGCCTCTTTAACATTTCCCTAAAATGGGACATGGTTCTGTCACTGAACTTGTCGCAAAGATGGCTTGTTTCAGCTTGCTCAGGGTGGTACTTCTGCACAAACATTTGGACATCATTCCACTTGGCACAAATCTCCTTAATCTTTGAAGAAGGCACCTCATCCACTCCCTCTATTAACACCTTTCGCAACATCAGCTTCCTTGATTTGTTCTTTCTTTGACAGGATAGAACCGATGGTCGACTTGTTTTTCCCATACTTCCTGGCAAGCTCAACAAGTCTCACACCACTCTCATACTTCTGTATTATTTCCTTCTTCACATCTATGGTGTTTCTCACTTTCTTTACCACAGGGGTACCACTAGCAAGTTTCTTTGGCCCCATGGCAGCTTATTTCACAGTCCCACAAGCACTAAACACAACGAAATAATCGTAAAATGCGTGAATGAGAGCGCAGGTTAGTGTTTACTCAAGCATAAACAAAGCTAGACTGCTCACGGCACCTGCGCGGGGACGCGGACAGAGCGGGCCAGCAGACAGGTCCCGTACCCGGTGGTCCGAAAATAGGGGCGCGTTTGATAATAGGGACACAGTTTGTCCGAAAAAATGGTCCTATTTTTGAAACATTCGATATGTGATACATTCGATTTTTGAGGTTCCACTGTACATAAGTACAGATGCCTTCAAAAGTACACATGTACAGATACCTTCAAAGGTACACATATTAAGCAGAGTACATACATCATTTTTTATGGAATGTATATAACATTATTACAGCACATAAAACAGCCTTCACAGCATGCATTATTAAATTTAACAGCATGTAAAAAACCTTCACAAGACATACTATTAAATTTAACAGCACTTAAAAGGCCTTCACAGCACATACAATTCACTTCTAGAAGCGTTTTTTCTTCAATTACTTTTGAAAAAAATTCCACTAAGTACAGAATAGCTTCATAAAACAACTTACTATTTTCACAGGCAAGTGATGAAACTGTAAAGATTACTAGACAATATCTGGGGAATGGGAGGCAATTAAGTTCGATCTGAGGAATGGTAAGGAAGCTCTAATTTCTCAGATCAAAATCCCTTTGTCAGCATCAAGGATCCTCCCCTTGAAAGGTATTATGTGTACAGTGGAACCTTGGTGTTCGAACATTATTGTTATAATCATGAGCGCTAAACCTGTAGGATTATACAGTGCATGTGGGGGGGGGATGGAAGGTATTCACGCTTAATTCGGGGAACTGGAGCACAGATCTAATTCCCTAGATCAAGAGCCCCTCACCAGCGTCAAGGAACCTCCCTTGACGGGGGTGTTCGAACATACCGGAGTCTGAACAATTTTGCTCAGAAAAAGAGAAAAAAACATTGCCCCGGTCTTTGAACGTTTTTCTGGAGTCCACTTATACAGCAGGTTAAGTTCCGAGCTACTGATGTAAAGTGATTTTCGCATTACAGCACAATAAGGCCCTGACTTGATCTACACCATCATATAGTAAGTGAGCAACAGAGCTAGGCCCAAAAAATGCATAATATTAAGTGAGCAATAGAGCTAGGCCTAAAAAATGCATATACAGTACACACACTAAAAGATTTTCGTCCTTAGATTATAGTGAGTGGTGAATATACCTGGAGAGAATTCTGGGGGCCAACGCCCCTGCGGCCCGGTCTGTGACCAGGCCTCATGGTGGACCAAGGCCTGATCAACCAAGCTGTTACTGCTAGCTGCACACAGTCCAACATACGACCCAAAGCCTGGCTGGTCCGGTACTGACTTTAGGTGCCTGTCCAGTGCCTGCTTGAAGACAGCCAGGGGTTTATTGGTAATCCCCCCTTATGTATGCTGGGAGGCAGCTGAACAGTCTTGGGCCCCTCACACTTATTGTGTTGTCTCTTATCATGCTAGTGGCACTCCTGCTTTTCATTGGGGGGGACATTGCATTGTCTGCCGAGTCTTTTGCTTTCATAGTGAGTGATTTGTGTGCAAGTTTGGTACTAGTCCCTCTAGGATTTTCCAAGTGTATATAATCATGTATCGCTCCCGCCTGCATTCCAGGGAGTACAGGTTTAGGAACTTCAAGCGTTTCCCAGTAATTGAGGTGCTTTATCGCAGTTATGTGTGCCATGAGGGTTCTCTGTACATTTTCTAGGTCAGCAATTTCACCTGCCTTGAAATGTGCTGTTAGTGTGCAGCAATATTCTGATTGTAAGAAATCTGAATAAATGAAGAATGGGTACAACTGTGAACTGCTGTATTAGCGAAATGCTGTAAAGGAAAGGGCTGTAAAACGGGGCCTGCCTGTATATATTTCCTGTTTGGAGTGGCATCTAAATGGTAGTATTTATGTACCTCTGGCAAGGCAGTAATAGAGTGAAGATGGTGAAAGTGTTTCTTTGTCGGGTCGCCGTGCCTTAGCGGGAGATGGCCAGTGTGTAACTTTACCCAGGTACAAGCACACATAAGTACAAATATCATACATAGTGTAAATTATCCTCCAGGATTAACTCAAAAAGGTCAAAGTGGTTAATTCCATTGACGTCCTTGAAAAAAAAATCTTATCAACAAAAGAAGCTTTTTTTTACCTCTTGGATGTTAGTTCACATTTCGGAAAGTTCGTAACTGGGGAAGTATGAGCATAACATCGACTCCCATCACTGCAGTGGAACACCAAGCCAGAGGAAACTCTTGCTAGATTCCTGACACATGTTGCACCCAGCCATCTGCAACTTGCAACTTGCATGTTCTGTAAAAAATATAATTATTACTTCTAATTACTGTATTATTATTATTATTATTGCAATCATAACTAAGCTACAAACCTACAAGGGTCATATAGCACTCAAAGGCTGGATATAACTATTTCTTTTCTGAAGTGTACAAAGTGTCGTTTACGTGTAATAAAATACAGTGGTCCCTCAATAATCGTCCGGCGTGAAAGTCGTCCATTTCGGAAATAGTCCTGTTTTTTCGTCAAAATACTGGCTCGCAAATGGTCCGGTAACTCGCTAATAGTCCTTCATCCCGGAGGCGTACTCACGCTCTGAGCCACCTCAGCCTTTCCTTCCCAGCCAGTGTGCCATTGTTTACCAGTGAGCGACGGTCCCCTCACGTGCTCCAGCGAAATATTTCATAATATTCCATTTATTTTAGTGCTTGCAAGTTATTAAGTGCTAAATAAGCTACCATGGCTCCAAAGAAAGCTCCTAGTGCCAAGCCTTTGGTAAAGAAGGTGAGAAATACGATTGAATTTAAGAAAAACATCATTGAACAATATGATAGTGGCGTACGTGTGGGCGAACTGGCCAGGATGTATAACAAATCCCGTACAACCATATCTTCCATCATAGCCAAGAAAAAGGAAATCAAGGATGCTGTTGTTGCAAAGGGGGTGAATATGCTGACAAAAATGAGATCACCAGCACTTGAAGATGTTGAGAAGTTATTATTGGTGTGGATAAATGAGAATAAATTTAGCAGGAGATAGTCTTATGACATCGCTTATTTGTTGAAAAGGCTAGGCAGTTGCATGAGAAACAGAGAAGAGAAGTAACCCCAGAAAAGCAATTGGTACCCGAGGTGTTGATGGAAGGGGATTCCCCTTCCAAACAGTAATTCATCCAATCAGTCTCATTCTCCAGTCTTCCATACACAAAGAAGAATCGCCAATAAAGGTAAGTGTTATTCTGTTAATGTTTAATTCATCATGTCCCATTGTATTGTTTATGTACTACATGTATATTTCATGTAAAAAATTTTTTTTGTTTTAATACTTCTGGGTGTCAGGAACGGATTAATTGAATTTACATTATTTCTTACGGGGAAAATTGATTAGTAAATTGTCCATTTCGATAATAGTCCCACTTCTAGGAACGGATTATGGACGATAATTGAGGGACCACTGTACTGTTAAGCATAAAAGAAACCCACTACGATGCTGTGTATTTTGGGCAGACTAATCCTGATGCTTACACACTACTTAAGCACTTGACATAGCTTATTAAGTTTTTCTTATATGTTCAAAATGTTGTTAAACCCATATGGGTCTTATAGTGCCTGGAGGGATGGGAGGCATTCAGGTTCAACCCAACAAAGGGGTGCACAGGGCCAATTCCTTGGCATCAAGGACCGTCCCCCCAGAGGGTGAGGCACCACATGATACGCAAAATGGTGAAAATACTATTGCCTTCCGGCAGGTGGATGATGTTTTGGTCCATGGCCTGGCTGGCAAAGCTCTTGCTTCACACATGGAGGGCCCGGGTTGAATTCCCTGAAGGGTGGAAACAATTCGATGTGTTTCCTTACACCTGTTGTCCTGTTCACCTAGCAGCAAGTAGGTACCTGGGTGTTAGTTGACTGGTGTGGGTCACACCCTGGGGGACAAGACTGAGGACCACAATGGAAATAAGACAGACAGTCAGCGATGACGCACTGACTTTCTTGGATTATCCTGGGTGGCTAACCCTCCGGGGTTAAAAATCTGAACAAAATCAGGACCATTGTTAAATCAACTGTGACTTGACGATGGTCCGCAACGGACCAATTTTGGTCCAGAATCAGGGGGGGTTCTTAATAATAACAATAGCAAATTTTACATGTAATAAAATACTGTTAAGTTAAAAAAAAAAGACCAGCATGACGTGACGTTAAACATAATGACGCTTGTGGTTACACCCCCAGGGCGGCGCTGTACGACCCTTAGGGGTTTAGCGCTTAATGATAATAACTGTGGCTACACCCACAGGGCAGCGCTGTACGACCCTTAGGGGTTTAGCGCTTACTTATGATAATAATATTATTATTATTATAATCAAGGGGGAAGCGCTAAACCCGGAAGATTATACAGCGCCTGGGGGGGGGATGTGGAAGGCATTCAGGCTTAATTCGGGGAACTGGAGCACAGATCCAATTCCCTAAATCAAGAGCCCCTCACCAACATCAAGGAGCCTTCCTTGAGGGGTATGATAATAATAACTGTGGCTACACCCACAGGGCAGCACTGTACGACCCTTAAGGGTTTAGCGCTTAATGATAACATCTGTGGCTACACCCTCAGCGCAACGCTGTATGACCCTTAGGGGTTTAGCGCTTACTTATGATAATAATAACTGTGGCTACACCCACAGGGGCCATAAACCAGGGGGGGGGGAGGCACTGAGGATAAGATTTGATCCAAGGGAAGGATAAATCCACCTCCACGGATCAAGAGCCCCCTTGAGGGAGGTCACTAAAAAAAAGTCTAAAACTACAAAAAAAAATATAGGCCTTAAAAACCTGTAAAGAAAATTTGTTAAATTATTATATAGGCAGAACATTATTATTATTATTATTATTATTATCAAGGGGAAGCGCTAAACCCGGAGGATTATACAACATATAGGCAGAAGTCAAAAAATAATAGATAATATTAAGATGACATGATCCTAGACCAGATTATTATTATAATCAAAAAGAAGCACTAAACCACAAGGGGTATACAGCGCTGACTAGACAAGATAACATTGATAACTGATAAAATTCTTGCCAAGACTCCTTCAGGATACGTCTTTAAGCTTCTTCTTCTTCTTCAGGAAGTCTGTCTATCACGTCTTCTCCTTCAGGATATGTCTATCTGGACTCCTCTTCTTCAGGAGACGTGTCTATCAAGCTCCTCTTCTTCAGGACACTTGTAATTTACTTATTTTCTTCTCCTGAAGGTGACTGCCTTCTGCAGCGACTTCTTCTTCTCGGGTTTATAAAGGCCATTAACGGCTTATTTATAAGCTGTCAGAAGCCCTTATAAACCCAGGAGTAGATTTAAGATATAATTTTGTTGGGATTTTTAACCTCGGAGAGTTAGCCAGCTAGGATAACCCAGGGTTAGGGAGGGTTAGCTAGCTAGGATAACCCAGGGTTAGGGAGGGTTAGATAGCTAGGATAACCCAGGGTTAGGGAGGGTTAGATAGCTAGGATAACCCAGGGTAGGGAGGGTTAGCCAGCTAGGATAACCCAGGGTAGGGAGGGTTAGCCAGCCAGGATAACCCAGGGTTAGCCAGCCAGGATAACCCAGGGTTAGCCAGCCAGGATAACCCAGGGTAGGGAGGGTTAGCCAGCCAGGATAACCCAGGGTAGGGAGGGTTAGCCAGCCAGGATAACCCAAGGTAGGGTGGGTTAGCCAGCCAGGATAATCCAGGGTAGGGAGGGTTAGCCAGCCAGGATAACCCAGGGTAGGGAATGTTAGCCAGCCAGGATAACCCAGGGTAGGGAGGGTTAACCAACCAGGATAACCCAGGGTAGGGAGGGTTAGCCAGCCAGGATAACCTAGGGTAGGTAGGGAAGGTTAGCCAGCCAGGATAACCCAGGGTAGGGAAGGTTAGCTAGCTAGGATAACCCAGGGTTAGGGAGGGTTAGCCAGCTAGGATAACCCAGGGTAGGGAGGGTTAACCAGCTAGGATAACCCAGGGTTAGGGAGGGTTAACAAGCTAGGATAACCCAGGGTAGGGAGGGTTAGCCAGCCAGGATAACCCAGGGTAGGGAGGGTTAGCCAGCCAGGATAACCCAGGGTAGGGAGGGTTAGCCAGCCAGGATAACCCTTTGTAGGGAGGGTTAGCCATCCAGGATAACCCAGGGTAGAGAGGGTTAGCCAGCCAGGATAACCCGGGGTAGGGAAGGTTAGCCAGCCAGGATAACCCAGGGTAGGGAAGGTTAGCCAGCCAGGATAACCCAGGGTAGGGAAAGTTAGCCAGCCAGGATAACCCAGGGTAGGGAAGGTTAGCCAGCCAGGATAACCCAGGGTAGGGAGGGTTAGCCAGCCAGGATAACCCAGGGTAGGGTGGGTTAGCCAGCCAGGATAACCCAGGGTAGGGAGGGTTAGCCATCCAGGATAACCCAGGGTAGGGAGGGTTAGCCACTTAGGATAATCCAAGAAAATCAATGTCATCGAGGACTGTCTGTCTTATTTCCATTGTGGTCCTTCAATCTTATCTCCCACACCAGTCTACTAACACGCCGTACCTACTTGCTAGGTGAACAGGACAACAGTGTAAGGAAACGCGTCGATTGTTTCTACCCCTGCTGGGAATCGAACCCGGACACTCAGCGTGTGAAGCGAAAGCTTTGCCAGCCAGGTCACGGGGCCCCGTTTAGGCACAGTTACGCATAAGTGCAGTTATTATATAGTGTAAATTACCCAGAGTAACTCAAAAGTCAAAGTGACTTATTTATATTCGTGTATAAGTAAGTCTCTGTAGGCACAAGAACACATCAGTACACTTACAGTTGCCCGTGGCCTTGTGGCTGAAGCTCTCGTTCCACAAGGTGAGTGTCCGGGTTCGATTCCCGGTGGGGATAGAAACATTGGGCGTGATTCCTTACACCGGTTGTCTATGTTCCCCATCAGTAAAATAGGTACCTGGGTGTTAGTGGACTGGTGTGGGTCGAATCTGGAGTTTACCTGGAGACAAAACTGACCTAATTTGCAGGTAATGCTCTGCATAACAAGGGACTTTCTATATATTAGTATGTAATTGATGTCAGCTATGGTCGTATACCTTGTACATGTACTTGTAGAAATAAAGATATTAGTTTTTATTGTTACTTAGAAAGTACACCTGGAAATAAGTCACTTTGACTGACTTTACTCGAGTCATCCTGGAAGGTAATCTACACATAACATACAGTTACACGTAACTGTGTGTGTACCTGAATAAGCTTATTAACGAGAAGCCCCTAAAAATACTATTGTATGAGCCCAAAAAACTACTCTAAATTTAGACAAAAACCTATTTCATGGTTTTTCAAAACAAAAGGTTAAAAGTCCAGTGGCCTGGTGGCAAAAGCTCCCGCTTACACAGGGAGGGCCCGGGGGTTCGATTCCCCGGCGGGGGGGAAACATTTCGACACGTTTCCTTACACCTTTGCCCTTTTCACCTAGCAGCAAATGGTACCTGGTGTTAGTCACTGGTGTGGGTCGCATCCGGGGGAAAGTTTAAAGGGCCCCCCAAGGAAAAAAGTTAGACAGTCCTCGTGGCACTGATTTTTGGGGTTACCCGGGTGGAAACCCCCTCCGGGGTTAAAAACCCCGAACGAAATCTTATCTTATCTTTTTCAAACTTAATTTACGTTTTTAAAGGGTTTCCCCCCATTACAAGACCCACTAAAGGGCGATTTTTAGTCTCCACCGGACCAACCCTAAATATCATTCCCACTCCAACAGTAGACCTCCTTTTCGGGTACGATACTAATAAGCCACAAATAGGTCAGTTTTGCCCAGGATGTGCCCACACCAGTCGACTAACACCCAGGATGTGACCCACAAGTCGACTAACCCCCAGGCCCTATTTAACTCTAGGCGAACGGGGACAGAGGAGTAAGGTGATAACTCCAGGATTTTTTAGCAGGTGAACAGAACAGGAGATAAAAGGGAGTAATACCCGGTATTTTCGCTAGGTGAACATGATAGCAGATGTTTTAGGGAAACAGTACCGGGAAAAAAAACCAAAGGCCTCAATGTTTGTACGGGTGGTGCTTTTGATTCTTCATGCAGAAAACCCATAGTCAGTAGAACATTTCGGGAAAAGTTTTTCCAGTCCCAAAGAAAAAAAGGGCAAACAGTTCTCATTTTTTTTCAGGCGGACCCTAGGCGAAGAGGGGGATCCTTCACTTTTTGCCTGAGTCAGGGGGTCCGGTTTCCATTAAAACCCTTTTAAAAAATGCCCGGGGAGGGGGAAAAAGACCCTTTGGATGAAAAATACTCCCAGTCAAGTGACAGGGGGACGAAATGTATACCAGTCCCTTACCAAGTTATTCCAAAAAGGGTTCCCAGTATTGTATAACCCAGTCCACTGTACCTCAGTTATTCCAAAAAGGATCCTGTTTTTAACCCCAGTCCCCTGTACCTCAGTGATCACAAAAGTTCACAGGGCCCGTGTGCTAACCCCGTACCACGGCTCTCATAGGATTCACCCCGCATGTAATTTCTATCACTATAGGGGGTTAGCATGGGCCACCCCTTAACCCCCAAATGCCCTTTTTTTTTACAGACGAATCCCCCACTACTTGTGTGTCGTACTCAGTCAAGGGCCCCCCAAAGTCCTTTTCCCTTTTGTGTTTTTTTTGGGGTATAAGCTTTTAAACCCGAACGATATTTAAATGCATGGATTCGATAATTGTTAGCAAAGGTCCAAGTGGGCGACGTGTCGAGTGGGGTTTCCCCAAGGGCCAGTCCCGGGTTCGATGCTATTTTTTGTACATGTGAATGTTTTGATTCAAAAATTTCAACATATTTGACATTTGGGGGGAAAAAGATATTGCAAATATCTCATAAATTTGCTTTTTTTGTAAGGTCATCAGGAAACAAAGACCAAACCACAGACAAAAAAGCAAGGAGCAAATTTCGTGTAAAAACAACACAAACCACACCCCACCGGGGCCAGGAGCTATGGCCAACCCCCCCAACACGTCACACAGCAATCAACCTGGGCAGATTAACATCTCTTGATAAAAAAAAATTTGTAAAGGCCTATAAAAAACACAGATAATATTTACACAACTCTTTACGTTTTCTAATCATCCCCAATCCTTAAATAAAAAAAGCCCCATGGGAAAATTTCAGGTGGAAATGCCCCCAAAATTTCGCCCCCTTACTGGGCATGGCAGATTTAAAAACCCCTGCTAAAAGGGCAGTGCGAAATTGCCAAAATCTGTGAGAAACCATGGAGGGGGGTGTTTAAAGGGATTTACTAAAATGTTTCGCCGCGAGCCCCCCGGAAGGGCAAAAAATTCGATAAAAAGCCCTTTAAAAAAGGGGGAAACAGGTGCTCTCTGACCCCGGCTTTAAAAAAATTTTTCCCCCCTTTTGCTTCATGCAGCTGGGCATTAGTGAAGTGGTTTTACCTCGGGACTGCTCGTCTCGCCGTCTCAATCTATTGCTAAATAGTTTTTTCTGAATTTTTTAAAACTAATTGATTATTGGGATAACAAAATCTAAGTTACCCCGTTTTGCCTTGTTTTTTCTCAGGTAAGGTTTACACAACACACACACACACCCAACACACAACACCACACAACAACCCCCACACACACACACAGGGCTGTGCTTGAACCCCCCGCCCCACAATAGGTCGACTTTTCTTTCGTTGTCTTTGGGTTTTTAAACATTTTACCTCTGAAAAAAAATGAAAAAAAAAAATGATATAAATTATTCATAATAATAATAATAATAATAATAATAAAATAATAATAATAATAATAATTAAAAAATTTT
>NC_069486.1:11637442-11682949 GCF_026875155.1 Cherax quadricarinatus
AAGTAGGGAAAAAAAAGTCGACCAGGGTTTCTATCCTGTCAAAGAAAGAACAATCAAGGAAGCTGATGTTGCGAAAGGTGTTAATAGAGGGAGTGGATGAGGTGCCTTCTTCAAAGATTAAGGAGATTTGTGCCAAGGGGAAAATTATTCCAAATGTTTGTGCAGAAGTACCACCCTGAGCAAGCTGAAACAAGCCATCTTTGCGACAAGTTCATGACAGAACCATGTCCCCATTTTAGGGAAATTGTTAAAGAGGCACCAGAAACAGGGGGACTGTGGACAGTTATTTTGTGAGACAGGGGTCCATGACTCTAAAAGCTGGTCCTAGTGGGCTTTTAAAAGACAGAGAAGGGAAGTAACCCCAGAGAGGGCTTAACCGGAAGTCCTCATGGAGGGGGATTCTCCTTTCCCAAAACACTAACCCCAACCCCTCTCTCCTCCTCCCTATCTTCCAGATGCCATCACCATCTTCAGAAAAGGGTAATAAAAATGTTATTTTATATGTATTACTATACATAATTAAAAACTATAGTATTTGTTGTATGTAAAACTGTAATTAATCTCTATAAAATGTATTTTTTGTGTGAATATTTTTGGGTTTCTGGAACGGATTAATTGTATTTCCATTATTTCTATGGGAAATATTGCTTCGAATTTCATACTTTTCGAATTTAGAACTAGCTCCTGGAACGGATTAAGTTCGATTTTGAGGTTCCACTGTACGTATTTTGAAGTTATCTGATGTGTGTACATTTGAAGATACACCTACCATCTGACTTACGACCTGCTCGACTTACGCCCATTTGACTTATGACCGTGTTTTTTATTCCAAATTTCGGGGAAATAAACAAGTATTTGTGTGTACACAGTGTTTATCCTAAACCTTACAGATAAAATACAGTACTAACAGCATAAAAAGTAAAGTAAAACATAAAAATACCAAAATAAAAACAAAAAAATAAAGTCATTAAAAAATGTTTTGTTGATATTCAGTAGTAAAGTTCAACTTACGACCATTTCGACTTACGACCGGTTTCTCGGAAGCCGAACTCGGTCGTAAGTCGGATGGTAGGTGTATCTGTATTAAACGTGTGTGTCCCTTCTGATGGTATCGTACATGTGTACTTCTGATGGTATCTGTCATGTGTACTTTTGATGGTACTGTACTTTTGATGGTATATGTACTTATGTACTTTTAAAGGGTATCCAGTGACGAGGGGTCAGTTAAAGCCAGATCACCGGGAGACGACATCAACTTCTTCGTCAATCTCCTGGGTTCCCCCCGTAACTATAACCGATGCAGCGGAACTCGAAGGTCCCAACACTGACTGGCTGGGGATAGTCCGAGGATCCTCGGCGACCCCTCAAGCCCAAGACCACTGAGGAAGTCTCGGCAATTTTGTCGTACTGCAACAAGCGTAAATTAGCAGTGTGCCCCCAGGGTATGTCACCCATACACGAGGCTCCTGTCTTATTCATCTCCTCAGTTTTGTTAGCTAATGTATATTTATCTGTTGTTGATTTTATAGTAGCTTACCATTCAAGGGAGGTGTGCCTTGATGCTTAAGGAAGTGCTCTTGATTCAAGGAACTGGTGTTATACACCCCTTCCTTGGTTTCAAATTTATTAACCCCCAGACAGAGTACAGTGGACCCCCGGTTAACGAAATTTTTTCATTCCAGAAGTATTTTCAGGTGCCAGTACTGACCGAATTTGTTCCCGTAAGAAATATTGTGAAGTAGATTAGTCCATTTCAGACCCCCAAAACATACACGTACAAACCACTTACATAAATACACTTACATAATTGGTCGCATTTGGAGGTTGATCGTTAAGCGGGGGTCCACTGAAATTAGACGTGTAGAATACAGACAGAGTTTCGCTTTACACACTTTGCTTTACGGTGTTTCGCTAATACAGCAGTTTTCATTTACAGTGGACCCTCGACTAACGATGTTAATTGGTACCCGAAACGAATACGTTAGTCGAGTTTTTTTATCGTTAGTCGAGGCAACATGTTAGCATTAACGTGTATTGTTAGTCGAATTTAAGGTTAGACAATGCCATCTTTGGTTGAGGGGTTCACTGTATATCCATTTTTCATGTATTTCAGACTTTCTATAATAAATATATTCACCCCCTCGCTATAAACTAGGAATGAAAATAAATTTTTAAATAGTAATGTGTGTACTGTATATGAATTTTTTTTTGGCCTAGCTCTATTGGTCACTTAATATATGATAATGTAAATATGTTATCAGGCTTTTATATGTATTTACAGTGTTTTTGCTTTACATCTGTAAACCCAGAAAATTAACCTGCTGTATAGTGGGGCCCCCACCTTCATATTAAATGAACTTAATTGCACTTTTTCTCCACTAGGTGGGAATACGGGCCTGGTTGGCGGAAGCGTTCCAGTGTTTGAACGAGATCATCATCTCCCCCCGCCCTCATGAAAAAGTTGAAAGTGTAGACACCTTGCTGGGGTGGTGACATGTCAGAGCGGGTGTGTACTGGAAGCCCTTGATAACCATGTATCGCAGTTCGGTCTCATGGTACCATTGGATCTTGGCTCAAAGGGCAGCTGCCATATTGGTGGCAATGTTTCTACTAATGCAGGTAAAAATATTACATTGGTCTTTTTTTTGTAATGTCATTTTTTTAAACACATTGGCCACATCCCACTGAGGCAGGGGGAACCCAAAAGAACGAAAAACAGAAAGAAAGAAAGAAAAAACTTTCATCGTTCAAGACTTCACCATCACTTATACATAATCACTGTCTTTGCAGATACAACAGTTTAGGTCCTCCCTCCAAGCTGCCAATATCCCAAATCCCTCCTTTAAAGTGCAGGCATTGTATTTCCCATTTTCCAGGACTCGAGTCCGGCTAACCTTTTTCCTGAATCCCTTTACAAAATATTACCTTGCTCACACTCCAAAAGCACATCAGATCCCAAAACCACTTGTCTCCATTCACTCCTATCTAACTTGCTCATGCACGCTTACTGGAAGTCCAAAGGGCCCCTCACCCACAAAACCTCCTTTACCCCTTCCCTCCAACCTTTTCCGGGACAGCCCCTACCTCACCTTCCTTCCCGTACGGAAATTTTTACGTTCTCCAATCATTCTACTTTGTTCCATTCTCTAAATGACCAAACCACCTGAACAAACCCCTCTTCAGCCCTCCGGGCTGATACTTTTAGTAACTCCACACCTAATTTACGCACTACAAATTTTCTGCATAATATTTACACCACACATTGCCCTTAGGCACAATCACTACTACTTCTACTACTGCATTACCTTTTACCACTATTTCCCCCACTTCCCTTTTTCTTCCTCTCTGTCTCATCCCTGTCCCCCTCTCCTATATATACTGGCTCCCTCACCTTCGTGTTTTAGTGGGGCTTGTAAATGGGCCAAGTTGGACCTAAATGTTGTTATAAATTTTTTTCCTGTGTGAAGGTTAAATTTTTGTACCAGCGTGATAGGCTGACCCAAGAAAACAAAACACTTTTCACCATTGTTAATTCAGTAACTGTTTTGCCAGGAGTGTATGGACATTAAAGTTCCAATGACTTTTCTTCACGGTGCTAATGATTAACATAGAAAGTGCAGCGTTGAAATTTAAGCTGACATGAGTTGGTTCAGGTCTTCCATTGCTACACCTGATTTGCTTTTATGCAGTGTTTTCAGTGAGAGGCTTCCTTCTTTTGTTTAATATCTTTATTTTGCACCCGATATCTATCCTGGGGGTGAGATTTACTGAGGTAAAATAATGGGTCCAGGGACTGGGCCGCAAAGTTTTGATAGCAGAACGAGTTAGGGAGGCCGAAAATGCAGAAACACAACTGGGCCCAAAACTGTGAAATTTTGAATATGTAAGGCCATCTCCCGCTCATTATTTTAAAAAGTCAAATGTTTATTTCTGCTCGAAATGCTCGTGCATGTTAGTGGCTTTCTGTGTGCTTAACAATACTTTTAAATATGTAAATCACACATTGTAAATTTTGCAAAGAAATTCAAAAAAATTAAATTGAATTCATGCTACCAAGTGGCCCTTCCTTTCCCTGAGTGTTTTATCTAAATGTGTGGATGTGTGTAACTTGACATTGTTACTTGTTATATACACCTTGTGTTTGTTGCTTTATAAGTGTCTGTTTTACTCATGTTTCATGTGGGTTTCCTTTTCTTAGGCATGTGAAATTTTATAGTAATAGTAATAATAATACTGCCATAATAACAATACAATAATAATAATAATAATAATACAGTGGAACCCCGAGTTTTTGGCCGCCCTGAGTAATAGGCTGCTTCAAGTTTTCAACCGCTTTTTTTTTAGCCAAATTTTGTCCCGAGTTTCGGCCGGCGTGCCAGACTTTTCTGCCTGCCTACGCTTGCGCACCAGTCTAGCGTTGTCTATCCTTGAGGAACATTACCCTGCGAACTCATCCTGCCAGCCAGCCAGCCAGGGAGCCATCCAGGCAGCCATCCAGGCAGCCAGCCAGGCAGCCAGCCATCCATCCATCCATCCATCCATCCATCCATCCATCCATCCATCCAATCCATCCATCTATCCAGCCAGCCAGCCAGCCAGCCAGCTAGCCAGCCAGTCAGCCGTGCAGCCACCAGCCAGCCGTGCACCAGCCAGCCAGCCAGCCAGCCAGCCGTGCAGCCAGTCAGCCAGCCGTTGCAGCCAGCCAGCCGTGCAGGCCAAGCCAGCCAGCCGTGCAGCCAGCCAGCCAGCCAGCCGTGCAGCCAGCCAGCCGTGCAGCCACAGCCAGCCAGCCGTGCAGCCACGCCAGCCCGCCGTGCAGCCAGCCAGCCCCGTGCAGGGCCCCCGGTGGGAGCAGTCACCCGCCACCCCGCCTTGCAGCCAGTCACCACCAGTGTACAGCCCCAGCCACCCCTGTGCAGCCAGCCAACCAGCCACCTGCAGCCACCAGCCCGCCATGAGCCAGCCAGCCCGCCGTGCAGCCAGCCCGTCAGCCACCGTGCAGCCCCCATCAGCCAGCCGGCAGCCAGCCCTCAGCCAGCCGTGCAGCCCGCCAGCCAGCCGTGCACCAGCCAGCCACCGTGCAGCCACCAGCCAGCCAGCCTGCAGCCACCAGCCAGCCAGCCAGCCGTGCAGCCACCACCAGCCAACCCGCCAGCCGTGCAGCCACCACCACCAGCCCGCCACCGTCAGCCACCAGCCTGCAGCCAGCCATGCGCCAGCCACCGTGCAGCCGCCAGCCAGCCGGCAGCCAGCCACCACCGCCAGCAGCCAGCGAGCCCAGCCCTGCCACCTGCCGCCAGCTAGCCGTGCAGCCACCACCCGCCACCAGCCGCCACCAGCTGACAGCCAGCCAGCCAGCTTTAGCCACCACCCGCCGTGCAGCCAGCCAGCCACCATGCAGCCACCAGCCAGCCGTGCAGCCAGCCCGCCAGCCCTGCAGCCAACAGCCGCCGTCAGCCAGCCAGCCACCTGCGCCACCAGCCGGCCACCCTGCAGCCCGCCAGCCACCGTGCGCCAGCCACCCAGCTGTGTACCAGCCCGCCGTGCAGCCAGCCACCCATCACCACCAGCCCGCTGTCCGCCACCGCTGGCTGGGTGGCTGGCTGGCTTGGGGTGGGTGGCTGGCTGGGGTACCTCTCTGCAAAAAATCGTGACAGAGAACCAATCCCCTTTTTGGGAAACTTTAAAAAGATCCAGAAACAAGCACTCTTTACAGTTATTTTGTGTGATAGGAGTCCAGCGACCAAGGGGGTCCAGTGCCTTTAAAAACAAAGATAGGGGGTTCCCCCCCAAACAATAAGTCTTCCCTCTCTCCTCCCCATCTTCCAAAGCCAAAAAGTACTTCAAATGGATTTTAAAAAGTCTATTTAACCCTTTCAGGGGCCAAGGCCCAAATCTGGTCACGCACCAGTGTCCAAGAATTTTCAAAAAAAAAATTTGTTATTTTTCTTATGAAATCGTAGAGAATCTTTTTGTAAAGGGAAATAAAAAAAAAAGTACGAAATTTGGGGAAAATTGACAAAATTTAAGCTCCGCGAATTTTGAGTGTCGCGATATTTACAATCGGCGATTTTGCCGACTTTGACTCCCATTTTAGGCCCAAATTTAAATTATTCCAATCAACCAAAATTTTTAGCTATTTCACTATTTACTTTTAATTTTATCGAGAGCAAAGAAATCGCCAAGTCAACTGTTTCAACTACAAAATAAAGTGATGGGGAAAATTTTTAATTTGCCCAATTTAAAACAAAGTTCAAAATATTCCAATTTCAAAAAAGGGTCCAGAATGAACATGTGGGCATTCCTGGCACTAAACTAACATTTCCTCTGTTCATTAGTTATGTTTTGAGGCTTTACAAATAAATTCCTTTTTGTTTTTTTATTCACATAATGAATTTTTATTCACATCAAAAAATAGAAGATTTACTGTTATCCAATACTGTAATAATTGTATAATATCATCACCATATTTGTGAATGTATATTAGACCCACCGCTGACGTGTATTAGACGTATGAGGTCGTTTTTTTACTCTTGAATTCGGCAAAAAATTAACATTTCTGCTATTTTGAGCTCAGTTTCAAGCCATTTCCAGTGCTAAAACCAATCAAAATAAATTTCTATTTCTGTAATATGTCTTCCATTCTATCAAATGAGACCAAGAAATCGCAAATAAAATTTAAATAAAAAATACGAAAAAACACTGCAAATTGCTGTTTTAATCAAAAAATCATGATTTCATTTTTTTTCTCTCTTATACACAGTGTGCTGCATGATCTGTTTTATGTGGTGCACACATACCACATAGATGTATTCTTTTCATATCTAGGCCCAAATGTACCACTCACATTTTTAATCAGAGTGACTGAGCTCATGGCGTAGATCTACGGTTTGGACCCTGAACGTAAAGCCGTAGATCACGGGACGGACCCTGAAAGGGTTAAATTTAAATTTATTTGTTGTATACTAGTACAGGGGACCCCCGGTTAACGATATTTTTTCACTCCAGAAGTATGTTCAGGTGCCATACTGACCGAATTTTTTCCCATAAGGAATATTGTGAAGTAGATTAGTCCATTTCAGACCCCCAAACATACACGTACAACGCACTTACATAAATACACTTACATAATGGTCGATTCGGAGGTGATCGTTATGCGGGGGTCCACTGTATATGTATTTATCTGTGTTTTGTATATGTAAAACTATAGTTATTCTTTAAAAAAAAATATTTTTTTGTGAATATTTTTGTGGGTCTGGAACGGAAATTTAAATTTTATTTACATTATTTCTTATGGGAAATATTGCTTCACCTTTCGGCCATTTCAGGTTTAAGCTGAAACATGGAATGGATTATGGCCAAAATTCGGGTTCCAAATGTACATTGTAATACAGTAATTAATAACAATAAAAAAAAATACTAAGGGAGTAGGTGCAGTTAAATGTATTAATAATAATAATAATATTAACTTACTATAAGTTCTTCTATTAATTATTCAGCGAGGAAATATTCTGCAAACATAAACATGTCCGTATGCAGATTATACTGAATTATTTATCTCGTCCAACACAGCTTGTCATTTCTAGGTGGCCTGCGTCTCTTGCGCTATGGGAACCTGCACGGATCAGTCCTGGGGGTTGAGGCTGTTCTGGCATCGGGTGAGATAGTCAATTGTCTGTCGGTGATGAAGAAGGACAATACTGGCTACGACCTCAAGCATCTCTTCATAGGCTCAGAGGGAGCACTCGGGTTAATAACCAAGGTATAATTATCACTTTAGTATGATAGTCACTTGTCATTAAGTTCATTTAGGTACAGGTACATACAGTAGTAACACAGAACCTAGCCTGCCCGTAAAAGTGGGGCTTTCCTGTACAGCAGTAGCCCAGAACTTAACCTGCTGTATACATGGGGCACTTCCTACAGCATTAGCCCAGAACCTAACCTGCTGTATAAGCAGGCCCTCCTGTACAGAAGTAGCCCAGAATGTAACCTGCTGTATAAGTGTGGCTATCCTGTACAGTAGTAGCCCAGAACCTACCTGCTGCATAAGTGGGGCCCTCCAATAGATACCCAAAAAGCTAACCACTGTATAAGGGGGGCCCCCCCTATCAGCAGTAGCTCAGAACTTAACCACTGTAAAAAAGCAGGGCCCTTGGTACAGCAGTCCCCCAGAACCTAACCTGCTGTATAACGGGGCCCTCCTGTACAGCAACCCAAACCAACCAGCGATAAGCAGGGCCCCCCTGTACAGCAGTAGCCCAGAACCTAACCATTGTATAAGCAGGGCCCTCCTTACAGCAGAAAGCCTGGAACCTAAATCCCTATATAATAGTACCACTGTCCCATGGCAAAACTCCCCCTTAAAAATCCTGATTTGTACGTAGGTACCTTATCCTTTCACCGGTTGATAGACCTGCACTGCATAGGGGTAGGGAGACGAATGCAAAACAAGAATACACTTAGGCCTCTTTTACTCAGGATTAACTTAACAAGCTTATTTCGGACAGAGACCCTGTTGGGTTAGCGTTTAGTCTTGTTTTGAAAATATAATTTCCGGCAGTAGACTGTCTAAAATACATTGTTCTTTAAAAACCACTTGCTTCTCTAGTTACCATTTGTACCCCTTCATCCCTTTTTTTTTTTTTAAATCAGCCTTTTCCCCACCAAGGCGGGTGACCCAGAAAGAAGGAGATGCATCTCTCCCATTCGTTTCATTTCTTATCTTGCCATGAGTGTGCTGTATCGTATTTCAGATGTTTTCTAACTGTAGCATCCTCACCCATCCCAGATGCAGGTACTGTACTTCCCACTGAAACCCAATCTTCAGAGTACAGGTACGTGCTTCCCAACAACCACCCATTCTTCAGAGTGCAGGTACTGTACTTCCCACCACCATCCACCCTTCAGAGTGCAGGTACTGTACTTTTACCACCATCCATCCTTCAGAGTGCAGGTACTGTACTTGCCACCACCAACCATCCTTCAGAGTGCAGGTACTGTCTTGCCACCATAACCCACTTTCAGAGTGCAGGTACTGTACTTCCCACCACCATAAACCCATCTTAACCCTTTGACTGTTTCCCGACTATAAATACTCTTACGAGCCAATGTTTCTGACGTATTTATACGCACAAATTCTAGCGGCTTCAAATCAAGCGGGAAAGGCCTGGTAGGCCTACATGAGAGAGAATGGGTCTCAGTGGTCGGTGTGCACCCTGTGAAAAAAATCTGGGACCCACGGTGCATTGTGGGAACGCCATGTTGTTAGTCCATTTTCACCATGCCTCTCGTAAGAAGTTCCCACTCCTCGGTGATTGGAGGTCTTTTGTTCCCAAGTGATAGCTCTTAACGCGTTTGAAAATGTCAGTGACAGTGAATTTCAGGGTTTTGAAGTGAGTGTTACCGAAAAAGTGCCCAGGATAACGTAGTGATAAAACCCAGATGACCCACAACCTTCCACCTCTGGTGCTGGAAACCGGGCTTGTTCACTTTTCACGTTCGCCTGTACCGGGGCGAAAGAGGAAACTATTTGGTCGTGTACAACACCCGATGTTAGCATGATAGTGATTTCAAGGTCATTGAAAGCAGTTCTAGTGACAGTGACAGTGAATATTCCCCAGTGAAGCGGCAGTATGTACACTAGAAATGCGGTCTGGTAGTGTTTCATACGTTGTTCCAAGGAAGGAGAAACTCTGGGAGCACACCCGTGCCCTACACCACGACCCGATAGTGAAATGACAATATTGTAACGTGGGAAATGAATGATGTGAGTAAATGGAGCAGTCAGTAGTGGGATAGTGAGGGTGGCACGGCCCATGTTGCACAAATTACAGGCCACCTACTACCCACGCTGCTAAATCTGCAACAACATCCAGCCTCACCCTACCCCACAAAAACACCTGCACAACCACAACCTGCACAACCACAACCCACAACACAACCAGGTACAATATCCAACCCCACCACAGACCGCATCTGGGATTGCAGGACGGGACGATTTGTTCCAAGTCCCCATGACTTTTGATGAAACACAAAGGGGAATAAAGCCATCTTGTCCACTTGGGAACAATGCCAGTGAACTGGACTGCTTTGAGTTATTCTTCGATGAACCCCTGATGGACATCATTGTCAGGGAAACAAACACATACTGTGATTACACCATGGAAAATACAATTCTCCCCACCAAAATCACGGCTACACAAGTGGAAGAAGCAACTGTGGCAAGATGTACCTGTTTTTGCCACAAAAATGCTTATGCCACATGTGTATAAGCACACTGTCACCACATACGGGGCAACAGAATGCCTGATTTCAACTCCAGGTTTTAGTGACATTATAGGTTCAATCGTTTCCTGATACGTTGCGTATGTTACACTTTTCAGACAAAACCAGGCCTGACAGAAGCGACAGGTTATATAAGATCAGAAGGGGTTTTATGTACCTGAAACAAAAGTGCTGCATGTATTTTTATCCCTTCAGGAAGCTTGTTATTGATGAGTCCTTGATTTTTATTCAAGGAAGACTCTCATTCAAGCAAAATATAACCAAGGGAAGAGGAAATGCTTTGGTATAAAGCTATTTGTACTGTGTGATTGCAGAAGTGGTCTAGTTTTGGATACATTGTGTACACTGGGAGTAATACTTTGAGAGATACCATGAAGTTTTTGGGTATCTCTGGTGAGTGGTTCGAACAATGATGAAACCATATCTTGTAAGGGGCAATGTTATTTACTGATAACTGGTACACAAGCCCCTTACTCAGTGATTTCTTGCGAGTGAACTTGACAGACGTGTGTGGCACAGTGCGTCGTAATCGTAAACATATGCCAAGGTTCCCACGCTGGCACTCGCAGAGGTGAGGTGCAATCCTTTGCTGCCAATGACATCATGGTCATTTCGGTGGCATGACAAACAGATGTCACATTTTTGACATCAGTTCACAGAAACAAAAAAGGTACCCAGTGGCAGGGACAACAGAGAGACAATGAACCCATTCTAAAGCCTGCAGCTGTCATGGACTACAACCTCAATATGCGCTTAGTGGAAAATGTGACATGCAGATTGGGTTTGCAGACTGTGTACGCAAGAGTTATAAGTGGGATATAAAACTTTTTTCCATCTTGTTGATATCTCTATGCTAAATGCTTATAACATATACAAGTTGAAGACCAACAAAACACCAAAATATGGTGAATTTTGCCTGTCAGTAATCAGACAAATAATTGCAAAGTACCAAGGAGCCAACTCCTGCAATAGACCACGCCCACACACGTCATCTCTTTCAGGGCCCGGTGATCAAATACCCCATACTACTTTCCAAGAAAAATGCTCAGAAGAGGTTTTTATGTATGTATGCATACCACAAAACGCCCACAAACACGCAGAGACACTCGTTTTTTGTGTGAGGAGTGTCAAGTGCCCCTCTGCATAAAACCCATGTTTCAAAAAGTTCCACAAAACTGCAGCAGTTCTAGGAACGTGTTTAGTGACTGTACATATGTATAAAATATTATGGAACAATAGTAATAAACATTGTTTTTGTATTGTTGTTTGTGTAAAAAAGTGTATACACAAACTAATAATGATAAAGTTTGTTCTGTTATTGTGTTGTAAACAATGAGTTTATATTTGAACAATGCACCTTACATTGGTCTCACATAAGTTACCTGGGAACAGAAAAATAATTTAAAAAAAGCAAGAAACCTTTGAATTAGAGTAAATAAAAGAATACCGGGTGGGGGAGCAGTCCCCCGCTGTTGCCGTACACACGTCACTTTCTGCAAACTTTGGGCTCTATATCTCGGGAAGTACTGATGGCAAAAAAATTTTTTTAGGCTTAAAACACTCACAAAAATATTCCTAACATTTTCATAAGAAAAAATAATTTTTTTTTTTCGAATATTTGGCGACATAGAATGACATTTCAGAGAGGGGCCTGAAAACAGGGCAAAAGGTTAAGAGTGCAGGTACTGTACTTCACACCACCCATCCACCTTCAAGTTCAAGTACTGTACTTGCCACCACCAATCCATCCTTCAGAGTGCAGGTACTGTACTTGCCACCATAACCCATCCTTCAGAGTGCAGGTACTGTACTTCCTGCCACCATAACCCATCCTTCAGAGTGCAGGTACTGTACTTGCCACCACCACCTACCTTCACAGTGCAGGTACTGACTTCCCACCACCCCCAAACCCACCCTTCAGAGTGCAGGTCTATACTTCCCCCACCCCCACCCTTTTCAAGTGCAGTGCTGTACTTGCCACCACCACCTATCCTCACAGTGCAGGTACGACTTCCCACCACCAAAAACCCATCCTTCAGAGGGGCGGTACTATATTTTCCCCCACCACCACCCTTTCAGAGTGCAGGTACTGTACTTCCCCCACCACCTATCCTTCACGTGCAGGTCTGTACTTCCCACCACCACCTATCCTTCAAGTGCTGGACTGTACTTCCCACCACCACCTATCTTCACAGGGGCAGGTACGACTTCCCACCACCATAACCCATCCTTCAGAGTCGGGTACTATACTTCCCACCACCACCACCTTCAGGTGCAGGTGCTTATTGCCCCATAACCCACCTTCAGAGGGTAGGTACGTACTTCCCCCCACCAAAAAACCCATCCTTCAGAGTGCAGGTACTGTACTTTCCCACCACCACCTATCCTTAGATGCGGTACTGTATTTGCCACAATAACCCACCCTTTCATGGTGGTACTGTCCCCCACCACCACCCTCCTTCAGAGTGCGGGTACTGCATTTCCCCATCCCCCCATCCTTCAGAGTGCAGGTACTGTACTTGCCACAACCCCCATCCTTCACGTGCGGGTACTGTACCTGCCACCATAACCCATCCTTCAAGTGCGGGTATTTTCCTGCCACCATAACCCTCCTTTCAGAGTGCGGGTACTGTACCTGCACCAAACTCATCCTTCAGAGTGCGGGTACTGTACTCCCACCACCACCATAACCCATCATTCAGAGGCGGGTACTGTACTCCCCCAAAAACCCTCCTTCAGAGTGCGGGTACTGACCTGCTACCATAACTCACCTTCAGAGTGCGGGTACTGTACTTCCCACCACCACCATAACCCATCCTTCAGAGTGCAGGTACTGTACTTCCTACCCCAGGCTAAATCCTCTAACTGATTTCTTTTAAAATACCCCTTTAATTTTGGCGACAGAAAAGGCCATAAATAGAAGCTCCATACCACTGTTTTGGGGGATCCGGGGTTTTTAAATTATCCAAGTTTACTGTGGCTCGAAAAAAACCCCTTAAATTTTTGCAAAATAAAATAATAAAAACCCCAAAAATCAAAAGACGAAGCGGGGAGCTCTTCAAGCCGAAACAACGTAAGTGCTTCCCATCTAAAAAGTTTTTGAATCTCCATTTTTGTACATAATTTAAACAATTTAACTTTTTAAAAGGGATGCTAGACTTCTATTGGGGTTTTTACTCTTCATGGTTTTGGTATCCATGGCAGGGGGCCTTCAAATGTATCCCCACAGATACGGGGGACTGTATATCCAAGTCAGGCAGTAAGAAACAATTTTAACTTTCCCTTTCAGGGTTTCCATCAATTGCCCTTCAAACCAAGGCATAAACCTGGCCTTTTTTGGCCTTTAGACGTTCGAAACGCCTATATCTACAAGGGTTAAAAGCAACTCGGAGAGATCCTACTCCGTGAGTTCATCGACGCAAGTTTTCCCTTGAATGTTGGGGGAAGAATTGAAGCTGAAGTCACCCTTAGTGCCACCCATTTTAATGTTATTGAGACTTCAGGTTTGTTGTAAACTTTGATGGACAGTCGGCTCTCCTTGAAGCTCCTTATATAGAGTCAGGTCTCTTTTTAAACTTCTTTTTTATCAGTCCTCTCTTTTTAAGCTTCTTTTATATATCATTTCTCTGTAATAAGCCCACTATACAGCCCTCCTCACTTATGACGAACAACTTTTTTCTGACGCTCAGACTTACGACGGGTTCTCTGACCCTATACATTGTCCCTAAATAATGTAAAGTGGACCCCCGCCTTATGAATTTTAATTTTTCCGTTCCAAAGAGCTCATCAACCGAAATTATGGGTTAGCTAATTTAAATTTTCCCCAAAAGAAATAATGGAAATCAAAAAAACCTTTCTGACACCCCTAATTATGAAAAAAAAACAAAAATTCTTACCACATGAAATTTAATTTTAATACACAAACCTGAAGAAGAAAAGCACAGTACTACCCCACTAAGAATAGAACATGACACTTTACCTTGATCGAAGACGGGTAAAGAGTGTAAGTTGAAGTTGAGACACTTGCACCATATGGGAAATCTTTATTTGGGAAAACGTTTCGCCACAACAGGCTTCATCAGTCCAATACAAGAGGAAGGCGTAAGGAAGAAGGAGTATAAAGGTAATCATCCTCAACCTGGAGTCATGTGTTCATCCACAATCTTGAGAATGTACAGCATAGGCCTAAGTGGCTATATACTGTATGAGGTGAGTGAAGCAGGCGGAGCGGGAAAATGTGGGTACCATCCCACTAGTCGAAGGGAGGTCTTCGCCCCAAAGGTTGAACAATGTTTGAAGAATTCTTTGTAACAAGATCCATGAAGCTGCAGTGTCTAAACATTGTGATGAATGGTTTGAAAACCGACAATTGAAGATTGAGACACTTATGCACCATATGGGAATCTTTATTTAGGAAACGTTTTCGCCACACAGTGACTTCATCAATCCAGTACAAAGGGGGAAGGCTAAGAGAGGAGGATTGAGTAATACAGTCCTCAACCTGGACCCGATGTGTTCAGTCCATCATCTTGTAAATTACAGCATAGGCCATAGACGTGCTTATATACTTTAGACGAAAAACCTACTTCGACTATGGATGGTAACCACTATGACCCCGCCTCCCCCCTGCTTCACCTCACCTCACTACAGTATAAAAGCCACGTCTACGGCCCTATGCTGTACATTCTACAAGATTGATGGACTGAACACATCGACTCCAGTTGGGGGACTGATTACCTATATACTCCTCCTCTCCTTACGCCTTCCTCTTTGTATTGGACTGATGAAGCCACTGTGTGGCGAAACGTTTCCTAAATAAGATTCCCATATGGTGCATAAGTGTCTCAATCTTCAACTTATTCGGTTTTTCAAACCATTCATCACAGTGTGGAAGTTATTGTTTAGAAGGGGAATCCATTTCCATTAGGACTTAAGGTAGCAAGTCCTTTTCTGGGGTTACTTCCCTTCTTCTTTTAATGCCACTAGGACCAACTTGAGAGTCACTGGACCTCTGTCGCACAACAAATCTGTCCACAGACTCTGTCCCTCCTTTTTTTTAAAAGACTTTTCTAAAATGGGCCTTAACATTGTCATTTTACGGTTGCCAACACGGCTTGCAGTAGCTTTTGTCAAGGTGATTTTCATCCATAAAAGTTTTCATTTCAACCCATTTTGCACACATTTCCTTAACCCTTTCAGGGTCCCCAGGCCCTCTCCGAGACTTGTTCTCAGGGTCCCCAAATTTAAAAAAAAAAAATTATTTTATGAAAAGATAGAGAATCTTTTCCCCAATCATAATGACACCAAAAGTATAGAAATTTAAATGGAAAACTTACGGAATTATGCTCTCGCGAAGTTAGGGGGTCTCGACATGTTTACACATCGGCGATTTTTGCCCATTTTGAGCCCTATTTTCGGCCAATTCTCCAGTGTACTAGTCGACAAAAATCATAACTATTTCGCTAGAACTCCATTTTTTTCTATTAAATGAGTACAAGAAACCACCCATTTACCAATTCAACTATCCAATAAAGTGGTCAGAATTTAGCAATTTTGCCAATTTCACACAAATTTCAAAAAGGGTGCCAATTTCCAAATAGGGGCCAGAATAAACAAGACAGACATTCCTGGCACTAAAATAACATTTTCTCTTTCGTTAGTCACATCCCACGCCCCTCTTATAATTTCTTTGGCTTTTCACTTTTAATTTTTATCCTTACAAAAAAGATTTACTGTTAAAGCAGACTACTGCATTAGTGTAGAAATGGTATAAATAATATCAGCGCACTTGAGAAAGAATATTAGACTCACCAGTTGATGTGTATTGGACGCTTGGCAGATTTGTTTACTTTTTAAAATTCGGTAAAAATTGAACATTTCTGCTACTTTGAGCTCAATTTTTAAGGTACTTTTTCATTGTAAAAAAACGAGTCAAATCATCTCAATTTCTGTAATATGTCTTTTTATTATTTTTTTTTTTTTTTATTATCACACTGGCCGATTCCCACCAAGGCCAGGTGGCCCGAAAAAGAAAAACTTTCACTTTCTATAAAATGAGACCAGGAAAACTAGAATACACCCAATAAATACCATAACAAAAAATACAGTGCCAATCAACTGCTTTAATCCAAAAAACAAGTTTTTTTTTCTCATTACGCACCTTGTGCCTGCAGGATTTTTTTTATACTGCGCCCCACTGACCACATAAACCCTTTCCCTTTCATATGTAGGCCTACCACTTTCTCTCACTAGATTTGAGGGCGCTAGAATTTAGGTGTACTAGTACGTCAAAAACCCTGGGGCGTAACCCGTACTAGTATGGCCGAAACCCTGAAAGGGTTAATCTTTGAAGTAGGCAACTTCCTCAATTTCTCTCTCCCCTCCTCTGAAGCAGTTTACTCAGGACTGGCCTCTTGCTGTTGAAGATGATCTTGCAGCTCATCAGTGATTATTCTTCATTGTCCTCCTCCACCAACTTTTTCCACATCCTCCCCACTAACCTCCAACCCCCAAGGACTTCCCCAATTCCACAATGGATTCCACAACGGCATACACTTCTCAGGGTTAGCCCCAAACCCTTCAAATCCTTTCTTCTACACATTCTGGCCACAGTTTCTTCCAAGCAGAGTTCAAGGTCCTCTAGTCACTCCCTCCCAAGCCTTACCTATAAGGTTTACACAACGAGGATACTAAAGTGCTCTTTTCCCCAAAAACCCCTTAGAGTCAGTCAAGGTTTGAGGTCCTTCAAAGCACTTTTGAAACATAGCTTTCGTGTAGAGTTTTTTGAAGTTTGAATGACCTGCTGGTCTAATGGGCTCAGGAGAGGAGTGGTATTAGGAGGCAAAAACTTAACATTAAAGAAGCTCATGTCCCCAATAGTCGCTTTTGCCACGTCTGAAGGATGACCAGGAGCATTGTCTAATACCAGGAGCATGTCTAATACCAGAGGCCTTAAGGTCCAATTTCTTTTCCATTAGGTAATTTTTCAGTGGGGGCAAATGCATGGTGTGACCAGTCATAGAAAAAGTCCCTAGTGACCCATGCCTTACTGTTTGCCCTCCACAGCACACACAAATTAACCTTGAGGGCATTGTTTTGCCTGAACGCTCTGGGAGTTTCAGAGTGGTACACCAATAAAGGCTTCACTTTGCAATCACCACTAGCATTAGTACACATCAAAAGAGTAAGCCTGTCTTTCATAGGCTTATGTCCTGATAGTGCCTTTTCCTCCTGAGTAATGTAGGTCCTGCTTAGCATTTTTTTCAAAACAGGCCTGTTTCATCGCAATTACTTGTTCAGGTTTCAATTCACTGTCATGTACTCCTTAAATTTCCCTTTACATATTTTTCAGCCACTTTTTGGTCCAATGGCAGCCTCCCACCACCCTTATCAACTTTGTATGCCATTTCGATTCTTAAATCTCTCAAACCAACCTTTGCGGGCCCTTTTAAAATTCACTCACTTTCACCACTAGTTGCGGCTTTTTTCAAATTTAAAAATGTCATGCGTTTCCCTTTGGCCCTTTTCACAATGATCGCCTGGGGAGATGCTATCTCCTGCTATTTTTTTTTCGTTTATCCAAAAAAAAACCCAGTCTCTAAACATTTTCAAATAAACTTGCGATCTCTTTTTTCAAAAACAAACTTGAAACCTTTTGCAAAAACAGTTTCCCTTTGGGTTTCCTTTTTTTTGGGCCAAAAGTTTAGTAGAAATTGGTTAAATTGGGGGTTTTTGGTATAAAACCCTTTGGCCAGCTCCGAACCAAAGCACTTCCAAATTTTGAAACTTAGCAATTATCTTTTTCTTCTTTCCATATTTTTTTTCAAAATTTTTTTTAACCACAGGGTTGGAAATTAGAAGTTTTTTTGGGGGGCCCATGGTGACTTTTTTTTTGCAGTTACAAGCCCCTAAAAACCCCTGTGTTTAAATATAAAATGTACCAAATGTATGCTTAGATGGGGACCCCCGGCTGGTTTGGGTAAACACGGGGAAACCCCCAAGGGGCAGCGGGAGACACCTGGGGACACGCCCCCGTACGAATCTTTAAGGCGAGTTTTTGACCCTGGGGAGAGGCAAAATTTTTTTTGTTCAAATGCATCGTATGTGGATTTAACGTAACACGATGCTTTAATAAGGGGGGGTCCACTGTATATTTAGACCCAAATTTTCCCTTTCTGTTTATTCCCAAAATACAGAACTACTGTATAAACTTTAAAAAATACCAAAAATGTTATAAATGATCCCAAAGGGTTTACTTTTAAAATTAAATTGAAGTGGTTGACAAAAACCCCAAAAAAAAACCATTAAAATATGCCCCTTTTTGGTTTAAAGCGACAAATTTTGTTTCCCCGACGTTTTTGGGAAAAGGGAAAAACTCCGTTGTTAAATGGGGAAAAGCTGTAAACAGTAAACCCCTTTTTATTTAGTAAAAAAAAATTTTTGTAAATGAAATTGGGAAAAAAATGCATCAAAAATTTGAATAGCAAGTAAATAAAGGGCCCTTTTAAAAACCCCCCTTTTCAATCACATTAAAAAAAAAAATTTCCCAATTGCATAGAAAGAGATTTTTGAGAGCGATAAATGTACCATGTCAAAACCTTTTTTTTGGGTTTCTTTGTATGCCCCTTTCCCTAGGTCTAGTGCTTCTTTTTTATTTTTAAAAGCCTCCCCTTACGATGGATTTTCCTTTTCCAAAACCACGTGGGTAAAAAAAATTTCCCGGTGCTAAGGGGGGAGCAAACAAAAATTTGGTTTTAGTGGGTGTGGGTAAAACCATCTTTGGAAAATTTTTTTAATGTCACCTTTTGAAACCATTTATAACATTTCCGGTTTTTTTTAAATTTGTTTAACATTTGTGTGCTTTAAAATTTTTAATAAACAGAATAGGGGAAAAATCAGTTTTAAAATATAAAAAAAATTTGGGTTTATGCGAAAATGGTAAAGGGGCCCCATCGAATTCCGGGGTTAGCAGAAAAACCAAGTACGCCAAAAAAAAATTAAGGAGAGGCCTGTTTTGAAAAATTGAAAAAGGCACTTGTAATCTGTTTGTGATACTGTACTTTTTTTCCAGGATCTAATACAACACATAAAGAAAATTAAATTACCCATGGAAGAGGCTTTTTAAAAACTGGCAAGGTTACTGACGGTAAAATAGAAACAGAGCCGTCTAAATGCAAAACCTATGGAACATCAGGGGAGAAATTTTCCAGTCTTTAGTAATTGAAGGCAAACGAAATCCAAGTGAGTCACTTGTTTGTTGCATGTTATTCCCTTTGCAAAAAGTGGGGTTTGTTTTTCCCCTTTTAGCACCTGTTATTTTTAAAATACAGGATTGGTTTAATCCAAGAAAGATGGGGTTTATTTTTATTTTTCAATTCCCTGAATCAAGAGCCCTTCACACCCTTCAAGGCAAACCCTTCAAGAGGAAACCCTTAAAGGGTTTTTTTTGCGTTGAAAAACCTTAGCACACAATAGTTTATGAAGATTATTGTATATACACTATTTAAAATTCAAAACATAAAACCGCAAAAATAAAACTTTTTTAAAAAGGTTTGCTTTTTGTTTTTTACTTTTAATATTATTATTAGGGATGATGGGGGAAAACAAATCCCTTGGGATATTACATAATAAAACAAAAAATGATCACCAAAGGGCATGAAAATGACAAAAACCCCAACACTATTTGCAGAGGGACTCAAACAACTTCTTCTCTCCCCCAAGCCCAGTCATCTAGCCAATACTGTGAATCCAAATTTTTTTTTACAGAAAATATCTCCCCTGGGAAAAGGACTAGAAAAACTTACTCAAAAAACATTGCAAAACCTACTTCACTCAGTTTGGTAACAAAGCTACAGACTCCCCTCTTAAAAAAATTGAAAAAGGGAAATCCCAAACAAAAAACACACAGAGGGAAAATTCTTAGGAACCCAAACCTTGAAAATTAGCTAAAATTTTCAAACACACATACAAAAAATTTTCCCCCAAAAAAATTTTAAAGACCGTAGGCATACTTTTCGAAGAACGGTATTTGTTCCACAGTCCCCTCCGGCCTAAAACCTAATTTTTTAAACCCCTATCTCCCCAGGGAATTTGTGCAGGGGGCTAAACAACAAAAACCTTTCAGCCCATTAATTACCCAACAAAAGGCCCCGTCCAGAATGTTTAACAAATTCCCACTACAGGCAGCACACTCCACCAATATTCAAAACTCAAAAACCCTACTAAACCATACAAAACATCCATACTTTTTACTAAAACCCAAATACAACAAGAAAACTTAACTCTGTTTAAAAACCCTTCCCCTAAAATTACCCCTTTTCCCAAACCCTCAACGCCCCGGGACCATAAACCAAAAAGGAAAACTTTTTCACTCTTTATGTTTCCTGGGTTTTCCCATCTAAACACTATGAAAAAAACTCAATGCAATAAAGGCCCTAAAATCGGAAATTTTTCTTTTCCCTTTGTGAATATAAAAGAAACACTTTTGGGTTTAAAAATTTCCCAAGTCTCTTCTCAAAACACTTATCATCCAAAACCCTAAATAAAAAAGGGGAATAATTTATCTCATAAATTGTATCTAAAAAATGTTTCTCTTTATTGTATCTCAAAAAAGGGTCTAATGTGACCCAATCAAATTTTGCTTCCAAAAAAACCCTTTAAATGACCAAAAAATGAAACCCTGTCTTTGAAATACTCTTTTGGGCTAAATTTTTTATCTGTTTACAAAAATTTTTTTACCCTGAAAATATCATTGCTTAGTTAATTTTTAAAAGTTAATTTTAACCCTCCCCATAATGCTCTGCATAAAAGGGGCTTTGGCATGTTGCACTTTAATAACTTTTTATTCCTTTGAAATTCCCTTTTAAATCATGTTAAAATTAATAAATAAAAAAATTAAGCACCTGAAAAATGAAAAGATAATGGGGATTTTAATAAAAGGGAAAGCGGGGTAGTTTCAGTTTCTAATCACGAGCCTGTGGAGCAGGGTTTGTCCCGTGTCCGGGATTGGCAAACAACCTCAATCACCCAACACACCAATTCCAGGTTTGTTTCCCGGCAAGGGGGGGAAAAACAGGGGCCCTTTTTTCCCTTACACCTACTGCCCCGGGTTCCCCTACAAGCAAGTAGGTACCTTTTGTGTTAGGGGCCCAATGTGAGGGCATCCGGAGGACAGGATTGGGGGGCCCCCAAATTGGAAATTTTAACAGACAGCCCCTTGTTGACACAGACTTTTTTGGGGTTTTTTGGGGGGGCAAACCTTGGGGGGGTTTAAAAATTAAAAAAAAAATTTTTAAAAAAAAAAACCCCCCCCATCCCTTCAAAAACCCTCCCCTTAAAGGGGTTTAAAAAGGGTTGATGATTGTATGAACAAAAATTATTTTTTCTGGGTATGATAATCCCTTACCATTGCCTCATTTCTAAAAGGGATGGTTAGGATATGCGGCAGCATCTGGCCACCGCAGTCATCCGTGTTGGGGCTATGGTCCCCATAGGAATGGAAATTTCATTTAAATATCCAAGAAAGGGGTTTGATCGGGTTTGGGCTATTTTTTTTTAATTTTTTGCCCCTTGAAAAATTTATTTAAAAGAAACAAAATTTTGAGAGAGGAAGTTTTTTGATTTTATTACCCGCTCTTAAAGGGAAATTTTAGAAACGTATCCCCTTTTTTGTTGAATTGTTCCCAATTTGTAGTTAATATATGATGCCGAAAATTTTTTTTGGGAAAAAAAAGGTTTTTTAAGAATTTTAAACCCCCAAATTATTATTTTTGTTTTTAAACCCCTTTTAATTGTAAAAATCTAAAAAATTTTTTACTACTGTACCCACTCCAACAAAGATCAGTGCACTCCCTTTTTCCTTCCCTCCTTTTTTGGGGGCCCCAAAAGGGGCCTGATGGGCCTGGGAATATCAAGGGGGTTTTTTAAACACTCATTTTTAGGGCAGTTTTAAAAAAATCTAAGACCACTTAGTACCAGTTCAATTGAGCACAGCTGGGCAGACGCATGGCAAAACCCCAAAGGGATTTGGCTAATGCCATTTTTTAAATTAATTTTTTTTTGGATTTGGTTTAATGTGGGGGGGGGGGGGGGGGGTTTGCTACGTTTTTTTGTTCAGGGTAAGACAAATTGAAATGGGTACTGACAAACACTGTAAATGAAATTTTTCTTCCTGAGGGATTTTCTTAAAAACATTTTCTTCTCTCTATTTAAATTTAAATTGAAAGGGAAAAACAGTATATAAACATAAAAAATTTTTGGGGTTAATCGACTGTTTATGTTTTTGGGTTGAGGTTTCCAGTCATCATTTTGGCCATTAGTAGCTAAGTTTTTGGGAATCAAAAAATTTAACAGTTGGGCCCCCCCGTTTTTCCGGCCAAATTCCCGTTTTTCGGCCAACTGGTTTTTTTGGCCCCGGCTTTTCGGGCCCCGGGGGATCAGCCTTTTTTTCGGTCATTTGGTGCTTTCGGACGAAACCGTTTCCCCAGGCGGGGGGCCCCTTGGGACCAATTTTTGCTGTGTCTCCGATGCAAGAGGAAGCGGTTTTAACTACTCAAAACATTTTTCCTTTTTTTTCCAATTTTTTTTTATGGGATTTTTGCAAATGAAATGCAAAATAAGTAAAACCCTGACTCCAAAGAAATTCCTAGTAAAGAAATTTAGAAAAACCCTGGTATTTAAGTGGAAAATGAAGGGAGACATGCAGGGGTGTAGCAGGGATTTCGGGAGGTAGAAAGGGATGCAGGGGTGTAGCAGGCCCGCAGGGGGTGTTTTGCAAACATGCAGGGAGTGTACAGGATGCAGGGGGTGTAAACAGACATGCAGGGATGTTCAGGCATGCGGGGGTGTAGCAGACATGCAGGGGGTGTTTAGCAAGGGCATCAGGGAGTTTACAGGCACAGGGAAATGTAAGGGATGCAGGGGGTGTACAGGCATTTCAAAGGGGGTTTTAACGGGGTGAGGGATTGTAGGGAGGCCCTGCAGGGAGTTTTTCAGGCAAGCAGGGATTTGTGAAGCGGGGGAACATGCCCGGGAGTTGTACAACATCAGGGAGTGTAGGAAAGGGATGCAGGGATTGTTTGGGGGAGAAAAGGCCCTTTTTCCCCCGGGGGGGTGTAGCAGGCATGCAGGGATGTTTGCCCGGCATTTCAGGGATTTTTAAACAGGCACAGGGTGTAGCCCGGGTTCGGGAGTGTACAGGCAAAGCCGGGATTTTATAAAGGCATGCAGGGTGTGTTAAAACATGCAGGGGGGTTTTACAACATGCAGGGAGTGTAGGGAGGCATGAAAGGGGGTTTTAGCAGGATGGGAGGGGGTAGGAGGCCCTGCAGGGGAAGGGGAGGGAACATGCAGGGAGTGTAGGGAGGGGATGCAGGGAGTGTAGCAGGCCCCTTACTGGAGTTGGGAGCAGGCATTCAGGGGTTTTATCAGGCCGCAAGGGGGTGTATCAGGCATGCAGGGGGTGAAAAAGACATGCAGGGGGTGTAACGGCATGCAGGGAGTTTAGCAGGCAAGCAAAGGGGGGGGTAGCAGGCATGCAGGGAGTTTTAGCAGGGAATTTCAGGGATGTATCAGGCATGCAGGGGGTGTACGGCTGCAGGGAGTGTAGCAACTTTCAGGGGAGTGAAACAACATGCAGGGAGTTTTAGCAGCATGCAGGGAGTGTAGCAGGCATGCAGGGGGTGTTTGCAGGCATGCAGGGAGTGTAGCAGGGTTTCAGGGAGTGTAGCAGCATGCAGGGGAAAGTTTGTAGGGGGCCTGCAGGAGTGTAAAACCTGACCAAAGCAGGGAGTGTAAGGGAGGCATGCGGGAGGGGTACAGCATGCAGGGAGTTTTACAGACATGCATGGAGTGGGTTTGTAGCAAGGGATGCAGGAGGGTAGCGACTTTCAGGGAGTGTACAGGGGATGCGGGGTGTAGCAGAAATGCAGGGAAATGTAAGGAAAGGAGGACATGCAGGGGGTGTTTGCAGGCAAGCGGGAGTGTAGCAGGGGGTCAGGGAGTGTAGCAGAAAAAAAGCAGGGAGTGTACAGGCATGGGAGGGAGTGTACAGGCATCAGGGGGTGTTGCAGGCATGAGGGAGTTTTTGGGAACAATGCAGGGAGTTTTTGCAGGCAAAGCAAGGGAGTTTTTCAGGCATGCAGGGAAATGTGCAGGCCCTACAGGGAGGGGTAAACAACAAGCGGGGGTTTTAACAGGCATTTCAGGGGGTGTAAAGGAGCAGGGGGTGTAGCAGACAATGCGGGGTGGGGTTTTGCAGGCAGCAGGGAGTTTTAGGGGGAAAGCAAAGGGGGTGTAGCAGAATGGGGGGGTGGAGCAGGCCCGCAGGGAGTGTAGCAGACATGGGAAAGGGTGTAGAAAGGGATGCAGGGAGTGAGCAGGCATGCCCGGGGGTGTAGCAAAACATGCAGGGAGTGTAGCAGGCTTTCAGGGAGTGAGAGAAAATGCCCGGGAAATTTTAGCAGGCATGCAGGGGGTTAGGGAGGCATGCAGGGAGGGGTAGCAGCATGGAGGGAGTGTAGCAAGGGATGCAGGGGGTGTAGGGAGACATGGGAGGGGGAGGGTGGGGTTTTTCCCGAACCCTGCAGGGAGTGTTTGCAAAACATGCCCGGGGTGTAGCATGGGATGCAGGGAGGTAGCAGACATGCAGGGGTGTAAGGCATGCAGGGAGTGGGAGCAGGGCATGCAGGGAAGGTTTGGCAGACATGCAGGGAGGGGTAGGGGAGGCCCTTCAGGGGTGGGAGCAGGCAAAGCAGGGAGGTAGCAGGCTGAGGGATTGAAACAGGCATGCAGGGGGGTGTTTCAACCAGGGGGTGTAGCAGACAGCAGGGAGGTAGCCCGGATGCAGGGAGTGGGAGCAGGCATTCGGGAGTTAGCAAAACATTGGGAGGGAGTGAAACAGGCAGCAGGGGGTGTAGCAGACATGGCCCGGGAGGTTTGTAGAAAGGCATGCAGGGAGTGAAAACAGGCCCCTGCCCGGAAATTTTTAGGGAACATGGGAGGGGGTGTAAACAGGGAAGCAGGGAGTGTAGCAGACATGCAAAGGGAGTGTAAACAGCCCTTTTCAGGGGTGTAGCAAGGGTTTCGGGAGTTAGGGAAAAGCGGGATGTAGCAGGCTGCAGGGTGTAGGGAACATGCAGGGAGTGTAGCAGACCCTGCAGGGAGTGAGCAGACATGCAGGGGGTGTAGCAGGGATGCAGGGGGATTTTTGCAGACAAGCAGGGAAGGGCTTAACAAGCAGGGGGTGTAGCAGAAAATGCAGGGGGTGTTGCCTTTGAAAAAATGCAGGGAGGTTTTTAGCAGGGATGCAGGGAGTGTAGCAGAATTTAGGGGGTGTTGGGAGGCAGCAGGGGTTTTAAACAGGCAAAACAGGGAAATTTTTAAACAAACATGCAGGGGTGGGACAGGCTGCAGGGAGTGTATAAACATGCAGGGAGTGTGCAAAACATGCAGGGAGTGTAGAGGGCATGCAGGGGGGGTGTAGCAGGCATGGAGGGGGAAAAAGGGGTACAAAGGGATGCAGGGGGTGTACAGGGATGCAGGGAGTGGGAGCAGGCATGCAGGGGGTGTAGCCCGCAGCAAGGGGGGTGGTAGAGGCATGCAGGGAAGTGGAAACAAAACATGCAGGGAGTTTTAGCAGACAAGCAGGGAAAGGGAGCAGACATAAGGGGTGAGCAGGGATGCCAGAGGGGGTGTAGCAGACATTCCCGGGGGAGTGGTGTAGCAGGCTGCAGGGAGGGGAAAGCAGGGATTGCAAACGGGAGGTAGCAGGGATGCGGGGGGTGTAACAGGCAGCAGGGAGGGGTTAAAAAAAGGGATGCAGGGAGTGTAGCGGCTGCAGGGAGTGTAGCAAAAAGGGATGCAGGGGTGTAAACAAAGGTGCAGGGAGTGAGCAGGGCATGCGGGGTGTACCCAAACATTTCAGGGGTTAGCAGGCATTTCAGGGAGTGTAGCAGACTTGGGAGGGAGTGAGCAGAATGCAGGGGTGTAGCAGGCATGCCCGGGAGTTTTAGCAGGGATGCAGGGAGTTTAACAGGGATGCAGGGGGTGTGGAAAAAATGTTGGGAGTGTAGCAGACATCAGGAATTGGGAGCAGGCTTTCAGGGAGTGTAGCAGGGCCCTGCAGGGAGTGTAGCACACATGCAGGGAGTGTGCACCCCCTGAGGGAGTGTAAACAGGAAAGCAGGGAGTGTAGCAGACAAGGGAGGGAGGTCAGGGGGGCAGGGAGTGAGCAAGGGAAGCCGGGAGTGAAGGGAGGCCCTGCAGGGAGTGTAGCAGGGAATGGGAGTGGTAGCCCAAACAAGCCGGGGGGGTTTACAGGCCCTTTCAGGGGTTTAGCAGGCATCAGGGAGTGTAGCAGGGAAGCAGGGAGTGTAAACAGGCATGCAGGGAGTGTAGCAGACAAACAAGGAGAGTGCAGGCATGCAGGGAGTGTAGCAGACATGCAGGGAGTTTAGCGACATGCAGGGAGTTTTAAGCAACATGTTGGGGGTGAAAAAGCCATGCAGGGGGTGTAAAAAACCTGCAGGGGGTGTGAAAAGGCAAGCGGATTTTAACAGACATGCAGGGAGTGTAACAGGCATCAGGGAGGGTAACAGGGGTGCAGGAAGGAAAAAGATATTCAGGGGGTGTAGGGAGATATGCTGGGGGAGAAGTTGTTAGCAGGAAAGCCCAAAGGGGTGTAAATGGCCCTGCAGGGAAATTTTTAACGGCATGCAGGGGGTTTTAAAAGGCAAGCAGGGGGGGGTGTACAGACATGCAGGGGGGGGTAACAGCCCTGCAGGGAGTGTAGCAGACAGGGAGGGGGGTGTTGCGGCAGCAGGGAGTGTAGCAGGGCATGCAGGGGAGTTGGGGGTTGCAGGTCCATTTTCCGGGAGGTAGAGGCATGGGAGGGGTGTAGCAGCATGCAGGGAGTTTTTTAGGACATGCAGGGAGGGTAAACAGAATGCAGGGAGGGTAAAAAAAAAGGATCAGGGAGGAAAAGGCATTGGGGGAAGGAACAAATGGGGGGAAAAAAGGCCCTAGCAGACTGCAGAAGGGGCAACATGGCAGGGAGTTTTAGCAGGCATTTTCGGGAGTGTAGCAAAATGCAGGGGTGTTACAGGGCATGGGAAAGGAGTGTAGCAGTCCCTGCAGGGGGTGAGCAGTCATGCTGGGGGGTTGTAGCAGACATGCTGGGGGTGTAGCAGACATGCAGGAGTGGGAGCAGACATGCAGAGAGTTTTAGCGACATGCAAAAAGTGTAGCAAAACATGCAAAAGTGTAGCAAAACATGCTGGGAGTGTGCCCGAATGCTGGGGAGTTTAACAGCTTTAAAAGGGGGTGTAGCAGAAAATCAGGGAAAATGTAGCAGACTGCAGAGAGGGTAGCAGACATGAGGGAGTTTTAAACAGGAATGCAGGGAGTGTACAGACATGCAGGGAGTTTTACAGACATGCAGGGAGGTAGCAGGCTGCAGGGGGGTTGTAGCAGGGCATGCTGGGGTGTAGCGCTGCAGGGGGTGTAGCAGAAAATGGGAGAAGAGGGTTAGCAGCAATTAGGGGGTGTAGGGAGAATCAGGGAGTGAGCCGACAAGCAGGGGTTTTAAACAGGCATGCAGGAGTGTAGCAGACATGCGGGAGTGTAGCAGGGCATCAGGGAGTGTAGCAGGCATGCAGGGATGTTGGGCAGACATGCAGGGAGTTTTTAACAGGCTTCAGGGGGTGTAGCAGAAATTGGGAGGGGTGGAAAGCAACATGCAGGGTGTAGCAGCATGCAGGGAGTGTAGAGGGCATCGGGGGTAGCAGAAAATGCAGGGGTTTTACAGGCATGCAGGGAGTGTAGCTGCATTTCGGGAGTGAAACAGGAAAGCAGGGAGTGGGAGCAGCATGCAGGGAGTTAAACAGGCATGCAGGGAGTTGTAGCAGGCTGCCCGGGAGTTTGGGAACATGAAAGGGGGTTAGGGAGACATGCAGGGAGTTGTTAAAGGCATGCAGGAGTTTAGCAGACATGCAGGGAGTGTAAACAAAAAATGCAGGGGAAAAGACATCAGGGAGTTTAGCAGGCATGCAGGGAGGGGTAGCAGACATCGGGTGTACTACATGCTGGGAGTGTGCAATCAAAGTTAAAATGAAAGTGTTTAAAAAAAATTACTTTTGGAATTTTTGCGGAACAGGGGGTTAAGATTTAATGGGAAATAATTTAGGGGTTTTAAACCCATTTTTGGGTTTACCTGGGAGTTTAAAAAATGGAGGGGGTGGGGTTCGGGGGGCAAGGGGCCCCCCCCGGGGGTTCGGCTTTTGGGGGACCCGGGTTAAGGGGGGGAACAGAGGGGGTGACAACAAGGGGGTTGGTGCGGCTGCATTGGGAAAACCCGCCGGGGAGGAGCCACACGGGGGTAGGAACACTTTGGGTGTTGGGGGAGGCCGGGTTGAAGACTGCCCGGGTTGGGGGTAACCCAATTAACACTGGGAGGAAATTTGGAAACAATTTCCGGGGCCCGGGAATTAGAAGGCTCCAAGGGGTTGCACCCCCCTTTTCATTTGGGGGGTGTTGCAGCCTTTCGGGATTTGGCTTTTTATGAGGGATTTTCGGTTGGGAAAAAGGGGGACAGGGCCCCCCAGGGGTTTTCAGGGGGGTAAAAACAGGGGGGGTTTCCCCCCTGGGTTGGGAATAAAAGTTTTAAACCTCAAGGGGGGGTAAGGAATTTAGGGATTTTTCCCGGAAAGCGGATTCGGTGAATGGTTTCTTGTAAAATTTTCAGGGGGGAGCAATTTAATGCCCTTGGGGGAAAGGTGCGGGTTTTTGGCAGAAATTTTCCCGGCCCAAGGGTGAACAAAGGCCTGAAGGGGGGGGTACAACATGGGGGTTGGGCCTCCCCGGGAAGGTTCTCAATTTTACCCCATGCAATTTTTTGCTAAAGCGGGGTTGGGAAACAGGTTTAGGGTTTAAAGGTGAGGGGGTTAGCAGACATCCCCGGGAAAGGGGTTCGACTCAAAATTTTTTTGGGGGTGCAGGGTTTTTACCCATGAAGGGGGTTTAAAATTTTTCCCGGGAAATTTTCCAACTGATCAGAATTTAAATTTCCTTCGGGTTTTAACCAAAGGGTTTTATGCACCCAGGGGGGAAAAGATTCGGGATGTCCGCCGGGGAGCCTGCTTTTGGGGTTGGGGAAATGGGGGGAACCCCTGCTTGCAGGATTGGGTGTCAAATTTCAAAAGGAAGACACGGGTGCAAGGTGCTGACAAACCTTTTCTTTTCGGGAAAGATTGGGGTAAAAAAAGGGGGTTGGGAGCGGGGTACGTGCCTTTGGGGGAAAAAGGCTTTCAAAAACCGAGTGGGCCTCGGGGGGCCTCCTGGGTTGAAAAACTCCGGGGTTCGGTTAGGGGGAAATTTTTTAGGGGGTTTCCCTCGCCGGGGTTTTCCTGTTATTCCTTTTCAGGGGGGTTTTTGCGCTTTAAATGGGCAACATTTTTGAAGGGTTTTTAAAAACTGAATTATTAATCTGATTCTTATTATTTTGGCATTTAGGACCTTTGTAGTGATCCAATGTTGAGAAAGACAGGAGCGCCTGTTCAAAACCCATGTTGCCCGGGTTTGGAATGAGGTTCTAGATGGGTGGTGATCTTTTTTCTTAGGACCTTTCAAAGATTTTTATGATATGGGATGTTAGTGCTATCGGTCTGTAGTTCTTTGCTGTTGCTTTACTCCCCCCTTTGTGGAGGGGGGCTATGTCTGTTGTTTTTAGAACTGGGGGACGCCCCCCGTGCCCATCCCCCTCTCCATTGGATGGAAAAGGGCTCGTGAAGGGCTTTTTGCAGTTCTTGATGAACACGGAGTTCCACGAGTCGGCCCGGGGGCAGGTAGCTCACTCTTTTCCTTGCTGTCATCGTTTTGGGACCCACTTGTTTAAGTGGGGGCCCCAAACTAGATTGTTCTCGATTTGATTTGGCATAGGAGAAAAAAACTTTTGGGGTTTCTTTGATTTATTTATGGCTTTTAGTTCTTCCGGATTCCTGACTCCCATAAGATTCCTTTAGCTTTAAATTCGTGCTTTCTTTTTCTTGACCATGTCTCCCTATGCATTTTAGATATATTGACCTCTTTTGCCGCTCTGTTTTTCTTTTCCGCGCCTGAAAGGGGGGCGCCGTCTTTTTATTTTACATCTATCCTCCCTTTTTCTTAGAGGAAAAACCTTGTGCATAATCGAGTCCACCCGTTAATCTGTTCTAGGGTAAGTTGGGGTCTGTTTGCTTAGTATATCTTCCCCGCTTTTATCGGAGGACTTGGTTTACTTGGTCCCATTTTTTTTTTGTTATTTAAGTTGAATTTGGGTGAATGCTCCCTCTTGACTATCTCATTTTCGGGCTGGGGCTCCTCGCATACATGTCTGACCTCCAATTATGTTGTGATCTGAGTATATTGTTTTTGATTTGGTGGAATTTCTTAATCTGATTCAGCTTGTTTAGTGAAGATGTAGTCTAGTGTATTCTCCCAGGCTAGTAGGCCACAATTATTTGTGGTTTAAATTGAATTTTGTGCAGAGATTTAAAATGCTCGTGTGAGTGTGAGTTTTCATCAGAGCTGCCTCCTGGTGTTATTACTGCAACAATATTATTTGCTTATTTTCCGCCATTTTAGGTTGCATTAAGTTGAAATCCACCGGAGCAAGATGTTGGGTGCAGGAGTGGAGGATTTTCCAGGACAGTCGGTCAATTTTTAGCAGCTGTTCCTGGAATTGACGGGATGTTGCATCCGTGAGGCTTGTAGACTACCACAATGACTAGGGTTTTGGTTCTCGACCTTTATAATAAAACTTCCACGTACATCATTTGAAGCATATAAGCAGTTCTGTGCAATTAATGACTCTGCAATGTTCAGGGCAACCCTCCCCCCCCCCCCTCCCCGTTTTGCTGTTTCACTCTTCAAATCTGTATAGGTTTGTAACTGGGATCCATATTTCGTTGTCCAAGTGAGTCCTTTAATGTGGGTCTCAGTGAAAGCCGTGAAATTGCCTTGCCTCTGCAAGCTGTCCACGGAATGAAGGTATTTTGTTGTTTGTTGCTTGGCTTTTGAACCCTGTATATTTGCTCAAAGAAGAAGTCATCGGGAACTGGTGGTATGCTGGTACTGGGGGGGGGGGGAGGGGGTTTCTGGCATTAGTATCTCAATCGTATCCCCCTTGATTGGATTTGGAGTGGAGGCCATCAGACTGGGCCAAACAACCCCTCCCCCCCCCTCCCCCCCCCCATACCCCCCCCTGTCAACAACATAACGCCTCCCACCCCCACCCCCCCCCCCCCCCCACCCCCCCCCCCCACCCCCCCCCCCCCCCCCCCCCCCCCCCCCCCCCCCCCCCCCCCCCCCCCCCCCCCACCCCCCCCACCCCCAAAAAATGACTGGATTTGGTGTACGATTTTCTGCCTATTTCTGGCCAGTTTTTTTTCCTTTCCTGGCACTGAAACAAAACCCTTCCCTCTTGAGTGGCTGTGGAACGGATTACAGCCGATAAACCGCATGGCCCCCGCCCCCCTCCCCCCCCCCCCCCCCCCCCCCCCCCCCCCCCCCCCCCCCCAGCCCACTGCTGTGCAATATGCCACATGCAACCCCCCACCATAATCTCTAATACATATGAATATATTCTAACTGGGGAAGGTGGCTTCCGGTTTGAACCCTAACTCGGGGGGAAGGTGGCGTTTCCATGCCCCTACCCCAGGAAGGTGGCGTTCAGTGCCCCTATCTCGGGAAGTGGACCCCGAAACAAATTCACATTTATATAAATAGTTAAGTATCGGAACAGACAAATACATAAAAAATAAAGACATGTATATAGGCAACATTTCTGCAAGTGGCAGGATTTGATTGTTGCCACCCACATTCAGATTAGTGCCAATTTCACCAATATAATTTAGTAAAGTATTGGCCTCAAAAAAAATTTTCATTATTTACACAGAATTATTACCCTTTTTTTTTTTCTTTTCAAAGATATTTTGGTAGGGCTAATGGAGAGAAGCAGAGATCTACACCATGACAGTAATATGGTTATAATATTATTTATTCATTATTATTATTGCTTTTATCAAAACATTTTTCCGCTATACAATTGTCTTTTTTGCCACTCAGCCTCGTCATTTATGTATTATTTACAATCAATTAGCACTAAAAACCACAAGGCTCATTTGTCTCATAGATAAAGTTGCTTTAATATTAAATTACAGTAGGACCCCTGCATCCGTGGGGGTCCGGTATCCGCAGTTTACCGTGACCCGAAAAATTAACCTTAATTTTGCTTATAAATGGTCTCCTGAGTGCAATAGTGATAATGGATTTCTTCAAAGCCTAAGAGAAACCGTGAAGTATTTCCCATTAATGAAAAAAGTGATAATTCTACATTTAATGTGTGTAACTTATAAATTTAAGTTATACAGGTATGTACGTAAAGAAAAAAAACAACTTATGTATAGGGTTCACTACTATCTGCAGTTTCGGTATCCGTGGCAGGTCCTTGGACACTTCCTCCCGCACTGGGATATGGGGGGTCCTACTGTAATTGGTTTTATTTTAGCGTCCATGTGTTTTTGGTGCAGTGCGTGAGGACTGTTGATGATGTGATGTTGTTGGGTTATTGAAAGTTAATTGAAAACTTTAACAGTATTCATAAATATTTTTTTTTTATTCATGGAAGAAGAAGTAAATATTCGTATAAGGGTGTATTTGCCTGGAAATTGGAGAGGTAATGAGTTTGATGCGAGGAGAGGAGAGGTGGCTTTATTCGCCAATATACTATTATAAGAAAATGTAACAAGTGCTGCACCTGTTGGAAATTTAAAAAAAATATAAGATGAATTGATCATTGAAGACGGGACACCTGCTATTATTATTATCAAAAGCGCTCTCCCTAAACCCTAATGGGTCATCAAGTGCAGGCCACCAGCTATAACTACAAATAGGTACAGTAAACTCTTAATATATGTAACTAAGAATGATGATTCTCTAAGTGTCCAGTAAATCACAATAAGAATAAACTAGTACCCTACTGTATACTTGTACAAAGTTTACATCTACTATATTTCGGAGTTTACCGAGTGGATTTTGTCTTATTATTTTAGAGATTTGCTATATCAACACATTATTTCGAGGGTTTATTGTAATTATAAATACATAATTACTAGCATCAAATCACCATTTTAAAGAGAATAAAAATGTACAGTGTGCGTTTATGCTAATTAAATCATTCGTCTTCCTGCAGGAACTCATGAGTCGCATCGAGCCGACAATATTTGAGTGGACAGCGAAGGTAAATGGCAGCATCAGTGCAGACTCGGCATTGGCTTTCAAAAGCGCAATTTTTTCATACTACTAAGTCGCATTTCTGCCTATAGCTTTAATGGAGAAAACTCAATGGTCACTCATGGATCCCAATGGAATCCTCAACCCCTACAAAGTTCTTCCTGATAACAAATAACCTTAAACATGAACAGTTTGGAGGGATATGTTGTGTATCTCTATACGTATATGCTTCTAAAACTGGTTGTGTTCTGGATCACCTCTGGCAAAAACAGTGATTATGTGTGAGTGTGGTGAAAGTGTTGAATGATGATGAAAGTATTTTCTTTTTGGGGATTTTCTTTCTTTTTTTGGGTCACCCTGCCTAGGGTGGGAGTCGGACCGACTTGTTGGGGAAAAAAAACAAAAACGAGTGCTTGCCATAGACTCTAACCTAAAACAAGTGCCAATCAGACAGGTTTTCACATTCAGGTCAACTAAGTTATTATTTATTGTAATCACCTCTTAATGGAAATATCTTGATGCTGGTGACAGGCTTTTGTTCCAAGAAACTGAGTGGCTCCCATTCCTCAGGCAATGTGTGTACCCTACGGGTTTAGCAACCTAGTCAAAACAATCAGGAAAAGTATTAAACCTTTACGGGTCATATATCAGGTTCGATAAGGATGGGTCTTCCTTGGATCAAGAGCCTCTCACCAGCATCAATGCAGTTTCCTTGAGAAGCAGGTTGATAGATATACAGTGGGACCCCCGGTTAACGTTATTTTTTTCCAACTCCAGGATGTTTTTCACGGTGCCAGTAGTACTGACGAATTTGTTCACATAAGAAATTTGTGTAGTAGCATATAGTCCATTTCAGACCACCAACCTACAGTACAAACGCACTTACATAAATTTCACTTACATAAACTGGTCGCACTTTTCGGCAGGAAATCGTTACTTATGCGGGGGTCCACTGTATAGGCTGTGACGGCAAACAGCCTGATTTACCAGGTTTTAGTTATGTTTAGAGGAAGTGCTAAACACCTGTAAGGGTCATACAATGCCTTGGGAAATGGAAAAGAGGATTAAATCCAAGGGGAATTGGACTCCCTTCCATGGATAGAAGCAGTCAACCCACTTTTCCCCCAGGTGTTCCACGGGACACTTTGAGCTTAGTACTTATCTAAATAGTAGTATACTTGTACATAGTTTTGAAAAAAAGTGTTATTTAGTACAGTGGACCCCCGGTCCCGTGGGTTTAACGATATTTTTTCACTACCCCCCCCCCCCCCCCCCCCAGATGTATGTTCAGGTGCCAGTTACGGACCGAATTTGTTCCACATAAGGATTATTATGAAGTAGATTAGTCCATTTTCAGACCACCAAACATACACATACAAACCCCCACTTACTTATATACACTTACATAATGTCCACCATTCGGAGGTAATTCGTAATGCGGGGGTCCAAAGTTATTTTCATATTAAACTTTTGTTCGGTATTGCTTGTTCCACGCACTACTCGTTATTTTTTTTAAAATTGTGCTTAAACTTTTAGATGATTTTAGAAGCTATCATAAATAGTCTACAATAACAGTTGATGAGTAAGATTATGGCAGCATTTAGGTAATTGATGCATTTCACCTGTACAGCAGTTTTTGTCTAATACAGAGGGTTAATTTCAGTAACTGGAGTCAGTAGTGGTAGAGAGATTTCTGGACATAATCATTTTGTCAACCTTGATAGGTGTAAGTCTGTCTGCAGTAGTAGCATAGACACTTGTAATGCATGGAACTGAAAGTGAGGTGTAGAAGCCTTGGAGATGACCAAAGGTTGAGTGGGGGGCCCACTAGCGGAATGAGGTCATGCTAAAGTTACTAGCATTTCTGTTTAGTGAACTTGCTCACCTGTAGATATCTTCAAGTTACTCCCATCTAAACTTTCAGTGATGCGTTTGTAGATATACTAAGATGGCCTGTGTCTGCCATTAGAACTTAAGGACTGACCATTTTATCAAGGTTGAGGGAGTGTGAATTGCCTCATTAATTACCTCTACTGCTACTGTCTTAGATTGTAATTGCTGTGAATGTGATGAAACATTACTGCAAGGTGAAAGTAAGAATACCGAAGGTTGTTGCATGTAACTTTACTGTTCCACTAACTCAAGGATAACCATCAAGTTGTGGGTGGCAATGCTTAAGAGTATCCCATGTTTATCAGGAAGCAGTAATGGCAAATAAGACAATCATTGTATTAGTTGTAGAATTTGCAACAATATGTTGGGTATTATTATTTTTTGATAATCAAAAGAAGCGCTAAGCCAACAAGGGCTATTACGGCCTTTGCAATTTTGTTAGGTAAAAAGACACCTTCAAGTGCAACTAATGTGACATTTTATTGTGGCAACGTTTCACTCTCCAGGAGCTTTACCAAGCCGTTACAAACAATACATGGCCACAGAGGGTATATATAGGCTTAGAGTGAGGTGTAATACTAGTGGTACTAGTAGTAGAAATATTAGTTGTAGCAGTAATACAATATGGTAGAACAGTCAACTTGTACATGAGAAAGGTAAAAAAAGCTATTACTTAGGTAGCATAAAAATAGGTTAGACAAATAATTCTCTTAGTGGTTGGATTTGAGGAGGTATGTTTCAGTGTTCCTCTTCTGTTATGTTCTTGTGCAGTATTAGCAGCAGAGACTATGTGATGGCAGGGTTTATTGTTTTTAGGAGTATTTTTCAGAGATAATGATGCTGCCTTAATTTTGCTTGTGTTAGAAACAGAAATTAATGATTCAAGGCATTTAAGTCTGCGGAAATTATGTTCTCTGATCTCTAGTCGGGCGTCGTTGAATTTCACAAGGTGATTGGTGGAGTTCCGGTGTTGTACACAGGCATTGTTCAAGTTATCATTACTACATGCATTAATGTGTTCATTGAAGTGTGTCTTGAGGGGGGGGAATTGTACTTGAGGTTCCTTGCTCTTTCACCTACATATAGTCTTATCACAGCCTCCACAAAGTTTAGTGTAAGCTCCTGCATTGACTGGTTCATGGTGGTTTGATTTTGTCCTGGTTAGATCCCTTACGGAAGTGCTGGATGCGATGGCGACTCTAGTGTCTGTTTGTGCTAGTACCTTGGAAATGTTCAATGCAACCTGGCTGTTGGGAAGGATTATGAATTTGATGGACAGTGCGTGTGGCTGTGTTGGTTGTGTGAAGAAATGATGATCTGAAGAGCTCTTTTCTTGCAGTCTTTGTTGAAAAAGGAAGGAAATGTAGAATCAGTGAAAAAAAAAAAAAAAAAAAAAAACAGTTTGGTGTAAGTACATTCCTTGTCTAGAATCAGGATTAAAAATTCGGCTATGCTCCCAGGTTAAATCCTATTATTTTGACTGGAAATAGGAGTGCGGCGAGCTCGTTTATATTGGTAGGTTTATGGTTAAACTGGAATTTAGATCGTTTCAACTTTGAAGTTGAGACGTATAGAAAAGGTGATTGTCATTGGACTACTTCTAGAGTAAACTAGATGGCTGGTTCAGCTGCGTTGAGCCTTGCCTGATAATATCCGCACATTCAAAACGTTTGGGCGGGAGTTATGAGGACATCGTCAACTAACTGTAAACATGTGGAACTGGTGGGGATGATGAAGCGCTCAGCTTCCAGGTGCTTCTTATACAAGTTTTGATGTGCATGTTAGGAAATTTTCAGGCAAGGCTACAACACGGGAACACGCCATCGAGTTTATCTAGTAGAGTCCATTGTAACCAAGCTACCTTTTCAGGACGTTCTCATTACACAAAGTTGATACGATCTAAGATTTCAAGTTTACCGTAAACCTACCAATTAAAAATGATCTTGCCCACTTCTATTCCAGTCAAGATAATAGGATCAAAAGAGGCATATAGGATTTTTCCTTGGGGGAGCATACGAATTTGTAAATCTGGGTTGTCTTGTCAAGGAATGTACTTACACCAACGTTCCCCTCCCCCCCACTGATCTACATTTTCCTTCCTTTTTCATCAAGGACTGCAAGAAATTGAGGCTCTTCACGATCATCAATCTTCAAACTCCAAACACCATTCCAACAAAGTCATTATCCTTCCAACAGCCAGGTTGCATTTTGAACATTTCAAGAGTACTAGCACAACAGTCAACTAGGTCGCCATCGCATTCCAGCACTTAAGGTAAGGGATCTACCAGGACAAAATCAACCCACCATGTACCAGTCAATGCAGGAGCTTACATACACCTTGTGGAGGACCTGTGATAAGACTATATGTTGGTGAAAGAGCAAGGAACATCAAATCACACTTATGAAAACATTAATGCATGTATTAATGATAATCGTGAACAATGCCTGTGTACAAACACCGGAAATTCCACCCTATCACCTTGTGAAATTCAAACGGACGCCCGACTAGAGATCAGAGAACATAATTTCCCGCAGACGGTTCATTGCCTCTGAATCTGTTAATTTCTTGTTCTTAACACAAGCCAAAATTAAGGCAGCATCATTATCTCTGAAAAATAATCCTAAAAACAATAACTCTGCCATCAAAATGTCTCTGCCTGCTAATTGCACAAGAACTTACCGGAGAGGAACACTGAAACATACCTCCTCAAATCCATCCACTAAGAGAAATTTATTTGTCTAACCTTTTTTATGCTTCCTAAGTAATAGCTTTTTTTTACCTTTCTCATGTACATGTTGCTTTCTACCATATTGTATTTACTGCTACAAACTTAATATTTCTACTACTAGTACCACAGGATTACACCTCACTCTAAGCTATATACTACCCTCTGTGGCCATGTTTTTGTTGTAATACTGATCTTGCATTGGTAATAAAGCTCCTGGAGAGCGAAAGTTGCCACAATAAATGCAAATTAGTTGCACTTGTGTCCTTTTTACCTACATGACTAATTGACTTTCACTGAACTCATCAGTAGAAACTGTACACAAGAGGAAAGCAAATAAAGAGGAATAACAGGAATCAGGTGGAAAAAGATAAATGCAGCCCTTCAGCGAGCATACTGATCTCATGGCAAATGCAGCTGCTGAAGCTTATACGTTTGACCAAATTTACAGAGAGAATGGTAGATTTGGAAGACAACATCATAGATTAGACCAGCAAGCCTACTGCAGTATTTCTTACATTTCTTAGTTGTAATGATTTATAAAATATGTAACAACTCAACAAGAGATTGCCAAGTTCGTCTTACCTTGATTTGTTCGCTTAGGTCTCACTGTTTCTTCAAAGAATATTTTTAGTTCAATTACAAAGTTTTAAAATTTTCCCTCAAACAGATTGAAATTCTATTGTACTCAAATGCAGTGATTCAATTATTGTTCTCTAATATTGGCATGCATTTTTGTTGTGTGGTGGTAGCATCCACTACGTTGACAGAATCGCCTTAGTAATTTTGTGTGGTATTCAAAAATGAGCACAGAAATTTGTCTATATTTTGCTGCACCTTTTATGTTTCAAGTCTTTTCCTAAAACACCGTCTGTCTGTCCTAATACTATTATTATTATTATAATCTAAGGGGAAGGAAATTAAGCGCTAAAACCGGTGGATTTATACAGCGCCTCCGGGGAGGGATGTGGAAGGCATTCAGGCTTATTCAGGGGAACTGGAGCAAGATCCAATTTCCTAAATAAGAGCCCTCACCAACTTTAAAGGAAACCTTCCTGAGGGGATATATATATGTTACTTTCATTACATGGAGATGTTAGAAACACCTGGACCCTTGTAGGTTTAGTACTTTGTTCTGACTGCAATAATATAAACACCTACTGTTTCAACAGATAGACTTGTGGCTTAGCGCTTCTTTTTGATTATAATAATAATAATTCAACAGATAGAGGGTTAATGTATTTGAAAATTATTCATAATCAAAGCTATTCCCAAGTTTTATCAAGGCAAGAAAAAGATGATTGCAAGATTTCTTTTTCCAATTTGGTTCCATCGTTTGATAAAGCACCACCAACTGTAGTGTAGAAGCTTAACTTTTTGTAACAGGCTTGTATGAACCAGTCAGGATAACCTCAAATCTAACTATTTGCCGATATAATAATCAAGGGGATTATACAGCGCCTGTGGGGGGACATGAAAGGTATTCAGGCTTAATTCAGGGAACTGGAGAATCAGATACATCCCTAGATCAAGGCCCCATCACAGCATTCAAGAAACCTTCCTTGAGTGGTATTTGCTGATAAATCTTTCTAAATGAATGGAATCAAGTCTCTCCTATTATCCTGAAGATGCTTTTCTAAATTGTTCGTAATCACTTCTTTACAACCCTCATCTGACTTAGTAATGTCAGGGTTTTTTGGTTTATTAGGGGCTATGTTGTGGCTTTTAGCTAACCAATTTTTGTTGAAAAAGTCCTAAATACCTATGAAGAAGAGTCATCCTTGACAGAAGTATGACTGTAAATAACAGTGTGACTTTGTCAATGGTCCAAGTCGGACCGAAACGTCATCGTAAGCTTCTCTCTTTTATGTGCGGGTTATTTGTGTATTGAGTATGACTGTAGCTTGGGAAGCCCCCCCCCCCCCAAGTTCTAACTTGTATAAATGGAATATTTTGAATGCTTGTATCCTTCCCTCCATCAACCCTATAGATATGATATGGTATATGTAGATATTTTCACTTGATATAATGATTGTTGAAAAAAGTATCAAAATCTCCCCAATCAATAAATAGTACTAGTTATTTGTAAAGTGGGAAATCAACAATAAACTTCATTCCTAGATAAGTGTTCTACTTATTAAAAATAATCATCAATTAGAAATCACTGACTACAGAAAACCATAACATTTTTATTTATATTCAATATATATTCACCCTGCCTCGGTGGGAGACGGCCGACTTGTTGAAAAAAAAAAAAAAAAAAAAAAAAATTTAATCCTGACCACCGAGGTGAAGAAAAATAAAGTATCTTGTTCTAATTGAGAGAATGGAGAATCTAGTCCATTATTAAAACCTAGAAAGATACAATCGGGAAACAATTCAAGGCCTAAGGTTATCCTAACTGGTTCCTACAAACTGGTTTACAAAAACTTAGCAAGAATTTCTACTGTATAGAGTTAAGATCATGAAAACCTGGGAAAATGTAGCTTGGGCGTTTCATATAGAAGTTGCTGTAAGCCCTTTGTGGTTTCTAGCACTTTTTTTAATTATAATAATAATAATGGTAGGTAAGACACATAGGCAACAGTTAGGCAACTTTATTCCGAAACGTTTCGCCTACACCCAAGTAGGCTTCTTTCAGTTGATTACAGAAAGTAGGCAGAAGGAACCGTAGAGATGTGAAAGAGAATGTAATAAGTCCTTCCACCATTTGAAGATCGTATGGTTATTTACATACCAACTGACGGTATTGTATACCATTTTGATGTCAATAATAATTTATATTCATATGTTGACAGATCAAAAAATTTCTTTTAGCGCGTTTTCTATACACTAAATAATCTCTGAGTCTTTTTTTTCTAAACACAAAGAACGTTCGGTAATTTCAGGATCTATAGCTTCCCATATACGTAATAATTATACAACTGTAGTGTAATAATTTTATAACTGTAGCGTAAGCGTGTGTCTGGCAAGACAGCGATGGAATGAATAAATGATGAGAGTTTTTCTTTTTCGGGCCGCCCTGCCTTGGTGGGAAACAGCCAATGTGTTAATTCAAAAAAATGTAAAAATTATAACTTAGTATGGGACAGACATGACAGCTCTTAAGAGAAACAGTTGAACATAAACAAGACAGCAGGAACAGAAAGTTATACTCTCTTCGCCCCTCACGGAAGGTTCCTTGAAGTTGTTGAGGGGCTGTTGATTTAGGGATTGGGATCTGTGCCCTTTCCCCAAATTTAAAGCCTGAATGCCTTCCACTCCCCCCGGTGCGTATACCCACGGGTTTAGGTTTTCCCTTGATTATTTAAAATAAAATATGCTCTCTTCAAACACACCAAAAGTAACCATTCTGTCATTATTATAATAAAAAAGAAGCGCTAAACCACAAGGGCTATACAGCGCTGCAACCATTCTATCAACAAAAGTGAAATTTGCCACAGTTGTGCTTGCCCATACAAGAAAAATAATTGAATCAGTACTGATACAAGAAAATTTCAATCTATTGAATGGAAAATTGAAACCTAGCCGTTGCTAAATATGCTTTAAAGAAACAGTTTGACTATAAACATAACAGATCAAGGGTAGACCAACTTACCAATACTGTTGTCGAGTTGCTACACGTTACTCAGGCATTACAACATAAGAATGTAAGAGCACTGCAGTAGGCTTGCTGGTCTATGCTAAGACGTCGTCCTCAAATCTAACCCTCCTCTCTCATGTATATTTGTCCAATCTATTAGTTTCAGTGACTTCATTAGCATAAACCAGTAGACTTACTGAAAGGCTGATTTATTTTTCACCCGACTTTTTTTCCCCGTTCGTTCCCTTCCCTTTCTCTGTTTACTTTTGACGGTCCAGTCGAAGAGTCAAAATAGTCTCCTTTTCTTTGCCATTTTGCTGACGAATTAGAATATGTTTTAGCATTTATGCTCAGTATCCTGTTGGAGAAAATAAAATGTGATTTTTGACAAATAAGATTCTCCCAGAAGTTACGGTTTGTTTCTTTTTTACTTTTCTTTGGGTAGATTTAAAAACCCCGGGTTTACCGGAAGATTTCCCCGGGGGGAAAGGGCCCCCGCGGCCCGGCGTGACAGGCCCCCGGGTGGATCAGACCCTGATCAACTAGGCTGTTATCCTCCTCACCAAAAAACCAAGTACGAGAGACACCCCCGGCTGGTGGGAAACCCGACTTTAGGTGCTTGTCGTGCCAGCTTGAAGACTGCCGGGGGGTCTGTTGGAATCCCCTTATGTATGCGGGGAGGCATTTGAACATTTCCGGCCCAATTGCCAAGACTAAAACTAATTCGAGTCTTTCAATAAATGATGAAATTAGATGAATAAGAAATGTACAAATACACTTTGATATCCTAAATTTTAAAACCCCCCCTTGGGTCCAGCCCCCCAAACTGAAACTTGTCCCCGGATCCATTTTATTTTTATTATAATCAAAAAGACGCTAAGCCACAAGGGCTTACGACAGGATCCCTTTAAAAAAAAAAAAAAAAAAAAAAAAACCCTTTTGAAATGGTAATCTTTTTCTGAAGGTTAAAAAAAAAAAAAATTGAAAATTGATGAAAAATTTTCTTTTCACAAATTTTGTGTCTGTATTTATCATCATGATTTTTCCCAAATTCATTTTCCAGTCGACCAGATTTTTAGCAATTTGTTGATGCCTTTATAAATTTTAGTACAAGAAACAAAAAATCAACTTTTCAAATACCCCAAAAATGTGGTAGAAAATTTGGTAATTTTTGGGATTTCACACAAATTTTTGAAATTCCAATTTCAAAATATCCAGATAAACAATGTAGGCATTCCTGGCACAAAATAACATTTCCTGTGTTATTAGTTACATTTTAGGGCTTTACAAGTGAATTCCATTTTGATTTTTTATTCCACGCAAAAAAAAAGAATTATTTTATGCAATATTGTAATAATTGTTAAATATCTCGCACTTTGTGAAATGCTATTACACCCGCTATTGAGGACGCTCAATGGATTTGTTTACTCCTAACAAGCAAAAAACGAACTTTCTGTCTTTAAGCTCAATTTTAAACAATTTTTGTCCTAAAAACCAAGCAAAATCACCCCTTTAATACAGCCTTCCTCACTTAGGAGTACTCGTTTACTGGGGACTTGGACTTAGGGGGCTCTAGCCGCATGCATACTTAAAAAATATATAAGTGTGATTTCTCTTTCTTTACAATTTAAAAGTACACTATGGCGGCCTAGAAAGGTTGGAGGGAGGGGGTAAAGGGGGTTTTTTGTGCGAGGGGGGTTGGACTTCCCCAGGATGCATGAGCATGTTTGATAGGGGTGAAAAGGGACAAATGGTTTTTAAACTTGATGTGCTGTTGGAGGTGAGTAAAGGAACATTTATGAAGGAGTTAGGGGAAAACCCCAGGCCAGACTTGAGTCCTGGAGAGGGGAAATACGTGCCTCACTCTGAAAAGGGGGGGTGTTAAAGTTGCAGTTTAAAAAATGTGTGTAAAGCACCTTCTGGCAAGACAGTGATGGAGTGAATGATGGTGAAAATTTTTCTTTTTCGTGCACCCTGCCTGGTGGGAAACGGCCAGTGTGATAAAAAATAATACTGTGCAACCATTTAAAATATACAAAAATTTTATAAATGGTGCAAAGTGACATTTAAAAAAATATTAAAGAGGGTTTGGGACAAACCCCCTCCCTTTTTTTAGCTCCTTGTTTAGTGACGAATTCGTTACCAACATGGGGCTTAGGAAAGGAACTTTTCATTAATGAGGGAGGGTGTATATCTTCCCTTCTACAAATGAGACCAAGAAAACCATAATACAGCCATAAAAACCCACAAAAAAAACTGGCAATGCATTAATCCAAAACAGTCAAGTTTTTCTCGAGCATTCTGGATATGGGCCTTCCACACGAAGTTTTTATACCTACCCAAATTTAAAACGTACAGCTTATCTGAGTGAGCCGAGTCATGGGTGAACAACGGCACTGACCTAGCTTCAAAGCTGCAGAATTACAGCACAGGCCTCAAAGGGTTAAGAAAAGATTTGCCTACACAACTGACTGCAGTCAAAACAGTTCAAGAAAAGGGTTTGAAGTGTTGAAGCCCCTTGACCTTGTCAGAAGTTGTTCGGTTCCACGGTACAGATCACTCTGAGGTAGAGGCACATACTGGACCAGGAGGGGCAGCAATTAAAGATTTTGACACAGGTAGCAGGGCCCACTAGTAGACCTACTGGCAAATGCTACACAGGTCCCTCTCAAATGCAACCCTTCTCACACATGCCAGTAAGCTGAAGAATAATGGTGCAGACGGTGTTTATACCAAGGCTGAAGAACTAAACACCTCAAACTCCGCTCAACTGTCTGCATAAACTGAAGTCTGCCTGAAATATTTTACACAACTGAGCTTTTTCATGCGACAAAACCTGTTAAACATTCATATTCATCTTGGAAAGTAAAACTTTTTTTTATATGGTGAACAATACTGACAAACAGATTATACACAAATAACCCGCACATAAAAGAGAGAAGCTTACGACGACGTTTCGGTCCGACTTGGACCATTGACAAAGTCACACTAACAAAGGTGGAGCAGGACGGCTATATATAGGCAGGAAGAGGTAGAGGTAGAGGTAGTAGTAGTAGTTTCGTGTCATCTGTCCCTCTCTTCCCTATTTCTATGGCCTTCCCAAAACTCATAAACCTGATATTCCTCTGTCCTATCATATCCTCTAGAGGTTCTGTCTCTTATTCTCTTGCTTCTTGGCTGGCCAAAACCCTCACTCCCTTTCTTGGTACTTTTTCTCCTGCCCACCTCCGTCGCTCTCAAGACTTCATTGAACGGGTTCGCTCTCTCCCAACCTGTAAGATGCTTAGTCTTGACGTTGAGTCCCTCTTCACCAATGTCCCTCTTGATGATGTCCTTGATTTCCTTAGAGAGAAGGCCCATGAAGGGTTTCTTCATCTCCCTATCCCCACTGATGTCTTTCTTGATCTGATCTGCTCTTTGTGGACTCTAACTCCTTTTCCTTCCAAGGGAAATATTATTCTCAAACCTTCGGTGTCGCTATGGGCTCTCCTCTCTCTCCTGTCCTTGCTAATCTTTACATGGAATACTTCGAGACTGTTCTTCTTCCTACCCTCGATGTGCAACCTTCACTCTGGCTCCGCTATGTGGATGACATCTTTGCTCTGTGGCCTCAATGACTCCAGTCTCTTCCAACCTTTCTTGAAGCTCTTAATAATCTTGCCCCTTCCATTAAGTTTAAAGCTGAATGGAATCAATCCCTTTCTTCTTTCCTTGATGTCCAGTCCCCCGCCTGATACATTTTTTTTTCCTTTC
>NC_069486.1:11683449-11835099 GCF_026875155.1 Cherax quadricarinatus
AGTTGGCTTTGGGGGAAAGGGGCTTTTGGGAGGGATTTTTGCCAGTAGGCTTAGGGGGCCTGCTCCCTTGTAAAAATCTTTAATTCTGCCCCTCCTGGCCCAGTATGTGCCTCTACCTCAGAGTGATCTGTACCGTGGGAACCGAACAACTTCTGACAAGGTCAAGGGGCTTCAACACTTAAAACCCTTTTCTTGAACTGTTTGACGCAGTCGTTGTGTAGGCAAATCTTTTCTTAACCCTTTGAGGGCCTGTGCTGAAATTTTCTCCCAGCTTTGAAGCTAGGGTCATTGCCGTTGTTCTACGCCATGAGCTCGGCTCACTCAGATAAGCTGTGAGCGTTAAATTTGGGCCTAGGTATGAAAGAATGCATCTTTGTGGAAATGTGCCCCCAAATAAAAAAACCAGCACAGTGCATACGAGAAAAACTGTGACTGTTTTTGGATTAATGCATTGACCAGTGTATTTTTGTTAGGTTTTTATGGCTGTATTCATGGTTTCTTGGTCTCATTTGATTAAAACGGAAGATATACAGCCTCTCCTCACGTAATGACAAAGTTCCGTTCCTAAGACCATGTTGGTAAACGAATTCGTCACAAAACCCAAGGAGCATACAAAAATTTGGTAGTGGGTTTGTGCCAACCATCTTTAATATTGTTTTAATGTCACTTTTGCACCATTTATAAATTTTTTTGTATATTTTTAAATGGTTGCACAGTATTATTTTATTATCACACGGGCCCGATTCCCCCCAAAGGGCAGGGTGGCACGAAAAAGAAAAACTTTCACCATCATTCACTCCATCACTGTCTTGCCAGAAGGGTGCTTTACACTACAGTTTTAAAACTGCAACATTAACACCCCTCCTTCAGAGTGCAGGCACTGTACTTCCCATCTCCAGGATCAAGTCGGCCTGCTGGTTTCCCTGACCCCTTCATAAATGTTCCTTTACTCCACTCCAACAGCACATCAAGTATTAAAAACCATTTGTCCCCTTTTCCCATCCTATCAAACATGCTCATGCATGCCTGCTGGAAGTCCAAGCCCCTCGCACACAAACCTCCTTTACCCCCTCCCTCCAACCTTTCCTAGGCCGACCAGTAGTGTACTGTATATTGTAATAGAATAGAGGAAATCAGCACTTAATATATTTATGTATGCATGCTGGCTAGAGAGCCTGCCGTAAGCCCAAAGGGTCGCCAGTAAACGAGTACGTCGCTAAGTGGGAGAGGCTGTATTAAAGAGGGATGATTTTGCTTGGGTTTTAGGACTAAAATTGTTTGAAATGAGCTTAAAGTAGCAGAAAATGTTCAATTTTTGCTGATGTTCAAGAGTAAACAAATCACATTGAGCGTCCGTCAGATAGCGGGTGTAATTTTTTTTATTTTTTTTATCACACCGGCCGATTCCCCAAGGCAGGGTGGGCCCGAAAAAGAAAACTTCACCATCATTCACTCCATCACTGTCTTGCCAGAAGGGTGCTTTACACTACAGTTTTTTAAACTGCAACATTAACACCCCTCCTTCAGAGTGCAGGCACTGTACTTCCCATCTCCAGGACTCAAGTCCGGCCTGCGGTTTCCTGAATCCCTTCATAAATGTTTACTTTGCTCACACTCCAACAGCACGTAAAAGTATTAAAAAAACCATTTGTCTCCATTCATCCTATCAAACACGCTCACGCATGCCTGCTGGAAGTCCAAGCCCCTCGCAACAAAACCTCCTTTACCCCCTCCCTCCAACCCTTCCTGGGCCCGACCCCTACCCCGCCTTCCTTCCACTACAGACTGGAAAACACTCTTGAAGTCATTTCTGTTTCGCTCCATTCTCTACATGTCCGAACCACCTCACAACCCTTCCTCGCCCTCTGGACAACAGTTTTGGTAATCCCGCACCTTCTCCTAACTTCCAAACTACGAATTCTCTGCATTATATTCACACCACACTTGCCCTCAGACATGACATCTCCACTGCCTCCAGCCTTCTCCTCGCTGCAACTTTCACACCCACGCTTCACACCCATATAAGAGCGTTGGTAAAACTATACTCTCATACATTCCCCTCTTTGCCTCCAAGGACAAAGTTCTTTGTTCACAGACTCCTAAGTGCACCACTCACTCTTTTTCCCTCATCAATTCTATGATTCACCCCATCTTTCATTTGACCCATCCGCTGACACTTTCCCCTCCAAATATCGAATACGTTCACCTCCTCCATACTCTCTCCCTCCAATCTGATATTCAATCTTTCATCACCTAATCTTTTTGTTATCCTCATAAAACCCTTTCTCTTTCCTGTATTCACCTTTAATTTTCTTCTTTTTTCACACCCTACCAAATTCATCCACCAATCTCTGCAACTTCTTTCAGAATCTCCCAAGAGCACAGTGTCAACGCAAGAGCAGCTGTGACAACTCCCACTTTGTGTGTGATTCTTTATCTTTTAACTCCACGCCTCTTGCCAAGACCCTCGCATTTACTTCTCTTACAACCCCATCTATAAATATATTAAACAACCACCCGGGGACATCCACATCCTTGTCTAAGGCCTACTTTTATGGGAAAAATTTCCCTCTTCCTACTTTCTCTAACTTGAGCCTCACTATCCTCGTAAAAACTCTTCACTGCTTTCAGTAACCTACCTCCTACACCATACACTTGCAACATCTGCCACATTGCCCCCTATCCACCCTGTCATACGCCTTTTCCAAATCCATAAATGCCACAAAGACCTCTTTAGCCTTATCTAAATACTGTTCACTTATATGTTTCACTGTAAACACCTGGTCCACACCCCTACCTTTCCTAAAGCCTCCTTGTTCATCTGCTATCCTATTCTCCGTCTTACTCTTTAATTCTTTCAATTATAACTCTACCATACACTTTACCAGGTACCTCAACAGACTTATCCCCCTATAATTTTTGCACTCTCTTTTATTTCCCCCTTTTCCTTTATACAAAGGAACTATGCATGCTCTCTGCCAATCCCTAGGTACCTTACCCTCTTCCATACATTTATTAAATAATTGCACCAACCACTCCAAAACTATATCCCCCCCTGCTTTTAACATTTTTATCTTTATCCCATCAATCCGGCTGCCTTACCCCCTTTCATTTTACCTACTGCCTCACGACTTCCCCCACACTCACAACTGGCTCTTCCTCACTCCTACAAGATGTTATTTTCCCCCTTGCCCTATCACGAAATCACAGCTTCCCTATCTTCTTAAAAAATTTAAAATTTTCCTAAAAATTTTCCCTTCCATTTTCCCAATCCCTTTCTACCTCTCCATTTAAAAAACCTCCTCTCCTTTTTTAACTGAAAAATTCCATTTGTTTTTCTGGGCTTTCTTAACTTGTTAATCTCACTCCAAATTTTTTTCTTATTTTCAACAAAATTTGTTGAAAAACCACCCTCCCCCACTTTTCTCATTTGCTCTCTTTTTACATTGTTCCCCCATTTCTTTAACTTCTCTCTTTTTCTCCCATATACTTTTCCCCCCTTTTGATCCTTCTACTTTTTTTAAAAAATTCTTCATTTTGCTAACTTTTTCTCCCTTATCTTTTCTTTAAATCATATTCCACCAATCGTCCCTTCCCTCCTGCCCCCCCCCTTTTTCCTGAAACCCACAAAATTTTGCAAAACACTCAAACCCTACTTTTTTAAAACCTACCCCTACCTCTTCGACCCATTCCCTATGCTCTCTTTAGCCCATTTTTCCCTCCAATAGCTTTTTATATTTACCCTAACTCCCCCCTTCCTCTTTTATTTTTTAAAAAAACCTTCACTCTCTTTTCCCTGATGTTTCTTTTTTTTGGTTTTCCCATCTACCTTTTACTCTCAGTGTAGCTACAACTAAAAAGTGATCTGATTATCTGTGGCCCCTCTAAACAGGGACATCCTGAAGTCTACTAAACCCAGTTTTTATCTCCCAAATTTCAAAATCCAAAAAACTACTGTCATTTCGCCCAAATCATATCGGGTTTAAAACTTATTTATACTCTTTTTCTTAAAAATATGTTTTACCTATAACAAACCCTTTCTTTCCCAAAGTTCAATAAAGGGTCCCTTTTTATTTACCCTGTCACCCCAAATTCCCTCCCAAACCCCTTTTAAAAATTTCCCCTACTTTAGCATTAAAGCCCCCCTACCACTTTTAAACCTCTCTCACTTGGTTAAAAGGTCCTATACTTTTCATTTAAAATCCCCCCAAAAATCTCTCTCTCTCCTTGCATTCCTCTCTTCCCCAGGGGGCATCAGGGCTTATTAGGGCCCCACTTCTGGGCACCCAAACCCTTTTAAATTTAATCCACATAATTCTTGAATTTACACTTCTATTTCTTTTCTCCTTCCATAAACTGATCTTTTAAAACATTCTGTTTCCCCCTTCCCTTTGCTCTAACTCTCTCAGTTACTCCAGAATTTAACCCCAATTTAAATTTCCCCCAGGGAAAACTCTCCAAACCCCTTCAGCTTTGTTTCGCTTAGGGCCAGGACACCAAACTTCTTTTCATTCTTAACTCAGCAATCTTTTTTTTCGGGCATCCGCAACACCCACGCACTTTTAAAGGGCAACCCAGTTTTTTTAAAGTTTTTTTCTTCTTTTTTTTTATTTATTGTTTTACAGGAGAAGGGTTATAGCCCATTGCCCCCCGGGGCTTTTTTAGTCCTCATCGAACGCATGGTTTCGGGGGGGAAAGATTTTTTTCCCACTTCCCCATGGACAATAGAAGAAATAAAAAAAAAACAAGAGCTATTTAAAAAAAAGGAAAAAAAACCTTTGATGTATGTATATTTTATATATGCTTGTGCGTGTCTGTAAAGGGGAAACCAAAGTTTAAGTAGGATTGGGAACAGATATCCCTGTTTTTCTTAGCGTGTTTATGAGACAGAAAAAAACCGCAACCCTACCTCTCCCAAAACGTTACGGGTTTTTTTTTTAAAGGGTGTAATATGCATTCACAAATGGGGCCTGTTGATTTTTTATAAAATTTAAATTAACAATTGCATAAAAGTAATTCTTATTTTTTTTGCTTTTGTGAAAAAAAAAATAAAAAGGGGAATTCACTTGAAAAGCCGAAAATGTAATTTTAATAAACCCAGGAAATGTTTTTTGGCCAGGAAGGGTTACATTGTTTATTCGGGACTTTTTTGGGAAATTGGAATTCTAAAATTTTGGTGTAAAAATTGGCCTTTTTCCAAATTTCTGCCACATTATTGGGTATTTTGAAAAATTTTTGGTTTGGGGTGGTTTCTTGTACTAAAATGTTTAAAATAAAGGCAATAGAAAAATGCTAAGAAACCCTGGTCGACGGGGACAATGAAATTTGGGGGCAAAAACACGGGGGAAAATTTATCACTGACACAGAAAAAATTTGGGTAAATAGCAAAATTTCATCAATTTTCATACTTTTTTTTTTTTTTTTTTATTACCTTAGAAAAAAAATTACCATTTAAAAGGTTTTTTTTTTTTTTTTTAAATGGATCCTGTGCTGTTTTGCCCTTGTGGTTTTGGGGCTTCTTTTTGTTTTAAAATTTAATAAAATAATGGATCCTGTGGACAAGTTTCAGATTGGGGGGGGGGAAACCCTAAAAGGGTTAAAATTTTGGGTTTTTCCCAAAGTGTTTTTGGGTACTTTTCTATTAAATCTATCTTTTACTTTCATTTATAATGAAAGACTCGAATTAGTTTTGTCCCTTGGTAAATGTCGGGGCCCGGAATTTTTAAACTGCCCCCCAAGCATACAAAAGGGGGAAAATTTACCAAAGCCCCCGGCAGTTTTAAAGGGCTGGCACTGGAAAAGCACCTAAAGTCGGTTCCTGACCAGTCGGGCTGTGGCTCTTTACGTTGGGTTTCCCGTGCGCCAGCATTTAACAGCCTGGTTGATCGGGCTCTGATCCCCAGGGGGCCCTGGTCACAGCCCGGGGCCCCCGGGGGGGGCGTTCCCCCCCGGGAAACCCCTTTTCCAGGAAAATTCCGGTTTTTAAATTATAACCCTCCCAATAAAAAAGAAAAATCTAGAAAAAAAACAAGCCAGTAACTTCGGGCAATTTTTATTTGCCCAAAAATCACATTCTATTTTCCCCCAACAGGATATTGAGATAAATGCTAAACCCATTTTCTACATGTCGTCAGAAAAAGGGACTTTAAAAAAGGCCCCCTTTTTATCTTCGAGGGGCTCGTCAGTAAAATGTACAACGAAAAAAGGAAGGCAACAAAACAGGGGAAACAAGTCGGGTGAAAAGATAAATGCAGCCTTCAGTAAGTTACGGGTTTTCATGCAAATTTGAAGTCCTGAAAACTAATAGTTTGGGAAACAAATATACTTGAGAGAGGAGGGGTAGTTTTGAGGACGACGTCTTAGTTTGGCCCAGAAGCCACTGCATTGCTCTTACATTCTTATGTTGTAACCCCCCCCCCCCCCCCCCCCCCCCCCCCCGAGTAACGGGTAGAAAATCGAAAACTGTTTTGGTAAGTTGGTTCCCCTTGATTGTTATTTTTTATGTCAAACAGTTTTTTTAAACGTTTTAGCACAGTATTTTATTTACAGTACTGTTTTAAAATTATTTTTTTGTATGGGCAAGCAAACTGGGAAATTTTCACTTTTGTTGATAGAATGGTTGCAGCGTGTATAGCCCTTGGGGTTTTAGCCCCTTCCCTTTTTTATTATAATAATGATAGAAGGGTTACTTTTGGTGTTTTTTTAAAAAAGAAAAAGGGGGAAATTTTTTATTTTTAAATTAATCAAGGGGAAAGCGCTAAACCCGGGGGGATTATACGCACCGGGGGGATGAATCTGGGGAGTTTATCTGGAGAGATTTCCCGGGGGTCAACCCCCCCCCGCGGCCCGGTTGGGGGACCAGGCTCCCTTGGTGGATAGAGCCTGATAAAAGGGGGCCTGTTGCGGGCGGGTGCACCCCAAACCAACATACGAGCCACACCCCGGCTGATCGGAATGACTTTAGGTGCTTGCCCAGGCCAGCTTGAAACGACAGGGTCTTTTGGGTAATCCCCTTTTTGTGGGGCTGGGGGCTTTTAAACATTTCTGGGGAGGTGGAAGGCTTTGGGGCTTAACTCGGGAACTGGAGCACGACCCAAATTCCCCTTATATCAAAAAGGCCCCTAAAACAATTAAAGGGAAACCCTTCCCGTGGGGGCAAGAGATTTAAAATTTTTCTTTTTCCTGCTGTCTTGTTTTTGTTCAACTGTTTCTTTTAAAAGAGTGTCATGTCTGCCCCATACTAAGTTAAAATTTTTACTTTTTTTTAAAATTACAATTGGCTGTTTCCCCCCAAGGCAGGGCGGGCCCAAAAAAAGAAAAATTTCTCATCATTTTTTTTTTAATGCTGTTTTTCCCAAAGAAAACCGTTACGTACATTTAAAAATTTTATTACACTACAATTTTTATAATTATTACGTATAGGGGAAGTTTAGATCCCTGATATTCAAAACAGTTTTGTGTTTAGAAAAAAAACTCCCAGAGTTTATTAGGGTAAAAAAAAGCTGCTTAAAAATTTTTTTTTATCTGAAACCCTATTATGAATTATTTTTATTTTTGAAATAAAAATGGTTTTAAAATTCCCGGACAGGTTGGTAGGAAAGGGACACATAAACTTCAAGGGTGAGGGATTAAATTAATCGCCCTTTCACTCTCTATTTTTCCTCCCTTACTTTCTGTTTCGACCTGAAAAAGCCTATGTGTAGGCGAAACGTTTGGGAAAATAATGTTGCCTAACTGTTGCCTTGTGTTTTACCTACCTTTAAATTAAATTATTTAATAAAAAAAGTCCCTAAACCAAAAGGGTTTTAACAGAAACATCTTATGAAATCCCAACTACTTTTTCCCTGGGTTCTGATTTTTAAAACTCTATACAGTAGAAATTCTTGCAAAAGTTTTTAAAAACCCAGTTTTGTAGGAACCAGTTGGAAAACCTTAGGCCTTAAATTTGGTTTTCCCGGGATTTTTATTTTTCTAGGTTTTTAATTAAGGGAAACTAGATTTTTCCATTCTCTCAATTAGAACAAGATCCCTTTATTTTTTTTCCCCTGGGTTTGGGAAGGATTAAAATATTGAATTTTAAATAAAATTTTTTGGGGTTTTCTGTAGTCAGTGATTTCTAATTGATGTTTTATTTTTAAAAATTTAGAATCTTCTCTGGGAAAATAAAGTTTATTTTTCTTTTCCCCACTTTACAAATAGCAGAGTTCTTTTTATTGAGGGGGGAGATTTTGATACTTTTTTCAACAACCCTTTTATATAAGTGAAAAATCTCCCATTTTCCATATCATATCTATAGGGTTGTGGAGGGGAAGGATAAAGCTTAAAATATTCCATTTATAAAAGTTAAAAATTGGGGGGGGGGGGGGGTTTCCCCAAGTACAGTCATACTCAATACCAAAAAACCCCCGCACTTTAAAGAGAGAAGCTTACGATGCCCGTTTTGGGTCCGACTTGGCCCAATTGAAAAAGTACACTGTTTATTTACAGTCATACTTCTGAAAGGGGGACTCTTTTTCTTTGGTTTTTGGATTTTTTTCAAAAAAAAAATTTGGGTTTTAGCAAAAAAGCCACAACTTTCCCCCTAAAAAACCCAAAAAAACCCCTGACATTCAAAGTCAGTTGGGGGGTTGTAAAAAAGGGTGTTTCCCAAAAACAATTTAAAAAAAGCACCCTTCGGATAATAGGAGAGACTTGTTTCCTTTCCCATTTGGAAAGTTTATCAGCAAATCCCCACTCAAGGAAGGTTTCTTGATGCTGGTGAGGGGCTGGGGGATTAGGGAATTGGACCCTGTTTCCCCTTTCCCCTAAATTAAGCCTAAATTTCCTTTCATGTCCCCCCACAGGGTTTTATAACCCCCCTTGATTTTTTTTAATTGGGCAAATTTTTTTTTGGAGGTTACCCTGACTGGTTCATAAAAGCCTGTTACAAAAAGTTAAGTTTCTACATACAGTTGGGGTGCTTTTCAACGAGGGAAACCCAAAAATTTTGGAAAAAATTTGAAATCACTTCTTCTTGCCTTTTGATAAATTTGGGGAAATGCTTTGATTTTTTTTAATTTTTTCTAAATCATTAACCCTCAATCTTTTGGGAAACGTAGGTGTTTATATTTTTCCCAGTCAGAACAAGTACTAAACCTAAAAGGGGTCCAGGTTTTTTAAAAATTTCCCATGTAATGATTGTAACAGTAATTTTGCCCTAAAGGGAAAGGGTTCCTTTTGTTGGTGAGGGGCTCTTGTTTTGGGAAAATTTGGGATCTGTGCCCCCCAGTTCCGAATTAACCCTGAATCCCTTCCCAAATCCCTCCCCAGGCCCCTGTATAATTTTCTGGGTTTAGGGGCTTCCCCCTTGATTTTTAAAAATTTTTAAAAATAATAAACGGGTATATATGGGAAACGGGCCCAGGACGGTTTTTTTGGGGAAAAGATTAAAAACATAAATGGGGCAGCAAGATATAGACAAATTTCGTGTTTTAAATCCATAAAAAAATTTTTAAGGGCTTCTGTCATTTTATTTGATGTTTCCCAAACCACAAAAAATTTGCATGCCAATATAGAGAAAAATAATTGATGTCAGCTTTTGATACAAGAAAATTTTAAATTTGTTGAGGGAAAATTGAAACTTTGTAATTGAATTTAAAATATTCTTTGAAAAACAGTGGGATGCGAACAAATCAAGGGTAGCAAACCCTTAGCAATACTTTTTTGATTTGGGTTACATATTTTATTAATCATTACAACGTAAAAAAATGTAAGAAAAATTGCAGTGGCTTGCTGGTCTATGCTAGGATGTTTTTAAAAAAAATTTAAACCATTCTCTCTTATATTTGTAAAAAGGGAAAAAAGCTTCAGCAGCTGCATTAGCTTAAATTCTGTAGGCTCGCTAAAGGGGGTGCATTTATCTTTTCCCCTGATCTGTTAGTCCTTTTTAATTGCTTTCCTCTGTTGTCATTCTACGGATGAGTTCATTTTTGAAACCCAATATGTCTTTGTTAGGAAAAAGGGGCCACAAGTGAAAACTAATGTGACATTTATTGTGGCAACGTTTTGCTCCCGGGAGCTTTACCCAAGGGGCCGTTAAAAAAAATTACGGGCCAAAGGGGGTAAAATTTTGGCTTAGGGGTGAGGTGTAATATAGTGGTATAGTAGTAGAAATATTAGTTGTAGCAGTAATAAAAAAAGGTAGAAAAGTCAATTGTATTTGAAAAAGGAAAAAAAAGCATTACTTGGGCAAAAAAAAAAGGTTTTAGAAAAATTAATTTTTTTAGTGGTTGGATTTGAGGAGGTTTTTTCCCAGTGTTCCTCTTCTGTTATGTTCTTGGGCAGTATTAGCAGAGAGACTGTGTGGGCAGGGTTTTTTTGTTTTTGGGTTTTTTCAGAGATAATGATGCTGCCTTAATTTTGCTTGTGTTAGAAACAGAAATTAACGATTCAAGGCATTTACGTCTGCGGGAAATTATGTTCCCCCGGATCTTTGGCGGGCGTCGTTGAATTTCACAAGGTGTTGGGGGAAATTTCGGTTTTGTACACGGCATTGTTCAAGTTATCATTAATACATGCATTAATGTGTTCATTGAAGTGTGTTTTGAGGTTCCTTGCTCTTTCACCTACATATAGTCTTATCACACCCGCCAAAAGGGTTGTGTGTAAGCTCCGCTTTAAATGGTTCATGGGGGGTTTGTTTTTTTGCCCTGGTTAGACCCCTTACGGAAGTGCGGGGTTGCGATGGGGGACTTTTGTGTCTGTTTGTGCTAGTCCCTTTGGAAAATTGTTCAATGCAACCTGGTGTTGGGAAGGATTATGACTTTTTTGGAATGGTGTTGGTGTGTAAAGGGGAATTTGTGATCTGAAGAGGGTCTTTTCTTGCAGTCTTTTTTGGAAAAAAGGGGGAAAATGTTGATTTAGTGAACGTTTGGTGTAAGTACATTCCTTGTCAAGAAACTCAGGACTACAAATTCGGGATGCTCCCCGGAAAAAACCTTTGATGCCTCTTTTTATCCTTTTTATCTTGGGTGGAATTTGAAATGGGGGGCAAAGGGAGGTTTTAAATTTTTTTTAGGTTTTTTTTTTTTTAAGGGGGTTTAAAAAAGGACTTTTAAAAATTTTTTAGAGGTAAAAAAACTTTGGGTATGAGCCTTCCTTTAAAATTGGTAAAAATTTTTTGGACTTTCCCAGAGGTTAAAATAAGGGGGTTTACTGGGTTACCTTTGTGGGGAAAAAGTCCCATAAAACTTTTTAGGCGGAAACCGGAAGGGTAAGCGCTTAACCCCCCGGCCAAACTTTAGTTTCCCCCTTTAAAAAAGGGGGGTTTTCCCAATAAAAAAAGCCCTTTTCTTTTCAAAACCGTTTTTCTTAACCAAAGTTGTAAAGTTTTTAAAGATTTTTAAATTTTTTACCATAAACCTACCAAATTTAAAAAAAAATCTCGGGCCCCCTTCTATTCCCGTCAAGAAATAGGTCAAAAGGGGGCATCATAGGGGTTTTTTTCCCGGGGGCTTTCCGGGGAAATTTTTGGAGTCCTGAGTTTCTTGACAAGAAAGTACTTACACCAAAGTTTACTGTCTTTCATTTTCCCTTTCCCTTTTTTATCAAAAGGGCTGCAAGAAAAGGTCTTCAGATCATCAATTTTCCAAAACCCAAAACCACTTCCAAAAAAAGTCATAATCCTTTTCCCCAAAAGCCAGGTTAGTTTTAACATTTCCAAGGGTACTAGCACAAACAAACCCCCCTAGAGTCGCTTCAAAATTTCCGCAAATTCCGTAAAAGGGGGTCTAAAACCCGGACAAAATCAAACCCCCATTTAAAAAAATCAAGCAGGGGTTAAAACTAAACTTTGTGGGGGCCCGTTTATTTGACCCATATGTAGGTTTAAAGAGAAAAGGAAAACCCCAAGGGCCCTGCCCCAATGAACACATTAATGCATGTAGTAATTATAACTTGAACCCAAAGCCCGTGTAAACACCGAAATTCCAACCCAAACACCTTGTTTAAAAACAACGAGCCCCCAATAGGATCAGAGAAAATAAAATTTCCCGCCCCGAAATTAAATGGGCCCTTTAATCATTAATTTTGTTTTTTAACACAAACAAAATTAAGGCAAGGGATCATTATCTCTGAAAAAAACTCCCAAAAAAAAAATAAACCCTGCCATCACATGTCTCTGCTGCTAATACTGCACAAGAACATAACGAAGAGGAAAAATGAAAACATACCTCCCCAAAAAAAAACCCCCTAAGGAATTATTTTTTCTAACCCATTTTTAAAGTACCCAAGTAATTTGCTTTTTTTTTCCTTTTCATGTACAAGTTGATGTTCTACCCTATTTTATTCTGCCCACAACTTAAAATTTCACTACTAGTACCCCTTTGTTTTAAAAACCCCATCTAAGCCCCATATTTACCCTCTTTTGGCCATGTATTGTTTGTTAAAAGGCTTTTGGGGAAAGCTCCCGGGAGGGAAAAAATTGCCCCAATAAAAATTTTCAAATTTTGTTGACTTGGTCCTTTTTTCCCAAAAATTTTTGCGCGCTGTATAGCCTTGTGGCTTAGCGCTTCTTTTTGATTATAATTTTAAAAAATAATAACCCCAAAATATTGTTGTAATTCTACCAAAATTTTAAAACAAGAATTTTCTTATTTGCATTACTGTTTCCTGAGTACATGGGATACTTTAAACATTGACACACAAACTTGATGTGTTATCCTTGAGTTTGTGGACGAGTAAAATTTCATGCAAGCCTCGGTATCTTTATTTTTTGAAAGTACTTCACCCTGTGCGAAGTTTATTTTCACAGGCAATTACAATATTAGAAAACAGTAGCTGTAGGGTAATATGGGGGGCAATCTTTTCCCCCCAACCTTGATAAAATGGTCAGTCTTAAGTTTAAGGCAGGGGAAACCGGGGGCGTTTAGATACTACACGCATATGAAAAAATTTGATGGGGGTAACTTGAAGATATCACAGCGTGAGCAAGGGGTTTACTACGAAAAGGGGGGGTTTTAATGTTTAGCCTGGGAAACCCCTTTTTCCCAGTGGGCCCCCCACCTTTGTCATCTCCAAGCTTTTTACACCTCAATTTTAGTTCCCCGCATACTAGTGGGCTTGCTACTACGCAGCAAAGGGCTTACCCCTTTCAAGGTTGAAAAAAGGGGTTTTGTCAGAAAAACTCCCCCACCCCTACGGTTTTTCCCGTACTGTTTTTTTTCCTTGTATTGACAAAAGGGTGGTGTAAAGGTGAAATGCATCAATTTACCTAAATGCTGAAATTCATCTTACTTTTTAAACAAATTTTTTTATTGGGATTTTTATTTTTGATAAAACTTCCCAAAAACAGCCCAAAAGTTTAAACTATTTTAAAAGAACAGTTTGTGCAGTGGGAAAAAAGCAATACCAACAAAAGTTTAGTATGAAAAAAAACAGTGGGCCCCCCCATAACGATTAACCCCCGATTTTGGGGCCAAATTTTTGTAAGTGTTTTTATGTAAGTGGGTTTTTAGTGTATGTTTGGGGGGGGCTGAAATGGGCTAATTTACTTTAAAAATATTTTTTTATGGGAACAAAAACTCGGGCTGGCACTGAAACCCTACTTCTGGGTTTAAAAAAAAATCGTTTAACCGGGGGTCCACTGTAATAAAAAAACCTTTTTTAAACTTGGTTACGTTTTATTTTAAATTTTGATGAGTACTAAACTCAAAGGTGTTGTTTGGGAAAAACCTGGGAAGGGGGGCTGACTGCTTCTTTCCAGGGGAAAGGGGGGTCCAATTCCTTGGATTTTAATTCCCTTTTTTCCCTTCCCAAAGGAAATTTTATGACCCCTTTCAGGTTTAGCCTTTTTTTTAAACAAAAACTAAACCCGGTTTTAATTTTGGCTGGTTTCTGTCAGCAGCCTATACAGTGGACCCCCCCATAACGGGGTTACCTCCCCATTTGGGCCAATTATTTTAAGGGATTTTTTATGGTTTAAGTGCGTTTGGGGATGTGTATGGGTTTGGGGGGTCTGAAATTTGGGCTAATCTACTTTCACAAAATTCCTTTGGTAAACAAAAAATTCCCTTTAGTTCTGGGGACCTGAGGCATACTTCTGGAGTGGAAAAAAAAAATCGTTAACCCCGGGGGTTTCCCCTGTTTTCTATCAACCTGTTCTCAAGGAAAATGCATTTATGCGGTTTAGAGGTCTTGATCCAAAGGGAAGGGCCCTTTCCCTTTTTGAAAATGATTTTATGACCCCTAAAGGTTTAATCCCTTTTCCGATTGTTTTGGGCTAGGTGCCCAAACCCGTTTGGGTTCACCCCAAATTTCCTGGGAAAAGGGGGCCCCTCAGTTTTTGGACAAAAGCCTTTTCACCCCGGGGGATCAAAGATATTTCCCTTAAAGGTGATTACAAAATTTAAAAACTTAGTTGACCCTTTTTGTTTAAAACCTGGGCTGATTGGGATTTTTTTTGGGTTTGGGGTTATTTGGGAAAAACTCGTTTTTTTTTTTTACCAAAAAAAGTCGGCCGTCCCCCCACGAGGGAGGGGTTTACCAAAAAAAAAAAGAAAATCCCCAAAAAAAAAAAATACTTTCTTTATCATTCAACACTTTTACCCATTCACCAAATTTCATGTTTTTTCAGAGGCGCAAAAACACAACGTTTTGAAACAATCGTATGGAAAATACACAAACCCCTATCCCCCCAAACTGTTAAAGTTTTAAAGGGTTTTTTGTTATAGGAGAACTTTTTTAGGGGGAGGAATTTTATTGGGATCCTGAGTGACTTGGTTGGGCTCATTAAAGCATAGCAGAATGCGACTTAGAGTAGTGAAAAAATTGCGCTTTTTGAAACCCAAAGCCCTGTTTTGCACTGATGCTGCCATTTTCCTTCGCTTTTCCACTCAAAAATTGTCGGGTCGATGCGACTCATGAGTTCTGCAGGGAAAACGAATGATTTAATTTTGGGATAAAAAAACACCGGGGGAAATTTTTTTTCTCTTTAAAAAAGGGGGATTTGATTTCTTGTAAAATTTTGTATTTATAATTACAATTTTAAAAATCCAAAAAAATGTGTTTTAAAATAGCAAAAACTCTAAAAAAATAAGACAAAAAACCATCGGTAAACTTTCCCAAAAATTGTAGTTGATTTTAAACTTTGTACAAGTAACAGTTTGGGTACTAGTTTATTCTTATTGTGATTTACTGGACACTTAGAGAATCATCATTCTTAGTTACATATATTAAGAGTTTACTGTACCTATTTGTAGTTATAGCTGGTGGCCTGCACTGTATGACCCTTGTAGGTTTAGCGCTTTTGATAATAATAATAGCAGGTGTCCCGTCTTCAATGATCAATTCATCTTATATTTTTTTTAAATTTCCAACAGGTGCAGCACTTGTTACATTTTCTTATAATATATATTGGAGAATTAAAGCCACCTCTCCCTCTCCTCGCATCAAACTTCATTACCTCCCATTTTCCAGGCAATGTACGACCCTTATACGTATATTTACTTCTTCTCCATGAATAAAATAATTATGAATACTGTTAATGTTTTCATTACTTTCAATATACCCAACATCACATCATCAACGTCCTCACGCACTGCACTCAAAAACACATGGACGGCTAACATAAATCAATTACAGTAGGACCCCCATATCCGCGGAGGAAATGTTCCAAGGACCTGCCACGGATACCGAAACTGCAGATAGTAGTGAACCCTATACATAAGTTGTTTTTCATTTACGTACATACCTATATAACTTAAATTTATAAGTTACACACATTAAATGGAGAATTATCACTTTTTCATTAATGGGAAATACTTCACGGTTTCTCTTAGGCTTTGAAGAACTTCCATTATCACTATTGCACTCAGAGACAATTATTAAGCAAAATTAAGGGTTATTTTCGGGTCACGGTAAACTGCGGATACCGGACCCACGGATGCAGGGGTCCTACTGTAATTTAATATTAAGCAACTTATCTATGGAGACAAATGAGCCTTGTGGGTTTAGTGCTAAGTTTTGATTGTAATAATACATAAATGACGAGGCTGAGTGGCAAAAAAGACAATTGTATAGCGGAAAAATGTTTTGATAAAAGCAATAATAATAATGAATAAATAATAATATAACCCTTTAACTGTCATGGTGTTGATCTCTGCTTCTCCATTAGCCCTCCAAATATTTTGAAAAGAAAAAAAAAAGGGGAAATTTTCTGTGTAAAAATTGACAAATTTTTTTTTAGGGCCAATACTTACTAAAATATAGTGGTGAAATTGGCACTAGATGCTGATGTGGTGGCAACATCAAATCCTGCCACTTGCAGAAATGTTGCCTATATACATGTACTTTATTTTTTATGTAGTTTGTATGTTCCGATAATTACAATTTATAGTAGATGTGAATTTGTTCGGCCACCTTCCCGAGTTAGGGGCACTGAACGCCACCTTCCTGGGTTAGGGGCATGGAACGCCACCTTCCCGAGTTAGGGGCACCGAATGCCACCTTCCCCAGTTAGAAAATCTGCATACAGTGGACCCTCGGTTATCGGCTGTAATCCGTTCCACAGCCACTCAAGAGGGAGAGGTTTTTTAGTGCCAGGAAGGAAAAAAAACTGGCAGGAAATAGCAGAAATCGTACACCAAATCCTCACCCTGGAGGGGGAACCCAAAAGTCGGGCCCCCACCCCAAAACCAACAGAACAGATATAACCCAAAAACCCCCCCCCCCCCCCAGTACCAGCAATACCACCAGCCGATGACTTTCTTCTTTGCAAATATACGGGGGTCTAAAGCCAGCAACAAAAAAAAAATACCTTTCATCCGTGGACTGCTTGCAGAGGCAAAGGCAAGTTCACGGCTTTCACTGAGACCACAAAAGGATCATTGGACACAAAATATGGACCCCGGGTTTTAAAACCTATAAGATGTGACAGGGGAAACGGGAAAACGGGGGGGGGGGGGGGGTTGGCCTGACTTTGCAGAGTCACTTATTTGCACAGAATGCTTAATGCTTCAAAGATGTTGGAATTTTAAGTAAAAAGGTGAGAACCCAAAACCTGTCATTGTGGTAGTTACAAGCCCCCGGATGCAACACCCCAGCAATTCCGGGAAACAGCTGCAAAAAATTGCCCCTGTCGGGAAAAATCCCCAGCTCCTGCCCCCAATCTTGCCCCTGGGGGATTTCAATTTAAAGGCCCCTAAAATGGGGGAAATTAAAATAATTTGTTGCTAAAAACACCAGGAGGCACTCTGATGAAACTCACACTACAGAGCTTTTAAATCTCTGCCAAAAAACAATTTAAACAGCAAAAAATAGAGCCCACTAACTGGAGAATACACAGACCTATCTTCACTAACAAAGATATCTGATAAAAAATGCCCCCATATCAAAACAATTTCTGATCACCATAAATGAGGGTTTAGAATGTTGCGAGGAGCCCCCGACCCACAATGAGCTATCAAGGGGAGCATTCCAAATTCAACTTAAAAAAAAAAAACATAAAGTGGGACCAAATAAACCAAATCCTAACCGATATAAACTGGAAAAATATACAAGCAACACAGCCCCAACTTAGCCAGAACAGATTAAAATTTGGGGCACTCGTGTATGCCCAAAGGGTTATTTCCCCTAAAAAAAAGAGGAGTAGATGTAAAATAGAAAAGAAGGCGCTCCCTTTACAGGGACGGAAAAGAATAACAGGCGGCAAAAGAGGGCAATATATTTAAAGCAAGGGGGGACACTGGTCAGAAAAGCAAGCATCGAATTAAACAAAAGGAAAATTAAGGGGCAGGAATCCGGGAAAAAAACTAAAAGCCAAAAATGAAAACGAAAAAAAACCCAAGATTTTTCCCTATGCCAAATAAAGTCGAGAACAACGTTTGTATTTGGGCCCCCACTTTAAAAAAGATGGTCCAACAGATGACAGAAGGAAATGGTGGGCTACTTGCCCCAGGGCCAGAATCTGGGAAATCCGGTTCATCAAGAACTGCAAGAAGCCCCTACACGAGCCTTTTCCCTCCCATGGAGAGGGGCTGGAAAGGGGGGGGCGTCCACATTTTTAAAAAAACAGACATAGCCCACTCCCAAAAGGGGGGATAAAACAACGCAAAGAAAACAGCCCATAGCACTAACATCCCTATCATAAAAATCTTTGAAAGGGGCCAAGAAGCAAAATCCCCCCATCTAGAAAACCCCCTCAGTTTCAAAACCCAGGGCAACTGGGTTTAGAACAGGTCCCCTGTCTTCTCAATATTTACACTACGACAAGGGCCTAAAAGATAAGATAATAAATGCAGATGTAATATATACAGACTTTCAAAACCTTCGAAAGTGTGACCCGGGTAATAGGGGCCCCAAAAAAAAAGGCTAAAGGGAAAACAGGGAAAAACGGGGCGATGGATCTATAATTTCCTCACTAAAGAACACAGAGAGTAGGTCAACAGAGAAAGCCCAGGCAGCTCGGTGAAAAGCTCTGTTCCACAAGGCACAGTACTTGCTCCCATCTTGTTCCTCATATCATATCCGACATAGACAAGGATGTCAGCCACAGCACCGTGTCTTCCTTTGCAGATGACACCCGAATCTGCATGACAGTGTCTTCCATTGCAGACACTGCAAGGCTCCAGGCGGACATCAACCGAATCTTTCAGTGGGCTGCAGAAAACAATATGAAGTTCAACGATGAGAAATTTCAATTACTCAGATATGGTAAATACGAGGAAATTAAATCTTCATGAGAGTACAAAACAAATTCTGGCCACAAAATAGAGCGAAACACCAATGTCAAAGACCTGGGAGTGATCATGTCGGAGGATCTCACCTTCAAGGACCATAACATTGTATCAATCGCATCTGCTAGAAAAATGACAGGATGGATAATGAGAACCTTCAAAACTAGGGAGGCCAAGCCCATAATGACACTCTTCAGGTCACTTGTTCTATCTAGGCTGGAATATTTCTGCACACTAACAGCACCTTTCAAGGCAGGTGAAATTGCTGACCTAGAAAATGTACAGAGAACCTTCACAGCGCGCATAACGGAGATAAAATACCTCAATTACTGGAGCACTTGAGGTTCCTAAAACTGTATTCCCTGGAACGCAGGCAGGAGAGATACATGATTATATACACCTGGAAAATCCTAGAGGGACTAGTACCGAACTTGCACACGAAAATCACTCACTACGAAAGCAAAAGACTTCGCAGACGATGCAACATCCCCCCAATGAAAAGCAGGGGTGTCACTAGCACGTTAAGAGACCATACAATAAGTGTCAGGGGCCCGAGACTGTTCAACTGCCTCCCAGCATACATAAGGGGGATTACCAACAGACCCCTGGCAGTCTTCAAGCTGGCACTGGACAAGCACCTAAAGTCGGTTCCTGACCAGCCGGGCTGTGGCTCGTACGTGGTTTGCGTGCAGCCAGCAGCAACAGCCTGGTTGATCAGGCTCTGATCCACCAGGAGGCCTGGTCAAAGACCGAGCCGCGGGGGCGTTGACCCCCGGAACTCTCTCCAGGTAAACTCCAGGTAAGACCGAAATGGCTGAAAACCGAAATAATATTTCCCATAAGAATACAATTAATCTGTTCCAGACTAAAATATTCACAGAAAAATAATTTTTTTTAACACTTAAATCAGTATTACATATTGATGCTACACTCCCAGCATGTCTGCTACACTCCCTGCATGTCTGCTACACTCTCTGCATGTCTGCTATACTCCCTGCATGTCTGCTACACTCTCTGCATGTCTGCTACACTCCCTGCATGTCTGCTACACTCTCTGCATGTCTGCTACACTCTCTGAAAGTTTGCTATACTCCCTCCCTGTCTGCTACACTTCGGCATTTCTGCTACACCCCCTGCATGTTTTGCTACACCCCCTGCATGTTTTCCCCCTTAAAACTCTCTGATGTCTGCAAACACCCCCTGCATGTCGGGCTAAAAAAATCTCTTTTTTGTTTTTTGCTAAAAAAAACCTCCTGTTTTCCCCCTTTTAATTGGGCAAACACTCTGCTTTGTCTGTACACCCCCTGCAGTTTTTAAAAACCCCCTGCATGTTGCTACACCCCCTGCAGGGCTGCTACCCTCACTCCCATGTCTGCTACACTCCCGCTTTGTCTGCTACACTCTCTGCATTTTCGCTAAAACTCCGGCATGTTTTGCTACACTCCCTGATGTCTGCTACACTCTCTGAAAGTCTGCTACACTCTCTGCATGTTGTACCCACTCCCTGAAATCCCGGGCTACCCCCCTCACTGCAGTCTGCTACACTCCCTCATGTTGTTAATTTCCCTGCGGGGCCCTGCTCCCACTCTCTGAAAGTCTCCCTAAAACTCCCTGAGGCCCTTGTAAAACCCCCTGCATTTTTGCAAACATCTCGAAAGTCGGGCTACCTCCCGGGATGTTGCAAAACACCCCCTGTTTTCTGCAAAAAACCCCCCAGCATGTTGTTTACACCCCCCATGTCTGTTTACCCCTCTTGCATGTCTGTAAAATCCCCTGCATGCCCTGCTAAAAACCTTTTGGGCATGTCTGCAACACTCCCTGCATGTCTGTTTACACTCCCAGCTTTTTTGCAAACATTTCCCCCCCCCTGATGCTAAAATTCCCTGCATGACGGCTAAAACTCCCTCATGTCGGAAAACACCCCTCCCATGCTGTACCCTCCCTGTATGCCGCTACACCCCGCAGGGTTTCCTACACCCCTCTGCATGTCGCTATGCCGTTTTTCCCCATGTTTTGTCGGGCTAGGGCCTGTCATCCCTATGCCTTTTTCACCCCTGAAATCTCTGGTACACCCCCTGCATGCCTTGCTAAAACCCCCCTGCATGTCTGCTACACCCCCTTTCATCCCCTGCTACCCCCCCCTGATGTCTGCTACATCCCTGCATTTGTTTACACCCCTGCATGCCGCAAACACTCCCGCATGTTTGCAACACCCCCCTTTGCTTGGCTTTTTTACCCCCCTGAAGGGTTGTTAAAACTCCCTGCATGCCTGTTACACTCCCTGCATGCCTTTTTACACTCCCTGCTTGCCTGTTACACTCCTTCCCTCCCTGCTACACTCCCAGCATATTGCTAAAAACTCCCTGCATTTTTTTACTCTCCCGGGGCACATCTTTTACACTCCCTGCATGCCTTTACACCCCCCTGAAAATGTCTGTTACCCTCCCTAAATGCCTAAAAAACACCCCCTGCCGGCGGGTTACACCCCCGCATGGTTTGTTAACCCCCAACATGCCCGCAAACACCCCCTTGCAGGGTTTTGCTACACCCCTTAAATGTTGTTCACCCCCCTGCACCCTGCTACATCCTTGCATGTTGCTACACTCCCTGCATGCCTGTACACTCCCTGCATGCCTGCTACACCCCCGGGCATGCCTCCCTAAAACACCCTGAAATTGCCTGCTGCACTCCCTGATGTTTGGGTTTTACACCCCCCAGTAGCCTTTACACCCCCCCAGCCTGTTAAACACCCCCTTTCTTTTCCTTTGCTACACCCCTGCACCCCTGCTACACTCCTCCCATTTTCTGTCCCAACCCCCTGAAATTGCCTGCTCCCTTTCCCGAAAGTGGCTCCCTCCCTCATGTTGGGTACATTGCATGTCGCTACACCCCTGCAGCCTGCACAATTTGCATTTTGGGCTAACATTTCCCTAAATGTTTCCCCCACCCCCTGCAGGGCCTGCAACTCCCGCATGCCTGCTACACTCCCTGCATCCCCTGTACACCCCCTGATGTCGGTACATTTCCCTGAAAGTTGCTAAAACCCCTGCATGCCTGCTAAAAACCCCCCTGTTGCTTGCTACACCCCTGATGTCGTTTACACTCCCTGCATCCCTTTGCTACACCCCCTGCATGCCTGTCCACCCCTGCATGCCGAACACTCCTGCAGGGCCTGCTACATCCCCTGCATGCCTGTTACACTCCCGCTTTCCCCTGCTACACTCCTTGCATCCCCTTACACCCCCGCATGTTGCAAACACTCCCTGAAATTGTCTGCAAACACTCCCCCGGGCATGCCTGCACACTCCCTGTAGTCTGCTACTCCCTGCATGTTCTACACCCCTTTTGGCATGTCTGCTCCCACTCCCGGGCATCCCTTTACTAAAACCCTGAAGTCGGGCTAAAAACTCCCGATGTCTGCTACACTCCCTGCATCCCGGGCTACACCCCCCTCTTTCCCTTTGTACACCCCCCTGCATGCCCTACATTTCCCTGCAGGGCCTGCACCCCCCTGCATGCCTGCAACACTCCTGCATCCCTGATACACCCCCTGCATGCCTAAATACACTCCCTGCGTCTGCTAAAACCCCCTGAAGGGCCTGCTACATTTCCCTGCTTTGCCTGTACACCCCCTTTCATGTCTGCTACACCCCCCTGCATCCCTGTACACTCCCTGCTTTGTTTTGCTCCCCTCCCTGCATGTCTGCTACACCCCCTGAATGCCTGCTACACCCCGATGTCTGCTAAAACCCCCTGCATCCCTGCTCACCCCCTGCATGTTGTTTACACTCCCTGCTTGTCTGTACACTCCCTGAAATGTTTCTACACCCCTGCACCCCTGCTACACCCCCCTGCATTTCCTAAAACTCCCGCATGCCTGCCCCCCTCCCTGCTGTCTGTTTAAAACCCCAGCATGCCCTGTAAAATTTCCCGAAAGCCTGCAAACACCCCCCTGCATGTCTGTACACTCCCTGCATCCCTGCTACACCCCCTGCATGCCTGCTACACTCCCTGCATGTTGCAAAAACTCCCTGATGCCTGCAACACCCCCTGCCTTTTTCTGTTTAACACCCTGCTTTGCCTGCTACACCCCCCTGCATGCCTGCTAAAACCCCCTTTGCATGCCCTGCTAAAAACTCCCTGATTCTGTACACCCCCCTGATGCCTGCCCACCCCCTGCATGCCTCCCTACATTCCCGGGCATTTCTGTTTACATTTCCCTTTTGCATCCCCTGCTAAAAACTCCCTGATGTCGCTAAACTCCCTGCATGTTTCCCTACCCCCCTGCATCCCTGTAAAACCCCCCTGCATGTCTCTAAACCCCCTGCTGCCTGTACACTTGCATGTCTGTTTAAAAACCCCCTGCATGTTTTGAAAACTCCCTGCATGCGTACACCCCGGGCTTTCCTGCTACCCCCCTGCATTTCTGCAACACCCCCTTATCCCTGCTACACCCCCTGCCAGCCCGCTAAAACCCCCCTGCATTTTCTGCTCCACTCCCTGATCCCTGCTACACCCCCCTGCATGCTGCTAAACCCCCTGCATGCCTGTTTCACACCCTGCACCTGTTTAAAACCCCCCTGAAATTTTTCTACCCCCCTCCCATGCCTGCTACACCCCCGAAGTCTGCAAACCCCTCCCTGCTTGCTGCTAACTCCCTGAAATTTTCGTTTAACCCCTTTCATTTTCTCCCTTACACCCCCTTTATCCCTACTAAAAACCCCCCGAATGTCTGCTACACCCCCCTTGCAGGGTCTGCTACACTCCCTGAAATGCCTGCCCCACTCCCGAAATTGCCTGCTACACCCCCTGCATGCCTGCTAAAACTCCCTGCTTTGCCTGCTCCCACTCCCTGCATGCCGGGCTACACTCGTTTGCTGCCTGAAAAACACTCCCTGCGGCCTGATCCCACTCCCTGAAGTCTGTTTTCATCCCTGTATCCCTGCTCCCACCCCCCTGAAATGCCTGCTCCCACTCCCGGGCAGTCGCCCATCCCGAATGCCCCTGCTACATCCCTGCATGCCTGCTACCCCCCGGATTCTGCACACCCCCTGCAGGGCCTGTACACTCCCGAAATTTTCTGCTACACCCCCTGCATGTCTGCTTACACTCCCGGCATCCCTGCTACACCCCCTCCCTGTCTCTACCCCCCTTTGCATGCCTGTTTACACTCCCTGAAATGTCTGCTAAAAAATCCCGGCATGCCTGCTACACCCCTGCATGCCCTTCTAAAACCTCCCTGCTTCCCCTGCTATACCTCCCCCCATGTCTTACACTCCCGCATCCCTGCAAACCTCCCTGCAGGGTCTGCTACACCCCTGCAGGGTCTGAAAAAACCCTGCAGGGCCTGATAAAACTCCCGAAAGCCTGCTCACCCCCCTGCCCCCTGTTTAAAAACTCCCTGTGCCTCAAACACTCCCGCTTTCCTGCTAAAAACTCCCTGCATGTCTGTTACACTCCTGCATGCCTGATACCCCCTTTGAAACCCCTTTTTACACCCCCAAAAAGCCTGCAAAACACCCCCAGTATCCCTGCTACACCCCCGGCATCCCTGTTACCCCTCCCTGCATGTCTGCTACACTCCCTGCTGCCTGTACACTCCCTTTTTCCCTTTGCTACACCCCCTGCATCCCTGCAAACCACTCCCTGCATGTCTGATACACCCCTGCAGGCCTGATCCCCTTTCCCGGGAAACCCTAAACCCCCCGGGATCCCTGATACACTCCCGTAGCCTGCCCAACCCCCCGGCATGCCTGCTCCCACCCCTGCATGCCTGCTACACTCCCTGCATGCCTGCTCACTCCTGCATCCTGCTAAAAAACTCCCTGCATGCCTGCTCACTCCTGAAAGCCCTGCTAAACCCTCCCCCATGTAGTACCCCCCCTGCTGCCTGATAACCCCGGGCATGCCTGCTAAAAACCCCCCTGCATTCCTGTTACCTCCCTGAAAACCCTTTCTACACTCCCTGCATCCCCTGTTTACACCCCCGATGCCTGTAAAACCCCCCTGCATCCCGCTACCCCCCCTGAAAGTCTGCTACACCCCCTGCATGCCGCAAACCCCTCCCGCATGTTGAAAACACCCCTGCATCCCTCCCTAAAACCCCTTGTTTCCTGCTACACTCCCTGCATCCCCTGCAAACCACCCCCTGCATGCCGCTACACCCCCGGGCATGCCTGCTAACCCCTGCATGTCGTACACTTCCACTTAAATTTAATGGTATTTTCATTTCTTTATTTGGGAAAATTTCTTTGGGAGTCATGGTTACTTATTTTCCCAGTTGCATGCAAAAACCCCAAATAAAAAAAAAATGGAAAAAAAGAAAAAAGTTTTGTGAAAGTTCAACCGTTTCCCGTGAAATCGAGGGGGAAAAACAGCAAAAACTGATGCAAAAAGGGGGGGGGGGGGCCCCACCCGTGGAGGGTTGCGTCCGAAGAAGCCGATGACCGAAATAAGGGGTGCCCCCGGGAGCCGAAAAAAAGGGCCCAAATAACCGATTTGGGCCCGACAACAGGAAGGGCCCGGGTAATGAGGGTCCCCCTGTATAATTTTTTGTTCCCCAAAAAACTTACTACAAAGGGCCAAAAACTGAGGGCGGGGAAATCACCAAAAACATAAACAGTCGATTAACAAATATTTTTTAGGGAAATAATACTGTTTCTACAATACAGAAAGCTAGAAGAAAAAAATTGTTAGAAAAAAATGTCGGGAAGAAAAAAATAAAATTTCAGGGGTTTTGCCCATTTCCCCATTTAAAATATTGTTTTAAAACGTGATACAAAACCGTAGAAAACAAAAATTAACACTTTTCCAAAAAACGTTAATAAGCCCAGGGCATTAGCAAGCCCCGGGGGGTCTGCCATCCCTTTTCTGCTCTAGTGCTGCTAAATTTTGAACGGGTACTAAGTGGTCTTAGTTTTTTTTAATTACTGCAAACACGATTGAAAAGACCCAAATTGATATTGCCTAGGCCTATCAGGCCTCTGGGGGCCAAATTTTTGGGGGGGGGAAAAGGGTAGTGCACTGATTTTTCTGGAGTGCTAGCAGTAGTAAGTATTTTTAGATTTTGGCCCTTTAAAAGGGGTTAATAACATAATAAAAATTTGGGACTTTATAGTTCTTAAACACCTATTCTTTCCAAAAAATTTTACGGGGCACCCCATAAAATTAACTCAAATTTTGGGCAAAAAATTCAAACAAAAAGGAGACTAAATAAGTTGCCTTCAAGAGCGATAATAAGATCAATAAACTTCCTCTTCTGCAAATTTTTTTTCTTTTTTTAATTTTTTCAAGGACAAAAAAAATTTAAAAAAAATAGCAAACCTGATCAAACTCCTTGGGTTGTGATATTTAAAAAAAGATTTCCCTCTCCAAAGGGGGGGCCCTAGCCCCAACCCCGGGTGACTGCGGTGCCCAGAAGTGCCGATTTCCCAACCATCTTGGGAGAAATGAGGCAAAGGGAAGGAATATCATACCTGCAGAAAAATTTGGGTTTATATCAATCATTTAAAACCCCTTTTTACCCTTCAAAGGGGGGGTGGGGAAAGGGGTGGGGGGGGTTTTAATTTTTTTTGTATTTTTAAAACCCCCGGAAAAAAAAATTTTTCCACCCAAGATAAAACCCCCCAAAGTCTGGAAAAAAGGGGCTGCCCGTTAAAATTTCCATTGGGGTCCTTTTAATCCCTTTTCCCCCAGGATGGCCCCTCCACTAGCCCCTAACACACGGTTTCCAAATGCTTGCAAAGGGAACAGGGGCAGTAGGTGTAAGGGAAAAAAGCCCAATTTTTACCCCCCCTTGCCGGGATCAAAAACCCTGGACATTGTGTGTATGCGTGTGAGGCGAGTTTTGTTGCCCAAATCAGGCCCGGGGCACCGGGGCTCCACAGGTCTGATTGAGAAAAATGAAAACTTTCCCCCGTCCTTTCTTGTAAAAGTCCCATTATTCTCATTTTTTTTAGGTGTATATTTTTTTATTTAATTTAATTTTTTAAAATTATACAGAGAAGTACAAAGGAATACAGTTTTTAAGTGCAAAAATGCCCAAAACCCCCTTTTTTGCAACATTTGGGCAGCTTAAAATTAACTTAAGATTAATAAGCAATATATATTCGTGGTTAAAAAAAATTTTTGTAAACCCGATAAAAATTTAGCACAAATGGAAATATTACAAAAAACAGGGTTTATTGGGGCCTTTACTTGTTCGAGGGAAATTTGATTTGGGGCACAGGTTAGACAATTTTTTAGAAAAACAAAAATGAAAAACATTTGAGATACAAATTTTTTGGGGTACAAATTTTTCAGTATTTAAATTTTGTTGTTGGGGTGAGTAATGTCTTTGAGAAGAGAAATTGGAAATTTTTTAAAAAGACCGTGTTTCTTTTATTTCACAGGTAAAGAATTCCCGAATTTTAAAGGGCCCCTTTTTTTTTCATTGGTTTTTTGGATAGTGTGAATGGGGCCGGGGAAACAAAGAAATGATCCGTGTCCCTTTTGTTTTGGTTTATGTGTTTGGGGTTTTGGGGGGGTAAGGAATTTTTTTTTTTGAGGGAAGGGTTTAAAATCAAAAGTTAAGTGTTTTTATGTTTTTAGGAGGTGCAGTAATAAGTTTGGATGTTTTGTATGGGGGAGTAGTTTTAGAAATTTTGATTTTTGGTGGGGTGCTTGCCTGTAGTGGGAATTTTTTATCATTCTACTGCAAACCCTTTTGTTGGGTAATTAAAAGGGGCCCGAAAAGGTTTTTTGGTTTTGAGCCCCCTGCAAAATTCCCCTAGGTGAGATAGGGTAAAAAAATTGGGGGTATAGGGCCAGGAGGGCTGACGTGGAACATAGTTTCCGTATCTTGATAGTAAAGCCCCACGGTCTTGGAAAAATTTTTTTGGGAAAAATTTTTTGTATGTGTGTTTGAAATTTGAGTCCCCAAATTTTCAAGATGGGTTTTCCCAAGAATTTTCCCTCTGTTAGCTTTGGTGATAGGGGAAACCGTTTTTCATTTGTTAAAAGGGGGCGTCTTTTTTTCTTTTTTACCAAACTAGTGAAAAAAAAGGTTTTTTCCCAAAGTTTAGGGGTAAGTTTTTCCCAGTCCCCTAGGTAGATAATTTTTGTAATTCGGCATTTTACAGAAATTTGGGTAGTATGACTGGGCTTTGGGTTTAGAGAAGGGGGTATGTGTGTCATTGCAAAAAAGTGTTGGTTTTTGTTTTGCGATGCATTTGGGAGATCCCTTTATGTATATTAGTATATGTTTTCCCCAAGGGTTTTGGTATTCCCCCTTTATCAAACATAATTTAAAAATTAAATTAAAAGTAAACAAAAAAAATGCAAACCCTTTAAAAAAGTTTTATTATGCAAAGGTTTTTTGTTTGAATTCTTAAATTTGTTTTAAAATACAATTAAACTATTTATACTATTGTGTGCATAAGGAATTTCAAAATGGGAAACAAAAAACCCCTTTTAAAGGGTTTTTCCTTTTTGAAGGGGTTTGGGCCCTTTAAATAGTGAAGGGCTTTTTGATTCAGGGGGAATTTAAACTACAAAACCCTTTGCTTTCTTGGATTTAAAACACAATCCTGTATTTAAAAATAACAGGTGCTAAACTGGAAATACAAACTCACTATGCAAAGCAATAACATGCAACAAACACAGTGACTCACTTGTGTACGTAGCCTTCAATTACTAATGACTCGGAAATTCTCTCCCTGATGTTCCATAGGTTTTGCATTCTAGACGGCTCTGTTGCTATTGTACCGTCAGTAACCTTGCCAGATTCTAATGCCTCTTCCATGAAGGTATTCAATTTTTCTTCATCGTGTGTGCTATTAGATCCTGGAAATAAAGTACAGTATCATCAAACAGATTACAAGTGCTTCTCAATTTACAATACAGCCTCTCCTCATTTAGTGGCGTACTTGTTTTACTGCTAACTCGGACTTACGATGGCTCTCTGACCAGTACGCATACCTAAATAATGTATATTAAAGCTGATTTCCTCTATTCTGTTTATTACAATATACAGCACACTACTGTATAAACATTTAAAAATATACCGGAAATGTTATAAATGGTGCAAAGGTGACATTAAAACAATATCAAAGATGGTTGACACACACCCACTACCATTTTAGTATGCTCCTCCCTTAGCGACGAATTTGTTTACCGACGTGGTATTAGGAACGGAACTCCATCGTAAGGAGAGGCTGTATAATAAAAAAGAAGCACTAGACCTAGAAGGGTCATACAATGACCTAAAAAGGTTAGACATGGTACAGTCATCGCTCTCAAAAATCTCTGCTATGCAATGCATTTTTTTTTAATGTGATTGAAAAGGGGCATTAAAAGGCCTTCATAGTACTTGCTATTCAATTTCTGATGCATTTTTTCAATTTCATTTACAAAATTTTGTACTAAGATAAGAGAGTTGACTGTAAAACAGCCTCTCCTCATTTAACAACGGAGTTCCGTTCCTAAGAAAACGTCGGTAAACAAATTCGTCGCTAAGCAAGGAGCATATTATAATGGTAGTGGGTTTGTGTCAACCATCTTCAATCAATTTTAATGTCACCTTTGCATCATTTATAACATTTCTGGTATATTTTTAAATGTTTATACAGTAGTGTGCTGTATATTGTAATAAACAGAATAGAGGAAATTGGCTCTAATATACAGTGGACCCCCGCCTTACGAACGCATCGTGTTACGTTAAATCCATCATACGATGCATTTGAACACAAAAATTTTGCCTCTCCTCACGATCAAAAACTCGCCTTACATGATTCGTACGGGACGTGTCCCACGTGTTGTCTCAGCTGCCCCATGGGTGCCAGTGTTTACAAGCCAGCCAGTGCGGTCGCATCTAAGCATACATTTGGTACATTTCATATTATCACAGTGTTTTTAGTGCTTGTAACTGCAAAATAAGTCACCATGGGCCCCAAAAAAGCTTCTAGTGCCAACCCTGTGGTAAAAATTGTGAAAATTACTATGGAAATGAAGAAAGAGATAATTGCTAAGTACAAAAGTGGAGTGCGTGTCTCGGAGCTGGCCAGGTTGTATACCAAACCCCAATCAACCATTGCTACTATCTTGGCCAACAAAACGGCAATCAAGGAAGCTGTTCTTGCAAAAGGTGCAAGTTTGTTTTCGAAACAGAGATCGCAAGTGATAGAAGATGTTGAGAGACTGTTATTGGTGTGGATAAACGAAAAACAGATAGCAGGAGATAGCATCTCTCAGGCGATCATATGTGAAAAGGCTAGGAAGCTGCATGACGATTTAATTAGAAAAATGCCTGCAACTAGTGGTGATGTGAGTGAATTTAAGCCAGCAAAGGTTGGTTTGAGAGATTTAAGAATCGTAGTGGCATACATAGTGTGATAAGGCATGGTGAGGCTGCCAGTTAGGACCAAAAAGTGGCTGAAAAATATGTGAAGGAATTCAAGGAGTACATAGACAGTGAATTGAAAAACCCGAACAAGTAATTGCGATGAAACAGGCCTGTTTTGGAAGAAAATGCTAAGCAGGACCTACATTACTCAGGAGGAAAAGGCACTATCAGGACATAAGCCTATGAAAGACAGGCTTACTCTTTTGATGTGTACTAATGCTAGTGGTGATTGCAAAGTGAAGCCTTTATTGGTGTACCACTCTGAAACTCCCAGAGCGTTCAGGCAAAACAATGCCCTCAAGGTTAATTTGTGTGTGCTGTGGAGGGCAAACAGTAAGGCATGGGTCACTAGGGACTTTTTCTATGACTGGTCACACCATGCATTTGCCCCCACTGAAAAATTACCTAATGGAAAAGAAATTGGACCTTAAGTGCCTCCTGGTATTAGACAATGCTCCTGGTCATCCTTCAGACTTGGCAGAGTGACTTTCTGGGGACATGAGCTTCTTTAAGGTTAAGTTTTTGCCTCCTAATACCACTCCTCTCCTGCAGCCCATAGACCAGCAAGTCATTTCAAACTTCAAAAAACTCTACACGAAAGCTATGTTTCAAAAGTGCTTTGAAGTGACCTCAGACACTTGACTGACTCTAAGAGAGTTTTGGAAAAGAGCACTTTAGTATCCTCAGTTGTGTAAACCTTATAGGTAAGGCTTGGGAGGGAGTGACTAAGAGGACCTTGAACTCTGCTTGGAAGAAACTGTGGCCAGAATGTGTAGAAGAAAGGGATTTTGAAGGGTTTGGGGCTAACCCTGAGAAGTGTATGCCAGTTGTGGAATCCATTGTGGAATTGGGGAAGTCCTTGGGGTTGGAGGTTAGTGGGGAGGATGTGGAAGAGTTGGTGGAGGAGGACAATGAAGAACTAATCACTGATGAGCTGCAAGATCATCTTCAACAGCAAGAGGCCAGTCCCTGAGTAAACTGCTTCAGAGGAGGGGAGAGAGAAATTGAGGAAGTTGCCTACTTCAAAGATTAACCCTTTCAGGGTTTCGGCCATACTAGTACGGCTTACGCCCCAGGGTTTTTGACGTACTAGTACGCCTAAATTCTAGCGCCCTCAAATCTAGTGAGAGAAAGCTGGTAGGCCTACATATGAAAGAATGGGTTTATGTGGTCAGTGTGCGCAGTATAAAAAAAATCCTGCAGCACACGGTGCGTAATGAGAAAAAAAAACTTTATGTTTTTGGATTAAAGCAGTGATTGGCACTGTATTTTCGTATGGTATTTATTGCTGTATTCTAGTTTTCCTGGTCTCATTTTATAGAATGGAAGACATATTACAGAAATTGAGATGATTTTGACTCGTTTTACAATGAAAAGTACCTTGAAATTGAGCTCAAAGTAGCAGAAATGTTCAATTTTTACCGAAGTTTAAAAGTAAACAAATCATGCCAAGCGTCCAATACACATCAACTGGTGAGTCTAATATTCTTTCTCAAGTGCGCTGATATTATTTATACCATTTCTACACTAATGCAGTAGTCTGCATAACAGTAAATCTTTTTTGTAAGGATAAAAATTCAAAGTGAAAAGCCAAAGAAATATAAGAGGGGCGTGGGGACGTGACTAACGAACAGAGAAAATGTTATTTTAGTGCCAGGAATGTCTTTCTTGTTTATTCTGGACCCTATTTGGAAATTGGCATCTTTTGAAATTTGTGTGAAATTGGCAAAATTGCTAAATTCTGACCACTTTATTGGATAGTTGAAATTGGTAAATGGGTGGTTTCTTGTACTCATTCGATAGAAAAAAATGAAGTTCTAGCGAAATAGTTATGATTTTTGTCGACTAGTACACTGGAATTGGCCGAAAATAGGGCTCAAAGTGGGCAAAAATCGCCGATGCGTAAACATTGTCGAGACCGCTAACTTCGCGAGAGCATAATTCTGTAAGTTTTCCATCAAATTTCATACTTTTGGTGTCATTATGATTGGGAAAAGATTCTCTATCTTTTCATAAAAATAATTTTTTTTTTTTAAATTTGGGGACCCTGAGAACAAGTCTCGGAGAGGGCCTGGGGACCCTGAAAGGGTTAAGGAAATGTGTGCAAAATGGGTTGAACTGCAAACTTTTATGGATGAAAATCACCCTGACACAGCTACTGCAAGCCGTGTTGGCAACCTGTACAATGACAATGTTACGGCCCATTTTAGAAAAATCTTAAAGGAACGGGAGGTACAGAGATCTGTGGACAGATTTGTTGTGCGAAAGAGGTCCAGTGACTCTCAAGTTGGTCCTAGTGGCATTAAAAGAAGAAGGGAAGTAACCCCAGAAAAGGACTTGCTACCTTAAGTCCTAATGGAAATGGATTCCCCTTCTAAACAATAACTTCCACACTGTGATGAATGGTTTGAAAAACCAACAAGTTGAAGATTGAGACACTTATGCACCATATGGGAATCTTTATTTAGGAAACGTTTCGCCACACAGTGGCTTCATCAGTCCAATACAAAGAGGAAGGCGTAAGGAGAGGAGGAGTTTTGAGGTAATCAGTCCCTCAACCTGGAGTCGATGTGTTCAGTCCCCTCAATCTTTGTAGAATGTACAGCAAAAGGGGCCGTAGACGTGGCTTATATACTGTAGTGAGGTGAGGTGAAGCAGGCGGAGGCGGGGTCATAGTGGTACCATCCACTAGTCGAAGTAGGTCTTCGTCCAAAGGTTGAACAAGTGTTGAAGAATTCTTTGTAACAAGATCCCATGATGCCCGCAGTGTCTGACAGTTGTTGATGGAATGTTTGAAAACGACATTGAAGATTGAGACACTTTGCACCATAGTTGAGTGAGGTGAAGCAGGCGGAGGCGGGGTCATAGTGGTACCATCCACTAGTCGAAGTAGGTCTTCGTCACTACAGTATATAAGCCACGTCTATGGCCCTATGCGTACATCTACAAGATTGGATGGACTAGAACACATCGACTCCAGTTGAGGGACTGATTACCTCATACATCCTCCCTCCTTATGCTTCCTCTTGTATTAGACTGATGAAGCCACTTGTGGGCGAAACTTTCCTAAATAAAGATTCCCATATTGGTGCATAAGTGTCTCAATCTTCAACTTCCACACTCATTCACCAATCTTTGATCAAGGTAGTGTCCATGTATTCTATTCTTAGTAGAGTAGTAACTGTGCATGTCTTCTTCAGTTTGTGTGTATTAAAATTAATATTTCATGTGGTAAGAATTTTTGTTTTTTTTCATACTTAGGGGTGTCAGAACGGATTAATTTGATTTCCATTATTTCTTATGGGGAAAATTAATTCAGCTAACGATAATTTCGGCTTACGATGAGCTCTTAGGAACGGATTAATATCATAAGGCGGGGGTCCACTTTACATTATTTAGGAACAATGTATACTGGTCAGAGAACCCGTCGTAAGTCTGAGTCGTCAGTAAACAAGCATGTTCGTCACTAAGTGAGGAGAGGCTGTATAGTGGAGCTTCATTACAGAGAAATGATTATATAAAAGAGCTTCAAAAGAGAGCTGACTGTATACAGTGGACCCCCGCATAACGATGGCATCACATAGCGATTATTTCGCATACCGCTTACTTTAATTGCAAAAATTTTGCCTCACATACCGCTTAAAAACCCGCTTTTTCTGGAAAATAAGTGACCATGGGCCCCAAGAAAGCTTCTAGTGCCAACCCTACAGCAATAAGGGTGAGAATTACAATAGAGATGAAGAAAAAGATCATTGATAAGTATGAAAGTGGAGTGCATGTCTCCGAGCTGGCCAGGTTGTATAATAAACCCCAATCAACCATCGCTACTATTGGTGGTACAGCTGCTGCTGCTGCTGCACTGTCAGCTGCTGCTGCTGCTGTAGCACCGTTGTTTGGGGTGGCTTATTGAAAAACAAGAAACAATTTAAACCCCAGAGGATTTGCCACCCAGGATAACCCAAAAAAGTCAGTGTCATCGAAGACTGTCTAACTTATTTCCATTGGGTCCTTAAATCTTTTCTCCCAGGATGCAACCCACACAATCGACTAACACCCAGGTGAACGGGAAAAATGCCTGGAACTAGTGCTCATATTGGTGAATTTAAAGCCAGCAAAGGTTGGGTTTGAGAGATTTAAGAAAACGTAGTGGCATACACAGTGTGATAAGGCCTGTTCTGGGAAAAAAATGCCAAACAGGACCTACAGTAAATCAGGGGGAAAAGCACTCCCAGGACACAGTTCTCATCAGTCATTTCCTGCATCTTCAATAAAGTAAGTGTCATTTATTCTTCATTTAGTAGACTAGTACATGCACAATATATAAATGTGCATGTACTACTCTACTATTGTGCATGTATCCTTCTCTTTGTGTGGGGAAAATGTATATTTCATGTGGTAAAATTTTTTTTTTTCATACTTTTGGGTGTCTTGCAGGGTTTAATTTTATTTCCATTATTTTTTTTGGGGAAAATCTTCAAAAAATTTATTTCGCAAAAATTTACCCCTCTTGCACATTAAAAATCGTTAACCCGGGGGTCCCTTACAAAGAAGTTAAAAAGGACCTGACTCTATTAAGGAGCTTCAAAGAAGCCACTGCCCACAAAGTTTACAAAAAACCCTGAAGTTAAATAAACCCAATAAAAAATGGGGGGGCATTTTGGGTTTTTTTTTTAAACTTTTCAGTTTTAAGTTCTTCTCCACACATTAAGGGGAACGGCGCATGAACCACAAGCCAGGATCCTCCAGTTTGCTTTCACATCCTTTTTTAATCTGGGGACGTCTTCAAACGATAAAGGGCCAAAAGGCCGGGTTTACGCCGGGTTTTAAAGGGGCAATGGAACCTAAAAAGGGCAAGTTTAAAAGTTTCTTACTGCGTTTTGGGCAGACATACACCCCGTATTTGGGGATACTTTGAAGGACCTCCCAGGATCCCAAAACCGGAAAGTAACAAACCCGATATGAAGTCCATGAAACCCTATTAAAAAGGGTTAAATTTTGAAAAATTTTGTCAAGAAGGGAGTTTCAAATTTTTTTCACTAGGGGAAGCACTTAAACCTGCTCCAGCTTTGAAGACCCTACTTCGTATTTTCTGCATTTCTGGTTTGGTTATTATTATTATTTATTATAAAAATTAAGGGTTATTTTCGAGCCACAGAAAAACTATGGAAAATTGAAACCATGGATCCCAAATCGTGGATAGGACTTCTATTGTTTTCCCTTTTCTGCCCCAAACTTTAAGGGGGTATTAATAAAAATCTTTTACAGGACTTATCCTGGAGGTAGAAATACAGACCGCCTCTAAAAGGTGGGTTTGGTGGTGGGGGGAAGTCACCTGCACTTAAAGGGATGAGTTATTCAGGTACAGTACCTGCACTCTAAGGATGAGTTTATGGTACAGGTACAGAAACCGCACTCTAAAGGAGGGGTTTATGGTGGAAGTACAGTACCGGGCACTCTAAATGAGGGGTTTTAGGTGGTGGGGCAGTAAAAACCTGCCTCGGAATGATGATTAGGGACGGGTACATTCCTGCACCTGAAGGAGGGGTTATGGGGGAAGTTATACCTGCCCCAAAGATGTGGGGTGGGAAGTACATACCTGCACTCTAAGGATGCGGGGTGGGGGGAATACAGTACCTGCACTCGAAGATGGGTTTGGTGGCAGATCATAAGCACTCGAAGGAAGGGTTAGAGGAAAATCAGTACCTGCACTCTGAAGATGGGTAGGGTGGGAAGTACGTCCCTGCCCTAATGAGGGGTTATGGGGGCAAGAAAGTACCTGCACTCTAAGAGGGGTTAGGGTGGCAAGACAGTACCTGTATCTAAGGGGGTTATGGTGGGGGTGGGAAGTACGTACTGCATCTGAAAGGAGGGGGTTTTTTGGGGCAGTACAGTACCGCACTCTGAAGGAGGGGTTTGGGGCAGGTACAGTACCTGCACTCGAAGGAGGGGTTATGGTGGCAAGCATACCTGCAACGTGAAGAGGGTTATGGGGGTGGGGGGAAGTACAACCGCACTCTGAAGGAGGGGTTTTATGGGGCAGGTACATCCTGCCTCAAAGGAGGGGTTATGGTGGCGGGTACAACCTGCACTGTAAGGGATGGGTGTTGTGGAAATACAGTCCCTGCACTCTGAAGGATGGGTTATGGTGGCGGGTACTACCTGCACTCTGAAGGATGGGTTAGGGGGCAAGTCAGCCCCGTACTCTAAGGGGGGATTATGGTGGTGGGGGAATTCAGTACCTGCACTCTAAAGGGATGGTTTATGTGGCGGGTACAGTACCTGCACTCTGAAGGATGGGTTATGGGAGGTACTACCTCCTGTAAAGGGATGGGGTTTTTGTGGCAATACATACCCCCCTCTGAAGGATGGGATGGTGGCAAGTGCAGTACCTCCCTCGAAGACGGGTGGGGTGGGGGGTACAGACCTACCTTGAAGGATGGGTTTTTGTGGCAAGTACATACCTCACTCTAAAGGGAAGGTGGTGGGGGGTACAGTACCTGCATCTAAAGGAAGGGGTTATGGTGGGGGGGGAAGTACATACCTACATCTGAAGGTAATGGGGGGATTCGATACGGGGAAAGGGGAAGAAATACTCACTAAGGCTTTTATTACGTTAATTCTGTTAGTGGGGGGAGCCCCTCCACCCACCTATCTCCTTCACCTGAAAATACGATACCCGGGCTGAGTACCCTATGTGGGGGGGGCCTTTAATAGTGGGGGTCAGCACAATATGAAAGCCCCGGACTCGGGCAGAGACTTTTTGGTCGTTGATTTAGGGACGGTTACTGGAACTGGTTACATATGGACGGTAAGGGTTCACTAGGAAAAGGATGGGTTATGGTGGCAAGACACCCCCGCACGTGAGTGGGTGGTGGGGGAGGTACAGTACCGCATTAAAGGAATGGGGGGGGAAATACGTCCCAGCACTCTAAGGAAGGTTGGGGGAAGTACAGACCACATCTGAAGGATGGGTGGTGGTGGGAAGACAGTACCCACTCGAAGGAGGGGTTATGGTGGAAGTCATACCTCATCTGGGGGGTTAGGGGCAGGAAAGTAAATACCTGCACTCTAGGATGGGTTTGGGGAAATACAAACCGCACTCTGAAGGGGGGGGTTTTTTGGGGGGAATACAGTCCCTGCACTCTAAAGGGGGTTTTGGGGGCAATCAGTACCTGCCTCTGAAGGGGGGTTAGGGTGGCAGGAATACGCCTCACTCTGAAGGAGGGGTTAGGTGGCAATACAGCACCTCACCGAAGGAGGGTGGTGGTGGGAAGAAAATTTACCTGCACTCTGAAGGAGGTGGTGGGGGCAAAAAAGTATTTGAACTCTAAAGGGATGGATGGGGTTGAGTACTCCTCACTCTTAACCCTTTGACTGTTTCAGGGCCCTTTTGAAATTTTTCATGCGCCAAATATTTCAAAAAAAAAAATTATTTTTTCTTATAAAAATGTTAGGAATATTTTTGATTTTAAGCCTAAAAAAATTTTTTGGCCACATACCTTACCAGACATAGACCGAAAGTTTCAAAAAAAGACTGTGTAGGCAACAGGGGCGACTGCTGCCCACCCGGTTTTCTTTTATTTACTCTTTTAAAAGGGTTTCTTGTTTTTTCAATTTTTTCTGTTCCGGAACTTTTAGACCAATGTAAGGTGCATTTTTTCAAATATACCTCATTGTTTACAAAAAATAACAAACAAACTTTATCATTTTTTGTTGTGTATACACTTGTTTACCAAACAAACAATAAAAAACAATTTTTATTACTATTGTTCCAAAATATATATCATATTCAGTCACAAAAAACACTTTCCTAAACTGCTGCAGCTTGTGGAACTCTTTGAAACATGGGTATATCCCCAAAGGGGCATTTGACACCCCACACATAAACAGTTTCTGGTTTTTTGTGGGCTTTTTTGTGGTAGCATCATACAAAACACCTCTTCTGGATTTTTTTGGGTGAGGGGGAAAAGTTTGTATGGTAAAAATCACCAGGCCTCTACGAGATGACGTTGGGGGCGCGGTCTATTGAGGAGTTGCCCCTTTGGGTACTTTGCTTTATTTGTCTGATTACTACAGAAAAAATTCACCAAATTTTTTGGGTGTTTTTTTGGGTTTCAACTTGTATTGTTTTAAGCATTTAGCAAAGATACAACAAGATGGAAAAAAAAGTTTTATATACCACTTATAACCTTGCGTACCATCTGCAAACCCATCTGCAGTCACAATTGTCCACAAAGCGCTATGGGGTTTGTTCCGGGCACTGGGGTTTTTAGAAAGGGGTTCATTGGTTCTCTGTTGTCCCTGCCATGGGTACCATTTCGTTTCTGTGAAAGTCCAAAAAACATCGTTTTTCAGGCCACCCAAATCCAATGTTTCATTTGGACCAAAAGGTTGCACCTCACCCTGCAGGGGCCCCTCGAACCTTGGCATATGTTTACGATTACGGGCGCCTGTCCACAACGTCTGTCCAAATTTACTCGCAAGAAACACTGATAAGGGGCTTGTGTACCCGTTATCAGTAAATAAAAGCCCCCACAAGAATGGTTTTTTCATTGTTCGAACCACTTTACCCCGAGATACCCCAAAAACTTCATGGTACCTCAAAAATATTACTCCCGTGTACACAATGATATCCAAAACTAGACCCCTTCTGCAATCACACAGTACAAATAGTTTTTACCAAAAATTTCCCTTGCTTGGGTTTTTTGCTTGAAGAAGTCTTCCTTTGAATAAAATCAGGGGCTCATCAATAACAGCTTCCGAAGGGATAAAAATAAAAGCACATTTTGTTTAGGTACATAAACACATTTCCCCGCTTAATAACCCGTCGCTTCCCGTCAGGGCCGGTTTTGTCTGAAAAGGTAACATACGTAACATTCAGGAAACGTTAAAACCTATAATGTCACTAAAACCTGGAGTTGAAATCAGGGATTCTGTTGCCCAGTATGTGGTACAGTGTGCTTATACAATTGCATAACATTATTTGGCAAAAACGTCACTCTGCCCCAGTTGTCTTTTTCCCCTTGTGTAGCCTGATTTTTTGGGGGAGAAATTGTATTTGCCATGGTGTAATCAAGATGTTTTGTTTCCCTACAATGAGTCCATCAGGGGTTCATCGAAGAATAAACTCAAAGACCATTCACTGGCATTGTTCCCCCAAATGGAAAGATGGCTTTATTCCATTTTTGGGTTTTATCAAAAACATGGGGGCTTAAACAAACTCGTCACCACCTGCCAAACCCCAAAGCGGTTGCTGGTGGGGGCTGGATATTTACTTTGGTTTTTGCGTTGTGGGGTGGGGGGGTGAGGTGGTGTTGTGCAGATCAAGCGGGGGTAGTAGGTGGGTGCTAAAAGTGCAACATGGGCCTGCCACCCTCACTATCCCATACGCCGTCCTCACCACATCATTCTACCCCACGTTCAATATCGTCATCTTCACTATAGGTCGTGGTGTAGGGCCACGGGATGTGCTCCCCCCGAGTTTCTCCTTCCCCCCGGAAAAACGATGAAACACTACCAACCCAGCTACGTCGTCTACTGCCCTTCACGGGGAATATTCATCTCACTGCACTAAACTGCTTTTAATGACCTTGAAAACACCAAATGCCCTAACATTGGGGGTTGTACACGACCCAAAAAGCCCCTTTCTCCGGGACACAACGGAACGGAACAACCGGGCCCGACCCGAGGTGGGGAAGGTTTTTGGGGCATCTGGGGGTTTTTATCCTACGTTTTCCTGGGGACTTTTTCCCCTAACACTCACTTTAAAAACCCCGAAATTTTATGTCCGACTTTTTATGCGTTTTAAAATACACTTGGGGAAAAAAAAGACCCCCCAATCCACCGGGGGTGAGGGAACTTCTTACCGAGAGGCATGGTGAAAAGGACTAAAAAACGGCGTTCCACAAAGCAACCCCGGGTCCCCCCGATTTTTTTAAGGGGACACCACCACTAACCCCTTCTCTCTGTAGGCCCCCAGGCCTTTCCCGCGTTTGAAGCCGCTAAATTTTTTCTTTAAATACGCCCGAAAAATTTTCTCGTAAGACTATTTATATCGGAAAAAGAAAGGGGAATGAGGGTTTTTGGGGGGAGTACGACCTGCACTTGAAAAATGGTTATGGTGGCAAGACACCTGCACTCTGAAGGGTGGGGGTGGCAAGTACAGTACCGCACTCTAAGGATGGATGGTGGTGGGAAGTCATACCTGCCTCTGAAAAATGGGGGGGTTGTGGGAAGCACGTACCTGTTTTCCGAAGGGTGGGGGAGGATGCTACATTCAGAAGAACATCTGAACAAAGATATCAGCACACCATGGCAAATAAAGACGAAAGAATGGCAGAGAATGCTCTTCCCCTTTTTTCTGGGTCACCCGCCTCGGGGGGAAAAGGCTGATTAAAAAAAAAAAAAAAAAAGGGATGAAGGATACAAAATGGTAACTAAGAAGCAATGGATTAAAGACACAAAGTATTTTTCAGTCTACTGCCCGGAAATTATCATTACAAAAAAACTAAGCGCTAAACCCAAAGGGCTCGTCCAGAAATAAGCTCTGTAAATTAACCTGATAAACGAGGCCTAAAAGGGATTCTTGTTTTGTTCGCTCCATACCCCATGCAGTCACGGGCTATAAACCGTGAAAATGTATAAAGGTACCTAATCAAATAGGATAATAAGGGGGGTTTTCCCCTGGTAAGTGGACTACTTATATAGCATTTAGGTTCCGGCTATGCTGCAAGAGGGGCCCGCTTTTACAAAGGTTAGGTTCTGGGGTTTCTGCTGTACAGGGGGGGCCCCGCAAAACCTGGTTAGTTTGGGGATGCTTACAGGGGGGCCCTGTTATACAGCTTAGGTTCTGGGGTACTGCGTACCCAAGGGGCCCTCTTATACAGTAGGTTAGTTCTGAGCTACTGCTGTAAGGGGGGCCCCACTTATATTTGGTTAGCTTCTGGCTATGCTATATGGAGGGGCCCCCTATCAAAGGTATTCTGGGCTAGCTGTACGCATGCCCTGCAATACACAGGGTTAAGTTTGGGGTACTACGTACAAAAACCCCAAACAGCAGTTATTTTTTGGGCTACTTCTGTCGGAGGCCCTGCTTTTAAGCAGGAGGGGCCCGGGCTAAACTGTAGGGAATCCCCCCTGTATACACATTTTAAATTCTGGGTACTGCTGTACAGGAAAGCCCCACTTTTTTTTCAAGGCTAGGTTTGTGTTACTACGTAGCACCTGTACCCAAAAAACTTAAGACAAATGACTTCATACAAATGATAATTTTTAAAACCCTTGGGTTTTTAACCCGGGGCTCCCCCTGACCTATAAGAATGCTTGAGGGCGTAGCCGTATTTTCCTTCTTCATCACCGACAGACAATTACTACTACCCCCTGCCAGAAACCCTCCCCCCCCAGGACGACCGTGCAGGTTTTCCCCTACGCAAGAGAGCAGGGCCCCTAAAATGAAAAAGCGTGTTTACAGATTAATAAATTTTAAACTCATACGGACATTTTTTTGTTTGCGAATATTTTCCCCTGAAAAAATTAATAAAGAAATTATAGTAAGTTAATATTTTTTTATTATTATTATTAACACAGTAAAGCCACCCCATGCTTTCTTATTATTATTGTTGTATTGTTATATTACGTTTTCAAAAAGTGGAAACCCCGATTTTCGGCCATAACCATTCCATTTCGGCTTAAACCCGAAATGGCCAAAGGGAAGCTTTTCCCCCCAAAAAAAAAAGGGAAAAAAATTAATCCATTCCAGACCCACAAAAAAAATTTTTTTAAAGAATAACTAATTTTTTCATACACAAACACAATAAAAAACAAACATGGACCCCTTAAAGAATTTTTTCTTCCAAAGTTTTCAGGTGCCATACTGCCAATTTTTTCCCATAAGGAATTTGTGAAGTAGATTGTCCATTTCAGACCCCCAAAAATACACGACAAACCACTTACATAAATACACTTACATAATTTGGTTGCATTGGGAGGGGATCGTTTTTGGGGGGTCCCGTACTATTAAAAACAATAAATTTTAAATTTAAAAAACATTTTTAAAAAAAACCTTATAATTATTAAAAATTTGGCAACAAATGGGGGAAAGGGAAATTATTTTTCAGGGGAATCCCCTTTTTTCAACCACAACCCCTTATCTCTCTCCCCCCCCACACAAAAATTAACTTCCCAAATCCCCTTTTCCAAACCTTTAAAATTTTTTCCCCTGAAACCCTTTTTCTGCCAGTTTCTTTTCCGCTCCCTTTCTTTATTTTCCCCTTACACTGAAACAATTTAATTTTTTTAAATTTCTTTAACCCCTCCTCAAAAAAATTTCTCCAATTAAAAATTAAAATTATTTTATTCTTTTACCTAAACCGGTAAATAAATAAATTTTCCCAGTAAAATTTTGTTTTCCAACAATTACCCCAAACTGGCCCCTTTTCCCCCCAATCCCCTCCCGGGTGGGGGAGCCGTGTTTGGGGATGGGGGAACGGATTAAACGCGGGATAAAAAGAAAAAAGGGGAAAATAGTGTGGGTTGGGTGTTAGAATATGGATTGGGGCCCCCAAAGGGGAATTGGGTTAACTAAAAGAAAAAATTGTGTTTTCGAATTTGGGGGTCTTACTAAAAAACCAGTGGAGGGTGGAGGGTTGTTCGGGGAGGGTCGGCGAAAGGAAAAATCAATATAGCCGTGTTGAAGGGAAGGGGTGAGGCCCCCCCGGGCCCCCCCCCCGGGGGGGAGGGGGGAAGGGGTTTTGAGGGGGTGGGTTTTGGGCCCTTGGACTTCCAGAAAGCTTTTGGCAGGGACCAAAAGTTAGATGGGAAAAGGGAAGGGGAAAAAACAAGTGGTTTTTGGGTTTGATGGGCAATTTGGATTTGGTGAGAAAGGTAATATTTTGAAAAAGGGTTTCGGGCCCCCCGGGGTTAGCCGGACTCCGGGGTCCTGGAAATGGGAAATAAAATTTGCCTGCACTTAAAAGGGGGGGTTTTTGGGGATATTGGCGGGGGAGGGACACCAAAAACTGTTGTATCTCCCCAAAGACAGTGATTTTTGTATAAGTGATGGTGAAAGTAAATTTGGGGGCCCGATGAAAATTTTTTTTTTCTTTCTTTTTTCTGTTTTTTTTTTCTTTTGGGTTCCCCGCCTAAAGGGGGAAATGGGGCCCAATGTGTTAAAAATTTATTACAAAAAAAAAAATTTTGTAATTTTTTTCCGGGCTTTAGTAAAAACATTGCCACCAAAATGGCAGCTGCCCTTTGGACCAAGATCCAAGGGTACCTGGGCCCCCAAACCCTGCGAAAAAAGGTTTCAGGGCTTCCATTCACAGCCGTTTCTGACTTTTTCACCACTCCAGACAAGGTGGTTCACACTTTAAAACTTCTTTTTCTGAGGGCGGGGGGGGGATGTTTGATCCGTAAAACACGGGAAACCTTTTTCCGCCAAACCCGGGCCCCTAATTCCCACCTAGGGGAAAAAAAAATTTGAAATTTTAAAGTTCATTTTTTATAAAGGGGTGGGGCCCCCACTTAAACAGCAGGTTAAGTTCTGGGCTACAAAATGTAAAGCAAAAAAAAAAATATAAAGTGTAAAAACAGTTTTTTTCCCTTACAAATACATTTTTAAAAACCGATAACATTTTTAAACATTATCTTATTTTTAAGTGACCAATAGGGGTTTGGCCCAAAAAAAAAAATAAAATTTACAGAAAACACACATTACTGCCCTTTAAAATTTTTTCATTCCTAGTTTTTTAGCGAGTGGTGAAAAATTTTTATTTAAAAGCCCTGAAAAACCGGGGAAAAATGGTATACAGGGGGCCCCTCAAAAAAAGAGGGCTTTGGGCAAACCAAAATTGGGACAAAACCCGTTTCCCCGTTACCGCAAAACCGGGTTGCCCGCCAAACGAAAAAAAAAACTCAAATAACGATATACGTTTTTTGGGTCCCCCTTAAAACCTTTTTCCGGGGTCCAAGGCCAAAAATCTAAAGGGTCACGCCCCCATTGCCAAGAAATTTTGAAAAAAAAAAAAAAATTAAATTTTTTTTAAACCGAATTAAGAGAAAAATTTTGTGAAGGTAATAAAAACAAAAAAAAATTAAAATCTAAAAAAATATTTTACCGAGTTTAAACAGTGCCAAGAATTTTGTAAAAAATTGATGTGGGGGCCCCAAAAACCCCGAAAATTCCACTTAGCTTTTTATTTTAAAATTTGTTTTTTTTAGTTGTTTTTTTTTTTTTTCCCCCAAATTTTTTTCTATTCCTACAAAATTTTTGGGGGCCCTGGGAGCCCAATTTACTGTATAATTTTATATATATAAAACCCCACTGTTTGGGAAAAAAATAACCGCCAACTAAAGTTTTTATCATATTATTGTTTACCCACTGTTGTTTTTTCCCAATTTTAAACATGCAAAAATTATTTTTAAAAATACTAATGTTCTTCATTTTATTTTACATTTTTAAAAAATCACGGGACATGGTTTTAAAAATTCTGGAGTTTTGGGGTGGAACCCCTTTGAAAAAAGGCCCCCTGCACAGAGGCCCCTTACTTTTCCTTTCACACATAAACCGAGTGCCCCTTTGGGGTCTTTTTTGGGCCGTCGTTTTGTTTGGGGAAACAAAACTTTTCATCTTTTCTGATTTAAATTTTTTTTGGGGTTTTAAAAAGGAAAGCTGAAATTATGAAATGATCCCCTTTCCCTTTTTAAAAAAACGCTTGGGAAATATTGGATGAATTCGAGGCCATTTTGTATTGCAGGTGTTGTTCCCTTTGGTATTTTATTATGGTTGTTTTTGACAACAGAAAAACCCAAAATTCACCATCGGTGGTCTGTTACCAGTCTTTATTTGGAACATATTATATGCATTCGGGCATTGAAATGCCCAAAGAGATGGAAAAAAAGTTTCATGAAACCACTTTTTAACTCTTCGAACCGGCCCAAAAAAAACCCCAATCTCCCATGTCACACTTTTTAAAACCAAGCGCATGTTTTGGGTATAACAATCACTGTCACTGGTTTTCAAATTTCTTTCATTAGTCACTCGATCAACTTTCCCATGTCTTGTTTTTCATTACGGTAAAGGTTGTCAACAATGGGACATCTCTTTTGTATCCCCACCGTAATCCCTTGATGCTTTGGCAGTAAACACCTGCACCCATCACCACGAACCCTGCGTTGAGCCGGGGCATATGTTTTACGTTAGAACCCCCTGGCCCACCCACATCTGTCTTGTTCCCCCTGATAAAATCACGAGTAATGGGCTTGTGTACCGTTATAGGTTTAATGTTTTTCCCCTTCCAAGAAAAAGGTGCCATCATGTTTCTCACAACCCCACCTGAATATACCCCAAAACCATTTTGGGGTATTTTTCAATGTTTTAAAACCCGTTTTATACAACAATATCCAACACCGGGCCCACTGCCAATCACAGATTTACAAAAAATTTTTTATACCAAAGCGGTTCCCTTGCTCTGTATATCCCTGTTTTGAATGACAGTCAAACCTTTGAACAAAATAAAAGGGATTTCGTCAATTACAAAAATTCTTGAATGGATAAAAAATACCCCTTGAACTTTTGTTTGAGAAACTTTAAAACTTTTCTAATATTGTAAAACCCTGTCATTTCCCTGTCGGGGGGCCGGGTTTTGTCAGAAAAAGTGCAACATTCGTAAAAGTAAGATAAACCTGTTCACGGGAAATTTTTTCACTGAAAGGGGTAAAAATTGCCGTCTGTGGACCAGTATGCTTTTTAATTTTTGCTTATAGACGTGGGGGAAAAGCATTTTTGTTGAAAAAAGAAAAATACTTTTCTGCAACAGTCGCCCCTTTTTCCCAAACCGGGTTTTAGTCTTGACTGGGGTGATAAGATCGAAATTTCCCCAAGGTGTACTGAAAAAACTTATTACTTTCCTTGAAAAATTTGTTTCCAAACAAGGGCGGCCCAAAGGGAAAAATTTCAAAGAATTCCAGTTCATTGGCCGTGGGTTTCCCAAGGGGAAAAGGTGGGAAAGAATTCCACTTTGCGATCATCAAAGTGGGAGGGCTGGGAAAAAAAAATTGGGTTTTGCTGCCAATCCCAGTTTAGGGTTTTTGGGGGTGGTTTCCGGGGGACATCTTTGGCCCTGGTTGTAGGGGGGTTGTTGGGGGCTGGGGGGCGCCCCGCTTTGCCCTTTTAAACCCTAAACGAGTTCAGCAGCGTGGGTTCCCGCGTGGAAACAGCGGGGGTCACCCCCAGGGCGGGTTCCCCCCTACCACCCCAGCCCCCTAAAACCACCACTGTTTTTCTGTGGCCCATTACATCCCAAAGTGTACCCACATCATCCTCACAATCACTACCAAAAACGGGTTTGGGCCCCGGGGGATTACTCCGGGATGTACTACGGATGTACCCCGCCCCCCGGGATAGAAATAGGGAACACTACCAAAGCGAAAGGGGCAGCGCACATCCCGCGTTCATTTGTTGAATTTGTTTCCTAAATATCACTACCGAATGATCGCGAGCGCAATAAAACAAAATTTCCCCGTCAAAATCATGGGTCATTACGGGAAGTCAGAGGCCGGCCAAGGAAAAAAAATATTATTTTCCTTACTTTTTAGGAACAACCGACCCGGGGGAGTCACGGTTGCCCACCCCAGAGGTAGAGGTCGAGGGATCGTGGGGGTTTTCGAAAAAAATTATCGATACCCTTGGGTCTTTATTTTGGGTCCCTAACTCTTAAAAGCCGAAAATTTTGTTTTTTTTTTTCCACTTCCATCAGTGTCAGAACTATAAAGAAGGAAGAGGAGAGCCCCCCAATTTTTCCGGGGGGAGTGAGAGCTGACTTGCGACGGGGGAAAAGGTGAACAAGGGGGGGACTAAACCCGGGCTTTCCCAAAATTTGCAATGCGGGGCGCCTAGAATTTTTGTTTACGGCGCCCCCACGCCAGCCCCTTTTTCTCATATGTAGGCCTAGAGCCCCTTTCTCGCAAAATTTTGACGGCGCATTTTTTTGGGGCGTAATCTACGGTTTGGACATCCCCCCCACAAAACAACGGGACGGACCCTAAAAGGGTTTTTAATATGTTAGTCGGGGTTTCCACTGAAAAAGAAAACTGCGTATTAGCAAAAACCCCGTAAACCCAAAGTGCTGTAAAGCAAAGCTCTTTTCTGTTTCTAAATAAAAATGTTTTTAATACAGGGACCCCCGCATAACGATCACCCCCAAAGGGCGACCAATTATGTAAATGTTTTTAAATGTAATTTGCTTTTGGGTCGTGTATTTTTTGGGGGGTTGAAATGGGACTAAAAAAATTTTCACAATTTCTTAGGGGAAAAAAAATTTGGGTTCAGAAACTGGCACCTGAAAAACTTTGGAAATGAAAAAATTTCTTTAAACCGGGGGTCCATTTGTACTCTGGGGGGTAATAAAAATTGATCCAAGGGAAGGGAATTATAACCCCCTTTTTCCCTTGAATCAAGAGCATTTTCTTTAGCTTCAATTACACCTCCCTTGAATGGTAAGCTACTAAAAAAATCACAACGTTTAAATTTTACATTACTAACAAAACAAAAGGAAAGGAAATAAGACAGGAGGCCTCGGGTATGGGGGGACATACCCGGGGGGCCCACCCTGCAAAATTTACGCTTGTTGCAGAAATGACAAAATTGCTGGTTTTCCTCAGGGGCCCTTGGGCTTGAGGGGGGTGGGCCGGAGGACCCCGGGAAATATCCCCAGCCAGTAAATTGTTGGGCCCTTGGTTCCGCTGAAATCGGTTATAGTACGGGGGGAAACCCCAAGGAGTTTGACGAAGAAGTTAAATTGTGGGTCTCCAGTGATTTTTCTAAAACTGCCCCCTCGTCATGGATACCTTCAAAAGTACATAAGCCAATATACCATAAAAGGTACCCCATTTTCAAAAAACCTTAAAAGGGTACAAAAATTAAGCGGGGGTACAAAACATCTTTTTTTTATGGAACGAAAAAAGTCAAGTTTTAAATGCTATATAAAAAAACATTATTACAGCACATAAAACACCCTTTCACAGATGCATTTTTTAAAATTTTAACAGCATTTAAAAGGGCCTTCACAAACTTTACAATTCACCTGGAAGCTTTTTTTTTTTTTTTTTTTAAATTTCCTTTTAAAAAAAAATTCCACAAAGTACAGAAACATAGGTAGAAATTTTGGAGAAAAAACCAACCCCCCCGGGGAGGTACACCGTCCTGGGGTAGTGGGTTTTGGGTTTAGACAAAACCACCAGGAGGTACTACCATCCTGGTGGTAGAGGTTGGGTAGACAACCACCCAGGTAGGTACTACCGTCCTGTGGTGAGTAGTGGTAGACAACAACACCCAGGGAGGTACTACCATTCCTGTGGTAGTTGGTTGGTAGTCAACAACCACCCAGCGGAGGTACTCCGTCTCTGATGTTAGTAGGTTAGTAGACAACAACCACCCAGGGAGGTACTACATCCGTGGTAGTTGGTTGGTAGACAAAAAACACACAAGGGACGAGTTCTACCATCCTGTGGTAGTAGGATGGTAGACAACAAAACAACCAGGGAGGTTCTACCGTCACTGTGGTTAGTTGGTTGGTAGTACAACAAACCCACCCAGGGAGGTACTACCATCCTGTGGTTAGTAGGTTAGTAGACAACAACCACCCTGGCGCGGTTACTACCATCCTGTGGTAGTAGGTTGGTAGAAAACAACCTCCCTGGGAACGGTACTACAATTCCTGTGGTAGTAGGTTGGTAGACAACAACACCACCCAGGGAGGTACTACCGTCCTGTGGTAGTAGGTTGAGTAGACAACAACACCCAGGGTGGTACTACCATCCGGTGGTTAGTTGGGTTGGTAGTCACACATACCACCAGGGAGGTACTACAATCTCGTGGTAGTAGGATGTAGACAACAACCACCCAGGGGAAGGTACTACCATCCTGTGGTTGTAGGTTGGTTGAAAAAATACAAACACCCAGGAGCGGTATCTAACCATCCTGTGGTCTATTAGGTTAGTAGACAACAACCACCAGGGAGGTATACCGTCCTGTGGTTGTAGGGTTGGTAGACAAACAACCTACCCAGGGAGGTACTACCATTCTGTGGTAGTAGGTTGGTAGACAACAACCACCCAGGGGGTTCTACCGTTCCTGTGGTAGTAGGTTGGGTAGACGAAAACCACCCAGGGAGGTTACTACCGTCCTGTGGGTAGTAGGTTGGTAGAAAACAAACACCAGGGAGGTATACCCCATCCTCTTGGTAGTAGGTTGGTAGGAAACAACAACCACACTGGGAGGTACTACCATCCTGTAGGTAGCTTAAGGTCTGGAATAAAGACAAACAACCACCCAGGGATCGGTACTACCGTCCTGTGGTAGTAGGTTGGTAGACAACAGAACCACCCAGGGAGGTAACTACCGTCCTGTGGTAGTAGGTTGGTAGACAACAACCCACCAGGGAGGTACTACCGTCCTGTGGTAGTCTAGTAGGTTGGTAGTCAACAACCACCCAGGGCGGTTCTACCATCCTGTGGTAGTTGGTTGGCTAGACAACAACCAACCAGGAGGTAACTACCGTCCTGTGGTAGTAGGTTGGTAGGACAACCACACCAGGGACGCGTTCTACCCATCCTGTGTAGTAGGTTGGTAGACAACAACCACCCAGGGTGGTACTACCGTCCTGTGGTAGTAGGTTGGTAGACAAACAAACCACCAGGGAGGTACTACATCCTGGTGGTAGTAGGTTGGTAGACAAACAACCACCAGGAGGTACTACCGTCCTGTGGTAGTAGGTTGGTAGACAAACAACCACCCAGGGAGGTACCTACCGTTCCTGTGGGTAGTAGGCTTGGTAGACAAACATACCACCAGGGGTGGTACTACCATCCTGTCGGGTAGTAGGCTGGTAGACATCAAACCACCAGGGAGGTACTACCATCCTGTGGTAGTAGGTGGTTAGACAACAACACCCAGGGAGGTATCTACCATCCTGTGGTAGTAGGTTGGCCTGGACCAGGCAACACCCAGGGACCAGGTACTACCATCCTGTGGTAGTGGGTTGGTAGACAACAACCACCCGGAAGGTACTTCCGTCCTTGTTCGGTAGTAGAGTTGGTAGACAAAACACCCAGGAAGGGGTACTACCGTCCTGGTGGTAGTAGGTTGGTAGACAACAACCACACAGGTGAGGTACTACCATCCTCGTGGTAGTAGGTTGGTAGACAAACAACCACCCAGGACGGTACTTCCGTCCTGTGGTAGTAGCGTTGGTAGACAACAACCACCCAGGGGTTACTACCGTCCGTGGTAGTAGGTTGTTAGAACAACAACCAACCAGGGAGGTTCCTCACTGTCTGTCGGTAGTAGGTTTGTAGACAACAACCACCCAGGGAGGTACTACCGTCATGGGTAGTAGGTTAGGTAGTCAAAAACCACCCAGGGAGGTACTACCGTCCTGTGTGTAGTAGGTTGGTAGACAACAACCAGCCCAGAGGTAATACCTCCTCTGGTAGTTGGTTGGTAGACAACAAACACACCAGGGGAGGTACTACCATCTGTTGTAGTAGGTTAGTAGACATCATCCACCAGGAGGTACTACCGTCTGTGGGTAGTAGGTTGGTAGACATACAAGCCACCAGGCGAGGTACTACCATCCTTGTGAGTGTAGGTTGGTTGACAACCACCCAGGGTAGGTACTACCGTCCTGTTGGTAGTAGGGCTGGTAGACAAAACCACCCAGGGAGGTTCACTACCATCGTGGTAGTAGGTTTGGTTAGGACAACAACCACCAGGGAGGTACTATCGTCCTGTGGTAGTAGTTAGAGTAGGTTAGTATGACAACAAACCACCCAGGGACGGGTTACTACCATCCCCGTGGGATAGTAGGTTGGTAGACAAAACCACCCCAGGGAGGTACTACCATCTGTGGTAGTAGGTTGGTAGACAACAACCACCCAGGGAGGTATACCATCTGTGGTTGTAGGCTGGTAGACAAACAAACCACCAGGGAGGTAATATCCATCCTGTGGTAGTAGGTTGTGTAGACAACAACCACCCTGGGGAAGGTACTACCATCCTGTCGGTAGTAGGTTTAGTAGAAAAACAAACCAACAAGGACGGTACTACCATCCTGTGGTGTTGTTGGTAGTCAAACAACACCCAGGGAGGTACTACCCATCCTGTGGGTTAGTAGGTTGGTAGACAAAAACCACCCAGGGAGGTACTACCGTCCTGTGGTAGGAGTGGTTGGTAGTCAACAATCACCACAGGGCGGTACTACGTCCTGTGGTAGTAGGTTGGCTAGACAAACAACCCACCAGGAGGGTTCTTCCATCCTTTGGTAGTAGGTTGGTAGACAACTAACCACCCAGGGAGGTACTACCATCTGTGGTTGTATTGGTTGCGAGACAAACTCCACCCAGGACGGTACTACCGTCCTGTGGTAGTTGTTGGTTAGACAAAACCACCCAGGGAGGTATACCGTCTGTGGTCGTAGGTTGGTAGACAACAACCACCCAGGGGAAAATCTAGTTATTTCCCCCCCCCACATGCCACTCTGGTACTACCGTCCTGTGGTAGTGGTTGGTAGACAACATCCACCCCAGGGAGGTTTACTACCATCCTGTGGTAGTAGGTTGGTAGACAAAAAACACCAGGGATATGGTACTACGTCCTGTGGTAGTAGGTTGGTAGACAAACCTCACCCAGGGAAACCGGTTATACCATCCTGTGGTAGTCAGGTTGGTAGACAAATCCTCCCAGGGAAGGTACTACGTTCCTGTGGTAGTAGGTTGGTAGACAACAACACCCAGGGAGGTTACTACCTCTGTCTGTAGTCTGGTTGGTAAGACAACAACCAACCCAGGGTGGTACTAACCGTCCTGTGGTAAGTAGGTTGGTGACAACAACCAACCTACCAGGGAGGTACTACCGTCCATGTGTATGTTGGTTTGGTAGGTAGACAACAACCACCCAGGGACGGTACCTCACCATCCTGTGGTAGTAGGCAGGTAGACACATCCACCCTGGGAGGTACTACCATCCTGTGGTAGTAGGTTGGTAGCATAACAACACCCAGGGTCAGAGGTACTTCCATCCTGTGGTAGTAGGTTGGCAGACAGGCATACCATCCAGGGAGTACTACCATCATGTGGTAGTAGGTTGGTAGACAACAACCACCCAGGAAGGTACTTCCGTCCTGTCGGTTTAGTAGGTTGGTTGACAAGCATACCTTGGTGGTACTTCCGTCTGTGGGTAGAGTATGGTTGGAAGACAACAACCACCCAGGGATTTGGTTTACTACCTATTCTCCTGTGGTATGTAGGTTGGGTTAGCAACAATACACCCAGGGGATGGTTCTTAACGTCCTGTATGGCTTGGTAGGTTGGTAGAACAAGACAACCAACCAGGGAGATGGTACTAACAGTCCCTTGCGGTAGTAGGTATGGTTGCAACAACCACCTGGGATGGTACTACTGTCTGTGGGTACGTAGGTGTAGTAGACCAAAACACCCAGGAGATGGTAATAACCGTCCTGTGGTATGTAGGTTGGTAGACAGAACGAACCACCCAGGGAGGTAACTACAGTTGTGGTGTAGGTCTTGGTGACTACAACCACCCAGGGAGGTACTACCATCCTGTAGATAGGTTGGTACGCAACACAGTCCCACCAGGGTTCTCGGGTAACTACACATCCTGTGGGTAGTAGGTTAGTAGTAGACAACAACCCCAGGGATACGGTTCTACGTCCTGTTGGGTAGTATGGCTTGGTAGACAACAACCTCCCAGGAGGTACTTACCATCCTGTGGTAGTAGGTTGGGAGGACAATCCATCCCAGGGAGTGGTTCTACCGTCCCTCGTGGTAGTAGGCTGGTAGACAAAAACACCCAGGGAGGGTACTTCCATCGCTGTGGTAGTAGGTTGGTAGAAAACAACACACGGAGGTACTACAGTTGTGGTAGTAGGCTTTAGTAGATCAAAGCAACCCAGACTCCAGGGAGGAAGGTATACTACCATCCCTGTGGTAGTAGGTTGGTTGACACAAACCACCAGGGATGGTATACCTCCTGTGGTAGTTTGTTGGTATGTCAAAAAACCAAAAAGGGACTAGGTTACTTCCGTACTGTGGGAGGAGGTTGGTGACAAAACTCATCCGCAGGGAGGTTACTACCATCCTGTTTTGGTTAGTAGGTGAGTAGACAACACACCCAGGGCACGGTCTACCTCCTGTTGGTTAGTAGGTTGGTATTGACATCAACCAACCCAGGGAGTATGGTACTACATCCTGTGGTAGTAGGTTGGTAGACAACAACCACCCAGGTGAGAGGTAAATATCGTACTGTTTGGTAGTAGGTTGGTAGGTCAACACCACCCAGGGGGGGTACTAACAATCCTGTGGTAGGTAGTTAGGTTGGCAGACTACAACCACCCAGGGACGGTTTACCATCCTGTGGTAGTAGGTTGTAGACAACAACACCCAGGGACGGTAATACCATCACTGTGTTGTAGGTTGGTAGACATCAACCCACCCAGGGAGGTACTACCTTCCTGAAGGTAGTTGGTTAGTAGTACAACAAAACACCCCAGGGAAGGTACACCATCCTGTGGTAGTAGCGTTGGTAGAATACACCACCAGGGAGGTACTTCCATTCTGTCGGTAGTAGGTTGGTAAGACTAACAACCACCACAGGGAGTGTACTAACGTCCTGTGGTAGTAGGTTGGTAGACAACAACCACCAGGGAGGTACTATCCGTCTGTGGTAGTAGGTGGTTAGACAACAACCACCCAGGGAGGTAGCTTTCCCATACTCTGGTAGGGTGGTTGAAAACAATCCACCAGGGACGGTACTACCATCTGTGGTAGTAGGTTGGTTAGGGACAACAAACCACCCAGGGTAGGTAATACCTGTCATGTAGGGTAGTAGGTTGGTAGACAACTATAACCACCAGGGAGGGTACCTACAGTCTGTGGCAGTAGGGTGGTAGACAACAACCACCCAGGGAGGTGTTATACAGTCATGTCCAGGTAGTAGGTTGGTAGACACAACCACCCAGTGCGGAGGGTACATACCATCACTGTGGTAGCTAGGTTAGGTAGACAACAACCACCGCAGGGAGCGGGAGTCACATACCGTCCTGTGGTAGTAGGTTGGTAGAACCAACCACCCAGGGGAGGTACTACGTCCTGTGGTAGTAGGGGTTGGGTAGACAACAACCCACCCAGTGGAGGTAATAAGCCGTTCCGTGTGGTAGTAGGTTTGTAGACAAACAACCACCCAGGGAGGTGGCCACATACCTTCCTGTCGGTCAGTTGGTATGGTTGACAACATACCACACAGGGAGGTTACTACCGCCGTGTGGTTGTAGGTTGGTAGACAAACAGAGCACACCTCCTGGGAGGTTTACGCTACCGTCCTGTAGGTAGTTGGTTGTGTAGACTACAACCACCCAGGGAGCTAACTACCATCCTGTTTTGTAGTAGTAGGCTGGTAGCAACAACCACCCAGGGATCTGGTACTTACCATCCTGTAGGTAGTATGGTGGTTCGACATACAACAACCCAGGGAGGTACTACCATCTGTGGTAGTAGGTTGGCAGACAGCCATCACCAGGGGATTGCATCGGGTTACCTACCATCCTGTGGTAGTAGGTTGGTAGACACACAACTCCACCCAGGAACGGGTAATTCCGTCCTGTGGTAGTAGAGTTGGTAGGACATACACCCAAGGAGGGTAACGTACTCGGCCTGTTGGGTAGTAGGTGGGTTGACTAACAACCACCCAGGGAGGTTCTACCATCCTGTGGTTGTTAGGTTGGTAGGATCAACTCAGAACCAACACAGGGTGGTACTACCATCCTGTGGTAGTATGGTTGGTAGACAACAACCAACCAGAGGTGGTTGATACATCCTAAATTGGTTAGTAGGTGGTAGACTGCAACCACCCACGGCGAGGTTACTACCATGCCTGTGGTAGTAGGTGGAGTTTGACAAACACCCAGGGATGACTAACGGGTACTACCTCTGTCGGTAGTAGGTTTGGCAGACAGCAACACCACAGGGACAGAGTTACTACCTTACTGTGGTAGTAGGTGGGTAGACTACAACCAGAACAGGAGGTACTTCCGTCTGTGGTAGTAGGTTGGTAGTACAACCACCTCAGGAGGTACTACCGTCTCTGTGGTAGTAGGTTTGGTAGACAACAACCACCCAGGGGGAGGGTACTTCCTCATGTGGTTGTTAGGGTTTGGTAGACTACAGAACCACCCCAGGGACTGGTACGTAGCCATTCCTCTGTCTGTTAGTCAGTTGGTAGACGAACACCGTCCTACAAAGGGAGGGGTTCTTTATACCGTCTGTGTTTAGTAGGTGGTTGACAACAACGACCACCAGATAGGTTACTACCGTCCTGTGGTAGAGAGTTGGTAGACAACAACACTCCAGGGACGGTGTACTACCATCTCTGTGGTTGTAGGTAGGCGTAGACAACTGAAGCCACCCAGGGAAGGTAAATTACCGTCTGTCGGCTAGTAGGTTGGTAGACTGCAACCACCAGGGAGCGGTTACTACCATACTGTGGTTTAGTAGGTAAGTTGGTTGACAAACAATCCACCCAGGAGGTACTACCATTTCTGTAGGTAGTAAGGATTGCAGACCATGCTGAAACCACACAGGGAGGGTATACTATCCTGTGGGTAGTAGGTTGGTAGACAACAACACACCAGGGATAGGAGTAACTACCCATCCTCGTGGTAGTAGGTTGGTAGACAACCACCAAGGGGGAGGTACTACCGCCTGTGGTAGTAGGTTGGTAGACTAGATACAACCAACCAGAGGTGGTGCATTACCATCCTGTAGGTAGTAGGTTGGTAGTAACGAGCCACCCAGGGTAGGTACTACACCGTCCTGTGGCGTCAGTAGTGTTGGTAGACAAACAAACCAACCCACCAGCGGTACTATCCTCTGTGGTAGTAGGTTGAGTAAGACAACACCCACACAGGGAAGGAGCCTAGTGGTACCCTCCACCTGTCCTGCTGGTAGTAGGTTGCGTTGGACACCCTACACGCCCCAACGGCCTCGGAGGTAACTAGCACGTCCTGTGTGGTAGTAGGTTTGTTGACAACTAACACGCCACCACATGGGTAGCCGGTACTTCCATTCCTGTAGGTAGTAGGTTGGTAGACAACAACCACCCACGGGTTGGTACTTCAGTCCTGTGGTAGTAGGTTGGTAGAGACAAACTACGCACCCCGGAACCGAGTACTTCGTCGCTGTGGTAGTAGGTTGGTAGACAAAGCAACCACCCAGGGAGCGGTACTTACATCCTGTATTAGTAAATAGGTTGGTAGACAGCAACCACCCAGGGAGGTACTCCATCCTGTGGTAGTAGTGTTTGGTACGACAACATACAACCACCTGGGACGGGGTACTTACCGTCCTGTGGTTGTTGGTGGGTAGACAAACTATCCGCCCAAAGGGAGCGTACCACCGTCGGGGTCTTGGTAGTAGGTGGTTAGACAACAACACCCGAGGGGGTTAACTACCATCCTGTGGTAATAGGTGTGGTAAGACAGCAACCACACTTGGGAAGGTACTACCGTAATGTGGTACAGAGTAGGTTGGTAGACAAGCCACCGCCCAGGGAGGCTTTTCGAATCCTGTGGTAGTAGGTTGGTTGTAGTACTAGCAACCGCCGCAGGGAGGTAACTACGTCCTGCCAAGTGAGTGTAAAAACGGGAAGAAGCACTGTAATGAGATTCTACATTATTGGTGGATTGCTTGGTGTCCATTTTTTCTGTCTCATAAAACACTTGCAAGTTTGAGGTATGTCTTGCTACTTCTACGTTACACTTAGGTCAACACTACAACATTACATGTACAAGCATATATATACACAACCCTCTGGGTTTTCTCTATTTTCTTTCTAGGCAATGGCGAGTCCGTATGAAGGTATGGGGTAGGTTTAAAATTGTAGTGTTAGAGTGTTCAGCAGAACGTTTGTGGTTACAGGAAAGTGGTGGCGGGAGGGAAGAGGACACGGGATTTGGTGGAGTGATGATGTAAAGAGAGTAAGTATGGGAGAAAAAGTTAGTCTATATGAGAAGTTTTTACTAAAGTAGACGTGTATGACTAAGGAGGGAAGAGTAAATGGAGATAGAAGATGACAGTGTTAAGAGGAGTGGGTGTAAGGCAGTGTAAAAATGAGATGCGCATAAGTGAGAGAGTGGGTGAGATATTATCAACAATTTTGTTGAAAATACAGAAAAGAGTTTTGGCTGTCGAGTTTAACAAGTTAAGAAAAGGCCTTAGAGAACAAATGGATTTGTTAGTTAAAATTAGGAGAGGTGAGTTTATTAAAATGGAGAGGTTAGTAGGTATTGGGAGATGGAAGGAATATTTTGAGAAATTGTTGTAAAAATGTTGATGGAGAGTAGGGAAGCTGTGATTGATGTTCGTTGTGTATAGGACAAGGAGGAAGATAACATCTTGTAGGAGTGAGATAGAGCCAGTTGTGAGTGTGGGGAAGTTACGTGAGGTCAGTAGGTAAGAATGAAAGGGGGTAAGGCATCCGGGATTGATGGATAAAGACTAGAAATGTTTAAAAGGGGGTGTGGATATTTTTTTGGAGTGGTTGGTGCAATTATTAATAAAGTTGGGAAGAGGGGAAAGACCTAGGGTTTGGCAGAGAGCATGCAAGTTCCTTTGAAAAAGGCAAAGGGGAAAAAAAGGAGTGCAAAAATTATAGGGGATAATCTGTGAGTATCCCGTAAAGTGTATGGTGAGTTATTTTGAAAAATTAAGAGTAAACGAGAATGGAAGCAATGAACAAGGAGGCTTTAGGAAAAATAGGGGGGGTGGACCAGGGGGTTTAAGTGAAAAATTAAGTAACAGTATTTAATAAACTAAAAAGGGCTTTGTGGCATTTATGGATTTGGAAAAAGGGGTATGCAGGGTGGAAGGGGGGCAATGTGGCGAGTTGAAGTGTATGGTTGTAGGGGGTAGGGTTATGGAAGAGAAGAGTTTTTACAGGAATGAGGGTCAATTAAGGGATTAGAAAGAGGGAAATTATTTCCCCGTAAAAGTAGGCCTTTGACAAATTGTGATGTCACGTGTTTTTTTTAATAATTATAATGGGGTTTAAGAAAGAAAGCGGGTCTTGGGAAGAGGTGGAGTTTAAAAAATAAAGAATCACACACAAAGGGGAGGTTTTCCCGCTGCTCTTTTCTGTGGCACTGTGCTCTTGGGAGATTTTGAAGAAAGTTCAGAGGTTTGGGGGATGAATTTGGGGGGTATGAAAAGAAGGAAATTAAAGGTGAATACAAAAAAAGTAAAGTTAGAAGATAAAAAAAAATTGGGTGATAAAGATTGAATATAGATTGGGGGGAGAGAGTATGGAGGAGGTGAATTTTTCAGATTTTGGGAGTGGACGGTCAGCGAGGGGTCATGAAAGATAGTGAACAAGAATTGAAGGGGAAAAGATGAGGTGCACTTAGGAGTCTGTGGAGACAAAGAACTTGTCCTTGGGGGCAAAAGGGGAATGAGAAGAATTTTTTAACCAACGCCTTATATGGGTGTAAGCAGGGGTGATGAAGTTGCAGCGAAAAAGGGCCCTGGGCAATGGAGATGTCATGTCTGAGGGCAATTGTGGTGTGAATAAATGAAAGAATTCGTTTTTTGGAAAGTTAGGAGGAGGTGGGGGATTCCCAAAACTTTGTCCAGGGGGCGAGGAAGGGGTTGTTGAGGTGGTTGGGGACATGTAGAGAGAAGAGCAAAACAGAAGACTTCAAAGAGTGTATCATCGAGGGGAAGGAAGGCGGGGGGGGTCGGCCGGGAAAGGTTGGAGAGAGGGGGTAAAGGAGGTTTTTGTGCGGGGGGCTTGGACTTCCAGCGGGCATGCGTGGCGTGTTTGATGGGATGAAGGGAGAAATGGTTTTTAATATTGACGTGCTGTTGAGTGTGAGCAAAGTAACATTTATGAAGGGGTTTTAGGGAAACCGCAGGCCGGACTTGATCCGGGGATGGGGAATACAGTGCCTGACCTGAAGGGGGGGTGTTAATGTTTTCAGTTTTAAAAAAATGTAGTGTAAAGCCCCTTTTGGCCCAAACAGTGATGGATGAATGATGGGAAAGTTTTTTTTTTTTTCGGGCCACCCTGCCTTGGGGGAATCGGCCATGTGATAAAAAAAAAAAATAATTTTTTATTTTTGTTTTTTTTCCCTTACTCCATGGTGAAGTGGAACAGAATTTTTTCCTCCATAAGCCATGCGTGTTGTAAGAGGCGACTAAAATCCGGGAGAAAGGGGGTATAACCTCTTCTCCGTTATATTTCTAAATGTAAAAAAAGAAACTTTTGTTTTTTTCCTTTTTTGGGCCCCCCCCCCTCGTGGCCCCCCCTGCCTCGGGGGGCCACCCCACCTTGGGCCACCCCCCTCGGTGGGGGGGGGGACCCCGCCCCGGTGGGCCACCCCGCCTCGGGGGGCCCCCTGCCTCGGTGGGCCCCCCCCGCCTCGGGGGCCACCCTCCTCGTGGGGCCCCCCTGCCTCGGGGGCCTCCCGCCTCGTGGGCCACCCCCGGTGGGCCTCCCTGCCCCGTGGGCCTCCCTGCCTCGGTGGGCCACCCTGCCTCGGTGGGCCCCCTGCCTCGTGGGCCACCCCCTCGTGGGCCACCCTGCCTCGGTGGGCCACCCTGCCTCGGTGGGCCTCCCTGCCTCGGTGGGCCTCCCTGCCTCGGTGGGCCACCCTGCCTCGGTGGGCCTCCCTGCCTCGGTGGGCCACCCTGCCTCGGTGGGCCACCCTGCCTCGGTGGGCCACCCTGCCTCGGTGGGCCTCCCTGCCTCGGTGGGCCTCCCTGCCTCGGTGGGCCACCCTGCCTCGGTGGGCCTCCCTGCCTCGGTGGGCCACCCTGCCTCGGTGGGCCACCCTGCCTCGGTGGGCCACCCTGCCTCGGTGGGCCTCCCTGCCTCGGTGGGCCACCCTGCCTCGGTGGGCCTCCCTGCCTCGGTGGGCCACCCTGCCTCGTGGGCCTCCCTGCCTCGGTGGGCCACCCTGCCTCGGTGGGCCTCCCTGCCTCGGTGGGCCACCCTGCCTCGGTGGGCCTCCCTGCCTCGGTGGGCCACCCTGCCTCAGTGGGCCACCCTGCCTCAGTGGGCCACCCTGCCTCGGTGGGCCTCCCTGCCTCGGTGGACCACCCTGCCTCAGTGGGCCACCCTGCCTCGGTGGGATACGGCCGGTGCGTTGAAAGAAAGAAAGAAGTACAGTGGACCCCCGGTTAACGATTTTAATCCGTGCAAGAGGGCTCATCGTTATGCGAAATAATCGTTATGCGAATCAATTTTCCCCATAAGAAATAATGGAAATAAAATTAATCCGTGCAAGACGCCCAAAAGTATGAAAAAATTTTTTTTTTACCACATGAAATGTTAATTTTAATACACACAAACTGAAAAAGGCATGCACAATTACATGACACTTACTTTTATTGAAGATCTGGTGATGATTGATGGGATGGGAGGAGGGGAGAGCATTATCTTCTTACTGTTTAGAAGGGGAATCCCCTTCCATTAGGACTTGAGGTAGCAAGTCCTTTTCTGGGGTTACTTCCCTTCTTCTTTTAATGCCACTAGGACCAGCTTGAGAGTCACTGGACCTCTGTCGCACAACAAATCTGTCCATAGAGCTCTGTACCTCCCGTTCCTTCAAGACTTTCCTAAAATGGGCCATAACATTGTCATTGAAATAGTCACAAGCACGGCTTGCAACAGCTGTGTCAGGGTGATTTTCATCTATAAAGGTTTGCAGTTCAACCCACTCTGCACACATTTCCTTAATCTTTGAAGTAGGCACAATGGATTCCACAACTGGCATAGGCTTCTCAGGTTAGCCCCAAACCCTTCAAAATCTTTCTTAATTTCCATACTAATTCCCACCCTTTTTACCACAGGGTTGGCACTAGAAGCTTTCTTGGGGCCCATGGTCACTTATTTTCCACAAACAGCACCGAAAACACTGTAATAATACGAAATATTCCGAGTGTATGCTTGGATGTTACCGCGGAGGCTGGCTGGTAAACAATGGGACGGCCGGCACATGTGAGGGCACATTGGACGCGTCTCGGACGAAAATCGGTATGCGGGTTTTTAATCGGTATGCGGGGCAAAAATTTTGCGATAAAAGTAATCGTTATGCGGAAAAATCGCTATGCGATGCCATCGTTATGCGGGGGTCCACTGTACAGAATAGCTTCATAAAACAACTTACTATTTTCACAGGCAAGTGATGAAACTGTAAAGATTACTAGACAATATCTGGGGAATGGGAGGCAATTAAGTTCGATCTGAGGAAGGGTAAGGAAGCTCTGATTTCTCAGATCAAAATCCCTTTGTCAGCATCAAGGATCCTCCCCTTGAAAGGTATTATGTGTACAGTGGAACCTTGGTGTTCGAACATTATTGTTATAATCATGAGCGCTAAACCTGTAGGATTATACAGTGCATGTGGGGGGGGGATGGAAGGTATTCACACTTAATTCGGGGAACTGGAGCACAGATCTAATTCCCTAGATCAAGAGCCCCTCACCAGCGTCAAGGAACCTCCCTTGACGGGGGTGTTCGAACATACCGGAGTCTGAACAATTTTGTTCAGAAAAAGAGAAAAAAAACATTGCCCCGGTCTTTGAACGTTTTTCTGGAGTCCACTTATACAGCAGGTTAAGTTCCGAGCTACTGATGTAAAGTGATTTTCGCATTACAGCACAATAAGGCCTGACTTGTCTACACCATCATATAGTAAGTGAGCAACAGAGCTAGGCCCAAAAAATGCATAATATTAAGTGAGCAATAGAGCTAGGCCTAAAAAATGCATATACAGTACACACACTAAAAGATTTTCGTCCTTAGATTATAGTGAGTGGTGAATATACCTGGAGAGAATTCTGGGGGCCAACGCCCCTGCGGCCCGGTCTGTGACCAGGCCTCATGGTGGACCAAGGCCTGATCAACCAAGCTGTTACTGCTAGCTGCACACAGTCCAACATACGACCCAAAGCCTGGCTGGTCCGGTACTGACTTTAGGTGCCTGTCCAGTGCCTGCTTGAAGACAGCCAGGGGTCTACTGGACAGCCAGGGGTTTATTGGTAATCCCCCCTTATGTATGCTGGGAGGCAGCTGAACAGTCTTGGGCCCCTCACACTTATTGTGTTGTCTCTTATCATACTAGTAGCACTCCTGCTTTTCATTGGGGGGACATTGCATTGTCTGCCGAGTCTTTTGCTTTCATAGTGAGTGATTTTTGTGTGCAAGTTCGGTACTAGTCCCTCTAGGATTTTCCAAGTGTATATAATCATGTATCGCTCCCGCCTGCATTCCAGGGAATACAGGTTTAGGAACTTCAAGCGTTTCCCAGTAATTGAGGTGCTTTATCGCAGTTATGTGTGCCATGAGGGTTCTCTGTACATTTTCTAGGTCAGCAATTTCACCTGCCTTGAAATGTGCTGTTAGTGTGCAGCAATATTCTGATTGTAAGAAATCTGAATAAATGAAGAATGGGTACAACTGTGAACTGCTGTATTAGCGAAATGCTGTAAAGGAAAGGGCTGTAAAACGGGGCCTGCCTGTATATATTTACTGTTTGGAGTGGCATCTAAATGGTAGTATTTATGTACCTCTGGCAAGGCAGTAATAGAGTGAATGATGGTGAAAGTGTTTCTTTGTCGGGTCGCCGTGCCTTAGCGGGAGATGGCCAGTGTGTAACTTTACCCAGGTACAAGCACACATAAGTACAATAAGTGTAAGTTTACCCAGGTACAAGTACACATAAGTACAAATATCATACATAGTGTAAATTATCCTCCAGGATAACTCAAAAAGGTCAAAGTGGTTAATTCCATTGACGTCCTTGAAAAAAAAATCTTATCAACAAAAGAAGCTTTTTTTTACCTCTTGGATGTTAGTTCACATTTCGGAAAGTTCGTAACTGGGGAAGTATGAGCATAACATCGACTCCCATCACTGCAGTGGAACACCGAGCCAGAGGAAACTCTTGCTAGATTCCTGACACATGTTGCACCCAGCCATCTGCAACTTGCAACTTGCATGTTCTGTAAAAAATATAATCATTACTTCTAATTACTGTATTATTATTATTGCAATCATAACTAAGCTACAAACCTACAAGGGTCATATAGCACTCAAAGGCTGGATATAACTATTTCTTTTCTGAAGTGTACAAAGTGTCGTTTACGTGTAATAAAATACAGTGGTCCCTCAATAATCGTCCGGCGTGAAAGTCGTCCATTTCGGAAATAGTCCTGTTTTTTCGTCAAAATACTGGCTCGCAAATGGTCCGGTAACTCGCTAATAGTCCTTCGTCCCGGAGGCGTACTCACGCTCTGAGCCACCTCAGCCTTTCCTTCCCAGCCAGTGTGCCATTGTTTACCAGTGAGCGATGGTCCCCTCACGTGCTCCAGCGAAATATTTCATAATATTCCATTTATTTTAGTGCTTGCAAGTTATTTAAGTGCTAAATAAGCTACCATGGCTCCAAAGAAAGCTCCTAGTGCCAAGCCTTTGGTAAAGAAGGTGAGAAATACGACTGAATTTAAGAAAAACATCATTGAACAATATGATAGTGGCGTACGTGTGGGCGAACTGGCCAGGATGTATAACAAATCCCGTACAACCATATCTTCCATCATAGCCAAGAAAAAGGAAATCAAGGATGTTGTTGTTGCAAAGGGGGTGAATATGCTGACAAAAATGAGATCACCAGCACTTGAAGATGTTGAGAAGTTATTATTGGTGTGGATAAATGAGAAACAATTAGCAGGAGATAGTCTTATGACATCGCTTATTTGTGAAAAGGCTAGGCAGTTGCATGAGAAACAGAGAAGAGAAGTAACCCCAGAAAAGCAATTGGTACCCGAGGTGTTGATGGAAGGGGATTCCCCTTCCAAACAGTAATTCATCCAATCAGTCTCATTCTCCAGTCTTCCATACACAAAGAAGAATCGCCAATAAAGGTAAGTGTTATTCTGTTAATGTTTAATTCATCATGTCCCATTGTATTGTTTATCTACTACATCTATATTTAATGTAAAAAAAATTTTTTGTTTTAATACTTCTGGGTGTCAGGAACGGATTAATTGAATTTACATTATTTCTTATGGGGAAAATTGATTAGTAAATTGTCCATTTCGATAATAGTCCCACTTCTAGGAACGGATTATGGACGATAATTGAGGGACCACTGTACTGTTAAGCATAAAAGAAACCCACTACGATGCTGTGTATTTTGGGCAGACTAATCCTGATGCTTACACACTACTTAAGCACTTGACATAGCTTATTAAGTTTTTCTTATATGTTCAAAATGTTGTTAAACCCATATGGGTCTTATAGTGCCTGGAGGGATGGGAGGCATTCAGGTTCAACCCAACAAAGGGGTGCACAGGGCCAATTCCTTGGCATCAAGGACCGTCCCCCCAGAGGGTGAGGCACCACATGATACGCAAAATGGTGAAAATACTATTGCCTTCCGGCAGGTGGATGATGTTTTGGTCCATGGCCTGGCTGGCAAAGCTCTTGCTTCACACATGGAGGGCCCGGGTTGAATTCCCTGAAGGGTGGAAACAATTCGACGTGTTTCCTTACACCTGTTGTCCTGTTCACCTAGCAGCAAGTAGGTACCTGGGTGTTAGTTGACTGGTGTGAGTCACACCCTGGGGGACAAGACTGAGGACCACAATGGAAATAAGACAGACAGTCAGCGATGACGCACTGACTTTCTTGGATTATCCTGGGTGGCTAACCCTCCGGGGTTAAAAATCTGAACAAAATCAGGACCATTGTTAAATCAACTGTGACTTGACGATGGTCCGCAACGGACCAATTTTGGTCCAGAATCAGGGGGGGCTCTTAATAATAATAGCAAATTTTACACGTAATAAAATACTGTTAAGTTAAAAAAAAAAGACCAGCATGACGTGACGGTAAACATAATGACGCTTGTGGTTACACCCCCAGGGCGGCGCTGTACGACCCTTAGGGGTTTAGCGCTTAATGATAATAACTGTGGCTACACCCACAGGGCAGCGCTGTACGACCCTTAGGGGTTTAGCGCTTACTTATGATAATAATAACTGTGGCTACACCCACAGGGCAGCGCTGTACGACCCTTAAGGGTTTAGCGCTTAATGATAACAACTGTGGCTACACCCCCAGCGCAACGCTGTATGACCCTTAGGGGTTTAGCGCTTACTTATGATAATAATAACTGTGGCTACACCCACAGGGCAGCACTGTATGACCCTTAAGGGTTTAGCGCTTACTTATGATAATAATAACTGTGGCTACACCCACAGGGCAGCGCTGTATGACCCTTAAGGGTTTAGCGCTTACTTATGATAATAATAACTGTGGCTACACCCTCAGGGCAACGCTGTATGACCCTTAGGGGTTTAGCGCTTAGTTATGATGATAATAATAACTGTGGCTACACCCACAGGGCAGCGCTGTACGACCCTTAAGGGTTTAGCGCTTAATGATAACAACTGTGGCTACACCCCCAGCGCAATGCTGTATGACCCTTAGGGGTTTAGCGCTTACTTATGATAATAATAACTGTGGCTACACCCACAGGGCAGCACTGTATGACCCTTAAGGGTTTAGCGCTTACTTATGATAATAATAACTGTGGCTACACCCTCAGGGCAGCGCTGTATGACCCTTAAGGGTTTAGCGCTTACTTATGATAATAATAACTGTGGCTACACCCACAGGGGCCATAAACCAGGGGGGGGGGAGGCACTGAGGATAAGATTTGATCCAAGGGAAGGATAAATCCACCTCCACGGATCAAGAGCCCCCTTGAGGGAGGTCACTAAAAAAAAGTCTAAAACTACAAAAAAAAAATATAGGCCTTAAAAACCTGTAAAGAAAATTTGTTAAATTATTATATAGGCAGAACATTATTATTATTATTATTATTAAGGGAAAGCGCTAAACCCGGAGGATTATACAACATATAGGCAGAAGTCAAAAAATAATAGATAATATTAAGATGACATGATCCTAGACCAGATTATTATTATAATCAAAAAGAAGCACTAAACCACAAGGGGTATACAGCGCTGACTAGACAAGATAACATTGATAACTGATAAAATTCTTGCCAAGACTCCTTCAGATACGTCTTTAAGCTTCTTCTTCTTCTTCAGGAAGTCTGTCTATCACGTCTTCTCCTTCAGGATATGTCTATCTGGACTCCTCTTCTTCAGGAGACGTGTCTATCAAGGCTCCTCTTCTTCAGGACACTTGTAATTTACTTATTTTCTTCTCCTGAAGGAGACTGCCTTCTGCAGCGACTTCTTCTTCTCGGGTTTATAAAGGCCATTAACGGCTTATTTATAAGCTGTCAGGAGCCCTTATAAACCCAGGAGTAGATTTAAGATATAATTTTGTTGGGATTTTTAACCTCGGAGGGTTAGATAGCTAGGATAACCCAGGGTTAGGGAGGGTTAGCTAGCTAGGATAACCCAGGGTTAGGGAGGGTTAGATAGCTAGGATAACCCAGGGTTAGGGAGGGTTAGCCAGCTAGGATAACCCAGGGTAGGGAGGGTTAGCCAGCCAGGATAACCCAGGGTTAGCCAGCCAGGATAACCCAGGGTAGGGAGGGTTAGCCAGCCAGGATAACCCAGGGTAGGGAGGGTTAGCCAGCCAGGATAACCCAAGGTAGGGTGGGTTAGCCAGCCAGGATAATCCAGGGTAGGGAGGGTTAGCCAGCCAGGATAACCCAGGGTAGGGAATGTTAGCCAGCCAGGATAACCCAGGGTAGGGAGGGTTAACCAACCAGGATAACCCAGGGTAGGGAGGGTTAGCCAGCCAGGATAACCTAGGGTAGGGAAGGTTAGCCAGCCAGGATAACCCAGGGTAGGGAAGGTTAGCTAGCTAGGATAACCCAGGGTTAGGGAGGGTTAGCCAGCTAGGATAACCCAGGGTAGGGAGGGTTAACCAGCTAGGATAACCCAGGGTTAGGGAGGGTTAACCAGCTAGGATAACCCAGGGTAGGGAGGGTTAGCCAGCCAGGATAACCCAGGGTAGGGAGGGTTAGCCAGCCAGGATAACCCAGGGTAGGGAGGGTTAGCCAGCCAGGATAACCCTTTGTAGGGAGGGTTAGCCATCCAGGATAACCCAGGGTAGAGAGGGTTAGCCAGCCAGGATAACCCGGGGTAGGGAAGGTTAGCCAGCCAGGATAACCCAGGGTAGGGAAGGTTAGCCAGCCAGGATAACCCAGGGTAGGGAAAGTTAGCCAGCCAGGATAACCCAGGGTAGGGAAGGTTAGCCAGCCAGGATAACCCAGGGTAGGGAGGGTTAGCCAGCCAGGATAACCCAGGGTAGGGTGGGTTAGCCAGCCAGGATAACCCAGGGTAGGGAGGGTTAGCCATCCAGGATAACCCAGGGTAGGGAGGGTTAGCCACTTAGGATAATCCAAGAAAATCAATGTCATCGAGGACTGTCTGTCTTATTTCCATTGTGGTCCTTCAATCTTATCTCCCACACCAGTCTACTAACACGCAGGTACCTACTTGCTAGGTGAACAGGACAACAGGTGTAAGGAAACGCGTCGATTGTTTCTACCCCTGCTGGGAATCGAACCCGGACACTCAGCGTGTGAAGCGAAAGCTTTGCCAGCCAGGTCACGGGGCCCCGTTTAGGCACAGTTACGCATAAGTGCAGTTATTATATAGTGTAAATTACCCAGAGTAACTCAAAAGTCAAAGTGACTTATTTATATTCGTGTATAAGCCTCTGTAGGCACAAGAACACATCAGTACACTTACAGTTGCCCGTGGCCTTGTGGCTGAAGCTCTCGTTCCACAAGGTGAGTGTCCGGGTTCGATTCCCGGTAGGGATAGAAACATTGGGCGTGATTCCTTACACCGGTTGTCTATGTTCCCCATCAGTAAAATAGGTACCTGGGTGTTAGTGGACTGATGTGGGTCGCATCTGGAGTTTACCTGGAAACAAAACTGACCTAATTTGCAGGTAATGCTCTGCATAACAAGGGAGACAGTAATGGTGAAGCTGGAGGTGCTGTCCTGGGAGACAGTAATGGTGAAGCTGGAGGTGCTGTCCTGGGAGACAGAAATGGTGAAGCTGGAGATACTGTCCTGGGAGACAGAAATGGTGAAGCTGGAGGTGCTGTCCTGGGAGACAGAAATGGTGAACCTGGAGATACTGTCCTGGGAGACAGTAATGGTGAAGCTGGAGGTGCTGTCCTGGGAGACAGAAATGGTGAAGCTGGAGATACTGTCCTGGGAGACAGAAATGGTGAAGCTGGAGATATTGTCCAGGGAGTCGGGAATTATACGCAGGAAGGAATACATATAAATGACCTCATAGGGGACAGGAGCCATAGTAGGGAAACAAGTGTAGTCAAAGATAAGATAAAACCAATATTGCAAACTAGAAATACCGCAGGAAATAGCAAACAAGAGGACTCCAATAGCAATAGTGAGGATAAATTACCAAAAACAACTGGTGGGAGCTCCATTGTTGGTGCTAGGGAGGATAGAAGTAAGACAGGGAAACATGCACCAACAGGGAATACAGTCACAGAAACCCAAGGCAAGCGGAAACCAAGCCTGTGCACATACTATGCACTTGGTATCTGCTGGCATGGGAAATCTGAAAAACAGATGGGACATGCAACTATGACCACCCTAGAAAATGCCATGCCCATATGAAAACAGGAAAATGCAAACTCCCTTCCTGTAAGCTTTTTCACCCTGAAATGTGTACCTCTTCAGTACAGGAAAGACTGTGCTATAACTTAAATTGCCAGGCATACCATCTAAAGGGGACAAAAAGATACAAAACATCCAGGCCAGGGGAAAACCTGGGTAGCCACAGCCACTCAAGAGGGAGAGGTTTTTTAGTGCCAGGAAGGAAAAAAAACTGGCAGGAAATGGCAGAAATCGTACACCAAATCCAGTCATTCCTGGAGTGGAACCACAGTCGATGGCCTCCACTCCAAACCAACAGATACAGATACTAATGCCGGAAAAAAAAATCCCCCCCAGTACCAACAATACCACCAGTCCGATAACATTCTTCTTTGCAAATATACAGGGTCTAAAGCCAGCTACAAACAACAAAATACCTTTCATCCGTGGACTGCTTGCAGAGGCAAAGGCAATGTTCGCGGCTTTCACTGAGACCCACATAAAGGATCACTTGGACAACGAAGTATGGATCCCAGGTTACAACCTATACAGATGTGACAGAGTGAACAGGCAAAAGGGGGGGGTTGGCCTGTACATTGCAGAGTCACTTGTTTGCACAGAACTGCTTAATGCCTCAAATGACGTAGTGGAAGTTTTAGCAGTAAAGGTCGAGAACCAAAAACCTAGTCATTGTGGTAGTCTACAAGCCTCCGGATGCAACATCCCAGCAATTCCAGGAACAGCTGTTAAAAATTGACCACTGTCTGGAAAATCTTCCAGCTCCTGCACCCAACATCTTGCTCCTGGGGGATTTCAACTTAAGGCACCTAAAATGGAGGAATATAGCAAATAATATTGTTGCAGAAATAACACCAGGAGGCAGCTCTGATGAAAACTCACACTCACACGAGCTTTTAAATCTCTGCACAAAATTCAATTTAAACCAGCAAATAATAGAGCCTACAAGACTGGAGAATACACTAGACCTCATCTTCACTAACAATGATGATCTGATAAGAAATGTCACCATATCAAAAACAATATACTCAGATCACAACATAATTGAGGTTCAGACATGTATGCATGGAGCCCCAGACCGACAAAATGAGACTAGTCATGAGGGAGCATTCACCAAATTCAACTTCAATAACAAAAACATAAAGTGGGACCAAGTAAACCAAGTCCTAACCGATATAAGCTGGGAAGATATACTAAGCAACACAGACCCAAACTTATGCCTAGAACAGATTAACTCGGTGGCACTCGATGTATGCACAAGGCTTATTCCTCTAAGAAAAAGGAGGAGTAGATGTAAAATAGAAAGAGACAGGCGCTCCCTTTACAGGCGACGGAAAAGAATAACAGAGCGGCTAAAAGAGGTCAATATATCTGAAATGCGCAGGGAGACACTGGTCAGAGAAATAGCAAGCATCGAACTTAAGCTAAAAGAATCCTTTAGGAGTCAGGAATCGCGGGAAGAACTAAAAGCCATAAATGAAATCGAAAGAAACCCAAGTATTTCTTCTCCTATGCCAAATCAAAATCGAGAACAACGTCCAGTATTGGGCCCCTACTTAAACAAGATGGGTCCTACACAGATGACAGCAAGGAAATGAGTGAGCTACTCAAGTCCCAATATGACTCAGTTTTTAGCAAGCCGCTAACCAGACTGAGAGTCGAAGACCAAAATGAATTTTTTATGAGAGAGCCACAAAATTTGACTAACACAAGCCTATCCGATGTTATCCTGACGCCAAATGACTTCGAACAGGCGATAAATGACATGCCCATGCACTCTGCCCCAGGGCCAGACTCATGGAACTCTGTGTTCATCAAGAACTGCAAGAAGCCCCTATCACGAGCCTTTTCCATCCTATGGAGAGGGAGCATGGACACGGGGGTCGTCCCTCAGTTACTAAAAACAACAGACATAGCCCCACTCCACAAAGGGGGCAGTAAAGCAACAGCAAAGAACTACAGACCAATAGCACTAACATCCCATATCATAAAAATCTTTGAAAGGGTCCTAAGAAGCAAGATCACCACCCATCTAGAAACCCATCAGTTACACAACCCAGGGCAACATGGGTTTAGAACAGGTCGCTCCTGTCTGTCTCAACTACTGGATCACTACGACAAGGTCCTAAATGCACTAGAAGACAAAAAGAATGCAGATGTAATATATACAGACTTTGCAAAAGCCTTCGACAAGTGTGACCATGGCGTAATAGCGCACAAAATGCGCGCTAAAGGAATAACAGGAAAAGTCGGTCGATGGATCTATAATTTCCTCACTAACAGAACACAGAGAGTAGTCGTCAACAGAGTAAAGTCCGAGGCAGCTACGGTGAAAAGCTCTGTCCCACAAGGCACAGTACTAGCTCCCATCTTGTTCCTCATCCTCATATCCGACATAGACAAGGATGTCAGCCACAGCACCGTGTCTTCCTTTGCAGATGACACCCGAATCTGCATGACAGTGTCTTCCATTGCAGACACTGCAAGGCTCCAGGCGGACATCAACCAAATCTTTCAGTGGGCTGCAGAAAACAATATGAAGTTCAACGATGAGAAATTTCAATTACTCAGATATGGTAAACATGAGGAAATTAAATCTTCATCAGAGTACAAAACAAATTCTGGCCACAAAATAGAGCGAAACACCAACGTCAAAGACCTAGGAGTGATTATGTCGGAGGATCTCACCTTCAAGGACCATAACATTGTATCAATCGCATCTGCTAGAAAAATGACAGGATGGATAATGAGAACCTTCAAAACTAGGGAGGCCAAGCCCATGATGACACTCTTCAGGTCACTTGTTCTATCTAGGCTGGAATATTGCTGCACTCTAACAGCACCTTTCAAGGCAGGTGAAATTGCCGACCTAGAAAATGTACAGAGAACTTTCACGGCGCGCATAACGGAGATAAAACACCTCAATTACTGGGAGCGCTTGAGGTTTCTAAACCTGTATTCCCTGGAACGCAGGAGGGAGAGATACATGATTATATACACCTGGAAAATCCTAGAGGGACTAGTACCAAACTTGCACACGAAAATCACTCACTACGAAAGCAAAAGACTTGGCAGACGATGCACCATCCCCCCAATGAAAAGCAGGGGTGTCACTAGCACGTTAAGAGACCATACAATAAGTGTCAGGGGCCCGAGACTGTTCAACTGCCTCCCAGCACACATAAGGGGGATTACCAACAGACCCCTGGCAGTCTTCAAGCTGGCACTGGACAAGCACCTAAAGACAGTTCCTGATCAGCCGGGCTGTGGCTCGTACGTTGGTTTGCGTGCAGCCAGCAGCAACAGCCTGGTTGATCAGGCGCTGATCCACCAGGAGGCCTGGTCACAGACCGGGCCGCGGGGGCGTTGACCCCCGAAACTCTCTCCAGGTAAACTCCAGGACTTTCTATATATTAGTATGTAATTGATGTCAGCTATGGTCGTATACCTTGTACATGTACTTGTAGAAATAAAGATATTGGTTTTTATTGTTACTTAGAAAGTACACCTGGAAATAAGTCACTTTGACTGACTTTACTCGAGTCATCCTGGAAGGTAATCTACACATAACATACAGTTACACGTAACTGTGTGTGTACCTGAATAAGCTTATTAACGAAAAGCTTCTAAAAATATCTACTTGTATGACGACCAACAAACTCACTCTTAATATAGACAAAACCTACTTCATGGTGTTTGAAACGAAACCTTCGAAGGCCCTAAAATCTGGAATACCCTACCTGAGAACTCTAGAACTGCAGACACATTCATCACCTTCAAAACTACCATTAGAAAACATCTGATCTCCCTGATACACCCCGTCAACTAACTACACGAATACCACCTGGTGGTTCACACTTACACTCACTCATTCATTTGACCATAAACAGAAATATTAATCTCAATCTTAAAATAATGAATCCTATGATACTCCAATACTGAAACTATGTACTGTGCCAAAACAAAAGCATTCACATTGCTAAACTCACAAACTAGTATTTAGTCACTTAGCCATAATACCAACTTACCTCATAATTTGTAATATTTTAAAATTAAGAATTAAACTAAGTCTGCCCGAAATGCCTAGCCATGCTAGGTGTTCTAGTGGTACACTCTGTAATGCCTAGCCATGCTAGGTGTTCTAGTGGTACACTCTGTAATGCCTAGCCATGCTAGGTGTTCTAGTGGTACACTCTGTAATCATTATTTTACTACATGTAAACCACACAATAACCAAATTCTGTAAACTCAACATTGTAATCCTTATAGAGAATAAACTTCGAATTGAATTGAATGCAACTTAACATACTGATTATTAATGGTCCCCCATTACAAGACCCACTGAAGGCAGATTTTTAGTCTCCACCTGGACTGCAACCCTAAATATCATTCCCACATCCAACAGTAGGCATCCTTTTCAGGATACGATACTAAAAAGCCACAAATTAGGTCAGTTTTGTCCCAGGATGTGACCCACACCAGTCGACTAACACCCAGGATGTGACCCACACCAGTCGACTAACACCCAGGTACCTTTTTTACTACTAGGTGAACAGGGACAGCAGGAGTAAGGTGACTAACATCCAGGTACCTATTTTACTGCTAGGTGAACAGAGACAGGAGATGTAAGCGGAGTAATACCCAGGTACTTACTGCTAGGTGAACAGTGATAGCAGATGTCTTAGGGAAACACGTACCTGAGATCGAACCACGGACCTCAATGTTTGTACAGAGGTGGATGACGTTTGATTGTTCATGCAGAAAACCCATAGTCATGTAGAACATTTCTGGCAAAGATTTTCCAGTGCCAAGAAAACAGGAGCAAACAGTTCCCATTTAGTTCAGGCGGACCCTAGCGCTGAAGAGAGGGACTCCTTCACTCTTGCCTGAGTACAGCGTCCGGCTTCCCATTAAAACCGTTAAATATGTCCGCGGAGAGGGCAAACGAAGCCTAAGGATGAAAAATTACTCTCCAGTCAAGTGACAGCGGACAGTATTGTATACCAGTCCACTGTACCTAAGTTATTCCAGAAAGGTATCCCAGTATTGTATAACACCAGTCCACTGTACCTCAGGTATCCCTGTATTTCATAACCCCAGTCCACTGTACCTCAGTGATCCCAAAAGTTCACAGGCCAGTGTGCTAACCACTGTACCAGCTGGCTCTCATAGGATTCACCCAACTATGTATATTTCTATACACTATAGGGAGGTTAGCATGGGCCACCACTGTAACCACACATGCACCTTTTTTTTACAGACGAATCCCACACTAGCTTAGCTGTGTCGTACTCTAGCTCAAGGCCCCTCAAAGTCTCTATCCATTCTGTGATTTGTGAGATGTATATAGCTTTGAACCTGAACGATATTAACTCGACATGGATTCGATACATTGTCTAGCAAAGGTCCAAGTGGGCGCACGTGTCGAGTGGGGTTCCACAAGGGCCAGTCCTGGGTTCGATGCTATTTCTTGTACATGTGAATGATATGATTCAAAATTTACATAAATATTTGACACTGGGAGGAAAATGATATTGCAAATATCTCATAAATTTGCTTTTATTGTAAGGTACATCAGGAAACAAAGACCAAACACACAGACAAACACAGACAAGGAGCAAATTTCGTGTAAAAACAACACAGACACACACACACCTCGGGGCCAGGAGCTATGGCTCAACCCCCGCAACACAGTACACACAGCAGAGTCGTCCTGGGCCAGATTAACATCTCATTAGCATAAAAAATAATTTGTAAAGGCCTATAACACACAGATAATCATTTACACAACTCATTTACGATTGCTAATCATCCCCAATCCTTAAATAATAATAATGCCCCACTGGGAATATACAGAGTGGAAATGCCCACTACATTTCGCCCACTCACTGGGCACTGGCAGATTTAAACCCACTGCAAAAGGGACATGTGTCGAAATTGCCAAATATCTGCTGAAGAAGCCTATGGAGGGGGGTGTTTAAGGCATTTACTAAGATGTTTCGCCCGCCAGAGCCCCCTGGAAGGGCAAAACATGTCGATAAACGCCTTAAAACAGGGGAAACAGGTGCTGCTCTGACCCCCTGGCTTTAAAATAAATGTTTCGCCCTTTTCGCTTCAGTGACAGCTGGTTTCACCTCGGTGACTGCTCGTCTCGCTCGTCTACAACTCTATTACTAAATCAGTTTTTTCTGATATCTTCTTCTAAATCTAATTGATTATTAGAGGATAACAAAATCTAAGTTAGCCTCGTTTTGCACTTGTTCTTCTCAGGTAAGTGTTCACACACGCACACACACACACACACACACACACACACACACACACTAGGACTCGACCCCTGCAACCACAAATAGGTGAGTACACACACACACACACACACACACACACACACACACACACACAGGAGCTGTGACTTGAACCCCCCGCACCCACATATAGGTCAGTACAGTTGCTTATCGTTGTCTTTCGGGTTTAGCACTTTTCATCCTCTGAAAAAAATGAAAAAAATATGATATAAATTATTCATAAAAATAATAATAATAATAATAATAATAATAATAATAATATTAATAATAATAATAATAATAATAATAATTACAAAAACAGCATTCAGAAATCTTAACATGGAATCCCTCAGGATAACAACTAACTGTACACCAGGATTGATCCCGAGTCCACCCATTGACATCCAGAGGTGCTAGCCAAGGAAGCTCCAGGGGAGCCACGATCACTGCGTAGAAAATATCCAGAGGCTTCGAGCTTAGCGTACATGTGAAAGACATGTTTAAAACGAGTGTGATGGCTATGGGGGGTCTGGAAAGGCATCTACAGGTGGCTGTATCTCGCTGATCTCTGATTACACCGTCTACGAGTTCCCGGTAACCGGTAGCTGGTAACCGGTCCACGGCTCTTACCGGTTGGGGTGCGTTTACACCTGCCGTCGTAGCTGTATTCCATTGATCTTTCAATTACATAGTCCCAACTAGTCCACGGTAACCGGTAACCGGTCCAAGATACTTACCGGTTACCTCCTATTGTCGTAGCTGTATTCCATTGACCTTTTAATTACGTTTACGTTTAATTACTGTTTACATTAATGTTTTATCACTGATTTCATCATTGCTTAGTTAATCTTAAGTTAATTTTAAGCCAGCCCGTAATGCTATGCATAGTATAAGTGGCTTTGGCATGCTGCTCTTATCTGTATTTTTTGTACCTCTGTATGTGTGCTCAAATTGGAAATAAATAAATAAATAATAAAAAATAAACGTAGTAGCTACTAGTCCACGGTAACCGGTAACCGGTCCACGGTACTTACAAGTTACCTCTTATTGTCGTAGCTATATCCCATTGACCTTTTAATTACGTAGTACATAATAGTCCACGGTAACCGGTAACCGGTCCGCAGTACTTACCTGTTGGGGTGCGTTCACACCTCCTGTTGTCGTAGCTATAGAGGAGATCTTGTGGACAATGTCTCTTGAAGATCTTCCATTCGTTGACGTCTCTGAAGCACTCGAAGTAATTCCTACAGAGCTCCTTCCTCTCCTGTGAGAGATGAAGAAGATGCTGGGTGAGTGTGAGAAGGAGGAGGAGGAGGAGGAGGAGGAGGAGGAGGAGGAGGAGGAGGAGGAGGAGGAGAAGGAGGACAAGAAAGGAAAAGGAAGAGGAGGAGGCCTTTAATCAGGAGCCCCTCTTCAGACGACATGACTGGAGTGGAAACCAGGCAGTGAGCCTATACATCGTAAACACAAGAAAAGTAGACGGTTTGAGCCTTAATTTTGGACCACGTTTCGCTCACGAATGAGAGAAACGTCTATAATAAAGGAGTGATCTGCAGCACATGTCTTAACACTAACACATTATATAATATATATATATATATATATTTTATATATATATATATATATATATATATATATATATATATATATATATATATATATATATATGTCGTGCCGAATATGTAAAACTGGTCAATTAGCAAGAACTCTTTTAAAATTAAGTCCTTTCTAAAATTTTCTCTTATATGTTTAAAGATATATTTTTTCATTAATGATAATGTAAAAAATTTTAATTTTCCACCAAAAGAATCTTAGAAAACTTACCTAACCTTATTATAACAAGAACAATTTATTTTAGCCTAACCCAACTAAATATAGTTTAGATTTGTTTACAATAATTTAATACTAAACAAACACAGTGAAATATGTTTTTTTCGTTAGGTTCAGAATGATTTTGGCGAAATTATTGCATACACAAATTTTCACTTGTCCTATATGGCAAGATGAACGTTGATATTTAAGCCAAGATCCCAAGTTCTGCCTATTCATCACGACACACACACACACACACACACACACGGGGCCAGGAGCTGAGTCTCGACCCCTGCAACCACAATTAGGTGAGTACACACACACACACATATATATATTATTTTATATATATATATAATATATATTATATATATATATATATACAATTCTTCCAGGGATCGAACCTCGGCCCCTCAGAGCGCGAGTCGAGTCCACTACCAACTGAGTCACTCAACTCCTTATACACCCCTCACCCACCTCACTTCAGCACCAAACCACCTAACCTACTTTAGCACCCACCTAACCCTCCCCTACCACCTGATCCAACAAGTACCTAATAGACTGTCTATCACAAGAACGTAGTCGACTTTTTTTCTGAATCATCTGTCACCCTGTCTACACCAAAGCAATTTATAGAAACAGTCGCTGGATAATTCCTAAATCAGGACGCTACGTCTGCTAGGTGATGACAGGAACGTCAGGTAATAGGTAACTTACATCTCAGGTAAGAAGTAACCTGTATCACAGGTTACAGGTGCGTTGAACGAGTACCAGGGCTCAGGGTAGCAATTTACTCCTGAGAAACCGTGTATTGCGTCTCCTAACCCTCCAGCAAGATGGTTGGGGCTTCCTACTTGAGTAACAGTGCTTCAGTAACACTTGGAAGCCTCCAGGAAGTCTCACTACTGCTACTGATGTAACAGTGCGTCAGTAGCACACAGAAGCCTCCAGGAAGGCTCACAACCTCCGCCACTGAGGTAACAGTGCGTCAGTAACACACAGAAGCCTCCAGGAAGGTTCACAACCTCTGCCACTGAGGTAACAGTGCGTCAGTAACACACAGAAGCCTCCAGGAAGGCTCACAACCTCCGCCACTGAGGTAACAGTGCGTCAGTAACACACAGAAGCCTCCAGGAAGGCTCACAACCTCTGCCCCATGAGGTAACAGTGCGTCAGTAACACACAGAAGCCTCCAGGAAGGCTCACAACCTCTGCCACTGAGGTAACAGTGCGTCAGTAGCACACAGAAGCCTCCAGGAAGGCTCACAACCTCTGCCACTGAGGTAACAGTGCGTCAGTAACACACAGAAGCCTCCAGGAAGGCTCACAACCTCTGCCACTGAGGTAACAGTGCGTCAGTAACACACAGAAGCCTCCAGGAAGGCTCACAACCTCCGCCACTGAGGTAACAGTGCGTCAGTAACACAAGGAAGCCTCCAGGAAGGCTCACAACCTCTGCCACTGAGGTAACAGTGCGTCAGTAACACAAGGAAGCCTCCAGGAAGGCTCACAACCTCTGCCACTGAGGTAACAGTGCGTCAGTAACACAAGGAAACCTCCAGCAAGCCTCACCTCCCAATTATCTGTCCATAACAGTCATTCAACTTAATGGAATTTAGATTGTCTGGTGGAGCACAATCTGAAGTTCCTTCCCAGACAGGTTACGAAGCTCACCTGACGAGGGGTCAATTTCGCCCTTTGACGGAGAGCCTCACTTCCTACTGAAGACGTTTCTTCCCCCAAAACAGGTCGAAACCTTGTCTACCGGACATTAAGCCGGTGGAAGTGTATGCATACCTGGAGTTTACCTGGAGAGAGTTCCGGGGGTCAACGCCCCCGCGGCCCGGTCTGTGACCAGGCCTCCTGGTGGATCAGAGCCTGATCAACCAGGCTGTTGCTGCTGGTTGCACGCAAACCAACGAACGAGCCACAGCCCGGCTGGTCAGGAACCGACTTTAGGTGCTTGTCCAGTGCCAGCTTGAAGACTGCCAGGGGTCTGTTGGTAATCCCCCTTATGTATTCTGGGAGGCAGTTGAACAGTCTCGGGCCCCTGACACTTATTGTATGGTCTCTAAACGTGCTAGTGACACCCCTGCTTTTCATTGGGGGGATGTTGCATCGTCTGCCAAGTCTTTTGCTTTCGTAGTGAGTGATTTTCGTGTGCAAGTTCGGTACTAGTCCCTCTAGGATTTTCCAGGTGTATATAATCATGTATCTCTCCCGCCTGCGTTCCAGGGAATACAGGTTTAGGAACCTCAAGCGCTCCCAGTAATTGAGGTGTTTTATCTCCGTTATGCGCGCCGTGAAGGTTCTCTGTACATTTTTTAGGTCAGCAATTTCACCTGCCTTGAAAGGTGCTGTTAGTGTGCAGCAATATTCCAGCCTAGATAGAACAAGTGACCTGAAGAGTGTCATCATGGGCTTGGCCTCCCTAGTTTTGAAGGTTCTCATTATCCATCCTGTCATTTTTCTAGCAGATGCGATCGATACAATGTTATGGTCCTTGAAGGTGAGATCCTCCGACATGATCACTCCCAGGTCTTTGACGTTGGTGTTTCGCTCTATTTTGTGGCCAGAATTTGTTTGTACTCTGATGAAGATTTAATTTCCCCGTGTTTACCATATCTGAGTAATTGAAATTTCTCATCGTTGAACTTCATATTGTTTTCTGCAGCCCACTGAAAGATTTGGTTTGATGTCCGCCTGGAGCCTTGCAGTGTCTGCAATGGAAGACACTGTCATGCAGATTCGGGTGTCATCTGCAAAGGAAGACACGGTGCTGTGGCTGACATCCTTGTTATGTCAGATATGGGATGAGGAACAAGATGGGAGCGAGTACTGTGCCTTGTGGAACAGAGCTTTTCACCGTAGCCGCCTCGGACTTTACTAGGTTGACTATCTCTCTGTGTTCTGTTAGTGAGGAAATTATAGATCCATCGACCGACTTTTCCTGTTATTCCTTTAGCACCATTTTGTGCGCTATTACGCCATGGTCACACTTGTCGAAGGCTTTGCAAAGTTTTGTTAATTACTCTGCATTCTTTTTGTCTTCTAGTGCATCTAGGACCTTGTCGTAGTGATCCAATAGTTTAGACAGACAGGAGCGACCTGTTCTAAACCCATGTTGCCCTGGGTTGTGTAACGATGGGTTTCTAGATGGGTGGTGATCTTGCTTCTTAGGACCCTTTCAAAGATTTTTATGATATGGGATGTTAGTGCTATTGGTCTGTAGTTCTTTGCTGTTGCTTTACTGCCCCCTTTGTGGAGTGGGGCTATGTCTGTTGTTTTTTTGTAAAATGGATGACCCCCGTGTCCATGCTCCCTTTTCCATAGGATGGAAAAGGCTCGTGATAGGGGTTTTTTTGCAGTTCTTGATGAAACGGAAGTTCCATGAGTCTGGCCCTGGCAGAGTGCATGGGCAATTTTCATTTTCGCCTGTTCGAAGTCATTTGGCGTCAGATAACATCAGATAGGCTTGTGTTAACCACATTCTGTGGCTCTCTCATAAAAAATTAATTTTGATCTTCGACTCTCAGTTGGTTATGGCTTGCTAAAAACTGAGTCATATTGGGACTTGAGTAGCTCACTCATTTCCTTGCTGTCATCTGTGTAGGACCCATCTTGTTTAAGTAAGGGCCCAATACTGGACGTTGTTTTTCGACTTTGATTTGGCAAAAGGAGAAGAAATATTTGGGTTTCTTTCGATTTCATTTATGGCTTTTTTTCTTCCCGCGTTTCCTGACTCCTATAAGATTCCTTTAGCTTTTAAATTCGATGTTTGTATTTCTCTGACGAGTGTCTCCCTACGCATTTCAGATAGATTTTACCTCTTTTAGCCGCTCTGTTATTCTTTTCCGTCGCCTGTAAAGAGAGCGCCTGTCTCTTTCTATTTTACATCTACTCCTCCTTTTTCTTAGAGGAATAAGTCTTGTGCATACATCGAGTGCCACCAAGTTAATCTGTTCAGGCATAAGTTGGGGTCTGTGTTGCTTAGTATATCTTCCCAGCTTATATCGGTTAGGATTGGTTTACTTGGTCCACTATTATGTTTTTGTTATTGAAGTTGAATTTGGTGAATGCTCCCTCGTGACTAATCTCATTATGTCGGTCTGGGGCTCCGCGCATACATGTCTGAACCTCAATTATGTTGTGATCTGAGTATATTGTTTTTGATATGGTGACATTTCTTATAGATCATCATTGTTAGTGAAGATGAGGTTAGTGTATTCTCCATTCTAGTAGGCTCTATTATTTGCTGGTTTAAATTGAATTTTGTGCAGAGATTTAAAAGCTCGTGTGAGTGTGAGTTTTCATCAGAGCTGCCTCCTGGTGTTATTTCTGCAACAATATTATTTGCTATATTCCTCCATTTTAGGTGCCTTAAGTTGAAATCCCCAGGAGCAAGATGTGTGGGTGCAGGAGCTGGAAGATTTTCCAGACAGTGGTCAATTTTTAACAGCTGTTCCTGGAATTTGCTGGGATGTTGCATCCGGAGGCTTGTAGACTACCACAATGACTAGGTTTTGGTTCTCGACCTTTACTGCTAAAACTTCCACTACATCATTTGAGGCATTAAGCAGTTCTGTGCAAACAATGACTCTGCAATATACAGCCAACCCCCCCCTTTTTGCCTGTTCACTCTGTCACATCTGTATAGGTTGTAACCTGGGATCCATATTTCATTGTCCAAGTGATCCTTTATGTGGGTCTCAGTGAAAGCCGCGAACATTGCCTTTGCCTCTGCAAGCAGTCCACGGATGAAAGGTATTTTGTTGTTTGTTGCTGGCTTTAGACCCTGTATATTTGCAAAGAAGAATGTCATCGGACTGGTGGTATTGTTGGTACCGGGGGGGGGGGGGGGGTTCCGGCATTAGTATCTGTATCTGTTGGTTTGGAGTGGAGGCCATCGACTGTGGTTCCACTCCAGGAATGACTGGATTTGGTTGTACGATTTCTGCCATTTCCTGCCAGTTTTTTTTCCTTCCTGGCACTAAAAAAACCTCTCCCTCTTGAGTAGCTGTGGCTACCCAGGTTTTCCCATGGCCTGGATGTTTTGTATCTTTTTGTCCCCTTTAGATGATGTGTCTGGCAATTTAAGTTATAGCACAGTCTTTCTGTACTGAAGAGGTACACATTTCAGGGTGTGAAAAAAGCTTACAGGAAGGGAGTTTGCATTTTCCTGTTGTCATATGGGCACGGCATTTTCTAGGGTGGTCATAGTTGCACGTCCATCTGTTTTTCCAGATTTCCCATGCCTGGCAAATACCAAGTGCATAGTATGTGCACAGGCTTGGTTTCCGTTTGCCTTGGGTTTCTGTGACTGTATTCCCTGTTGGTGCATGTTTCCCTGTCTTATTCCTATCCTCCCTAGCACCAACAATGGAGCTCCCACCAGTTGTTTTTGGTAATATATCCTCACTATTGCTAGAGGAGTCCTCTTGTTTGCTATTTCCTGCGGTATTTCTAGTTTGCAATATTGGTTTTATCTTATCTTTGACTACACTTGTTTCCCCACTACGGCTCCTGTCCCCTATGAGGTCATTTATATGTATTCCTTCCTGCGTAAAATTCCCGACAAGTGTATATAAGTCATGCAGAAAACACTCGCAAAACAGTTTAAATGACTTACTTCCTCTCGGGTCCCTGTTACACCTACCACCATAATCTTTACACAGTAGAAATCACTACTACTACTACTACTACTACTACAACTACTACTAATCTTACCTTAAAGGTAGTTCCGTCACAGAGGTTGTAGGTATCACAGTAAATACGTGAGATGAAATCTGACTTGGGTATGAGATTATTTTCTGAGCAGGGGACCTTGCCCTTCTCCGTCACGTTGATCAGCACTTGCTCCACGGCACCGCACAGAGTCTCACCTGTGTGCACGTACCATTGTGATCAGATATAAACATGTAAACAGTGTTGGGATTCGAAGCTATGGCAAGTTCTAAAATTCGCAGGCCAGTGCATTAACTACTGGACCAAAGTCCTTCAACTAGGTGTATTTCTGTACGTATCTAATTAGAGCCAGATGGCCCAGTGGTTAACGCACTGGCCTGGAGTTTTCTAACTCACTTGCCTTGGGTTCGAACCCTCACCCGATTCCTGATTTATTTACAATCGTATTATAAGACTATAAGAAAGGAGGCACACTGCAGCAGGCCTGCTGGCCCATACTAGGCAGGTCGTTCTCAAGCCTATACCCACTAACAAAAATATTTTCAATTTCGTGAATTCAATACCATAGAACAGAACAACTTACGTGCTGGAGGTAGGGCACACTTTCTATCTTTCATGTCGTACAGGTACCCAGGTCCACACTGCAGGGCAGGTGCCCTCAGAGGGCACTGAAGCTCTCTACACATATTTTTCTCTGATTTCTGTGGTTTACAGATTTTGAAAGTCTGGCAGGTGCCATCCACACCTATGCAGGGGATGGGATCAGTTTTGGGAGGAGGTGGGACCACTTGTCCACATGGGGGTGGAGCCAAGAATGGATGTACACACTGGTCCAGGTCGTCACTGAAGACGGTCCCTGGTTCACACTCGAAGTAATAGGTCCAGTACATACCAACATGCATGCGGTCTACACATCTGAGAGGAATAGGAAGGAGATTAATTAACAGGAGGAGAAGGAAGAGGAGGAGGAGATAGCTCCTCCTGGGCTCATAGCCTCGTCTTCCACCCTGACTTACAAACTTCAGCCCCCTATTATATAAACCTTAGGGGCTGCCCCTGATGATGTATACAGTAAATTAACCCCTCCCAGGGGGTAAAAAATATATCTTTTCCACAGACTGCTTGCAGGATATATCACAAAAGGGAAAAACTCATAAACGATAGTATAAATTTAATTTTGTTCACCCTCTCGGGAATCAGGTTGAGGACCCAGCGGGGCGTCAGGTCGTAAAATAACGAGACTCTGGTCACAAGAACTGTGCATGCTTGGCCGCTCCTGTGTTGTAGAATGCGGGGGATGGCCACACATGTGTTGTAGGAGGTCGGTATGGCCATTTGTGGGTGTGGATGTGGGTGTGGTCGTGTATGTTGCTGATAGGGTAACATGGATGCTTGTGTTGTGTCTATCTGTGGCCTCAGTCCTTGTGTCTATTTGTTGGTTCAGTAGTTTGCTTGCGTCCCTGTCTTTCTCCCTCCCTGCCTCTCTCCCTGCCTCTCTCTCTCTGCCTCCCTCCCTGCCTCTCTCCCTGCCTCCCTCCCTGCCTCTCTCCCTGCCTCCCTCCCTGCCTCTCTCCCTGCCTCCCTCCCTGCCTCTCTCCCAGCCTCCCTCCCTGCCTCTCTCCCTGCCTCCCTCCCTGCCTCTCTCCAGCCTCTTTACCCCCCCTCCCTGCCTCTCTCCCTGCCTCCCTCCCTGCCTCTCTCCCTGCCTCCCTCCCTGCCTCTCTCCCAGCCTCTCTCCCTGCCTCTCTCCCTGTCTCTCTCTCTGCCTCCCTCCCTGCCTCTCTCCGCTGCCTCTCTCCCTGCCTCCCTCTCTGCCTCCCTCCCTGCCTCTCTCCCTGCCTCCTCCCTGCCTCTCTCCAGCCTCCCTCCCTGCCTCTCTCCCTGCCTCCCTCCCTGCCTCTCTTCCCAGCCTCTCTCCCTGCCTCTCTCCCTGCCTCCTCTCCTGCCTCCTCTCCCTGCCTCCTCCTGCCTCTCTCCCAGCCTCTCTCCTGCCTCTCTCCGTGCCTCCCTCCCTGCCTCCCTCCCTGCCTCTCTCCCTGTCTCTCTCTCTGCCTCCCTCCCTGCCTCTCTCCGTGCCTCCCTCCCTGCCTCCCTCCCTGCCTCTCTCCGTGCCTCCCCCCTGCCTCCCTCCCTGCCTCTCTCCCTGTCTCTCTCTCTGCCTCCCTCCCTGCCTCTCTCCGTGCCTCCCTCCCTGCCTCCCTCCCTGCCTCTCTCCCTGTCTCTTCTCTCTGCCTCCCTCCCTGCCTCTCTCCGTGCCTCCCTCCCTGCCTCCCTCCCTGCCTCTCTCCGTGCCTCCCTCCCTGCCCCTCCCTGCCTCTCTCGTGCCTCCCTCCCTGCCTCCCTCCCTGCCTCTCTCCGTGCCTCCCTCCCTGCCTCCCTCCCTGCCTTCTTCCGTGCCTCCCTCCCTGCCTCCCTCCCCTGCCTTCTCCCTGTCTCCTCTCTCTGCCTCCCTCCCTGCCTCTCTCCGTGCCTCCCTCCCTCCCTCCCTCCCTGCCTCTCTCCGTTGCCTCCCTCCCTGCCTCCTCCCTGCCTCTCTCCCTGTCTCTCTCTCTGCCTCCCTCCCTGCCTCTCTCCGTGCCTCCCTCCCTGCCTCCCTCCCTGCCTCTCTCCGTGCCTCCCTCCCTGCCTTCCCTCCCTGCCTCTCTCCCTGTCTCTCTCTCTGCCTCCCTCCCTGCCTCTTCCGTGCCCCCCTCCCTGCCTCCCTCCTGCCTCTCTCCCTGTCTCTCTCTCTGCCTCCCTCCCTGCCTCTCTCCGTGCCTCCCTCCCTGCCTCCCTCCTGCCTCTCTCCCTGCCTCTCTCTCTGCCTCCCTCCCTGCCTCTCTCCCAGCCTCCCTCTCTCCTCCACTGCCTGTCTCCTCTCCTTTGTCTCTCCCTCTCTCTTAACCTCTCCCTTATTTTCCTCCTCCATCACGCTTTCTCTGTAACTCGTTCCTGATCACGTTCCTCCCTTTCCCCTCCCTCCTCCTCTCCCTTCCTCCCTCCTTCCCTCCCTTCCTTCAACCAAGGTCCACCTTGACAGCTGCAAGACAGATCACCGTCAAGGGTAAACTTGTCTGTCAAAAGAGAACAGAACGTGTAGTGTGTCTAAGCATACCAACCACCATCACTACCATCTACCACCACTACCACCACTACTACCATCACTACCATCTTCAAGGACCCTCAGTGGAAATACTTAGACTTCGCTATGTATAATAATTTGCATAACTGTATTTATGTATACATATATATATATATAAACATACAATGTATACATGTATATAAACGTACACTACCTCCACTACCATCACACTGGGTATACACTGAGAGGTGTATATCTCAGTGTATATACACTGAGAGGTGTATATCTCAGTGTATATACACTGAGAGGTGTATATCTCAGTGTATATACACTGAGAGGTGTATTATCTCAGTGTATATACACTGAGAGGTGTATATCTCAGTGTATATACACTGAGAGGTGTATATCTCAGTGTATATACACTGAGAGGTGTATATCTCAGTGTATATACACTGAGAGGTGTATATCTCAGTGTATATACATTGAGAGGTGTATATCTCAATGTATATATACACTATGAGGTGTACATCTCAGCGTATATACACTGAGAGGTGTATATCTCAGAGTATATACACTGAGAGGTGTATATCTCAGTGTATATACACTGAGAGGTGTATATCTTAGTGTATATACACTGAGAGGTGTATATCTCAGTGTATATACACTAAGAGGTGTATATCTCAGTGTATATACACTGAGAGGTGTATATCTCAGTGTATATACACTGAGAGGTGTATATCTCAGTGTATATACACTGAGAGGTGTATATCTCAGTGTATATACACTGAGAGGTGTATATCTCAGTGTATATCTCAGTGTATATACACTGGTAGTTTACATTAATCAGTATTTTAGGTATTAAAGTATTCTTGACTGGTGGTGTACAGGTGACATGTAGCCTTAATGACCCTCGTGTAGTAGATAGTCTTGAAACCCCATTAACCAACCAACCAGCCTTAATGACCCTCGTGTAGTAGATAGTCTTGAAACCCCATTAACCAAACAACCAGCCTTAATGACCCTCGTGTAGTAGATAGTCTTGAAACCCCATTAACCAACCAACCAGCCTTAATGACCCTCGTGTAGTAGATAGTCTTGAAACCCCATTAACCAACCAACCAGCCTTAATGACCCTCGTGTAGTAGATAGTCTTGAAACCCCCATTAACCAACCAACCAGCCTTAATGACCCTCGTGTAGTAGATAGTCTTGAAACCCCATTAACCAACCAACCAGCCTTAATGACCCTCGTGTAGTAGATAGTCTTGAAACCCCATTAACCAACCAATCAGCCTTAATGACCCTCGTGTAGTAGATAGTCTCGAAACCCCATTAACCAACCAATCAGCCTTAATGACCCTCGTGTAGTAGATAGTCTTGAAACCCCATTAACCAACCAACCAGCCTTAATGACCCTCGTGTAGTAGTCTTCAAACCCCATTAACCAACCAACAAGCCTTAATGACCCTCGTGTAGTAGACAGACTTTAAACCCCATTAACCACTCAACCAACTTTAGTGACCCTCATGTAATAGATAGAAATTAAAGGCAGTTACCCATCTACCCACCCCGACCACCAGCACCATCTGGCTAGCAGGACCCACCTGTAGTACCAGCTGCAGTTCCTGGGGTGCGGGAAGCTGCCTTCCTTCTCGCAAGACACCTTTGGATCCACAATGTAATCCGGATAACGACGATCTTTGAGAGGGAGAGACAGAGAGTTAGTACACACCTGGAATGATTGTACTCTGCTGGTACCTGTACTCCTGCTGTTGTTAGTACTCTTTCTGAAAGAGAAACCTTGTAACGACGTCTTCCCTGTGTCTTGACAATGGTCCAGGAATGTTCGAGACGTCGTCATGAGTTTCTATGGTTATTTTGCTTAGATTGTTGCAGCCAGGGTATTGTGTGTTGTGTATTGTTGCAGCCAGGGTATTGTGTGTTGTGTATTGTTGTAGCCAGGGTATTGTATGTTGTGTATTGTTGTAGCCAGGGTATTGTGTGTTGTGTATTGTTGTAGCCAGGGTATTGTGTGTTGTGTATTGTTGCAGCCAGGGTATTGTGTGTTGTGTATTGTTGTAGCCAGGGTATTGTGTGTTGTGTATTGTTGTAGCCAGGGTATTGTGTGTTGTGTATTGTTGTAGCCAGGGTATTGTGTGTTGTGTATTGTTGTAGAAAGGGTATTGTGTGTTGTGTATTGTTGTAGCCAGGGTATTGTGTGTTGTGTATTGTTGTAGAAAGGGTATTGTGTGTTGTGTATTGTTGTAGAAAGGGTATTGTGTGTTGTGTATTGTTGTAGCCAGGGTATTGTGTGTTGTGTATTGTTGTAGAAAGGGTATTGTGTGTTGTGTATTGTTGTAGCCAGGGTATTGTGTGTTGTGTATTGTTGTAGCCAGGGTATTGTGTGTTGTGTATTGTTGTAGCCAGGGTATTGTGTGTTGTGTATTGTTGTAGCCAGGGTATTGTGTGTTGTGTATTGTTGTAGCCAGGGTATTGTGTGTTGTGTATTGTTGTAGCCAGGGTATTGTGTGTTGTGTATTGTTGTAGCCAGGGTATTGTGTGTTGTGTATTGTTGTAGCCAGGGTATTGTGTGTTGTGCATTGTTGTAGCCAGGGTATTGTGTGTTGTGTATTGTTGTAGCCAGGGTATTGTGTGTTGTGTATTGTTGTAGCCAGGGTATTGTGTGTTGTTGTATTGTTGTAGCCAGGGTATTATGTGTTGTGTATTGTTGTAGCCAGGGTATTGTGTGTTGTGTATTGTTGTAGCCAGGGTATTGTGTGTTGTGTATTGTTGTAGCCAGGGTATTGTGTGTTGTGTATTGTTGTAGCCAGGGTATTGTGTGTTGTGTATTGTTGTAGCCAGGGTATTGTGTGTTGTGTATTGTTGTAGCCAGGGTATTGTGTGTTGTGTATTGTTGTAGCCAGGGTATTGTGTGTTGTGTATTGTTGTAGCCAGGGTATTGTGTGTTGTGTATTGTTGTAGCCAGGGTATTATGTGTTGTGTATTGTTGTAGCCAGGGTATAGTGTGTTGCGTATTGTTGTAGCCAGGGTATTGTGTGTTGTGTATTGTTGTAGCCAGAGTATTGTGTGTTGTGTATTGTTGTAGACAGGGTATTGTGTGTTGTGTATTGTTGTAGCCAGGGTATTGTGTATTGTGTATTGTTGTAGCCAGGGTATTGTATGTTGTGTATTGTTGTAGCCAGGGTATTGTGTGTTGTGTATTGTTGTAGCCAGGGTATTGTGTGTTGTGTATTGTTGTAGCCAGGGTATTGTGTGTTGTGAATTGTTGTAGCCAGGGTATTGTGTATTGTGAATTGTTGTAGCCAGGGTATTGTGTTGTGTATTGTTGTAGCCAGGGTATTGTGTGTTGTGTATTGTTGTAGCCAGGGTATTGTGTGTTGTTAATTGTTGTAGCCAGGGTATTGTGTGTTGTGTATTGTTCCAGCCAGGATATTGTGTGTTGTGAATTGTTGTGGCCAGGGTATTGTGTGTTGTGTATTGTTGTAGCCAGGGTATTGTGTGTTGTGTATTGTTGTAGCCAGGGTATTGTGTGTTGTGAATTGTTGTAGCCAGGGTATTGTGTGTTGTGTATTGTTGTAGCCAGGGTATTGTGCGTTGTGTATTGTTGTAGCCAGAGTATTGTGTTGTGTATTGTTGTAGCCAGGGTATTGTGTGTTGTGTATTGTTGTAGCCAGGGTATTGTGTGTTGTGTATTGTTGTAGCCAGGGTATTGTGTGTTGTGTATTGTTGTAGCCAGAGTATTGTGTTGTGTATTGTTGTGGCCAGGGTATTGTGTGTTGTGTATTGTTGTAGCCAGGGTATTGTGTGTTGTGTATTGTTGTAGCCAGGGTATTGTGTGTTGTGTATTGTTGTAGCCAGGGTATTGTGTGTTGTGTATTGTTGTAGCCAGGGTATTGTGTGTTGTGTATTGTTGTAGCCAGAGTATTGTGTGTTGTGTATTGTTGTAGCCAGGGTATTGTGTGTTGTGTATTGTTGTAGCCAGGGTATTGTGTGTTGTGTATTGTTGTAGCCAGGGTATTGTGTGTTGTGTATTGTTGTAGCCAGAGTATTGTGTGTTGTGTATTGTTGTAGCCAGGGTATTGTGTGCTGTGTATTGTTGTAGCCAGGGTATTGTGTGTTGTGTATTGTTGTAGCCAGGGTATTGTGTGTTGTGTATTGTTGTAGCCAGGGTATTGTGTGTTGTGTATTGTTGTAGCCAGGGTATTGTGTGTTGTGTATTGTTGTAGCCAGGGTATTGTGTGTTGTGTATTGTTGTAGCCAGGGTATTGTGTGTTGTGTATTGTTGTAGCCAGGGTATTGTGTGTTGTGTATTGTTGTAGCCAGGGTATTGTGTGTTGTGTATTGTTGTAGCCAGGGTATTGTGTGTTGTGTATTGTTGTAGCCAGGGTATTGTGTGTTGTGTATTGTTGTAGCCAGGGTATTGTGTGTTGTGTATTGTTGTAGCCAGGGTATTGTGTGTTGTGTATTGTTGTAGCCAGGGTATTGTGTGTTGTGTATTGTTGTAGCCAGGGTATTGTGTGTTGTGTATTGTTGTAGCCAGGGTGTTGTGTGTTGAGTATTGTTGTAGCCAGGGTATTGTGTGTTGTGCATTGTTGTAGCCAGGGTATTGTGTGTTGTGCATTGTTGTAGCCAGGGTATTGTGTGTTGTGTATTGTTGTAGCCAGGGTATTGTGTGTTGTGTATTGTTGTAGCCAGGGTATTGTGTGTTGTGTATTGTTGTAGCCAGGGTATTGTGTGTTGTGTAATGTTGTAGCCTGGGTATTGTGTGTTGTGTATTGTTGTAGCCAGGGTATTGTGTGTTGTGTATTGTTGTAGCCAGGGTATTGTGTGTTGTGTATTGTTGTAGCCAGGGTATTGTGTGTTGTGTATTGTTGTAGCCAGGGTATTGTGTGTTGTGTATTGTTGTAGCCAGGGTATTGTGTGTTGTGTATTGTTGTAGCCAGGGTATTATGTGTTGTGTATTGTTGTAGCCAGGGTATTGTGTGTTGTGTATTGTTGTAGCCAGGGTATTGTGTGTTGTGTATTGTTGTAGCCAGGGTATTGTGTGTTGTGTATTGTTGTAGCCAGGGTATTGTGTGTTGTGTATTGTTGTAGCCAGGGTATTGTGTGTTGTGTATTATTGTAGCCAGGGTATTGTGTGTTGTGTATTGTTGTAGTCAGGGTATTGTGTGTTGTGTATTATTGTAGCCAGGGTATTGTGTGTTGTGTATTGTTGTAGTCAGGGTATTGTGTGTTGTGTATTATTGTAGCCAGGGTATTGTGTGTTGTGTATTGTTGTAGCCAGGGTATTGTGTGTTGTGTAATGTTGTAGCCAGGGTATTGTGTGTTGTGTATTGTTGTAGCCAGGGTATTGTGTGTTGAGTATTGTTGTAGCCATGGTATTGTGTTGAGTATTGTTGTAGCCAGAGTATTGTGTGTTGTGTATTGTTGTAGCCAGGGTATTGTGTGTTGTGTATTGTTGTAGCCAGGGTATTGTGTGTTGTGTATTGTTGTAGCCAGAGTATTGTGTGTTGTGTATTGTTGTAGCCAGGGTATTGTGTGTTGTGTATTGTTGTAGCCAGGGTATTGTGTTGTGTATTGTTGTAGCCAGGGTATTGTGTGTTGTGTATTGTTGTAGCCAGGGTATTGTGTTGTGTATTGTTGTAGCCAGTGTATTGTGTGTTGTGTATTGTTGTAGCCAGGGTATTGTGTGTTGTGTATTGTTGTAGCCAGGGTATTGTGTGTTGTGTATTGTTGTAGCCAGGGTATTGTGTGTTGTGTATTGTTGTAGCCAGGGTATTGTGTGTTGTGTATTGTTGTAGCCAGGGTATTGTGTGTTGTGTATTGTTGTAGCCAGGGTATTGTGTGTTGTGTATTGTTGTAGCCAGGGTATTGTGTGTTGTGTATTGTTGTAGCCAGGGTATTGTGTGTTGTGTATTGTTGTAGCCAGGGTATTGTGTGTTGTGTATTGTTGTAGAAAGGGTATTGTGTATTGTGTATTGTTGTAGCCAGGGTATTGTGTGTTGTGTATTGTTGTAGCCAGGGTATTGTGTGTTGTGTATTGTTGTAGCCAGGGTATTGTGTGTTGTGTATTGTTGTAGCCAGGGTATTGTGTGTTGTGTATTGTTCCAGCCAGGGTATTGTGTGTTGTGAATTGTTGTAGCCAGGGTATTGTGTGTTGTGTATTGTTGTAGCCAGGGTATTGTGTGTTGTGTATTGTTGTAGCCAGAGTATTGTGTGTTGTGTATTGTTGTAGCCAGGGTATTGTGTGTTGTGTATTGTTGTAGCCAGGGTATTGTGTGTTGTGTATTGTTGTAGCCAGGGTATTGTGTGTTGTGTATTGTTGTAGCCAGGGTATTGTGTGTTGTGTATTGTTGTAGCCAGGGTATTGTGTGTTGTGCATTGTTGTAGCCAGGGTATTGTGTGTTGTGTATTGTTGTAGCCAGGGTATTGTGTGTTGTGTATTGTTGTAGCCAGGGTATTGTGTGTTGTGTATTGTTGTAGCCAGGGTATTGTGTTGTGTATTGTTGTAGCCAGGGTATTGTGTGTTGTGTATTGTTGTAGCCAGGGTATTATGTGTTGTGTATTGTTGTAGCCAGGGTATTGTGTGTTGTGTATTGTTGTAGCCAGGGTATTGTGTGTTGTGTATTGTTGTAGCCAGGGTATTGTGTGTTGAGTATTGTTGTAGCCAGGGTATTGTGTGTTGTGTATTGTTGTAGCCAGGGTATTGTGTGTTGTGTATTGTTGTAGCCAGGGTATTGTGTGTTGTGTATTGTTGTAGCCAGGGTATTGTATGTTGTGTATTGTTGTAGCCAGGGTATTGTATGTTGTGTATTGTTGTAGCCAGGGTATTGTGTGTTGTGTATTGTTGTAGCCAGGGTATTGTGTGTTATGTATTGTTGTAGCCAGGGTATTGTGTGTTGTGTATTGTTGTAGCCAGGGTATTGTGTGTTGTGTATTGTTGTAGCCAGGGTATTGTGTGTTGTGTATTGTTGTAGCCAGGGTATTGTGTGTTGAGTATTGTTGTAGCCAGGGTATTGTGTGTTGTGTATTGTTGTAGCCAGGGTATTGTGGGTTGTGTATTGTTGTAGCCAGGGTATTGTGTGTTGTGTATTGTTGTAGCCAGGGTATTGTGTGTTGTGTATTGTTGTAGCCAGGGTATTGTGTGTTGTGTATTGTTGTAGCCAGGGTATTGTGTGTTGAGTATTGTTGTAGCCAGGGTATTGTGTGTTGTGTATTGTTGTAGCCAGGGTATTGTGTGTTGTGTATTGTTGTAGCCAGGGTATTGTGTGTTGTGTATTGTTGTAGCCAGGGTATTGTGTTGTGTATTGTTGTAGCCAGGGTATTGTGTGTTGTGTATTGTTGTAGCCAGGGTATTGTGTGTTGTGTATTGTTGTAGCCAGGGTATTGTGGGTTGTGTATTGTTGTAGCCAGGGTATTGTGTGTTGTGTATTGTTGTAGCCAGGGTATTGTGTGTTATGTATTGTTGTAGCCAGGGTATTGTGTGTTGTGTATTGTTGTAGCCAGGGTATTGTGTGTTGTGTATTGTTGTAGCCAGGGTATTGTGTGTTGTGTATTGTTGTAGCCAGGGTATTGTGTGTTGTGTATTGTTGTAGCCAGGGTATTGTGTGTCGTGTATTGTTGTAGCCAGGGTATTGTGTGTTGTGTATTGTTGTAGCCAGGGTATTGTGTGTTGTGTATTGTTGTAGCCAGGGTATTGTGTGTTGTGTATTGTTGTAGCCAGGGTATTGTGTGTTGTGTATTGTTCCAGCCAGGGTATTGTGTGTTGTGTTTTGTTGTAGCCAGGGTATTGTGTGTTATGTATTGTTGTGGCCAGGGTATTGTGTGTTGTGTATTGTTGTAGCCAGGGTATTGTGTGTTGTGTATTGTTGTAGCCAGGGTATTGTGTGTTGTGTATTGTTGTAGCCAGGGTATTGTGTGTTGTGTACTGTTGTAGCCAGGGTGTTGTGTGTTGTGTATTGTTGTAGCCAGGGTATTGTGTGTTGAGTATTGTTGTAGCCAGGGTATTATGTGTTGAGTATTGTTGTAGCCAGGGTATTGTGTGTTGTGTATTGTTGTAGCCAAGGTATTGTGTGTTGTGTATTGTTGTAGCCAGGGTATTGTGTGTTGTGTATTGTTGTAGCCAGGGTATTGTGTGTTGTGTATTGTTGTAGCCAGGGTATTGTGTGTTGTGTATTGTTGTAGCCAGGGTATTGTGTGTTGTGTATTGTTGTAGCCAGGGTATTGTATGTTGTGTATTGTTGTAGCCAGGGTATTGTGTGTTGTGTATTGTTGTAGCCAGGGTATTGTGTGTTGTGTATTGTTGTAGCCAGGGTATTGTGTGTTATGTATTGTTGTAGCCAGGGTATTGTGTGTTGTGTATTGTTGTAGCCAGGGTATTGTGTGTTGAGTATTGTTGTAGCCAGGGTATTGTGTGTTGTGTATTGTTGTAGCCAGGGTATTGTGTGTTGTGTATTGTTGTAGCCAGGGTATTGTGGCTTTATTCAGCATTAAACACCTTTATTCAGCTGTAGAAAACATCTGTGTGTGTAATGGCAGGTGTTTTTCTGACAGGAAGAACCAGTCGGATTTATATAATTTTATGGTTCTTGTACCTTGACTTGTGACCTGTGACCTGTGACCTGTGACCTGTGACCTGTGACCTCGGCCGGATGCTCGCCACGTTGTTACATCCACGATAAGAATGGTCATTGGTCTGTTTCCGGTGTACTCACCGATTTGTACTCATCTAATTGTGGTTGCAGGGGTCGATTCACGGCTCCTGGCTCCGCCTCTTCGCTGGTCGCTACTAAATGCACTCTTTCCCTAATCCATGAGCTTTATCATACCTCTTCTTAAAGCTACGCATGGATTCTATCTCCACTTCATCACTCTCCAGATTGTTCCACTTCCTGACAACTCTGTGGCTGAAGAAATACTTCCTAACATCCCTGTGATTCGCCTGAGTCATCAACTTCCGGTTGTGATCCCTTGTTGCTGTGACCCCTTGTTGCTGTGACCCCTTGTTGCTGTGACCCCTTGTTGCTGTGCCCCCTTGTTGCTGTGACCCCTTCTTGCTGTGACCCCTTCTTTCTGTGACCCCCTTCTTGCTGTGACCCCTTCTTGCTGTGACCCTTCTTGCTGTGCCCCTTTTGCTGTGATCCCCTTTTGCTGTGACCCTTGTGCTGTGTCCTCTTGTTCTGTGACCCCTTGTTGCTGTGTTCCCTTGTTGCTGTGTCCCCTTGTTGCTGTGACCCTTGTTGCTGTGACCCCTTTTGCTGTGTCCCTTGTTGCTGTGTCCCTTGTTGCTGTGACCCCTTGTTGCTGTGACCTTTTGTTGCTGTGCTTCCCTTGTTGCTGTGACCCCTTGTTGCTGTGTCCCTTGTTGCTGTGACCCCTTGTTGCTGTGACCCTTGTTGCTGTGCCCCTTGTTGCTGTGTCCCTTGTTGCTGTGTCCCTTGTTGCTGTGTTCCCTTGTTGCTGTGACCCTTGTTGCTGTGTTCCCTTGTTGCTGTGCCCCTTGTTGCTGTTGTGTGTCCTTGTTGCTGTGTCCCTTGTTGCTGTGACCCTTGTTGCTGTGTTCCCTTGTTGCTGTGTTCCCTTGTTGCTGTGTCCCTTGTTGCTGTGTCCCCTTGTTGTGTCCCTTGTTGCTGTGTTCCCTTGTTGTGTCCCTTGTTGCTGTGTTCCCTTGTTGTGTCCCCTTGTTGCTGTGTCCCCTTGTTGTGTCCCTTGTTGCTGTGTCCCCTTGTGTCTGTTGTTCCCCTTGTTGTGTGTCCCCTTGTTTGTCTTGTTGCTGTGTCCCCTTGTTGTGTCCCCTTGTTGCTGTGTCCCCTTGTTGTGTCCCCTTGTTGTGTCCCCTTGTTGCTGTGTCCCCTTGTTGTGTCCCCTTGTTGCTGTGTCCCCTTGTTGTGTCCCCTTGTTGCTGTGTCCCCCTGTGTGTCCTGTGTCCTTGTTGTGTCCCTGTTTGTCTTGTGTGTCCCCTTGTTTGTCTGTTGTCCCCTTGTTGGTCCTGGCTGTCCCTCTATGGCTGAAGATTACTTCCTAACACCCGTGTGTGTGTGTTCTTAAATTCGTGGGTGGGAATGGCTGAGTTAAAGAAGGATCTGCCTCGAGCTTCCTGAAACCGTAGAGGCTTAACGAATCTCCTGGAGAGCGAAGCGTCATGTCTTCTTACGTGACATATCGTCGGTAATTCCAGCATTAATACTAGGATAGTCCCCCTGCTGGACGCCAGGGCGTCAGCCTTGAGTTTCCAGAGGACAGTCCTTTGCTGGACGCCAGGGCGTCAGCTTGAGTTTCAGAGGATAGTCCCTTGCTGGAGCCAGGCGTCAGCCTTGAGTTTCCAGAGGATAGTCCCTTGCTGGACGCCAGGGCGTCAGCCTTGAGTTTCCAGAGGATAGTCCCTTGCTGGACGCCAGGGCGTCAGCCTTGAGTTTCCAGAGGATAGTCCCTTGCTGGACGCCAGAGCGTCAGCCTTTAGTTTCCAGAGGATAGTCCCTTGCTGGACGCCAGGGCGTCAGCCCTGTGTTTCTGGAGGATAGTCCCCCTGCTGGATGCCAGGGCGCCAGCCTTGAGTTTCTGGAGGATAGTCCCCCTGTTGGATGCCAGGGCGCCAGCCTTGAGTTTCCAGAGGATAGTCCCTTGCTGGACGCCAGGGCGTCAGCCCTGTGTTCCTGGAGGATAGTCCCCTGCTGGATGCCAGGGCGCCAGCCTTGAGTTTCCAGAGGATAGTCCCTTGCTGGACGCCAGGGCGTCAGCCCTGTGTTTCTGGAGGATAGTCCCCCTGCTGGACGCCAGGGCGCCAGCCTTGAGTTTCCAGAAGCGAGTCTTTGCGTGTTACACCACAAAATAATTCATATCTTAGAATTAACGAGGTTCTGGGCTGGTCAAGGTGGAGGTCAGAGGTCAAAGTTCACGGGAGAACGATGCCCTTTGAAGGTAGGGGGAAGGGGGCTTGATGACTTGTGGGGGGAAGGGGAATTTGGTAGTATTTCTGGCCTCTCTAATGCAGGTCACTGGTATATTCCTGGTGTTTACCTGGTGTATACCTGGAATATACCTGGAGTATACCTGGAGAGGATTTCGGGGGTCAACGGTGTAGTTAAACGGGCCGTGTCGTTTCTTCTACTGTTGTCTACTCCTGTTGTCTCCTACTCCTGTTGTCTCCTACTCCTGTTGTTACTTACTCCTGTTGTTACCTACAACTGTTGTTACCTACTCCTGTTGTTACCTACTCCTGTTGTTACCTACTCCTGTTGTTACCTACTCCTGTTGTCTCCTACTCCTGTTGTTACCTACTCCTGTTGTTACCTACTCCTGTTGTTACCTACTCCTGTTGTTACCTACTCCTGCTGTTACCTACTCCTGTCGTTACCTACTCCTGTCGTTACCTACTCCTGTTGTTACCTACTCCTGTTGTTACCTACTCCTGTTGTTACCTACTCCTGTTGTTACCTACTCCTGTCGTTACCTACTCCTGTTGTTACCTACTCCTGTTGTTACCTACTCCGGTTGTTACCTATTCCTCTTGTTACCTACTCCTGTTGTTACCTACTCCTGTTGTTACCTATTCCTGTTGTTACCTACTCCTGTTGTTACCTACTCCCGTTGTTTTCTAGCTTCCTTCCTGGCTTACTAAAACTGCCAGAACAGATCCCTGGCTTAATCTTTTCCCCACTGGCTTGCCTGACGGTGGAAATTAATCCAGTTCCATCAGTTGGCTTGAGGCTTTCAAACCCACTAGCTCGCTACGTGGTCAAGAACCACGGAAACTCTAATAATATATCTAATTTAATAATAATAATAATAATAATAATAATAATAATAATAATAATAATAATAATAATAATGTGTTTTTCTACCAGTACATGATTCAACTTATACAGACCATAGCTCACACCTATGACATACTATATAGAAAGTTCCTGGTTATGTAGAGCATTTCCTGCAACTTAGGTCAATTTTGTCCCCAGGATGCCACCCACACCAGTCTGCTAACACCCAGGTACCTACTTACTGCTAGGTGAACAGTGACAACAGGTGTAAGGTGCCTAACACCCAGGTACATGCTTATTGCTAGGTGAACAGTAACAACAGGTGTAAGGTGACTAATATCCAGGTACCTACTTACTGCTAGGGAACAGGGACGGCAGGTGTAAGGTGACTAACACCCAGGTACCTACTTACTGCTAGGTGAACATCGACGCCCCAATGTTTCCACCCGTACCGGGGATCGAACCACGGACCTCAGTGCCTGAGTTAAGTGCGCTACCACCCGACAACGGGAATCAACAGGGAATGGATGGATGGAGTATGGAGGGAGGGTCTAACAGGATCAGAGGTACTGCAAGTACCTTAGTAAACTAAGCTAGGCTGGGTACCTACTGGATCCTGTCGATGTACTCACCTATTTGTGACTGCGGGTGTCGAATCACAGCTCCTATGTTTGTGTCAGTGTTAGGTATTCAGATACCAGGTACTCAGGCACTAGGTACTTACCATAGGGTCCTGGTATCGCGGATAGCACGGCAGTAGCACCCAACACCAGCAACACCACACCTGTCCAACACATGCTGCTCAACATCTGCAAAAAAGGAGAATATGTGAAGGGTTATGTACTGTTAAGAGTACTCTAGCACTCTGATCTTACATGTACTCTTATGTACTACCACGTACTCTAATGTCCAACACTGATAACACCTGTAACACTCCACGTGTCCCCAACACCTAACAACACCTGTAACACTCCACGTGTCCCCAACACCTAACAACACCTGTAACACTCCACGTGTCCCCAACACCTAACAACACCTGTAACACTCTTTGTCCCCAACACCTAACAACACCTGTAACACTCCACGTGTCCCCAACACCTAACAACACCTGTAACACTCTACGTGTCCCCAACACCTAACAACACCTGTAACACTCTTTGTCCCCAACACCTAACAACACCTGTAACACTCCACGTGTCCCCAACACCTAACAACACCTGTAACACTCTTTGTCCCCAACACCTAACAACACCTGTAACACTCCACGTGTCCCCAACACCTAACAACACCTGTAACACTCCACGTGTCCCCAACACCTAACAACACCTGTAACACTCTTTGTCCCCAACACCTAACAACACTTGTAACACTCCACGTGTCCCCAACACCTAACAACACCTGTAACACTCTTGTCCCCAACACCTAACAACACCTGTAACACTCTACGTGTCCCCGACACCTGTCAACACCTGCACCCACACAACCCACTTAATTACTCACACAAATTAGCATAAATACACAGTATCTGCACCTCAACAAATCTCTTCATCTCGTGGACACAGAACTGCCCAACTCACACTGACACTTATCCACCTCCCCACTTATCCACTTATCCAAGCCTCAACGCCTCAAATCCCGTTTTATCCAGGGGATAAAAGAAATTGAGATATGTATATGTTAATCCAGTGAGGACTGGACGTCTTCTAAATCCAATTAGTTAAGCTCATTCATGACCACAAACGAGTATGACAGGACATGAGTAATATTCATGACCCATTATGATACCACGTCCGATTCTTACTTATATATATATATATATATACATACTTGTATATATATATTATTGTAACCACGAACGAGTGGTATTGGTTACTAACAACACTGTGCTAGCCAAGGATTCGAACCCATGTTGTACTGGCCTGCCAGAACCACATGACGCCTTAACCCACAGGACTACCCAATCCTACAAGAACCAAGCACCCAGCCAAGCTAGGTGTGTTACTCTTGGTGCAAGGACATACGGAGGTGTGCTAGCTTATGACCAGCATATATATATATTATTGTAACCACGAACGAGTGGTTCGTAGAGTTTTATCAAGCCATGTTTCGCTCTAGTGTCGAAAATGCGACATTTCGCTCGATTCTCAGACTATTGACAAGTCACAAACGAGCGAGAAGACTGGGAAGAGGAGAGGAGAGGTTAGAGAAGCCATATGGAAGGTTTTTTGTGTGGTTTAATAAACAGAGAAAAGGGAGAAAGAGGGAGAGTAAGAGATAGAGAGAGGGAGAGTGAGAGAGAGGGAGAGAGTAAGGCCAGGCCATAAAGGAACAGGTCTGGCCGTGTTAGGTGTCAGGTTGAGACTTTAAATAAACGTGATTTATTTAGTGGAGAGGTTATCCTGGTAAGTTTTTGTTGAGAGAGAGAGAGAGAGAGAGAGAGAGAGAGAGAGAGAGAGAGAGAGAGAGAGAGAGAGAGAGAGAGAGAGAGAGAGAGAGAGAGAGAGAGAGAGAGAGAGAGAACACTGTGGGTGACCTCTCAGTGTAGTAGCACTCTGTGGGTAGTTACACTACTAGGAGTGTGTATCTCTGTGTTTCACTCTGTGTTGAGCTTTATCAGGTCATGTTTCACTCTGTGTAGAGCTTTATCAAGTTATGTTTCACTCTGTGTAGAGCTTTATCAAGTCAAGTTTTACTCTGTGTAGAGCTTTATCAAGTTATGTTTCACTCTGTGTTATGTTTCACTCTACATAGAGCTTTATAAGGTCATCTTTCACTTTGTGTAGAGCTTTATCAAGTCATATTTGACTCCTTGTAGAGCTCCATCAATTCACAAGCTCCAGTTCTTCCACTGTAGACCTACACAGGCTGCTCCTGCTACAAAGAGCGTCCTGAAGCCGAGTAGCTGAAACGATTACCATAGGCAAGGTGATCGACCCAGCCTTACCAACTACCTACAACCTCAATAACATACCAGAATGCCCCAGCACACATACCCCCCCCTTCCTCTCCCAGATGGCATAATTTTGTATTCCACCACCTGGATGGTCCTTCTCACAGCTGGGTGGAAAAAAGATGGTTATGAGAATTTGTAAGTAGCGATAATTTCCTTTAGGAAGTTAGCGATTGTTGTTGAATTTAATGATTGTGGTTTTAATGGCGATGGTTTTAATGTTAGTTTTATTGCTAATGGTGCTAACAGAAGTGGTTTTTAAACGGTTATGTGTTTTTTTTACAGTCGTTAAGAGCTTAAACAGTCACTAATTGCGGTTATTTCCAATCACTAACGATTATAACAGTAACGGTTTTTAACTGTCGCTAACGGTTTTTAACGGTCGCTAACGGTTTTAATGGTCGCTAACGGTTTTAACGGTAAGCAACAGCGACCCTTCGTGCCTGAGATAGCCCTCTCCTCTGTTATCCTGTCTCTACCCCCCTGTCTAATTATTCCCCCTCCCCTCCCAGCTCCCCTTCTACCGCCTCTCCCCCTCCCCTTTCCCTCCACCCCCGGAACCTGGAGCAGAATCCGCGTTCACTAGAAGATCAACACAGAGCGAAACATTGAGAATCCCCCTCGAAGATCGTCTTGCCCTAGAAGCGCGCTTGTCTTTTCTACTCTGCTATTGAGAGGGCGACGTTTCGACCCTGCTCTTTGGATCAAGAACCTCTCCTCACCCTCATCAAGGCATTTTCCTTGAGAGGCTTTGGATCGCTACAAAAACAGCAGCCACTAGACAAAGACTAGTCCAGCTTCATGTTTTTGTCGCTTTCCTGTCGTCTCGGCGACTCGTCTTCCGACGGACGACCAGGACGACATCAAGAACACGTACAGAATCACTAAAGGACGTTGGATGCAAGCGCTAGCGCAAATGCAGTAAAATGCGATCCCTTATTGACTACATTTCGCCCACACAGTGAGCGAAGAGTGCACGAATATACACACTGTGAAGAGTCAAGTGGAGAATAGTAAATTTGTGTTTATATTCCCATCGTTTCCTCCAAGAACTGAAGGAAGATGTTGAGCCTGTGAGGTCAAGGACTCAAGGTTACCTTTCCTATCTCTGTAGAGCTCCATCAAGCCTTGATGCAGCTCTACACAGGACGAAACACTGCAACTAAAGCTTATTCAGCAACTGGTGTCTTTGTGTTCAAGCTGCAGGATGATCATTTATCAACTGGAACGCAGTCTCCATCATTACCCCTGGCCATAACGGGACGCGAGAGTCCCACCCACGGTAATAGCAGGGAAGATATGTGAGTCTGACCCATGTGAATCATCTGGGTATCCATACTTGAAGACGTTTTGCTAACCAGTGGCTGTTTTCAGTTCAATAAAGGGATGATACACGAAGATGTTAGAAAATGAGGTACTCAGTCCCTCAGGCTTGCAGAGTTATGTACGGAAGACACAAGAAGAGATTTTTTTTGCAGTGTGTTGGTGGATTGACCCGCCTTCACCTGTCCATGTTGGGTCTGAGGGGTGTGTAGGTGGTGGTGGTATGTAGGTGGTGGTGGTGTGTAGGCAGTGGTGGTGTGTAGGTTGTGATGTGTAGGTAGTGGTGTGTAGGTAGGTAGTGGTCTGCAGTTACTGGTGAAATACTCCTTTTTCGACAACAAGAAGAAAGTCGAGAAGATGATATGTAACCCTGACACGGACACTACACCCGGCACATACACTGACCTCGGTCAGATGACCAAAAGCTCCAAATGAGTAAGACCCGAATTAGGAAACACTTGTCCTGTTTCCTGACAGACCTTACCTAACCTAACTGTTCTCCCAGACAACCAAACCATCAACAATCTGCCAACACCTTAGCTAAATCTCATCTCGAAACCACCAACATTTCAGCCACAGCCATGAAATACTTGGTGAAGAAAAGGAAATCTATGACCAGTTCGGATTTTTAACCCCGGAGGGTTAGCCATCCAAGATAACCCAAGGAAAACAGTACTTCACCGAGGACTGTCTCTTATTTCCATTGTGATTCTTCAATCTTGTCCCCCAGGATGCCACCCACACCAGTTACCTAACACCCTGGTACCTACTGGCTTGCTAGGTGAACGGGATGACAGGTGTAAGGAAACACGCCCAATGTTTCCACCCTTGCAAGGAATCGAACCACGGACACTCAGTGTGTGAAGCAAATGTTGCCTACCAGGCCACGGGACACAGTGGAGGTTGTGCTATGATTTACGTCAGTGGAACCTCCTGAGACGTACATACCAAAGTCAGTTAACATTTTAGTGCATGTCAAAGAGACGATACAAAGACAATTGTTAGGTAAGTGGACACAGATGCGGCTAATGCTACATTTTTATTGTGGCAACGTTTCGCTCTACAGGAGCTTTATCAAGCCGTAACAAACAATACAAAGACACACACGGTATATATATGAAGGTACCACGTGTCCTTGTAAAGTAATGACTTGACAAAGCTCCTGGAGAGCGAAACGTTGCCGCAATAAAATGTCACATTAGTTACATCTGTGTCCATCTACCTAACACTTGGTCGGTAATTCTATTATTACAAAAATATGGACGACCTCTACACAGAAACAGCGAGAATTACCTTGTGTAGTTCCCAGAAGCAAGACTTATCTTTATGGTAAGTGACCGTAGCAACAGATTATGTTTACATTTCGCAGAATTGACCACAACCAATACATCTATATACGGTGTTAGCTGTCAGCGGCCCTATAAGCCATCAACAAGATAACTAATACAAGGCTCGATACGGCGGAAGCTGTCAGTGACCTTATATACTGCCAACAATAAGCTACACCTAATATAGGACTCGATACGACGAAAGCTGACAGTAGCCCTATAAACCAACAACAAGGAGATACAGCTAGTATAGGGCTCGATACGACGAAAGCTGACAGTAGCCCTATAAACCAACAACAAGGAGATACAGCTAATATAGGGCTCGATACGACGAAAGCTGACAGTAGCCCTATAAACCAACAACAAGGAGATACAGCTAATATAGGGCTCGATACGACGAAAGCTGACAGTAGCCCTATAAACCAACAACAAGGAGATACACCTAATATAGGGCTCGATACGACGAAAGCTGACAGTAGCCCTATAAACCAACAACAAGGAGATACAGCTAATATAGGGCTCGATACGACGAAAGCTGACAGTAGCCCTATAAACCAACAACAAGGAGATACAGCTAATATAGGTCTCGATACGGCGGAAACTGTCAACGACCCTATATACCACCAACAAGCCACAACCCATAACATTACTTAAAACATGTGACCACATAACCTAATTCTTTCCCAGCAGAAAACCTCTTAAGCCTATCTTTCCACTGTACTCCAGTGTACACAGATGTACTCCCTTGTACTCCCATGTACACCCATGTACTCCCATGTGCACCCATGTACTCCCATGTACTCCCTTGTATATCCATGTACTCCCTTGTACATCCATGTACTCCCTCGTACATCCATGTACTCCCATGTTCTCCACTGTACATCCATGTACTCCCATGTACATAAATAATATGACGTAATTCTACCATACTGTACAACTAGGGGAACATTTGTCTTGTTTCCTGAGAAATAAAACATTACCAGCACCACAGGGGGAGAGACAAGGTTGACTGCACATTCCCTGACTTCAAGGAAGACTTCAACAAGGTTCCAGTTGGTAAATATTGCAGAGATTGCAGCACAGATTGCATTGAGTGAGAAGTGATACGTACAGTTGGGAGTCAGTGAAATATCTGGTTCCAGACTGGTTCCAGATTAGCAGAAGCAGCACCAGCGGAGAAAGAACCACGATCTTGAATAATTTAACCATGACACCTTGCTTAGAGACAAGGGATGATACAATCTCTCTCTGTCTCTCTCTCTCTCTCTCTCTCTCTCTCTTCTCTCTCTCTCTCTCTCTCTCTCTCTCTCTCTCTCACTCTCTCACCCACACACCCAGCTACACTCTAATCACCTACCTAATTAACCAGACCTGGACTCACCAGTCAACCTGTCAATAACTGCTGTCAACACCTCTGTCAAATTCCACACTTGACTGTCAGCATCATCACACACACCATCAATCATCCTGATATCTCTCTCACTCACCTCTCAACTTCCTGTCACCTCAACTTGACTCAAATTGAAGTATAATTTGTATCATTATAATTATCATAATAATAATAATAATGGTAGTGCCTCCCTGGATGGTTGTTGTCTACCAACCTACTACCACAGGATGGTAGTACCTCCCTGGGTGGTTGTTGTCTACCAACCTACTACCACAGGATGGTAGTACCTCCCTGGGTGGTTGTTGTCTACCAGCCTACTACCACAGGATGGTAGTACCTCCCTGGGTGGTTGTTGTCTACCAGCCTACTACCACAGGATGGTAGTACCTCCCTGGGTGGTTGTTGTCTACCTTCCTACTACCAAACAGGATGGTAGTACCTCCTGGAGGTTGTTTTTTCTACCATCCTACTACCACAGGACGGTAGTGCCTCCCTGGATGGTTGTTGTCTACCAGCCTACTACCACAGGAGGGTAGTACCTCCCTGGGTGGTTGTCTACCAGCCTACTACCACAGGACGGTAGTACCTCCCTGGATGGTTGTTGTTTACCATCCTACTACCACAGGAGGGTTTAGTACCTCCCTGGGTGGTTGTTGTCTACAGCCTACTACCCACAGGAGGGTAGTACCTCCCTGGGTGGTTGTTGTCTACCATCCTACTACCACAGGACGGTAGTACCTCCCTGGGTGGTTGTTGTCTACCAGCCTACTACCACAGGACGGTAGTACCTCCCTGGATGGTTGTTGTCTACCATCCTACTACCACAGGACGGTAGTACCTCCCTGAGTGGTTGTTGTCTACAAGCCTACTACCACAGGACGGTAGTACCTCCCTGGGTGGTTGTTGTCTACCAGCCTACTACCACAGGATGGTAGTACCTCCCTGGATGGTTGTTGTCTACCATCCTACTACCACAGGATGGTAGTACCTCCCTGGATGGTTGTTGTCTACCATCCTACTACCACAGGATGGTAGTACCTCCCTGGATGGTTGTTGTCTACCATCCTACTACCACAGGACGGTAGTGCCTCCCTGGATGGTTGTTGTCTACCAGCCTACTACCACAGGACGGTAGTACCTCCCTGGGTGGTTGTCTACCAGCCTACTACCACAGGACGGTAGTACCTCCCTGGATGGTTGTTGTCTACCATCCTACTACCACAGGATGGTAGTACCTCCCTGGGTGGTTGTTGTCTACCAGCCTACTACCACAGGAGGGTAGTACCTCCCTGGGTGGTTGTTGTCTACCATCCTACTACCACAGGACGGTAGTACCTCCCTGGGTGGTTGTTGTCTACCAGCCTACTACCACAGGACGGTAGTACCTCCCTGGGTGGTTGTTGTCTACCAGCCTACTACCACAGGACGGTAGTACCTCCCTGGATGGTTGTTGTCTACTAGCCTACTACCACAGGATGGTAGTACCTCCCTGGATGGTTGTTGTCTACCAGCCTACTACCACAGGATGGCAGTACCTCCCTGGAGAGTCGTTGTCTACTAGCCTACTACCACAGGATGGTAGTACCTCCCTGGATGGTTGTTGTCTACCAGCCTACTACCACAGGATGGTAGTACCTCCCTGGATGGTCGTTGTCTACCATCCTCCTACCGCAGGATGGCAGTACCTCCCTGGATGGTCGTTGTCTACCATCTCACCACCACAGGATGGTAGTACCTCCCTGGAGGGTCGTTGTCTACTAGCCTACTACCACAGGATGATAGTACCTCCCTGGAGGGTCGTTGTCTACTGGCCTACTACCACAGGATGGTAGTACCTCCCTGGATGGTTGTTGTCTACCAGCCTACTACCACAGGATGGTAGTACCTCCCTGGAGGGTCGTTGTCTACTAGCCTACTACCACAGTATGGTAGTACCTCTCTGGATGGTTGTTGTCTACCACCCTACTACCACAGGATAGTAGTACCTCCCTGGATGGTTGTTGTCTACCAGCCTACTACCACAGGATAGTAGTACCTCCCTGGAGGGTTGTTGTCTACCAGCCTACTACCACAGGATGGTAGTACCTCCCTGGAGGGTCGTTGTCTACCAGCCTACTACCACAGGATGGTAGTACCTCCCTGGAGGGTCGTTATCTACTAGCTTACTACCACAGGATGGTAGTACCTCCCTGGATGGTCGTTGTCTACCAACCCACCACCACAGGATGGTAGTACCTCCCTGGATGGTCGTTGTCTACCATCCCACCACCACAGGGTGGGAGTACCTCAGTGGATGGTCGTTGTCTACCATCCCACCACCACAGGATGGTAGTAACTCCCTGGATGGAAGTTTTCTACCAACCCACTGTGTCTTAAACCCATTAAGTCGTCCCAGAGACAGTAGCAACAGTAACAACAGTAAGAACAGGAACAACCGCCACCAATACTCACACAATTCTTGAACACAATCCACAGTTCCATGGCTGGAACAATTCAGAAATCTCCTTCAATTTGGTACATTTTCCGGTCCACTGTGGGCCATTACTAAGGCCCAGTTGGACAATGGTCCAAGATCGTTTTGATATCAGTTAGCGTCTCTCAGTATCTATACACTGAGAGGTGTGTATATCTCAGTGTATATTAAACACTGAGAGGCATGTATCTGTGTATATACAGTGGGATGTGTGTATTAGTGTATATACATGTAGAGGTGTATGTTGGGATAAAGTTCCTGGACCCATTCCCGGCCTCTGGAATCTCTGAACTATCGCTCACAGGAAGGTCACAGACTACCACCCACAGGAAGGTCACTGAGTGGCTACTACCCACAGGAAGGTCACTGAGTGGCTACTACCCACAGGAAGGTCACAGTGTGACTACCACCCACAGGAAGGTCACAGAGTGACTACCACCCACAGGAAGGTCACAGAGTGACTACCACCCACAGGAAGTTCACTGAGTGGCTACTACCCACATGAAGGTCACAGAGTGACTACCACCCACAGGAAGGTCACAGTGTGACTACCACCCACAGGAAGGTCACAGAGTGACTACCACCCACAGGAAGGTCACAGAGTGACTACCACTTACAGGAAGGTTACAGAGTGACTACCACCCACAGGAAGGTCACAGAGTGACTACCACTTACAAGAAGGTCACAGAGTAACTACCACCCACAAGAAGGTCACCGAGTAACTGCTACCCACAGGAAGGTCACCGAGTAACTACTACCCACAGGAAGGTCACCGAGTAACTACTACCCACAGGAAGGTCACCGAGTAACTACTACCCACAGGAAGGTCACCGAGTAACTACTACCCACAGGAAGGTCACCGAGTAACTACTACCCACAGGAAGGTCACAGAGTGACTACCACTTACAGGAAGGTTACAGAGTGACTACCACCCACAGGAAGGTCACAGAGTGACTACCACTTACAAGAAGGTCACAGAGTAACTACCACCTACAAGAAGGTCACCGAGTAACTGCTACCCACAGGAAGGTCACCGAGTAACTACTACCCACAGGAAGGTCACCGAGTAACTATACCTACAGAAGGTCACCGAGTAACTACACCACACAGAAGGTCACCGAGTAACTACTACCCACAGGAAGGTCACCGAGTAACTACTACCCACAGGAAGGTCACAGAGTAACTACCACCCACAAGAAGGTCACCGAGTAACTACTACCCACAGGAAGGTCACCAAGTAACTACTACCCACAGGAAGGTCACCGAGTAACTACCACCCACAGGAAGGTCACAGAGTGACTACCACCCACAAGAAGGTCACAAAGTGACTACCACCCACATGAAGGTCACAAAGTGACTACCACACACAAGAAGGTCACAGAGCGACTACCACCCACAGGAAGGTCACAGAGTAACTACACACCCACGGGAAAGGGTCACAAGTGAACTACCACCCACAAAAGGGCCACAGAGTAACTACCACCCACAGGAAGGTCACAGAGTAACTACCACCCACAGGAAGGTCACAGAGTAACTACCACCCACAAGAAGGTCACAGAGTGACTACCACCCACAAGAAGGTCACAGAGTGACTACCACCCACAAAGGTCACAGAGTGAACTACCACCCACATGAAGGTCACAGAGTAACTACCACCCACAAGAAGGTCACAGAGTGACTACCACCCACAAGAAGGTCACAGAGTGGCTACCACCCACAAGAAGGTCACAGAGTGACTACCACCCACAAGAAGGTCACAGAGTAACTACCACCCACAAGAAGGTCACAGAGTGACTACCACCCACATGAAGGTCACAGAGTGACTACCACACACAAGAAGGTCACAGAGTGACTACCACCCACAAGAAGGTCACAGAGTAACTTCCACCCACAAGAAGGTCACAGAGTAACTACCCCCCACAAGAAGGTCACCAGAGTGACTACACCCACAAGAAGGTCACAGAGTGACTACCACCCACAAGAAGGTCACAGAGTAACTACCACCCACAAGAAGGTCACAGAGTGACTACCACCCACATGAAGGTCACAGAGTGACTACCACACACAAGAAGGTCACAGAGCGACTACCACCCACAAGAAGGTCACAGAGTAACTACCACCCACAGGAAGGTCACAGAGTAACTATCACCCACAGGAAGGTCACAGAGTAACTACCACCCACAGGAAGGTCACAGAGTAACTACCACCCACAGGAAGGTCACAGAGTAACTATCACCCACAGTAAGGTCACAGAGTAACTATCACCCACAGGAAGGTCACAGAGTAACTACCACCCACAAGGTCACAGAGTAAACTAACCCCACAGGAAGGTCACAGAGAACTACCACCCACAAGAAGGTCACAGAGTAACTACCACCCACAGGAAGGTCACAGAGTAACTACCACCCACAAGAAGGTCACAGAGTAACTACCACCCACAGGAAGGTCACAGAGTAACTACCACCCACAGGAAGGTCACAGAGTGACTACCACCCACAAGAAGGTCACAAAGTGACTACCACCCACATGAAGGTCACAAAGTGACTACCACACACAAGAAGGTCACAGAGCGACTACCATCCACAGGAAGGTCACAGAGTAACTACCACCCACAGGAAGGTCACAGAGTAACTACCACCCACAAGAAGGTCACAGAGTACTACCACCCACAGAAGGTCACAGAGTAACTACCACACACAGGAAGGTCACAGAGTAACTACCACCCACAAGAAGGTCACAGAGTGACTACCACCCACAAGAAGGTCACAGAGTGACTACCACCCACAAGGTCACAGAGTGACTACCACCCACAAGAAGGTCACAGAGTAACTACCACCCACAAGAAGGTCACAGAGTGACTACCACCCACATGAAGGTCACAGAGTGACTACCACACACAAGAAGGTCACAGAGTGACTACCACCCACAAGAAGGTCATAGAGTAACTACCACCCACAAGAAGGTCACAGAGTGACTACCACCCACATGAAGGTCACAGAGTGACTACCACACACAAGAAGGGGTCCACAAAGAGCAAAACTACCACCCACAAGAAGGTCACAGAGTGAACTTCCCACCCACAAGAAGGTCACAGAGTGACTACCACCCACAAGAAGGTCACAGAGTGGCTACCACCCACAAGAATGTCACAGAGTACTACCCCCCCACAAAAAGGGTCACAAGTGACTACCACTACCACCCACAAGAAGGTGCCCCCGAGGTCACAGAGTGACTACCACCCACATGAAGGTCACAGAGTGACTACCACACACAAGAAGGTCACAGAGCGACTACCACCCACAAGAAGGTCACAGAGTAACTACCACCCACAGGAAGGTCACAGAGTAACTATCACCCACAGGAAGGTCACAGAGTAACTATCACCCACAGGAAGGTCACAGAGTAACTACCACCCACAAGGTCACAGAGTAACTACCACCCACAAGAAGGTCACAGAGCGACTACCACCCACAAGAAGGTCACAGAGTAACTACCACCCACAGGAAGGTCACAGAGTAACTACCACCCACAAGAAGGTCACAGAGTAACTACCACCCACAGGAAGGTCACAGAGTAACTACCACCCACAGGAAGGTCACAGAGTAACTATCACCCACAAGGTCACAGAGTAACTACCACCCACAGGAAGGTCACAGAGTAACTACCACCCACAAGAAGGTCACAGAGTAACTACCACCCACAAGGTCACAGAGTAACTACCACCCACAAGAAGGTCACAGAGTAACTAACACCCACAAGAAGGTCACAGAGTAACTACCACCCACAGGAAGGTCACAGAGTAACTACCACCCACAAGGTCACAGAGTAACTACCACCCACAAGAAGGTCATGGCGATACACTATAAATCAGCAGGGAACGTCTTACCTGGCCAACAGGAAACACAGGCAACACAAAGGCTTCAAGACACGCTGAACTCTCGCACAAGAATGCCTGGACACGCTTCCTGCAGCGCAATTTATAGCCCAGCGTCTCCAGGAGGTTGCCAGACCTCTTTGATCGACTCGAACTTCGCGAGGACCTAGACTGCTTATGGAGAGCGAAACCACGCTTCGATCTGCTAGGTGCTTCGATCTGCTAGGTGCTTCGATCTGCTAGGTGCTTCGATCTTCTAGGTGCTTCTATCTTCTAGGTGCTTCGATCTGCTAGGTGCTTGGATCTGCTAGGTGCTTCGATCTGCTAGGTGCTTCGATCTGCTAGGTGCTTCGATCTTCTAGGTGCTTCTATCTTCTAGGTGCTTCGATCTGCTAGGTGCTTGGATCTGCTAGGTGCTTCGATCTGCTAGGTGCTTCGATCTGCTAGGTGCTTCGATCTGCTAGGTGCTTCGATCTGCTAGGTGCTTCGATCTGCTAGGTGCTTCGATTTGCTAGGTGCTTCGATCTGCTAGGTGCTTCGATCTGCTAGGTGCTTCGATTTGCTAGGTGCTTCGATCTGCTAGGTGCTTCGATTTGCTAGGTGCTTCGACTCTGCTAGGTGCTTCGATCTGCTAGGTGCTTCGATTTGCTAGGTGCTTCGATCTGCTAGGTGCTTCGATCTGCTAGGTGCTTCGCTCTGCTAGGCGCTTCGCTCTGCTAGGTGCTTTATCCTAACTTGAAAGCCTTCAGCATCTTTCAGAGGGTCGATGTTTCGCCCTTGATCATGATAACTCTTGTCGGAAACGTTTTTCTCGTTGCCGAGGTTAGTTAATGGGGTTTCAAGACTATCTACTACACGAGGATCATTAAGGCTGGTTGGTTGGTTAATGGGGTTTCAAGACTATCTACTACACGAGGGTCATTAAGACTGGTTGGTTGGTTAATGGGGTTTCAAGACTATCTACTACACGAGGTCATTAAGGACTGGTTGGTTGGTTAATGGGGTTTCAAGACTATCTACTACACGAGGATCATTAAGACTGGTTGGTTGGTTAATGGGGTTTCAAGACTATCTACTACACGAGGGTCATTAAGGCTGGTTGGTTGGTTAATGGGGTTTCAAGACTATCTACTACACGAGGTCATTAAGGCTGGTTGGTTGGTTAATGGGGTTTCAAGACTATCTACTACACGAGGGTCATTAAGGCTGGTTGGTTGGTTAATGGGGTTTCAAGACTATCTACTACACGAGGGTCATTAAGGCTGGTTGGTTGGTTAATGGGGTTTCAAGACTATCTACTACACGAGGGTCATTAAGGCTGGTTGGTTGGTTAATGGGGTTTCAAGACTATCTACTACACGAGGGTCATTAAGACTGGTTGGTTGGTTAATGGGGTTTCAAGACTATCTACTACACGAGGGTCATTAAGGCTGGTTGGTTGGTTAATGGGGTTTCAAGACTATCTACTACACGAGGGTCATTAAGGCTGGTTGGTTGGTTAATGGGGTTTCAAGACTATCTACTACACGAGGGTCATTAAGACTGGTTGGTTGGTTAATGGGGTTTCAAGACTATCTACTACACGAGGGTCATTAAGGCTGGTTGGTTGGTTAATGGGGTTTCAAGACTATCTACTACACGAGGTCATTAAGGCTGGTTGGTTGGTTAATGGGGTTTCAAGACTATCTACTACACGAGGTCATTAAGGCTGGTTGGTTGGTTAATGGGGTTTCAAGACTATCTACTACACGAGGGTCATTAGGCTGGTTGGTTGGTTAATGGGGTTCAAGACTATCTGCTACACGAGGGTCATTAGACTGGTTGGTTGGTTAATGGGGTTTTCAAGACTATCTACTACACGAGGGTCATTAAGGCTGGTTGGTTGGTTAATGGGGTTTCAAGACTATCTACTACACGAGGGTCATTAAGGCTAACATGTCACCTGTACACCACCAGTCAAGAATACTTTAATACCTAAAATACTGATTAATGTAAACTACCAGTGTATATACACTGAGATAATACACCTCAACAGTGTATATAGACACTGAGAATACACCTCACAGTGTATATACACTGAGATACACCTCTCAGTGTATATACACTGAATATACACCTCTCAGTGTATATACACTGAGATATACACCTCTCAGTGTATATACACTGAGATATACACCTCTCAGTGTATATACACTGAGATATACACCTCTCAGTGTATATACACTGAAAGAGAGAGGGTGGGTGTGGGCTGGTACCACACTGTGTCTTAATCTGATCCCCACACCATATGTGGGTGGCTGTGGGGGTTAGTAGTGGTGGTAGTGGTGGTAGTGGTGGTAGTGGTGGTAGTGGTGGTAGTGGTAATATTCTCACACCATCTCTACGTCTCAGTAGGTACCTTGGTGTTAGTCACCTGCTGTTTCTGTTCACCTAGTAATAAGTAGGTACCTGGGCGTTAGGTGACTGGTGTGGGTGGCATCCTGGGGGACAAGATTGAAGGATCACAATGGAAATAAGACAGATCATGATGACCCACTGACTTTCTTGGATTATCCTGGCTGGCTAACACTCTCTACCCTGGGTTATCCTGGCTGGCTAACCTTCCTTACCCTGAGTTATCCTGGCTGGCTAACCTTCCCTACCCTGGGTTATCCTGGCTAGCTAACCCTCCCTACCCTCTGTTATCCTGGCTGGCTAACCCTCCCTGTCCTGGGTTATCCTGGCTGGCTAACCCTCCCTACCCTGGGTTATCCTGGCTGGCTAACCTTCCCTATCCTGGGTTATCCTGGCTAGCTAACCCTCCCTACCCTGGGTTATCCTGGCTGGCTAACCCTCCCTACCCTGGGTTATCCTGGCTGGCTAACCCTCCCTACCCTGGGTTATCCTGGCTGGCTAACCCTCCCTACCCTGGGTTATCCTGGCTGGCTAACCCTCCCTACCCTGGGTTATCCTGGCTAGCTAACCCTCCCTACCCTGGGTTATCCTGGCTAGCTAACCCTCCCTACCCTGGGTTATCCTGGCTGGCTAACCCTCCCTACCCTGGGTTATCCAAGCTGGCTAACTCTCCCTGCCCTGGGTTATCCTGGCTGGCTATCCCTCCCTACCCTGGGTTATCCTGGCTGGCTAACCCTCCCTACTCTGGGTTATCCTGGCTGGCTAACCCACCCTACCCTGGGTTATCCTGGCTGGCTAACCCTCCCTACCCTGGGTTATCCTGGCTAACTAACCCTCCCTACCCTGGGTTATCCTGGCTAGCTAACCCTCCCTACCCTGGGTTATCCTGGCTGGCTAACCCTCCCTACCCTGGGTTATCCAAGCTGGCTAACTCTCCCTGCCCTGGGTTATCCTGGCTGGCTATCCCTCCCTACCCTGGGTTATCCTGGCTGGCTAACCCTCCCTACCCTGGGTTATCCATGCTGGCTAACTCTCCCTGCCCTGGGTTATCCTGGCTGGCTATCCCTCCCTACCCTGGGTTATCCTGGCTGGCTAACCCTCCCTACCCTGGGTTATCCTGGCTGGCTAACCCACCCTACCCTGGGTTATCCTGGCTGGCTAACCCTCCCTACCCTGGGTTATCCTGGCTGGCTAACCCTCCCTACCCTGGGTTATCCTGGCTGGCTAATTCTCCCTACCCTGGGTTATCCTGGCTGGCTAACCCTCCCTACCCTGGGTTATCCTGGCTGGCTAATTCTCCCTACCCTGGGTTATCCTGGCTGGCTATCCCTCCCTACCCTGGGTTATCCTGGCTGGCTAACCCTCCCTACCCTGGGTTATCCTGGCTGGCTAACCACCCTACCCTGGGTTATCCTGGCTGGCTAATTCTCCCTACCCTGGGTTATCCTGGCTGGCTAACACTCCCTACCCTGGGTTACCTGGGGCAACCTCCCACCCTGGTTATCCTGGCTGGCTAACCCTCCTACCCTGGGTATCCTGGTGGCTATTCTCCCTACCTGGGTATCCTGGGTGATAACCCAGGATAACCCAGCAGTAGCAGCAACAGTAACAACAGCAGTAGCAGCAACAGTAACAACAGCAGCAACAGCAACAGTAACAACAGCAGTAGCAGCAACAGTAACAACAGCAGTAGTAGCAACAGTAACAACAGCAGCAACAGCAACAGTAGCAACAGCATTAGCAGCAACAGTAACAGCAGTAGCAGCAACAGTAACAACAGCAGTAGCAGCAACAGTAACAACAGCAGCAACAGCAACAGTAACAAGCATACAGCATACAGTACGAGAGTAGCAGCAACAGTAACAACAGCAGTAGCAGCAACAGTAACAGCAGTAGCAGCAACAGTAACAACAGCAGCAACAGGAACAGTAACACCAGCATTAGCAGCAACAGTAACAGCAGTAGCAGCAACAGTAACAACAGCAGTAGCAGCAACAGTAACAGCAGTAGCAGCAACAGTAACAACAGCAGCAACAGGAACAGTAACACCAGCATTAGCAGCAACAGTAACAGCAGTAGCAGCAACAGTAACAACAGCAGTAGCAGCAACAGTAAACAACAGCAGTAGCACTAACAGCAACAGTAACAACAGCAGTAGCAGCAACAGTAACAACAGCAGGGGCAGCAACAGCAACAACATCGGTAACAGCAACAGTAGCAGTAACAGAAACAGTAACAACAGCAGTAGCAGTAACAGCAACAGTAGCAGCAACAGCAGCAGCAACAGTGGGTTCAAGAAATGGATCAGCAACAACAGAATCGGAAACGAAGGATGGAGGCCGAGGAGAGAGAGAGAGAGAGAGAGAGAGGAGAGAGAGAGAGAGAGAGAGAGTGAGAGAGAGAGAGAGAGAGAGAGAGAGAGAGGGTCTTTAACCTGCAACAAACACCCCCAGGAGGTCGACTCACCCTCAAAGGTCGAAAACCTCACCTAACTGCGCCTGTCAAGGTCGTCACTCTCTCTCTCTCTCTTCACACTCTCTCTCTCACACTACACACACACACACACACACACTCTCTCTCACACACTCTCTCTCTCACACAAACACACACACACTCTCTCTCTCTCTCTCTCTCTCACACTCTCTCTCTCTAACTCTATCTTCACTATCACTCTCACCCACAAGAAAGCTACCAAGCCTCCAATCTTGAAGATTATTCAACGTTTTGCGCCACGTTTTGCCCGTCCCTGACTCTCAGAGGTTACTGAGGACAATTTTGTGTCTCAGGGTCTGTTATTACAGTCAATTAGACTATATCGTGGCTTATATTATATACTTTTCCTGCCTAAATTGACCAGGATTTTCAAATTTGGTGGAGAGGTATTTCTGGAGGTCGTTCACTGGTGTTCCAGGGTTGTGTACTGGTGTTTGTTGTGTTCCAGGGTTGTGTACTGGTGTTTGTTGTGTTCCAGGGTTATGTACTGGTGTTTGTTGTGTTCCAGGGTTGTGTACTGATGTTTGTTGTGTTCCAGGGTTGTGTACTGGTGTTTGTTGTGTTCCAGGGTTGTGTACTGGTGTTTGTTGTGTTCCAGGGTTGTGTACTGGTGTTTGTTGTGTTCCAGGGTTGTGTACTGGTGTTTGTTGTGTTCCAGGGTTTGTGTACTGGTGTTTGTTGTGTTCCAGGTTGTGTACTGGTGTTTGTTGTGTTCCAGGGTTGTGTACTGGTGTTTGTTGTGTTCCAGGGTTGTGTACTGGTTGTTTGTTGTGTTTCAGGGTTGTGTACTGGTGTTTGTTGTGTTTCAGGGTTGTGTACTGGTGTTTGTTGTGTTTCAGGGTTGTGTACTGGTGTTGTTGGTTTCCAGGGTTGTGTACTGGTGTTTGTTGTGTTCCAGGGTTGTGTACTGGTGTTTGTTGTGTTCCAGGTTGTGTACTGGTGTTTGTTGTGTTTCAGGGTTGTGTACTGGTGTTTGTTGTGTTCAGGGTTGTGTACTGGTGGTTTGTTGTGTTTCAGGGTTGTGTACTGGTGTTTGTTGTGTTCCAGGGTTGTGTACTGGTGTTTGTTGTGTTCCAGGGTTGTGTACTGGTGTTTGTTGTGTTCCAGGGTTGTGTACTGGTGTTTGTTGTGTTTCAGGGTTGTGTACTGGTGTTTGTTGTGTTTCAGGGTTGTGTACTGGTGTTTGTTGTGTTTCAGGGTTGTGTACTGGTGTTTGTTGTGTTCCAGGGTTGTGTACTGGTGTTTGTTGTGTTCCAGGGTTGTGTACTGGTGTTTGTTGTGTTTCAGGGTTGTGTACTGGTGTTGTTGTGTTTCAGGGTTGTGTACTGGTGTTTGTTGTGTTCCAGGGTTGTGTACTGGTATTTGTTGTGTTCCAGGGTTGTGTACTGGTGTTGTTGTGTTTCAGGGTTGTGTACTGGTGTTTGTTGTGTTTCAGGGTTGTGTACTGGTGTTTGTTGTGTTTCAGGGTTGTTACTGGTGTTTGTTGTGTTCCAGGGTTGTGTACTGGTGTTTGTTGTGTTTCAGGTTATGTACTGGTGATCTTCAGTGTTTCAGGGTTATGCACTGGTGATGTGTATATACACTGAGAGGTGTATATCTCAGTGTATATACACTGAGAGGTGTATATCTCAGTGTATATACACTGAGAGGTGTATATCTCAGTGTATATACACTGAGGGTGTATATCTCAGTGTATATACACTGAGAGTTGTGTATAGCTCAGTGTATATACACTGAGAGGTGTATATCTCAGTGTATATACACTGAGAGGTGTATATCTCAGTGTATATACACTGAGAGGTGTATAGCTCAGTGTATATACACTGAGAGGTGTATATCTCAGTGTATATACACTGAGAGGTGTATATCTCAGTGTATATACACTGAGAGGGTATATCTCAGTGATAACACTGAGAGGTGTATACTCAGTGTATATACACTGAGGGTGTATATCTCAGTGTATATACACTGAGAGGTGTATATCTCAGTGTATATACAATGAGAGGTGTATATCTCAGTGTATATACACTGAGAGGTGTATATCTCAGTGTATATACACTGAGAGGTGTATATATCAGTGTATATACACTGAGAGGTGTATATCTCAGTGTATATACACTGGTAGTTTACATTAATCAGTATTTTAGGTATTAAAGTATTCTTGACTGGTGGTGTACAGGTGACCTGCAGCCTTAATGACCCTCGTGTAGTAGATAGTCTTGAAACCCCATTAACCAACCAACCAGCCTTAATGACCCTCGTGTAGTAGATAGTCTTGAAACCCCATTAACCAACCAACCAGCCTTAATGACCCTCGTGTAGTAGATAGACTTGAAACCCCATTAACCAACCACCAGCCTTAATGACCCTCGTGTAGTAGATGTCTTGAAACCCCATTAACCAACCACCAGCCTTAATGACCCTCGTGTAGTAGATAGTCTTGAAACCCCATTAACCAACCAACCAGTCTTAATGACCCTCGTGTAGTAGATAGTCTTGAAACCCCATTAACCAACCAACCAGCCTTAATGACCCTCGTGTAGTAGATAGTCTTGAAACCCCATTAACCAACCAACCAGCCTTAATGACCCTCGTGTAGTAGTCTTGAAACCCCATTAACCAACCAACCAGTCTTAATGACCCTCGTGTAGTAGATAGTCTTGAAACCCCATTAACCAACCAACCAGCCTTAATGACCCTCGTGTAGTAGATAGTCTTGAAACCCCATTAACCAACCAACCAGTCTTAATGACCCTCGTGTAGTAGATAGTCTTGAAACCCCATTAACCAACCAACCAGCCTTAATGACCCTCGTGTAGTAGATAGTCTTGAAACCCCATTAAGAGAGAGAGAGAGAGCAAGGTAGCCCCAATATGCCTCGGGTTAGTACAGTACAAATTTTTATGTACACACACACACACACACACACACACACACGTGTTCTGAGATTAGTGTTCGTGTACCAACAGAGAAACCAACTGCACCAACAGAGAGACCAATTGTACCAACAGAGAGACCAATTGTACCAACAGAGAGACCAATTGTACCAACAGAGAGACCAATTGTACCAACAGAGAGACCAATTGTACCAACAGAGACACTAACTGTACCAACAGAGAGACCAATTGTACCAACAGAGATACCAACTGTACCAACAGAGAGACCAATTGTACCAACAGAGACACGAACTGTACCAACAGAGAGACCAATTGTACCAACAGAGACACCAACTGTACCAACAGAGAGACCAATTGTACCAACAGAGAGACCAATTGTACCAACAGAGAGATCATTTGTACCAACAGAGGGATCAATTGTTTCAACAGAAAGACCAATTGTTCCAACAGAGAGACCATTTGTACCAGCAGAGAGACCAATTATACCAACAGAAAGACCAATTGTTCCAACAGGAAAACCAATTGTACCAACAGAGATACCAATTATACCAACAGAAAGACCAATTGTTCCAACAGGAAAACCAATTGTACCAACAGAGAGACCAATTATACCAACAGAAAGACCAATTGTTCCAACAGGAAAACCAATTGTACCAACAGAGAGACCAATTGTTCCAACAGCCAGTAGTGAAGGAAGCTAGCAGTGATCTGGCAACGTTTGCAGTGAGTTTAGATCAAAGATTACATAGGATTCTGACAGCAGCAGTGATATTAGGCTCATCGTAAGTGAATTCATCTCACTGTTAGCAAGGATGCTGGGTGACAGCAGCAGTGATCTCAGAGCTTAAACTCAGATCACAGGAGCACTGATCTCTCAGCAGTATCACAATGTATCGTTCAGGACACATGAATGGGTTAATTTCACGGCACAGGGCGAGACTTCGCCACTGTAGCGACGTCAGTGTAGCGACGTCAGTGTAGGGACGCCAGTGTGCGGACGTCAGTGTAGGGACGTCAGTGTGCGGACGTCAGGACAAAACATTCTCCTTGACCTGAAGGGCAGGTAGGAAAAACTGGACTGCAGAGAGATAGAGCAGCCAGCCAGTCTCTCAGATCTCTCCCACCCCGACTACCATCCCGACTACCCACCCGACTACCCACCCGACTACCCACCCGACTACCAACCCGACTACCCGACCACCAAGCCAGCTTTATCTTCGCTCCTCTTATCTCAACACCTCAGTTGACTGCACCTCGTCCAGGGAATGTTGTTCTTGCTGTTGTTGTATGCTGGGAAGCAGTTGAACAGTCCTGGACCCCTGACACTTATTGTGTTGTCTCTTAATGTACTAGTGGTGCCCCTGCTTTACACTAGGGGATTGCTACATCTCCTGCCCAGTCTTTTGCTTTCGTAAGGAGTGATTTCTGTGTGTAGATTTGGGACCAGTTCCTCTAGGATTTCCCAGGTATAGATTATGATATATCTTTATCGCCTGTATTCCAAGGAGTACAAGTCAAGGGGATTTCGAACGTTCCCAGTGATTATGGTACTTGACTGTACTTATACGTGTAGGGAAAGTTCACTGTATAATCTCCACCAGTGAAAGTTCACTGCATATTCTCCAACAGTGAAAGTTCACTGTATTGTCTGGGACTGCTTATCGCCCGTCTTGAAAGGGGCTGTTAGTGTAAAGCAGGATTCCATGGTTGGTAATGTTGGTCAGGAAACAAGATAAATGTTTCCTGACGCGGGTCTTAGTTATATGATGACCCACAACTAGAGATTTTGGTCATCTGACCAAGGCCTTCCACTGGCTTACCCCTCCCCTTTTTTTTAAAAAAAGATTAGCCGGTATTCTCCCGGCCCGGGCCTTTTCCAAGTGGTGGCCCGGCCTTGGCTCCCTCTTTAGGGAGTGTCTGAGACCTAAGTCTCCCATGGGAGGAGGCACAAGTATCTCCTCATCTTTGGGACCAACTGTCCCCAGGCCTAGCCACAAGCTAGGCCTCTCTGGTCTGCCATCCCCGCCCCAAGGGGCAAATGGGAATGACAGTCTTATGAGCTAAAGGCTCGGGCTCAGGCACCTACCCTACCCTAGAAGGGTTAGGCATGGTGTCGATGTTATATATGAGTTCCAACTTGGCAACCCTTGCTCAAGTGGCAGTAATAAAAAAAAATATTAATTTATTCTATGTAATTATATTTTATAACTCCAATGTAATTAAAATTAATTAAATGCAGTTAAAAGCAAGATAAAATTGTAATTTAATAATAGAGTAAGAACTCTAAAACTTAACATGTTAATATCAGAAGAGACGTGTTTACTGTTAACAGGTTTAATATTAATATTAATGCCAGTAAAGGACTAACTCAAGTATTTCTGTGTGACGGGGAAACTAAATAATAATAATAATAATAAGAAGGAGACGAAGAAGAAGAAGAAGACGAAGAAGAAGAGCAACAGGAAGAGTAGGAGGAGCAGCAGGAAGAGAAGTAGGAGGAGAAAGAGGAGCCAGAACAGGAAGCAAGATAAATTTCTCTGGTAAAAACACAAGCCAAACTGACGTCTAGAAATATGTAAATGGAAGTGAAAAACATTGATGTGTTGAATGTTGAGTGAGAGAGGAAGTGATGTTTTATGTCCTGGTTGTCCTTCATAACCCCAGAGTTATGTACCCGGGTAGATAGATGGATAGGTGGGTAGATAGATGGTGACGAACCTTACCTAACCTAACGGTTAGACAGGCGGGTAGAGAGACTGATAGATTAACGGTTAAATAAACGGATAGATTGATAAATATGTGAATAGACGGATAGATAGATGGATAGATAGATGTATTGATAGATGGATAGAAAGTCGGGTAGATAGGCGATAGATAGACGCATAAATAGATGGATTGATGGATGGACGGTTAGATGTTTAGATAGACGGATAGATGGCTAAACGGGTAGACAGTTAAATAGACGGATAGATGGTTAGATAGACGGATAGATGGCTAAACGGATAGATGGTTAGATAGACGGATAGATAGATATAGCGTGGAGATCCACTGGAAATTAACACTGTCTTTGTCCAGTGGTAATATCAAATAATTTATTTTTTTTGTGTTGTATATGATAGATGGGTTGCCTCCGTGGATGGAGGTGGGTCAGGGTGGGTCACGGTGGGTCACGATGGGCCACGGTGGGTCACGGAGAGCGAAGGTGGGCTTCTTTTTCCACATTCCAGAATAATTCCATTTAATATCCAGCCTTCTGGCCAGTTAGGCCGTTTCCCACCAAGGCTGAGTGACCCGAAAACGGAAAAGATTTGTCGGGTGAGTGTTCTGGAGATACTGGACGGTTGGTGACTTACATTGCGAGAGTCTTGTGAGGGAGCCCAGAGCTGTGCCTTGTCGAGCCTATGCCTAGTCAGGGTCTGAGAAAGAGGCCTGCAGCCTAACTCTTATATGACTCAAGAAATCGTAATGACACGATTGCAAACAAACCATACCCCCGGCCGGGATTGAACCTCACTATCCTCGTAAAAACTCTTCACTGCTTTCAGTAACCTACCTCCTACACCATACACTTGCAACATCTGCCACATTTCCCCCCTATCCACCCTGTCATACACCTTTTCCAAATCCATAAATTCCACAAAAGCGTCTTTACTCTTATCTAAATACTGTTCACTTATATATTTCACTGTAAACACCTGGTCCACACTCCCCCTAACATTTCTAAAGCCTCCTTGTTCATCTGCTATCCTCTCCGTCTTACTCTTAATTCTTTCAATAATAACTACCATACACTTTACCAAGTATTCTCAACAGATTTATTCCCTTATAATTTTTACACTCTCTTTTATCACCTTTGCCTTTATACAAAGGAACTATGCATGTTCTCTGCCAGTCCCTAGGTACCTTACCTTCTTCCATACATTTATTAAATAAAAACACCAACCAATATATATATATATATATTATATATATATATATATATATATATATATATATATATATATATATATATATATACATACATACCCTCCTGTCTATTTGTTTCTCCTTTAGACCTACGATAGATAAGACCACATAGACCAAATCTATCTGCAGACCCGCGTCAGGAAACACTTGTCCTGTTTCCTGACGAATCTAACCTAACCTGACTCCAGGAGAAGCTGGTCCAGGACCCACTGTTGTCATTCACTTGAAGTGCAATAAGTAAGCCAATTAGGCAGTAATAGGCTGATTGATCATTAGACTGGTTAACGCCATCCACACACGACACTCGCTGACAGACTCGACAGGGGGTTTTGGCTGACAGCTCATCAGTCAGAGTTGAGAATTCTGGGGAGGTAATCAGTCAAAGGTATCCCGTAACAGGTTCTTAAGGGGTGTATCCCCTCCCCTGAGAGGGATACCTCTGTTGTCCTGTTGTGGCTCTGTTTACAGTCTTCAACCTCCCGTTGATCCCTCCCGTTATTTAGAGAAGTCCTAGGAAGGTCGCAGCTGTTGAGAGGGGTCACAACTCCTTTAAGGTCACAACACAACACTTTGAAGTCACAACACCTTAAAGGTCACAACAGCACCTTGTAAGGTCACAACAGGTCCTTGAAAGGTCACAACAGCGCCTTAAGAACAATATAACGGATCAACAGAGGATTCCATTCTTACCTTATATTCTCATGGTGATGTCACCATCAGTGAAGTCACCGATATATCCGGCACTTAAGGAAGGATTCTCTCTCTCTCTCTCTCTCTCTCTCTCTCTCTCTCTCTCTTAGTGGGGTTTCAAGACTATCTACTACACGAGGGTCATTAAGACTACATGTCACCTGTACACCACCAGTCAAGAATAATCACTAAATCCCATCCCTGGCAACACACACCCCCCCACTCTTCAAAGATCTAAACTTACTCCCTGTTCAGTACATCCACACTTACTACTGTGCAGTCTACATCTACAGGACCTTAAACTCCAATATCAACCTTGACCTAAAACGCTTTCTTGATAGTTGTGACAGAACCCACAGGCATAACACCAGACACAAACATCTCTACGACATTCCCCGTGTCCGACTAAACCTTTACAAAAATTCAATGTATTTCAAAGGCCCTAAAATCTGGAACACCCTACCTGAGAACTCTAGAACTGCAGACACATTCATCACCTTCAAAACCACCATTAGAAAACATCTTATCTCCCTGATACACCCCGTCAACTAACTACACGAATACCACCTGGTGGTTCACACTTACACTCACTCACCCACTGACTATAAACCCAGAAATACTAATCTTAATCTCAAAATAAAAAATCCTAACTAGTCATAAGTTTGCCTATGATACTCCAATATAGACACCTTGTATTGTACCAAAACAAAAACATTCACATTGCTAAACTCACAAATTATGATGTAGTCACTTAGCCTTAACACCATAATCTGTAAGGATTTAATGTTAAGAATTAATCTAAGTCTGCCCGAAATGCCTTGCCATGCTAGGTGTCCTAGTGGCCCCCTCTGTAATGCCTAACCATGCTAGGTGTCCTAGTGGCCCCCTCTGTAATGCCTAGCCATGCTAGGTGTCCTAGTGGCCCCCTCTGTAATGCCTAGCCATGCTAGGTGTCCTAGTGGCTCCCTCTGTAATACCTAGCCATGCTAGGTGTCCTAGTGGCCCCTCTGTAATTAGTATTTTATAACATGTAAACCACACAATACCCAAAACCTGTAAACTCCACATTGTAACACTTATAGAGAATAAACTTGAATCGAATTGAATTGAATTAATACCTAAAATACTGATTAATGTAAACTACCAGTGTATATACACTGAGATATACACCTCTCAGTGTATATACACTGAGATATACACCTCTCAGTGTATATACACTGAGATATACACCTCTCAGTGTATATACACTGAGATATACACCTCTCAGTGTATATACACTGAGATATACACCTCTCAGTGTATATACACTGAGATATACACCTCTCAGTGTATATACACTGAGATATACACCTCTTACTGTATATACACTAATACATACATATATATATATATATATATATATATATATATATATATATATATATATATATATATATATATATATATATATATATATATATATTTATAAGACCAGTATGTACACTCCCACTTTTCACTGCCGCATTCCACCACTGGCAGGTTTCACAGTGGTCTTGGCAGCATGCAGTGCTGACACCATACTGACGACAGCATGCTGACCCCCCCCTACACGAGGGTCATTAAGGCTGGTTGGTTGGTTAATGGGGTTTCAAGACTATCTACTACACGAGGGTCATTAAAGCTGGTTGGTTGGTTAATGGGGTTTCAAGACTATCTACTACACGAGGGTCATTAAGGCTGGTTGGTTGGTTAATGGGGTTTCAAGACTATCTACTACACGAGGGTCTTAAGGCTGCATGTCACCTGTACACCACCAGTCAAGAACATTCACAAACACACACGGAGCCAGGAGCTGTGATTCGACCCCTGCAAACACAATTATGTGAATACACACAGTGAACTTAAGAATATGTAAGGGCGGAAGTAGAACCCCTGAACCAGGGTTCTTGAACCCTTCTTATGTCTTTTTTCAGGCAAATATGTGGTGAGGCGTGTTTTAATTTCCTGTGTGTGTGTGTGTGTGTGTGTGTGTGTGTGTGTATGTGTGTGTGTGTGTGTGTGTGTGTGTGTGACTGTACCTATCTCTCTTTATATCTCTCTTCCTCTTTCTGTCTCCTCTTCTCTCTCTCTCTCTCTCTCTCCCTCATCTCCCTACCAAGAGACAGGACAGACAGCATCATATCCCAGCTAGATACTTACACCACTAACCAGCCTCCTCCCTCACCCGAGGCCGTGAACTCGTAATTTGCACTCCTATCCTGGTCAACACCACCAATAAGCTACGCTCTAAACCCGTAGAGGTCAAACAGTGCCTTGGGGAACAAGCAGATATCAGACTCGACCCGATGCAAGCAAGCAGGTAATCTTAATTTCAAGGGGACTGGCCAGGAGAAAATATATTATCAACATCCTTGTCTTCCTTTAGACACTTAATAACCTTCCTCGGTCTTCAATGGACTTAATTATGCCAGTAGGATTTTTCCCTTGCATCCAATGACGTTCTTAAGGATCCAATCAAATCCTGAAAGGACTTGGGTATTCAGAGAACATCCTTCCTGTAAATATAGTCCTTAGTACAACCTGAGGTCTCTCTGTGACACCGTGAAATCTGCACACGGGGTTTAAAGTCTATATTCTTAACACGGGGTTTAAGATCTCCATTCTTAATACGGGGTTTAAAGTCTGTCTTTCGCCAGCCATAAAGTCTGCTTCAGTTAGATACAGGCGAATGTTACACTGTAGACAGTAGAGGTGGAGAGGTGATTTGAAGGTGGTCAGTCCCTCAGTGTTGATGGGTGGTGGTCAATCCCTCCCGAATGATAAAGTTCCCTGGGGGTGAGAATGTTGGGTAGGTTGTGTCTGAGAGGGACCTACACGGGACGGGTGAGAATGTTAAATGACTCTTACAGGAACCAGGAGAGACAGGAGGAGCTTACAGCTATTAGTGAAATTGAAAGAAATTCGAAATATTTCTTTTCATATGCCAAAAACAAGGCAAATACCACATCTAGTATCGGGCCCTTACTCAGACAGGATGGGACTTACTCAGACAGGATGGGACTTACTCAGACAGGATGGGACTTACTCAGACAGGATGGGACTTACTCAGACAGGATGGGACTTACTCAGACAGGATGGGACTTACTCAGACAGGATGGGACTTACTCAGACAGGATGGGACTTACTCAGACAGGATGGGACTTACTCAGACAGGATGGGACTTACTCAGACAGGATGGGACTTACTCAGACAGGATGGGACTTACTCAGACAGGATGGGACTTACTCAGACAGGATGGGACTTACTCAGACAGGATGGGACTTACTCAGACAGGATGGGACTTACTCAGACAGGATGGACTTACTCAGACAGGATGGGACTTACTCAGACAGGATGGGACTTACTCAGACAGGATGGGACTTACTCAGACAGGATGGGACTTACTCAGACAGGATGGGACTTACTCAGACAGGATGGGACTTACTCGACAGGATGGGACTTACTCAGACAGGATGGGACTTACTCAGACAGGATGGGACTTACACAGATGACAACAAGGAAATGAGTGAAATATTGAAATCCCAGTACGACTCTGTGTTTAGTGAACCACTAATCGGTCTGAGGATCGACGACCCAAATGATTTCTTCATGAATGAGCCTCAAAACTCCATAAATGTATGCCAGATTTCCGACATTACCCTAACTCCGATAGATTTCGAAAAAGCCATTGACAACATGCCTATGCAGTCAGCCCCGGGCCCAGACTCGTGGAACTCTGTTTTCATTAAGAACTGCAAGAAACCCCTCTCGCGTGCCCTAAGTACACTATGGAGGAGGAGCTTGGATATGGGTGAAATTCCAGTCACTTAAAACAACGGATATAGCCCCACTCCATAAAGGTGGCAGCAAAGCATTAGCTAAGAACTATAGACCAATAGCTCTGACGTCCCACATCATAAAAATCTTTGAAAGAGTGCTAAGAAGCAGGATTGCAAATCACATGGATTCCCAAAATCTGCACAATCCAGGGCAACATGGGTTCAGGGCAGGTCGCTCCTGCCTCTCACAACTACTGGATCACTATGACATGGCCTTGGATGCACTGGAAGAAAATCAGAATGCAGATGTAATATACACAGACTTTGCAAAAGCATTTGACAAATGCGATCATGGCGTAATAGCCCATAAAATACGTGCTAAAGGAATAACTGGGAAAGTGGGGAGATGGATCTTCAACTTCCTAACAAATCGAACACAAAGAGTAGTGGTCAACAGAGTTAAATCGGAGGCTGCCATAGTGAAGAGCTCTGTTCCACAAGGCACAGTACTCGCCCCCATCTTATTCCTTATCCTCATATCAGACATAGACAGAGATATACACCACAGCACCGTATCATCCTTTGCGGATGATACTAGGATCTGCATGAGGCTGTCAAAGTTTTCCAGTGGGCAACGGTAAACAATATGATGTTCAATGAGGACAAATTCCAACTACTCCGTTATGGAAAACTGGAGGAGATAATAACTAGAACAGAGTACACTACTGACTCCGGCCATACAATAGAGCGGAAAAATAATGTAAGGGACCTGGGAGTAGTAATGTCTGAGGATCTCACTTTCAAGGATCACAACAGTGCCACGATCGTTCAAAACGAGAGATGCCAAGCCCATGATGATCCTTTTCAAATCACTTGTTCTCTCTAGGCTGGAATACTGCTGTACATTAACATCTCCATACAAAGCAGGTGAAATCGCAGATCTAGAGAGTGTACAGAGATCCTTTACTGCACCTATAAGTTCTGTCAAGCACCTTAACTACTGGCAACGCTTGGAAGCACTTGACTTGTACTCGTTGGAACGCAGGAGGGAGAGATATATCATAATCTACACTTGGAAAACCCTGGAAGGAATGGTCCCAAATCTGCACACAGAAATCAGTTAGGTAAGACACATATGCAACAGTCAGGTATCTTTATTATGAAACGTTTCGCCTACACAGTAGGCTTCTTCAGTCGAGTACAGAAAAGTTGATAGAAGCAGAAGATACTTGAAGACGATGTAATCAGTCCATCACCCTTGAAGTTTTGAGGTGGTCAGTCCCTCAGTCCCTCAGTCTGTTGCATATGTGTCTTATCTAACAACCTGTCGGTATTTTATACCGCTTCAATGTTCACAGAAATCACTCCCTGCGAAAGTAAAAGACTGGGCAGGCGATGCAAAATGCCCCCAATAAAAAGTAGGGCGCCATTGGTACAATGAAAACACCATAAGTGTCCGGGGCCCATGACTGTTCAACAGCCTCCCATCAAGCATTACGGGAATTGCCAATAAACCCCTGGCTGCCTCAAGAGAGAGCTGGACAGATACCTAAAGTCAGTGCCGGATCAGCCCGGCTGTGGCTCGTACGTTGGACTGCGTGCGGCCAGCAGTAACAGCCTAGTTGATCAGGCCCTGATCCATCGGGAGGCCTGGTCACGGGCCGGGCCGCGGAGGCATTGATCCCCGGAATAACCTCCAGGTAACCTCCAGGTAGGTTGTGTCTGAGACGGACCTGCACGGGACGGGTGAGAATGTTGGGCAGGTTGTGTCTGAGACGGACCAACACGGGACGGGTGAGAATGTTGGGTAGGTTGTGTCTGAGACGGACCTACACGGGACGGGTGAGAATGTTGGGTAGGTTGTGTCTGAGACGGACCTACACGGGACGGGTGAGAATGTCGGGCAGGTTGTGTCCCAGACGGACCTACACGGGACGGGTGAGAATGTTGGGCAGGTTGTGTCTGAGACGGACCTACACGGGACGGGTGAGAATGTTGGGCAGGTTGTGTCTGAGACGGACCTACACGGGACGGGTGAGAATGTTGGGCAGGTTGTGTCTGAGACGGACCAACACGGGACGGGTGAGAATGTTGGGCAGGTTGTGTCTGAGACGGACCAACACGGGACGGGTGAGAATGTTGGGCAGGTTGTGTCTGAGACGGACCAACACGGGACGGGTGAGAATGTTGGGTAGGTTGTGTCTGAGACGGACCTACACGGGACGGGTGAGAATGTTGGGTAGGTTGTGTCTGAGACGGACACCTAACGGGACGGGTGAGAATGTTGGGCAGGTTGTGTCTGAGACGGACCAACACGGGACGGGTGAGAATGTTGGGTAGGTTGTGTCTGAGACGGACCAACACGGGACGGGTGAGAATGTTGGGCAGGTTGTGTCCCAGACGGACCTACACGGGACGGGTGAGAATGTTGGGTAGGTTGTGTCTGAGACGGACCAACACGGGACGGGTGAGAATGTTGGGCAGGTTGTGTCCCAGACGGACCTACACGGGACGGGTGAGAATGTTGGGCAGGTTGTGTCTGAGACGGACCTACACGGGGACGGGTGAGAATGTTGGGCAGGTTGTGTCCAGACGGAACTACACGGGACGGGTGAGAATGTTCGGTAGGTTGTGTCCCAGACGGACCTACAACGGGGACGGGTGAGAATGTTGGGCAGGTTGTGTCCCAGACGGACCTACACGGGACGGGTGAGAATGTTGGGCAGGTTGTGTCTGAGACGGACCAACACGGGACGGGTGAGAATGTTGGGCAGGTTGTGTCCCAGACGGACCTACACGGGACGGGTGAGAATGTTGGGCAGGTTGTGTCTGAGACAGACCTACACGGGACGGGTGAGAATGTTGGGCAGGTTGTGTCTGAGACGGACCTACACGGGACGGGTGAGAATGTTGGGCAGGTTGTGTCTGAGACGGACCAACACGGGACGGGTGAGAATGTTTGGGCAGGTTGTGTCCCAGACGGACCTACACGGGACGGGTGAGAATGTTGGGTAGGTTGTGTCTGAGACGGACCAACACGGGACGGGTGAGAATGTTGGGCAGGTTGTGTCCCAGACGGACCTACACGGGACGGGTGAGAATGTTGGGCAGGTTGTGTCCCAGACGGACCTACACGGGACGGGTGAGAATGTTGGGTAGGTTGTGTCTGAGACGGACCAACACGGGACGGGTGAGAATGTTGGGCAGGTTGTGTCCCAGACGGACCTACACGGGACGGGTGAGAATGTTGGGCAGGTTGTGTCTGAGACGGACCTACACGGGACGGGTGAGAATGTTGGGTAGGTTGTGTCTGAGACGGCCTATACGGACGGGTGAGAATGTTGGGCAGGTTGTGTCCAGACGGACCTACACGGGACGGGTGAGAATGTTGGGTAGGTTGTGTCTGAGACGGACCTACACGGGACGGGTGAGAATGTTGGGCAGGTTGTGTCCCAGACGGACCTACACGGGACGGGTGAGAATGTTGGGTAGGTTGTGTCTGAGACGGACCAACACGGGACGGGTGAATGTGTATATTGTTAAGTTGGATATCCCTGAAGAAGAATCCTGGTGTTCAGGTATGCTGTAGAAGCCGTTGTTCTGGTTGAAATAGTTGGAAATACAGATGATTGATGATTGCGAGATCCTGCAGTACCGAGTGTCTTCCCAAGCAATGAGTCTGGCGTTTCTCCGATTGATTAAATGATTGTGGAAGTTTGAGGGGTAGAACACAAGCATGCCTTAAATCGTCGGTTCTGCCTGCGTACAGGTGTTCTGCCTGCATACTGGTGTTCTGCCTGCGTACTGGTGTTCTGCCTGCGTACTGGTGCTCTGCCTGCGTACTGGTGTTCTGCCTGCGTACTGGTGTTCTGCCTGCGTACTGGTGTTCTGCCTGCGTACTGGTGTTCTGCCTGCGTACTGGTGTTCTGAAATACGTATTTGGAGGTCTCTGGATGTCTCAACCACGTAGGCTGCAGAGGATTGAACCCTGTGGTGTCACTTACTGGTGATGTCCTTGCTGGTGGTGGATGTGGAGGTGCAGACCTGGAACGAGGTACTGCAAAAGATGTAGGATACGTGTTTGGCAACGGAGTTGGTGGAGAGAATTATGTATCTTCTCATAGGAGTGTCTTGTCTGGGTGAGTTAACCTGCCATTCACTTTATCTGTTGCACTGTTTACTATCGACTCTTCTGACATGCTTAGGGCAGACTTAGATATTTCAGTGTAGGCAGTGTTGTGATTTGTTCACTGTTACGCTGACCATTAAACGTTTTCACTGTTTTCAGTTTATTTTTTGACGTCAGAGAGTCTAATTTCAGTTTTCCTAGTTTTAGTGATAGTTTGCTGTCTACTATCCACGGCTACAGGACTCTAGTTCTAGTGATAGTACACTAGCTGTATCTTGTGGGTCTTTACCTGGCACTAGCATTCACTATCCTCTACATACAACAGAAGTTAACACTAGACACTGAAGGGCATGTCATTCACATGACGTTAAAAGAACAGTAAGGGACCCAAGATACTACCTTGAGGTACCCCACATGCTATTACCAGAATACTACCTTGAGGTACCCACATGCTATCCCAGGGAAAACTACCTTGAGGTACCCCAATGCTATCACCAGAATACTACCTTGAGGTACCCCACTGCTATCACCAGAATACTACCTTGAGGTACCCACATGCTATCCCCCGAATACTCTTGAGGTACCCACATGCTATTACCAGAATACTACCTTGAGGTAAACCCCCCTGCTATTACAGAATACTACCTTGAGGTACCCCATGCTATCACCAGAATACTACCTTGAGGTACCCCACATGCTATCACCCGAATACTACCTTGAGGTACTCCCCATGTATTCAGAATACTACCTTGAGGTACCCCACATGCTATCACCAGAATACTACTTGAGGTACCCCACATGCTATCACCAGAATATACCTTGAGGTACCCCCATGTATCACCAGAATACTACCTTGGGATAAACCCCCCATGCTATCAGCAGGGGTTCTGATTCTGTATTGTCGACCTCGACAATTCGTTTCCCGTTCTTCAGGTAGAACTTGAACCAGTCTACAGGATGCTGATGGCTTGAAGATTTCACAAAACATGACTAAAATGTACCGAACATCTTTGCAATTCTAAGATCACCATTACCGTTAAATTCCCTTACGACATTTGAGTCCCCGGGTAATCCATCAGGTTAATTAAGGAAATAACTGTTGGCCAAGATCTCCTGGAACCTGCTTCTTGACCATATGGGATCTTGTTGTCATTAGAATACTTAGCCGCTTGAGAAGATGTTTGCTTGAGAATTATGGGAGTCAGAGGGTATGCCAACAGGCCTATAATCGATGATATACGGGCTTAATAATCAGTGATATACAGGCTTATAATCAATGATATACAGCCTGATAATCAATAATAATCAATTGAGTGATTGGGGCAGCCTAGAACCCACCTAGCACTGTACTGTTAGTGATGAAATCAATTATTAAGTAAGGCATGGGCGCTAACGACTCCTAGGTAACACTTTCTAAGATCATAGCAGAGATATGATCAATTCTGATGATTTTAGAAGAACTAAACTTATTTCTTTACGCACAAAGCCATAAGACGAATCTGAGGATTGGAACCTGTTTGGGGGGGACGTCATTAACGCTATTGGTTAGTATTAAAATGACTGGAGAATGTGTTGAAGGATTGATGTAATTGATAGTTGTATGATTTGTGTTGATGTAACTGATGTCGAGACTGAAGTGAGATAATTTGTCTGTTTGGTAGTGACGCGAGAATCTGAAAGAAGTGTTAACGAATTAGTAGTAGTAGTAGTAGTAGTAGTAGTAGTAGTAGTAGTAGTAGTAGTAGTAGTAGTAGTAGTAGTAGTAGTAGTAGTAGTAACGTGGTAACCACGTTGTCAGTAGTCAATTCTGTGTTAGATCCATCTACTGGTTTCTGGCCACAGCTACGGTCGCAACTACGGCCACAACTACGGCCACAACTACGGCCACAACTACGGTCACAACTATGGCCACAACTTGAAAGTTACAGCCAAAGTTTTCAACACTCTCTTAACCATCGACTCTCCCAATTAAGGTCATGCAAGTCGGCAGTCCTTGGGACGTAAACAAAACCATCTACCACAACACAAATCTCAAATCCTTGTCTGTTTAATCCAGATTTTTACTGTTGTAGTACCTTTCTAATTTACCTTTGTCGTCTGGCCCAAATGCAGCGTCATGTGACCCTTTACCGGCAACGCTTCGCCCACATAGTGGCCGAAACACATCTATTTCCACTTGCTTTAGGAAGCTACGAGGATCTTTCCTCAGCCTTTTGGCTTACTCCTAACCCTAATACCTTGATGCACCCTGCTTACTCCTAACTCATCCCTTGAAGCACCTTACTTACTCCTAACTCATCCCTTGAAACACCTTACTTACTCCTAACTTATCCCTTGAAGCACCTTACTTACTCCTAACTCATCCCTTGAAGCACCTTACTTACTCCTAACTCATCCCTTGAAGCACCTTACTTACTCCTAACTCATCCCTTGAAGCACCTTACTTACTCCTAACTCATCCCTTGAAGCACCTTACTTACTCCTAACTCATCCCTTGAAGCACCTTACTTACTCCTAACTCATCCCTTGAAGCACCTTACTTACTCCTGACCCTTAATACCTTGAAACACCTTGTTTATTTCTTCCCATCCCTTGGATATGACCTACTTCCACTGTGGAATACAGCCTACCACTGACAATATCTTCGTCCCTCACCTGACGCCAGTACATAAGCACCAACCTCCCTGCCTGTACTTCGAAATCTTCAAGACTACGGTGGTCTTCGCTAACTCCAAGACTGAGGGACTGATTACCCCATCTTTTGTATATAGTTTTACAGTCTTCACAGTATGTCTTTAAATTGTACTGATAAAGGCCACTGAATGGCGAAACGTCTACAAATAAAGAAGATAACAGTAAACAGGTTATAGCACAATATGCAAAACAACCACTGTGGTAAAAATAACGAACATCCAAGCACTTTCGTGATCTGTCACATTATCTAACCATTTTACAAAAATCACCACAGAGCAAAACGTCGTATACCGAAAGCAGCGTCTGTAGTTTCTCCCATAGTCTCCCTTCCAGTGTAGGATCTAACACCAAGCTAAGAACGTTAAAAAATTTAGGGGAGTGGTGCCAACGACCAAAACAAGAATCGTTCAAGAAGGCGGTCCAAAACCTTTGGGGTGAAAGGGTGTGTTGAGGACAAGGGTAAGATCGCAGGTTACCTGTAAAAAACCAGAAATTGGAACCCACTAAATATAGTATCAAGAGAAAAAGAGGGGTTCAACAGTTTGGCCCCACTGTATAGTATCAAGAAAAACAGAGAGTTCAACGTATTGGAACCCAGATTAGTATTAAAACAGAGGAGGTTCCCCCTTTCCAGTGTGGTGATGCTGCCGCCATTATTCAGGTATATTACACTGAGAGGGGGGTATATCTTTTCAGTGTATTTTACACTTAGAGGTGCATTATCTCACAGGTGTGTCTCCCGGTCCTAAATTAAATCCCTGAATCTCAGGTGTTTTATTAACCCAACGGTTTGCTAACCCAAAACAAAAGGCAAATTATCCGCTTAGTGCTGGGCATCAGTCAGTGACGGGAAACAGCGGGTAAGGGGTAGATGCTTTGGGCGGGTGGTGTATGTGAAAGGGGTTGTATGTATTGTGTTGTGTTGTGTTGTGTTGTGTTGTGTTGTGTTGTGTCGTGTGTTGCGTCAGGAAATCGATACTCACCTGATTGAATGAGAGAAAGAGAGAGAGAGAGAGAGAGAGAGAAGGGAGAAGAAACAAGGAGAGAGGATTAAAAAGGGGGTGTTAGGGCGGAGATGATAAACCCAAAGGGCACAGGGGGTTTGTCTTGTAAACAACATGTTAGATAATTAACAATTCTTGAGACTGGTAGCCAAGACTGTAGTCTTACAGTCTACAATCAACCAAGACTGTAGTCTTACAGTCTACAATCAACCAAGACTGTAGTCTTACAGTCTACAATCAACCAAGACTGTAGTCTTACAGTCTACAATCAACCAAGACTGTAGTTTACAGTCCCCAATCAACCAAGACTGTAGTCTTACAGTCTACAATCAACCAAGACTGAGTCTTACAGTCTAAAATAAACCAAGACTGTAGTCTACAGTCTACAATCAACCAAGACTGTAGTCTACAGTCTACAATCAACCAAGACTAGTCTTACAGTATACAATCAACCAAGACTGTAGTCTTACAGTCTACAATCAACAAGACTGTAGTCTTACAGTCAACAATAAACCCAAAGACTGTTAGTCTTACAGTCAACATCAACCAAGACATCCTTACAGTCACAATCAACCAAGACTGTAGCCCTTACAGTCAAAAATTTTAAACCCAAAGAATGTAGTCTTACAGTCAACAATCAACAAGACTGTAGTCTTACAGTCAACAATCAACCAAGACTAGTCTTACAGTCAACAATCAACCAAGACTGTAGTCTTACGTCAACAATAAACCCAAGACTAGTCTTACAGTCAACAATCAACCAAGACTGTAGTCTTACAGTCAACAATCAACCAAGATTTAGTCTTACAGTCAACAATCAACCAAGACTTTTAGTCTTACAGTCTACAATCAACCAAGACTGTAGTCTTACAGTCAACAATAAAACCAAGACTAGTCTTACAGTCTACAATAAAACCAAGACTGTAGTTTACAGTCTACAATCAACCAAGACTGTAGTCTTACAGTCAACAATCAACCAAAAACTGTAGTCTTACAGTCTACAATCAACCAAGACTGTTAGTCTTTACAGTCTACAATAAACCCAAAAGACTGTATTTCTTACAGTCTACAATTCAACCAAGACTGTAGTTTACAGGTCAAAAATTCACCCCCAAGACTTTACCCTACAGTCAACAAATAACCAAGCTGTAGTATTACAGTCCTACATCAACCAAACTGCAGTCTTACAGTAACAATCAACAAGACTGTAGTTACAGTCACAAATCAACCAAGGACTGTAGTCTTACAGTCTACATCAACCAAGACTGTAGTTTTACAGTCAACAACAACAAAGACTGTAGTTTTCAGTCAACATCAACAAAGACTGTGTCTTACGTAAACCCAATCACCAGACTAGTCTTACAGTCAACAATCCCAAGACTGTAGTCTTACAGCCCAACATAAACAAGCGTATCTTACAGTCAACAATAAACCCCAAGACATTTTACGTCTCCCTCAACCAGCTGTAGCTTACAGTCAACAATCAACCAAGACGTAGCCCTTACAGAAACCCAATCAACCCAGACTGTAGCCCTTACGTCAACAATCAACCAAGACTGTAGTCTTACAGTCTACAACAACCAAGACTTTTCTTACAGTCAACAACAACCAAGACTGTAGCCCCTTACAGTCAACAATAAACCCAAGACACCCTTACAGTCTACAATCAACCAGACTGTAGGCTTTACAGTCAACAATCAACCAAGACTGTAGTTCTTACAGTCAACAATCAACCAAGACTGTAGTCTTACAGTCAACAATCAAGCCAAGACTGTAGTTTACAGTCAACAATCAACCCAAGACTGTAGTCTTACAGTCAACAATCAGCCAAGACTGTAGTCTTACAGTCAACAATCAACCAAAGGGACTGTAGTCTTACAGTCAACAATCAACCAAGACTGTAGTTCTTACAGTCAACAATCAACCAAGACTGTAGTCTTACAGTCAACAATAAACCCCAAGACTGTAGCCCTTACAGTCAACAATCAACCAAAACTGTAGTCTTACAGTCAACAATCAACCAAGACGTAGTCTTACAGTCAACAATCAACCAAGACTGTAGTCTTACAGTCAACAATAAACCCAAGACTATTTCTTACAGTCAACAATCAACCAAGACTGTAGTCTTACAGTCTACAATCAACCAAGACTAGTCTTACAGTCAACAATCAACCAAGACTGTAGTCTTACAGTCTATAATCAACCAAAACTAGTCTTACAGTCAACAATCAACCAAGACTGTAGTCTTCCCAGTCAACAATCAACCAAGACTGTATCTTACAGTCAACAATCAACCAAGACTGTAGTCTTACAGTCAACAATCAACCAAGACTGTAGTCTTACAGTCTACAATCAACCAAGACTGTAGTCTTACAGTCAACAATCAACCAAGACTGTAGTCTTACAGTCAACAATCAACCAAGACTGTAGTCTTACAGTCAACAATCAACCAAGACTGTAGTCTTACAGTCAACAATCAACCAAGACTGTAGTCTTACAGTCAACAATCAACCAAGACTGTAGTCTTACAGTCAACAATAAACCCAAGACTGTAGTCTCCCAGTCTACAATCAACCAAGACTGTATGTAGTCTTACAGTCAACAATCAACCAAGACTGTAGTCATACAGTCTACAATCAACCAAGACTGTAGTCTTACAGTCAACAATCAACCAAGACTGTAGTCTTACAGTCAACAATCAACCAGACTGTGTCTTACAGTCAACAATCAACCAAGACTGTAGTCTTACAGTTACAATCAACCAAGACTGTAGTCTTACAGTCCACAATCAACCAAGACTAGTCTTACAGTCAACAATCAACCAAGACTGTGTCTTACAGTCACAATCAACCAAAGGGACTAGTCTCTTACAGTCAAAATCAACCAAGACTGTAGTCTTACAGTCCACAATCAACCAAGACTAGTCTTACAGTCAACAATCAACCAAGACTGTAGTCTTACAGTCAACAATCACCAAAGGGACTAGTCTTACAGTCAACAATCAACCAAGACTGTGGGTCTTACAGTCAACATCAACCAAGACTGTAGTCTTACAGTCAACAATCAACCAAGACTGTAGTCTTACAGTCAACAATCAACCAAGACTGTAGTCTTACAGTCAACAATCAACCAAGACTGTAGTCTTACAGTAAACCCAATAAACCAAGACTAGTCTTACAGTCAACAATCAACCAAGACTGTAGTCTTACAGTCAACAATCAACCAAGACTGTAGTTTTACAGTCTACAATAAACCAAGACTGTAGTCTTACAGCTACAATCAACCAAGATGTAGTCTTACAGTCAACAATCAACCAAAGACTGTAGTTTACAGTCTACAATAAACCCAAAAGGACTGTAGTCTTACAGTCAACAATCAACCAAGATGTAGTCTTACAGTCAACAATCAACCAAGACTGTAGTCTTACAGTTTTACAATCAACCAAGACTGTAGTCTTACAGTCAACAATCAACCAAGACTGTAGTCTTACAGTCAACAATCAACCAAGACTAGTCTTACAGTCAACAATCAACCAAGACTTTTAGTCTTACAGTCAACAATCAACCAAGACTGTAGTCTTCCAGTCAACATCAACCAAGACTGTAGTCTTACAGTCTAAAATTTCAACCAAGACTGTAGTCTTACAGTCTACAATCAACCAAGACTGTAGTCTTACAGTCAACAATCAACCAAGACTGTAGTCTTACAGTCTACAATCAACCAAGACTGTAGTCTTACAGTCAACAATCAACCAAGACTAGTCTTACAGTCTACAATCAAACCAAGACTTTTGTCTTACAGTCAAGAATCAACCAAAAGACTAGTCTTACATTTCAACAATCAACCAAGATAGTCTTACACTATACATGATTCAACAATACCTTCACAGTACTGATTCAAGACCTGTATGATACTTGATTTGAAGACCTGTTTCCTAACTGATCTCTTCGCTGTGTTGAAATGTAAGGTGGCGTTGCTTTTGTTCCAGCTTCCCAACGCTGCCATCCAGAGAGGGAACGCCGTATTTATATTTGAGGGAGTTACTCACCATGGTATCATTTCTAGCTTTCCTGCTGACTGCACTGAGGCTTTGTTCATCTGTTGGACTGAGGTGTCAGGTCTCTACTCGCCTGTTCTTGTGTAGAGCTGAAGCATAACATTGGCCTGACGATAGGATATTTAGAGAGGATTGAGCAGAACAGGATGACCATGAGGGTGGTACATCTAGGGTGGAGGGAAGGAGGAGTTGGGGGCGTTCCCCGGTAGGGTTGGAGGGGGGGGTTATGGGTTTTGGTGTGGGGCCTTGGAACCCAGCAGGCGTATGAGTGTGTAAGCGGAGTGAGTGGAGACAATGGCTCTTACGACTTGGCGTGCTGTTGGAGTGAGAGCAATGTAAATTATGAAGGGATTGGGGAAAACGGTTGGCGGACTTGAGTCCTGGGATGAAAATACAATATTACAGACAAAAATTATTATTTTCATTATTATTATTATTATTATTATTATTATTATTATTTTTATTATTATTATTATTATTTTAAAATAAGCAGTGTGGGGGAGAACAGGGACGAGTGTTATCTCTTATCATAGCTGTCTATCTATATACCTGTCATTTGCAGGTACCTGGGCTGACATCCTTGTTGCTGAAAGAGGAATCTGTCACCTCTCGCTATCAGCTGCCAGTTGTCATCCTCAGCCTTTTAAATTGGCAGATAGGCTTTCAGATACTGTTAACCTACAGGGGTAGGCTGGTCAGTGCTGTCAGATGCTGTTTGCAGTCAGGAGGAGGCTGGTCAGGGCTGTTAGATGCTGTTTGCAGTCAAGAGGAGGCTAGTCAGGGCTGTTAGATGATGTTTGCAGTCAGGGGTAGGCTGGTCAGGTCTGTCAGATGCTGTTTGCAGTCAGGAGTAGGCTGGTCAGGGCTGTCAGATGCTGTTAGCAATCAGGGTTAGGCTGATAAGGGCTGTTAGATGATGTTAGCAGTCAGGGGTAGGCTGGTCAGGGCTGTCAGATGCTGCTAGCAGTCAGGGGTAGGCTGGTCAGGGCTGTTAGATGCTGTTAGCAGTCAGGGGTAGGCTGGCCAGGGCTGTTAGATGATGTTAGCAGTCAGGGTTAGGTGGTCAGGGCTGTCAAGATGCTGTTAGCAGTCAGGGTTAGGCTGGTCAGGGTGTTAGATGTTGTTAGCAGTCAGGGGTAGGCTGATCAGGGCTGTTAGATGATTTTAGCAGTCAGGGGTAGGTGGTCAGGGCTGTCAGAGCTGTTAGGGAGTCGGGGTAGGCTGGTAAGGACTGTTAAATGTGTTAGCAGTCAGGGGTAGGCTGGTCAGGGCTGTCAGATGCTGTTTGCAGTCAGGAGTAGGCTGGTCAGGGCTGTTAGATGATGTTAGCAGTCAGGGTTAGGTTGGTCAGGGCTGTCAGATGCTGTTTGCAGTCAGGAGTAGGCTAGTCAGGGCTGTCAGATGCTGTTAGCAGTCAGGGGTAGGCTGGTCAGGGCTGTCAGATGCTGTTCGAATCGTCGGCTAGTCGCAGTGTATATATATATTACCTGGAGTTTACCTGGAGAGAGTTCCGGGGGTCAACGCCCCCGCGGCCCGGTCTGTGACCAGGCCTCCTGGTGGATCAGAGCCTGATCAACCAGGCTGTTGCTGCTGGCTGCACGCAAACCAACGTACGAGCCACAGCCCGGCTGATCAGGAACTGACTTTAGGTGCTTGTCCAGTGCCAGCTTGAAGACTGCCAGGGGTCTGTTGGTAATCCCCCTTATGTGTGCTGGGAGGCAGTTGAACAGTCTCGGGCCCCTGACACTTATTGTATGGTCTCTTAACGTGCTAGTGACACCCCTGCTTTTCATTGGGGGGATGGTGCATCGTCTGCCAAGTCTTTTGCTTTCGTAGTGAGTGATTTTCGTGTGCAAGTTCGGTACTAGTCCCTCTAGGATTTTCCAGGTGTATATAATCATGTATCTCTCCCTCCTGCGTTCCAGGGAATACAGGTTTAGGAACCTCTACGTCATTTGAGGCATTAAGCAGTTCTGTGCAAACAAGTGACTCTGCAATGTACACGCAAACTTCCCCTTCCTTTTGCCTGTTCACTCTGTCACATCTGTATAGGTTGTAACCTGGGATCCATATTTCGTTGTCCAAGTGATCCTTTATGTGGGTCTCAGTGAAAGCCGCGAACATTGCCTTTGCCTCTGCAAGCAGTCCACGGATGAAAGGTATTTTGTTGTTTGTTGCTGGCTTTAGACCCTGTATATTTGCAAAGAAGAATGTTATCGGACTGGTGGTATTGTTGGTACTGGGGGGGGGATTTTTTTTCCGGCATTAGTATCTGTATCTGTTGGTTTGGAGTGGAGGCCATCGACTGTGGTTCCACTCCAGGAATGACTGGATTTGGTGTACGATTTCTGCCATTTCCTGCCAGTTTTTTTTCCTTCCGGGCACTAAAAAACCTCTCCCTCTTGATGGCTGTGGCTACCCAGGTTTTCCATGGCCTGGATGTTTTGTATTTTTTTTGTCCCCTTTAGATGGTATGCCTAGCAATTTAAGTTCAGCACAGTCTTTTCCTGTACTGAAGAGGTACACAGTTCAGGGTGAAAAAGATTACGGGAAAGGGAGTTTGCATTTTCTGTTGTCATATGGGCATGGCATTTTCTAGGGTGGTCATAGTTGCACGTCCATCTGTTTTTTCCGATTTCCCATTTCCCGCAGATTACCAAGTGCATAGTATGTGCACAGGCTTGGTTTCCGTTTGCCTTGGGTTTTTTGTGACTGTATTCCCTGTTGGTGCATGTTTCCCTGTCTTATTCCCATCCTCCCTAGCACCAACAATGGAGCTCCACAGTTGTTTTTGGTAACATATCCTCACTATTGCTAGTGGAGTCCTCTTGTTTGCTATTTCCCGTGGTTTTTTTAGTTTTCAATATTGGTTTTATCTTATCTTTGACTACACTTGTTTCCCTACTATGGCTCCTGTCCCTATGAGGTCATTTTATGTAATTCCTTCCCGCGTATAATTCCCGACTACCTGGACAAAATCTCCAGCTTCACCTTTTCTGTCTCCCAGGACAGCATTCTCCAGCTTCACCATTACTGTCTCCAGGACAGTACCCCCAGCTTCACCCTTACTGTCTCCCAGGACAGCACCTCCAGCTTCACCATTACTGTCTCCCAGGACAGCTCTCCAGCTTCCCCCATTACTGTCCCCCCAGGACAGTACCTCCAGCTTCACCATTACTGTCTCCCCGGACGCAAACCTCCAGCTTCACCATTACTGTCTCCCCGGACAGCATCTCCAGCTTCACCTTACTGTCTCCGGACAGTACCCCAGCTTCACCATTACGTCTCCCCCGGACAGCACCCCCGTTCCCATTACTGTTCCCAGGACACATCCCAGTTTACCCTTACTGTTCCCGGACGCATCCCAGCTTCACCATTAGTCTCCAGGACAGACCCCCAGCTTCCCATTACTGTCTCCCAGGACGCACCTCCAGCTTCACCATTACTTTCCCCCAGGACAGCCCCCCAGTTTCCCATTACTGTCTCCAGGACAGACCTCCAGCTTCCCCTTTTTCTTCTCCCGGGGACAGCCCCCCCAGTTTCCCATTACTGTCCCCAGGACGCCCCTCCGCTTCCCCATTACTTTCTCCCAACGCCTATCACCCTAATTTACTGACACCAGGACATCCCCCCAGCCTTAAGTTTGTACTACATGGCAGTATCAAGGGCAGTACCATTCAGCCCGGACTTTTTATGTTCCCATCTGTTTTAGAAAGTTCCAGGTTTTTATGAAAGCAGCTTTGATGTTACCTCTTTTAATACCCTTGTGATTTTGTCCACAGATTTATCTCTTTGGGCATACCAAAAAAAACTTCCTGTTTTAATCTGCTTGTAGCAGTGGCCCGGGGCCGGGGCTAAAACTCCCGCTTCACAACGGGGGCCGGGTTCGATTCCCGGCGGGGGAAACATTTCGAAAGTTTCCTTACACCCGTTGTCCTGTTTCACCTGCAGCAAAAGGTTCCTGGGGGTTAGTCGGGGCTGGTGTGGGGGGGCTCCTGGGGGAAAGATTAAGGACCCAAAGGAAAAAAAAGTTAGACGTCTCGATACCCTGTTTCTTGGGTTACCTGGGGGGCTAACCCCCGGGGTTAAAAATCCCCAAAGAAAACTTTTCTTATCTTAGTTCTTGGTATCTACAAAGGGGCGTGACCCTTTTTCCCCAAAAATGACGATTTATCCTGTGGAAGCCCGTTTGAACTATGAATAAAACAAACCGGAAACTTGTCTGTCATGTCACCTTCCTCCTCCAGACGTTGATGTGACTGGCTAGCCCAAAAAGACCAAGTCTTAACGATTCTCGTCTCCTTATAGGATCCAGGTGGAGAAAAAAAGCGCCCCCGCCGCTAAGGGGGAACCAAGACATGTTACATTTCGCCACACAGTGACTTATTGGAGCTTCTGAAGGATGTCTCTCCAAATTCCCAAAAGCTCCAGCTCTGGGGTCACATTTGGTAAGGTAAAGATGATTACTAGCACCAAGTCCGGGAATGACAATTTAAATCTCGTTTCGATAGAAGTCCGCAGTGCGAAGCGAAACGTCCTCCCTAAATAAAACCTAATGGGATTTTTCCACCCTGTAGCAGAGACATTAGCTAAGGACAGGAGAAAGGGGGATTGAAAACGCATGTAAAATACTGGAAGGAAATTGACAAGGTGGATAGAGCCCGGAGTCCAGATTGTGACACAGCAACAAGGGGACACAGCAACAAGGGACACAGCAACAAGGGGACACAGCAACATGGGACACAGCAACAAGGGGACACAGCAACAAGGGACCAGAAGAAATAGGGACACAGAAACCAAGGGGACACAACAAAAAAGGGGACACAGCAACAAGGGACACAGCAATAAGGGACACAGCAACATAGTGACACAGCAACAAGGGGGACACAGCAACAAGGAGGACACAGCAAACAAGGGGACACAGCAAAAAAGGGGACACAGCAACAAGGGACACAGCAACAAGGGGGACACGCAACAATGGTACCACAACAAGGGGATAGCAACAAGGGGACACGAACAATGGGACACAGGCAAGGGGACATAGCACAAGGGGACCAGCACAAGGGGACCAGAACAATAGCACGCACAGGGGACACAGCACAATGGGACACAGGAAACAAGGGGACATAGCAACAAGGGGACACCAGCAACATAGGGACACAACAACAAGGGGACACAGCAACAAGGGACACAGCAACAAGGGGACACAGCAAAAAAGGGACACAGCAACAAGGGGACACAGTAACAAGGGGACACAGCAACAAGGAGACACAGCAACAAGGGGACACAGCAACAAAGGGACACAGCAACAGGGGACACGAAACAAGGGGGAACAGCAACAAGGGGACACAACAATAATGGGACACAGCAACAAGGGGACACAGCAACAATGGGACACAGCAACAAGGGGACATAGCAACAAGGGGACACAGCAAAAATGGGACCACAGCAACAATGGGACACAGCAACAAGGGGACAAAACAAAAGGGGACACAGCTGCAAGATAAAAAGCTCAGATGAGCACGGGGAATTAGGAAGAAAATTTCTTCAGCACAGAGTGTCAGGAAGTGGAACAATCTGAAAGAGTGATTTTAGTGGAGAGGAACCATACTAGCTTCAAAAAGAGGTATAATAATGCTCACGGAGAGGGAGAGAATGGAACTTAGTAGCAAACAGAGAAAAGGCGGGGCCAGGAGCTGAAAATCGACAATAAACCACAAATAGGGGAGTAACACCACACACACACACACCACACAACACACACACACCCCACACACACACCCCACACACACACACACCAACACACACACACACACACACGCCCACAGAACAGAGTGCATTTAGTGAGAGATTGGCTTCAGAGAGGCACTATCGTTGAGCCAGGGCGAAGAGCACTGACCCCTGACTTGCTCGCTTGTGCGGACCTGCCCACCCCTTCAGGTTTTTCTTGCCTTATGGTATTCAGGGGGGGATTACTCCCCTCTTTTGGGGGATGGTAGCGATTAGTGTGAGGGCCCTGAATGCATAGGGTCCCCCTTGAACGACCTAGGGTGGTGGGACATATCTTGTACGACCTGGGGTGGTGGAGGGCATGTTCTGCACGACCAGGGGTGGTGGAGACATGATCCTTGCACGACCTGGGGTGGTGGAGACATGATTCTGCACGACCTGGGGTGGGTGATGAGACGGATCTTGTACGACCCTGGGGTGGTGGAAGATGATCCTGCACGACTGGGTGGTGAGGACATGATCCTGGGACGGACCTGGGGGGGTGGTGAGACGTGATCTTGTACGACCTGGGGTGGTGGAGCATGATCCTGCACGACCTCGGGTGGTGAGACGTGATCTTGTACGACCTGGGGGTGGTGGGGAGACATGATCCTGCACGACCTTGGGTTTGGTGGGGAAAGTGATTTGTACGCCTGGGTGGTTAGGAAAATGATTCTGCACGACTGGGGTCGGAGAATGATCCTGCACGACCTGGGGTGGTGGAGACATGATCCTGCCGACCTGGGGTTTGGGGGAGACATGATCTGACGCCTGGGGTATGGAGAAAGATCCTGCACGACCCGGGTGGTGGAGACAGATCCGCACGACTTGGGGTGGTTTAGACGGTTCTTGTACGACCTGGAGGGTGGAGACATAATCCGGGAGACCTGGGTGGGTTTAGACTGACCTGCACGACTGGGGTGGTAGACATGACCTGAGACTTTTGGGATGGTGGACGTTTATTTGGTACGCCTGGGTGGTGAGACATGATCCTCACGGACCTGGGATGGTGAGACGTTGATCTGGTACGACCTGGGTGGTGAGGACATGATCGTTTTTAGGTTAGGTTAGGTTAGGGGTAGGTTAGGTTTTTGGTTAGGTTAGGTTAGGTTAGGTTTTGGTTAGGTTAGGTTAGGTTAGTTAGGTTAGGTTAGGTTAGGTTAGGTTAGGTTAGGTTAGGTTAGGTTTTTGGTTTTAGGTTAGGTTAAAGGGTTTGGTTAGATTAAAGGGTTTGGTTAGGGGTTTGGTTAGGTTAGCTTAGGTTAGCTTAGGTTAGCTTAGATTAGGTTAGGTTAGATTAGGTTACTTAGGTTTGGTTAGGTTAGTTAGGTTAGGTTGGTTAGGTTAGGTTAGGTTAGGTTTGGGTTTGCTTAGGTTAGTTGCTTGTTAGGTAGCTTAGGTTAGGTTAGGTTTGTTTGTTAGCTAGGTTAGATTAGGTTAGGGTTTGTTAGCTTGGTTAGGGTTTGGTAATTAGGGTTTGGTTAGCTTGGTAGCTTAGGTTAGGTTTGGTTAGGGTTTGGTTAGCTTAGTTTTGGTTAGCTTAGGTTAGGTGCTAGTTAGGTTAGGTTAGTTAGGTTAGGTTAGGGTTGTTAGGTTAGGGTTTGTTGTTAGCTTAGGTAGGTTAGGTTAGGTTAGTTAGGTTAGGTTGTTGTTAGGTTTAGGTTATAAGTTGGTTAGGTTAGTTAGGTTTGGGAGTTAGGTTAGGGTTAGGTTTGTTGGTTGGTTAAGCTTTGGTTAGGTTAAACTTAGGTTAGGTTAGTTAGGTAGGTTAGGGTTAGGTTAGGTTAGCTTATTTGAGGGTTTTTAGGTTAAAGGGTTTGCTTAGGGTTTGGTTAGCTTAGGTTAGGTTAGGTTAGGTTAGGGTTGGTTGCTTAGGTTATTAGTTAGGTTTGGTGAGGTTAGTTAGCTTCGGTTAGGTTTGCTGGTTAGGTTAGGTAGGTTAGGTTAGGGTTTGCTTGTAGGTTAGTTGGTTAGGTTAGGGTTAGGGTTTGGTTAGGTTAGTTAGGTCTAGTTAGGCTTAGGTTTGGTTAGGTTAGGGTTTGGTTTGTTTTGGTTAGGTTAGCTTAGGGTTTGGTTGGTTAGGTTTTCTTAGGTTAGTTGCTTGGTTTGGTTAGGTTAGGTTGGGTTTGGTTGCTTAGCTTTGTAGCTTAGCTTAGTTAGCTTATTTAAAAAAGATAGGTTAATTAAGTTAGGCTAAGCACTTTAAACTTAATTAGCCTAGTTGAGTTAAATTAATTAGGTCAAAATTAAACACAAGAGCTTAAGTAAAAAAAGGGAAAACCTAAGGGCCCCCCACATTTACAAAATGAAAATTAGTTTTTAAGTTTTGTTATTTCAAAAACTTTTCCAAACAAACAAGAGCTTGGGGGAAATAACCCCTCAAGAAAAAACATTTTAAGTCACAGCCTAGAAAAACGGTCCCCCAAAATCTTCAACCCAATTTAAAAATAGACATGTTTTAACTTGTTTTGTTATTTTAACCCCGGGGGGGGTTTGTTTAAAAAAAAGTTTTGACTTTTCGGGAAAAACAAAGGGTTCTAGGCGGGGGTTTAACTGTCATAACCCCGGGGCCAGGGGGCCCCGGACGGGTGGAAATTAATTTTTTCCCTTTAAAACCGGGTTTTTAAAATTACCCGAGTAAGAGGAGGTTTGATCCTTTTTGATTTTAACGGGGCTTTGACTTAAAGAAAGGGGCCCTGGGTATTGTTTGTTGGGGGTAGAAGAAATTATTGGGGGTCCCGGCTTTCTGGTTAATGGGCCCGAGGGTTGGTTTGAGCTGGGTTGGGTAGAGCTGGAGGGGCCAAAAGCTGAGGGCCAGGTGAATTCAGAGACCAAGGGACCTACTGGTGATCAGAGCATCCAAAGGGCTATTGGTGAATCAGAGATCCAAGAGGACTACTGTGAATCAGAGCACCGAGAGGGCCTACTGGTGAATCAGAGCATCCAGAGGGCTACTGGTGAATCAGAGCATCCAAGAGGGACCTACTGGTGAATCAGAGCATCCAAGAGGACCTACTGGTGAATCAGAGCATCCAAGAGGGCCTACTGGTGAATCAAAGCATCCAAGAGGGCCTACTGGTGAATCAAAGCATCCAAGAGGGCCTACTGGTGAATCAAAGCATCCAAGAGGGCCTACTGGTGAATCAGAACATCCAAGAGGGCCTACTGGTGAATCAGAGCATCCAAGAGGGCCTATTGGTGAATCAGACATCCAAGAGGGCCTACTGGTGAATCAGAAGCATCAAGAGGGCCTACTGGTGAATCAGACATCCAAGAGGGCCTACTGGTGAATCAGAGCATCCAAGAGGGCCTACTGGTGAATCAGAGCATCCAAGAGGGCCTACTGGTGAATCAGAGCATCCAAGAGGGCCTACTGGTGAATCAAAGCATCCAAGAGGGCCTACTGGTGAATCAGAGCATCCGAGAGGGCCTACTCGTGAATCAAAGCATCCAAGAGGGCCTACTGGTGAATCAGAGCATCCAAGAGGGCCTACTGGTGATTCAGAGCATCCAAGAGGGCCTACTGGTGAATCAGAGCATCCAAGAGGGCCTACTGGTGAATCAGAACATCCAAGAGGGCCTACTGGTGAATCAGAGCATCCAAGAGGGCCTACTGGTGAATCAGAACTTCCAAGAGGGCCTACTGGTGAATCAGAGCATCCAAGAGGGCCTACTGGTGAATCAGAACATCCAAGAGGGCCTACTGGTGAATAAAAGCATCCAAGAGGGCCTACTGGTGAATCAAAGCATCCAAGAGGGCCTACTGGTGAATCAGAGCATCCAAGAGGGCCTACTGGTGAATCAGAGCATGCAAGAGGGCTTACTGGTGAATCAGAGCATCCAATAGGACGCACAAATGCATTAGGACGTCCTGGACATATTGCTAATTGATTAGGACGTCCCAGAAGACATGCTGATGAATCAGGGCGTCCCAGAAGACGTACTGGTGAATTAGCGCGTCCAAGAGGACGCTCTGGAGAATCAGAGCATCCAAGAGGACCTACTGGTGAATCAGAGCATCCGAGAGGGCCTACTGGTGAATCAAGGCATCCAAGAGGGCCTACTGGCGAATCAAAGCATCAAGAGGGCCTATGGTGATCAGAGATCCAAGAGGGCCTACTGGAAATCAGAGCTCGAGAGGGCCTACTGTGAATAAAGACATCCGAGAGGGCCTACTGGTGAATTAAGGCATCCAAGAGGGCCTACTGGTGAATCAGAGCATCCAAGAGGGCCTACTGGTGAATCAAGGCATCCGAGAGGGCCTACTGGTGAATCAAGGCATCCAAGAGGGCCTACTGGAGAATCAGGGCATCCGAGAGGGCCTACTGGTGAATCAAGGCATCCGAGAGGGCCTACTGGTGAATCAAGGCATCCAAGAGGGCCTACTGGTGAATCAGAGCATCCGAGAGAGCCTATTGGTGAATCAGAGCATTCGAGAGGGCCTACTGGTGAATCAAGACATCCGAGAGGGCCTACTGGTAAATCAAGGCATCCAAGAGGGCCTACTGATGAATCAGAGCATCCGAGAGGGCCTACTGGTGAATCAGAGCATCCGAGAGGGCCTACTGGTGAATCAAGGCATTCAAGAGGGCCTACTGGTGAATCAGAGCATCCAAGAGGGCCTACTGGTGAATCAGAGCATCCGAGAGGGCCTACTGGTGAATCAAGGCATCCGAGAGGGCCTACTGGTGAATCAAGGCATCCAAGAGGGCCTACTGGTGAATCAGAGCATCCAAGAGGGCCTACTGGTGAATCAGAGCATCCGAGAGGGCCTACTGGTGAATCAAGGCATCCGAGAGGGCCTACTGGTGAATCAAGGCATCCAAGAGGGCCTACTGGTGAATCAGAGCATCCAAGAGGGCCTACTGGTGAATCAAAGCATCCAAGAGGGCCTACTGGTGAATCAGAGCATCCAATAGGACGCACAAATCCATTAAGACATCCTAAACGACGTATTTCCCCCCGGGCAGACACTTCTGTTACCACTAGTTACGTACAATGGGGGTCAGTCCCTCACTCACTGGTCGATGATGGTAGCAGAGATCTGATGGCAGATGGCGTACCTGTGTCATTCCTCGTCATAAAACTGCAACACAGCTTCAGCAAGACTCCTCTTATGTTCTTCTAGGCTTATGATCCGGACAAGTAAAGCGACATTCCAATCCCGAATGTTGGATAGTTGTTGGCTGTGATTAATGATACACAAACACGTTCACACACACATGCACACACGCACACACACATGCACACACACGCACACGCACACGCGGGGCCAGGAGCTGAGTTTCGACCCCTGCAACCACAATTAGGTGAGTTAGGTGAGTACACACACACACACACAATTCGCCAGGCTGCAGGCTTGGTGCAGCATCTGGCTCCTGGAGTTCAACTCCACCAAGTGCAAGACCGTGAAGATTGGGGAAGGGAAAGGACGACCGCAGACGGAGTACAGTCTAGGGGGCCAGCGACTATAAACCTTACTCAAGGGAAAGGATATTGGGGTGAATATAACACCGAACACATCTCCTAAGGCGCACGTCACCCAAATAACTGCTGCAGCATACGGGCGCCTATCAAACCTGAGAATTGCATTCCGACATCTCAATAAGGAATCGTTCAGAACCCTGTACACTGTGTATGTTAGGTCCATATTGGAGTATGCAGCACCAGTTTGGAACCCATACCTAGCTAAGCACGTCAGGAAATTAGAGAAAGTGCAAAGGTTTACAACAAAACTAGTCGCGGAGCTAACGGGTATATCCTACGAGAAGAGGTTAAGGGAAATCGACCTGACGACACTGGAGGACAGGAGGGACGGGGGGGGGGGATGGGGGATATGATAACGACATATCAAATTCTGAGAGGAACTAACAAGGTGGGCAGAGACAGGATGTTCCAGAGATGTGACACAGCAACAAGGGGTCATAGCTGGAAGTTGAAGACTCAGATGAGTCACAGGAATGTTAGGAAGTATTTCTTCAGTCACAGAGTTGTCAGGAAGTGGAATAGTCTGGGAAGTGACGTAGTGGCGGCAGGAACCATACATACCTGGAGTATACCTGGAGAGAGTTCCAGGGGTCAACTCCCCCGCGGCCCAGTCTGTGACCAGGCCTCTTAGTGGATCAGAGCCTGATCAACCAGGCTGTTGCTGCTGGCCGCACTCAATCCAACGTACGAACCACAGCCCGGCTGGTCAGGTACCGACTTCAGGTGCTTGTCCAGTACTAGCTTGAAGACTGCCAGGGGTCTATTGGTAATCCCCCTTATGTATGCTGGGAGGCAGTTGAACAGTCTCGGGCCCCTGACACTTATTCTATGGTCTCTTAACGTGCTAGTGACACCCCTGCATTTCATTGGGGGGATGTTGCATCGTCTGCCAAGTCTTTTGCTATCGTAGTGAGTGATTTTCGTGTGCAAGTTCGGTACTAGTCCCTCTAAGATTTTCCAGGTGTATATAATCATGTATCTCTCCCTCCTGCGTTCCAGGGAATACAGGTTCAGGAACCTCAAGCGCTCCCAGTAATTGAGGTGTTTTATCTCCGTTATGCGCGCCGTGAAAGTTCTCTGTACATTTTCTAGGTCAGCAATTTCACCTGCCTTGAAAGGTGTGTTAGTGTGCAGCAATATTCCAGCCTAGATAGAACAAGTGACCTGAAGAGTGTCATCATGGGCTTGGCCTCCCTAGTTTTGAAGGTTCTCATTATCCATCCTGTCATTTTTCTAGCAGATGCGATCGATACAATGTTATGGTCCTTGAAGATGAGATCCTCCGACATGATCACTCCCAGGTCTTTGACGTTGGGGTTTCGCTCTATTTTGTGGCCGAATTTGTTTTGTACTCTGATGAAATTTAATTTCCTCGTGTTTACCATAAAATTAGCAAAAACAGATGAACCCCAACTCCCACCAACAGAAACAGCAAACAGACTCAATGATTTCTTCTCCACTATAGGACAAAACCCTTTCCCAAAAAACCCAAGCTCAGATACCCCCCCCAAAAGACTA
>NC_069486.1:11835599-11879725 GCF_026875155.1 Cherax quadricarinatus
CCTTTCATAATTAGCTGGCACTATCTACATATACTGCACAAGTATATTAAATAGGAAATCAGTGGCACTACTGACACTTTCACCATCATTCACTCCATCACTGTCTTGCCAGAGGAGTGCTTTACACTACAGATATAAAACTGCAGCATTAACACCCCTCCTTCAGAGTGCACTGTACTTCCCATCTCCAGGACTCAAGTCCAGCCTGCCACTTTCCCTGATTCCCTTCATAAATGTTACCTTGCTTACACTCCAACAGCACGTCAAGTCCTAAAAATCTTTTGTCTCCATTCACTCCTATCTAACATGCTAACGCATAATTGCTGGAAGTCCAAGCCCCTCGCACACAAAACCTCCTTTACCTCCTCACTCCAGACTTTCCTAGGTCGACCTCTACCCCGCCTTCCCTCCACTACAGATTTATTCACTCTCGAAGTCCTTCTATATTGTTCCATCCTCTTGACATGTCAGAACCACCTCAACAACCCGTCCTCAGAACTCTGGATAATAATTTTGGTGATCCCGCACCTCCTCCTAATTTCCAAACTACGGATTCTCTGCATTATATTCACTCCACACATTGCCCTCAGACACAACATCTCCACTGCCTCCAGCCTCCTCCTCCACTGCCTCCAGCCTCCTCCTACACTGCCTCCAGCCTCCTCCTACACTGCCTCCAGCCTCCTCCTACACTGCCTCCAGCCTCCTCCTACACTGCCTCCAGCCTTCTCCTTGTTACAACATTCAACACCCATGTTTCACACACATATAAGAACGTTGGTATAACTACACTCTCATACATTCCCATCTTTGTTTCCCTGGACAAAGTTCTTTGTCTCCACAGACTCCTCAGTGCAACACTCTCCATCAGTTCTATGATTCACCTCATCTTTCATAGACTCATCTGCTGACACATCCACTCATAAATATCTGAATACATTCACCTCCTCCATACTCTCTCCCTCCAATCTGATATCCAATCTTTCATCACCTAATCTTTTTGTTATCCTCATAACCTTACTCTTTCCTGTATTCACTTTTAATTTCCTTCTCTTACATATCCTACCAAATTCATCCACCAATCTCTGCAACTTCTCTTCAGAATCTCCCAAGAGCACAGTGTCATCAGCAAAGAGCAGCTGTGACAACTCCCACTTTATGTGTGATTCTTTATCTTTTAACTCCACGCCTCTTGCCAAGACCCTCGCATTTACTTCTCTTACAACCCCATCTATAAATATATTAAACAACCACGGTGACATCACACATCCTTGTCTAAGGCCTACTTTACTGGAAATAAGTTCCCTCTTTCCTACATACTCTAACTTGAGCGTCACTAAACCTCGTAAAAACTCTTCACTGCTTTTAGTAACCTACCTCCTACACCATACACCTGCAACATCTGCCACATTGTCCCCCCCCCCAACCCACCCTGTCATACACCTTTTCCAAATCCATAAATTCCACAAAAGCGTCTTTACTCTTAACTAAATACTGTTCACTTATATATTTCACTGTAAACACCTGGTCCACATTTCCCTAACCTTTCTAAAGCCTCCTTTTTTCATCTGCTATCCTCTCCGTCTTACTCTTAATTCTTTCAATAATAACTACCATACACTTTACCAAGTATTCTCAACAGATTATTCCCTTATAATTTTTACACTCTCTTTTATCACCTTTGGCCTTTATAAAAAGGGACTATGCATGCTCTCTGCCAGTCCCTAGGTACCTTACCTTTTTCCATACTTTTATTAAAAAAAAAACACCAACCAATATATAATATTATATAAAATATATATATTTATATATATATATATATATATATAATATATATAATATAATATATATATATATATAAAATATATATACATACAACCCCCTGTCTATTTGTTTCTCCTTTAGACCTACGATAGATAAGACCACATAGACCAAAACTACCCTGCAGACCCGCGTCAGGAACACTTTTTTCCGGTTTCCTTGACGAATCTAACCTAACCTTACTCCAGGAGAAGCTGGTCCGGACCCACTGTTGTAAAATTCATTTAAAGTGCAAAAAGTAAGCCAATTAGGGCAGTATAGCTGATTGACATTAGCTGGTTACGCCATCCACACACAAACACCGCTGACAGACCGACAGGGGGTTTTGGCTGACACTCCATCAAGTCGAGTTGAGAATTCTGGGGGTAATCATCAAAGTATCCCCTAACATTTTCTTAAGGGTGTTCCCTCCCCTGAGAGGATCCTCTGTTTCCTGTTGGGCTCTGTTTACAGTCTTCAACCTCCCGTGCTCCCTCCCGTTATTTAGAGAAGTCCTAGGAAGGTCGCAGCTGTTGAGAGGGTCACAACTCCTTTAAGGTCACAACAAAACACTTTTGAAGTCACAACACCTTAAAGGTCACAACAGCACCTTGTAAGGTCACAACAGGTCCTTGAAAGGTCACAACAGCGCCTTAAGAACAATATAACGGATCAACAGAGGATTCCATTCTTACCTTATATTCTCATGGTGATGTCACCATCAGTGAAAGTCACCGATATAATCCGGCACTTAAGGAAGGATTCTCCTCCTCTCTCTCTCCTCTCTCTCTCTCTCTCTTAGGGGGTTCAAGACTACTACTACACGAGGGTCATTAAGACACATGTCACCTGTACACCACCAGTCAAGAATAATCACTAAATCCCATCCCTGGCAACACCTCCCCCCTCTCTTCATAGATCTAAACTTACTCCCTGTTCAGTAAAATCCCCCACTTACTACTGTGCAGTCTACATCTACAGGACCTTAAACTCCAAAAATCAACCTTGACCTAAAACGCTTTCTTGATAGTTGTGACAGAACCCACAGGCAAAACCCACCAGACACAAACATCTCTACGACTTTCCCCCCGTGTCCGACTAAACCTTTACAAAAATTCAATGTATGTCAAAGGCCCTAAAATCGGGAAACACCCTACCTGAGAACTCTAGAACTGCAGACACATTCATCACCTTCAAAACCACCATTAGAAAACATTTTATCTCCCTGATACACCCCGTCAACTAACTACACGAATACCACCTGGGGTTCACACTTACACTCACTCACCCACTGACTATAAACCCAGAATACTAATCTTAATCTCAAAATAATAAATCCTAACTAGTCATAAGTTTGCCTATGATCCCCCCAATATAGACACCTTGTATGTGCCAAAACAAAAGCATTCACATTGTTAAACTCACAATTATGAGTAGTCACTTAGACTTAATACCATAACCCTGTAAGGATTTAATGTAAGAATTAATCTAACTGCCCGAAATGCCTAGCCATGCAAGGTGTCCTAGTGGCCCCCCTGTAATGCCTAGCCATGCTAGTGTCCTAGGGGGCCCCCTCTGTAATGCCTAGCCATGCTAGGTGTCCTAGTGGCCCCTCTGTAATGCCTAGCCACTAGGTGTCCCTAGTGGCCCCTCTGTAATTAGTATTTTATAACATGTAAACCACAAAATACCCAAAATCTGTGAACTCCACATTGTAACACTTATAGAGAATAAACTGAATTGAATTGAATTTTGAATTAAAAACCTAAAATACTGATAAAGAAACTACCAGTGAAATATACACTGAGATAAACACCTCTCATGTATATACACTAAAAATTACAAAATATATATATAATTAATATAAAATATATTTATAAAAATTTATGTTTAAAAACCAGTATGTACACTCCCACTTTTCCACTGCCGCATTCCACCACTGGCAGGTTTCACAGGGGTCTTGGCAGCAGCAGTGCTGACACCATACTGACACAGAAATGCTGACCCCCCCTACACGAGGGTCTTTTAAGGCTGGTTGGTTTTGGTTAAGGGGGTTTCAAGACATTCTACAACACAGGGTCATTAAGGCTGTTTGGTTTGGGTTAATGGGGTTTTCAAGACAAATCTACTACACGAGGGTCATTAAAAACTGGTTGGTTGGTTAATGGGTTTCAAGACTATCTACAAACACGAGGCATTAAGGCTGGTTTGGTTGGTTAATGGGTTTCAAGACTATCTACTACACGAGGGTCTTAAGGCTGCATGTCACCGTACACCACCATCAAGAACTTTCACAAACACACACGAGCCAGGAGCTGTGATTCGCCCCTGCAAACACAATTATGTGAATACACACAGTGAACTTAAGAATATGTAAGGGCGGAAGTAAAACCCCCCTGAACCGGGGTTCTGAACCCTTCTTATGTCTTTTTTCAGGCAAATATGTGGTGAGGCGTGTTTAATTTCCTGTGTGGTGTGTGTGTGTGTTTTGTGTGTGTGTGTGTGTGTGTTGGGGTGTGTGTGTGTGGTGTGTGTGTGTGTGTGTGTGGTGTGTGTGTGTGTGTGGGGTGTGACTGTACCTATCTCTTTTTAAATATCTCTCTTCCTCTTTCTGTCTCCTCTTTCTGTCTCCTCTCTTCTCTCTCTCTCCCCTCTCTCCCTCTCTCCTCTCTCTCTCTCTCCTCTCTCTCTCTCTCCCCCTCTCTCTCCCCTCTCTCTCTCTCTCTCCCCTTCTCTCCCCATCTCCCTACCAAGAGACAGGACAGACAGCATCAAAACCCAGCTAGATACTTACACCACTACCACCTCCTCCCTCACCCGAGGCCCGTGAACTCGAATTTCACTCCTATCCTGGTCCAAACACCACCAATAAGCTACGCTCTAAACCCGTAGAGGTCAAACAGTCCCTTTTTGGGAACAAGCAGATATCAGACTCGACCCGATGCAAGCAAGCAGGTAAATTTTAAATTTTCCCAAGGGGACGGGCCAGGAGAAAATATAATATCAACACCTTGTCTCCCTTTCGACATTTTAATAACCTTCCTCGGTCTTCAATGGACTTAATTATGCCAGTGGGATTTTTCCCTTGCATCCAATGACGTTCTTAAGGATCCAATCAAATCCTAAAAAGGACTTGGGTATTCAGAGAACATCCTTCCGTAAATATATCCTTAGTACAACCTGAGGCCCTCTCTGTGACACCGGAAATCTGCACACGGGGTTTAAAGTCTATATTCTTAACAGGGGGTTTAAGATCCCCAAATTCTTAAATACGGGGTTTAAAGTCTGTTTTTCGCCCGCAGAAAGTCTGCTTCAGTAGATACAGGCGAATTTACACTGAAAGACAGTAGAGGTGGAGAGGTGATTTGAAGGTGGTCAGTCCCTCAGTCTTGATGGGTGGTGGTCAGTCCCTCAGTCTTGATGGGTGGTGGTCAATCCCTCCCGAATGAAAAAGTTCCCTGGGGTGAGAATGTTGGTAGGTTTGTCTGAGAGGGACCTACACGGGACGGGGGAGAATGTTAAATGACTCTTACAGGAACCAGGAGAGACAGGAGGAGCTTAAAGCTATTAGTGAAATTGAAAGAAATTCGAAATATTTCTTTTCATATGCCAAAAAACCCAAAGGGAAATACCACACTAGTTCGGGGCCCTTACTCAGACAGGATGGGACTTACTCAGACAGGATGGGAAATTACTCAGACAGGATGGGACTTTCTCAGACAGGATGGGGCTTACTCAGACAGGATGGGACTTACTCAACAGGATGGGACTTTCTCAGACAGGATGGGACTACTCCTACAGGATGGGACTTACTCAGACAGGATGGGACTTACTCAGACAGGAAGGACTTACTCAGACAGGATGGAACTTACTCAGACAGGATGGGACTTACTCAGACAGGGTGGGACTTTCTCAACAGGAAAGGGACTTACTCAGACAGGAAGGGACTTACTCAGACAGGGTGGACTTACTCAGACAGGATGGGACTTACTCAACAGGATGGGACTTACTCAGACAGGATGGGACTTACTCAGACAGGATGGTACTTTACTCAGACAGGATGGGACTTACTCAGACAGATGGTACTTACTCAGACAGGATGGGAACTTACTCAGACAGGATTGGGGCTTACTCAACAGGATGGGACTTTCTCAGACAGGATGGGACTTGCTCAGACAGGATGGACTTACTCAGACAGGATTTGGGGGTTACTCAACAGGAGGGACTTACTCAGACAGGATGGGACTTACTCATACAGGATGGGACTTACTCAGACAGGATGGGACTTACTCAGACCCGGATGGGACTTAACCGACAGGGTGGGGCTTACCAGACAGGATGGGACTTACTCAGACAGGATGGACTTACTCAGACAGGATGGTACTTACCAGACAGGATGGGACTTTCTCAGACAGGATGGGACTTACTCAGACAGGATGGACTTACTCAGACAGGAGGACTTACTCAGACAGGATGGGACTTACTCAGACAGGATGGGACTTGCTCAGACAGATGGGACTTACTCAGACAGGAAAGGGACTTACTCAACAGTATGGGACTTAACTCAACAGTATGGGACTTACTCAGACAGATGGGGCTTACTCAGACAGGATGGGACTTACTCAGACAAAGGGTGGGGCTTACTCAGACAGGATGGGACTTACTCAGACAGGAATGGGACTTACTCAGACAGGATGGGACTTACTCAACAGTATGGGGACTTACTCAGACAGGGTGGACTTACTCAGACAGGATGGGACTTACTCAGACAGGATGGGACTTACTCAGACAGGATGGGACTTACTCAGACAGATGGGACTTACTCAGACAGGATGGGACTTACTCAGACAGGATGGGACTTACTCAACAGGATGGGACTTACTCAGACAGGATGGGACTTACTCAGACAGGATGGACTTACTCAGACAGGGTGGGACTAAATCAACAGGATGGTACTTACTCAGACAGGATGGGACTTACTCAGACAGGATGGGACTTACTCAGACAGGATGGACTTACTCAGACAGGGTGGGACTTACTCAGACAGATGGGAAATTACTCAACAGGATGGGACTTGCTCAGACAGGATGGGACTTACTCAACAGGATGGGACTTACTCAGACAGGATGGGACTTACTCAAACAGTATGGGACTTACTCAACAGGATGGGACTTACTCAGACAGGATGGGACTTACTCAGACAGGATGGGACTTACCCCAGACAGGATGGACTTTCTCAGACAGATGGGACTTAAATCAGACAGGATGGGACTTACTCAGACAGGATGGGACTTACTCAGACAGTATGGGACTTACTCAGACAGGATGGGACTTACTCAACAGGATGGGACTTACTCAACAGGATGGGGCTTACTCAGACAGGATGGGAAAATTTCCAGACAGGATGGACTTACTCAGACAGGATGGGACTTACTCAGACAGATGGGACTTACTCAGACAGGATGGGACTTTACTCAGACAGGATGGGACTTACTCAGACGGAAAGGGACTTACTCAACAGGATGGACTTACTCAGACAGGATGGGACTTACTCAGACAGGGTGGGACTTACTCAGACATGATGGGACTTACTCAGACAGGATGGGACTTACTCAGACCCGGATGGTAACTTACTCAGACAGGATGGGGCTTACTCAGACAGGATGGGAAATTACCCCAGACAGGATGGGGCTTACTCAACAGGATGGGACTTACTCAGACAGGATGGGAAATTACCAGACAGGATGGACTTACTCAGACAGGGTGGGGCTTACACAGACAGGATGGGACTTACTCAGACAGGATGGTACTTACTCAGACAGGATGGGCCCCTTTCTCAGACAGGTGGGACTTACACAGACAGGATGGGACTTACTCAGACAGGAGGTACTTACTCAGACAGGATGGTACTTACTCAGACAGGGTGGACTTACTCAGACAGGATGGGACTTTCTCAGACAGGATGGGACTTACTCAGACAGGATGGGACTTACTCAACAGGATGGTACTTACTCAGACAGGATGGGACTTTTCTCAGACAGGATGGGACTTACTCAGACAGGGTGGGACTTACTCAGACAGGATGGGACTAAACCAGACAGGATGGGACTTACTCAGACAGGATGGGACTTACTCAGACAGGATGGGACTTACTCAGACAGGGTGGTACTTACCAGACAGGATGGACTTACTCAACAGGATGGGACTTACTCAGACAGGAGGGACTTACTCAGAACAGGATGGTACTTACTCAGACAGGATGGGACTTACTCAGACAGATGGGGGCTTACTCAACAGGATGGGACTTAAATCAGACAGGATGGGACTTACCAGACAGGATGGGACTTTCTCAGACAGGGTGGACTTACTCAGAAAAGATGGGGCTTACTCAACAGGATGGACTTACTCAGACAGGATGGACTTACCAGACAGGATGGGACTTACTCAGACAGGATGGGACTTACTCAGACAGGGTGGGACTTACTCAGACAGGATGGACTTACTCAACAGGATGGGACTTACTCAGACAGGGTGGTACTTACTCAGAAAAGGATGGTACTTACTCAGACAGGATGGACTACTCAACAGGATGGAAATTATACCAGACCCGGGGGGACTTACACAGACAGGATGGGACTTACTCAGACAGGATGGGACTTACACAGACGACAACAAGGAAATGATGAATATTGAAATCCCCGTACGACTCTGTGTTTAGTGAACCACTAATCGTCTGAGGAACGACGACCCAAATGATTTCTCATGAATGAGCCTCAAAACTCCAAAATGTATGCCAGATTTCCGACATTACCCTAACTCCGATAGATTTCGAAAAAACCATTGACAAAATGCCTATGCACTCAGCCCCGGGCCCGACTCGTGGAACTCTGTTTTCATTAAGAACTGCAAGAACCCCTCTCGCGTGCCCTAAGTACACTATGGAGGAGGAGCTTGGGCATGGGTGAAATTCCACAGTCACTTAAACCAAAGGATATAGCCCCACTCCATAAAGGTGGCAGCAAAGCATTAGCTAAGAACTATAGACCAATCTCTGACGTCCCACATCATAAAATCTTTGAAAAGTGCTAAGAAGCAGGAATTGCAAATCACCTGGATCCCAAAATCTGCACAATCCAGGGGAACATGGGTTCAGGGCAGGTCGCTCCTGCCTCTCGCAACTACTGGATCACTATGAAAATGGCCTTGGATGCACTGAAGAAAGTCAGAATGCAGATGTAATATACACAGACTTTACAAAAGCTTTTTACAAATGCGATCATGGCGTAATAGCCCATAAAATACGGCTAAAGGAATAACTGGGAAAGTGGGGAGATGGATCTTCAACTTCCTAACAAATCGAACACAAAGAGTAGTGGTCAACAGAGTAAATCGAGGCTGCCATAGTGAAGAGCTCTGTTCCACAAGGCACAGTACTCGCCCCCATCTTATTCCTTATCCTCATATCAGACATAGAGAAATACCCACAGCACCGTACACCTTGCGGATGATACTAGCTGCTGAGGCCATCGCTGAGGACGCGGTTTAAACCCCAAGAGAAAAACAAGTTTTCAGTGGGCAACGGAAACAAAAGGAGTTCAATGAGGGCAAATTTCCCAAATACTCCGTTTTGGGAAAACGGAGGAGATAATAACTAAACGAGTATACTACGACTTTTGGCATACAATAAGGGAAAAATATGTAAGGGACCTGGAGTAAAAATGCTGAGGATCTCACTTTCAAGGATCACAACAGTGCCACGATCGCACGTGCAAAGAAAATGATAGGATGGATAATGAGAACTTTCAAAACGAGAGATGCCAAGCCCATGATGATCCTTTTCAAATCACTTGTTCTCTCTAGGCTGGAATACTGCTTTTACATTAACATCTCCATTCAAAGCAGGTGAAAACGCAGATCTAGAGAGTGTACAGAGATCCTTTACTGCACGTATAAGTTCTGTCAAGCACCTTTAAATACTGGGAACGCTTGGAAGCACTTGACTTGTACTCGTTGAACGCAGGAGGGAGAGATATATCATAATTTTACACTTGGAAAATCTTGGAAGGAATGGTCCCAAATCTACACACAGAAATCACGTTAGGTAAGAACATATGCAACATCAGGTATCTTATTTCGAAACGTTCGCCTACACAGTAGGCTTCTTCAGTCGAGTACAGAAAAGTTGATAGAAGCAGAAGATACTTGAAGACGATGTAATCAGTCCTCACCCTTAAAGTTTTGAGGGGGTCAGTCCCTCAGTCCCTCATCTGTTTCATATGTGTCTTATCTAACAACCTGTCGGGATTTTATACCGCTTCAATGTTCACAGAAATCACTCCCTGCGAAAGTAAAAGACTGGGCAGGCGATGCAAAATGCCCCCAATAAAAAGTAGGGCGCCATTGGTACACTAAGGGAAAACACCATAAGTGTCCGGGGCCCATGACTGTTCAACAGCCTCCCATCAAGCATTACGGGAATTACCAATAAACCCCTGGCTGCCTCAAGAGAGAGCTGGACAGATACCTAAAGTCAGTGCCGGATCAGCCCGGCTGTGGCTCGTACGTTGGACTGCGTGCGGCCAGCAGTAACAGCCTAGTTGATGAGGCCCTGATCCATCGGGAGGCCTGGTCATGGGCCAGGCCGCGGAGGCGTTGATCCCCGGAATAACCTCCAGGTAACCTCCAGGTAGGTTGTGTCTGAGACGGACCTGCACGGGACGGGTGAGAATGTTCGGTAGGTTGTCTGAGACGGACCTGCACGGGACGGGTGAGAATGTTCGGTAGGTTGTGTCTGAGACGGACCTGCACGGGACGGGTGAGAATGTTCGGTAGGTTGTGTCTGAGACGGACCTCACTGGCGGGTGAGAATGTTGGGTGGGTTTGTGTCTGGGGACGGACCTACACGGGACGGGTGAGAATGTTGGGTAGGTTGTGTCTGAGACGGACCTACACGGGACGGGTGAGAATGTTGGGCAGGTTGTGTCTGAGACGGACCTGCACGGGACGGGTGAGAATGTTGGGCAGGTTGTGTCTGAGACGGACCTGCACGGGACGGGTGAGAATGTTCGGTAGGTTGTGTCTGAGACGGACCTGCACGGGACGGGTGAGAATGTTCGGTAGGTTGTGTCTGAGACGGACCTGCACTGGACGGGTGAGAATGTTCGGTAGGTTGTGTCTGAGACGGACCTACACGGGACGGGTGAGAATGTTGGGTAGGTTGTGTCTGAGACGGACCTACACGGACGGGGAGAATTTTGGGGCAGGTTGTGTCTGAGACGGACCTGCACGGGACGGGTGAGAATGTTGGGCAGGTTGTGTCTGAGACGGACCTGCACGGGACGGGTGAGAATGTTGGGCAGGTTGTGTCCCAGACGGACCTGCACGGGACGGGTGAGAATGTTCGGTAGGTTGTGTCTGAGACGGACCTGCACGGGACGGGTGAGAATGTTGGGTAGGTTGTGCCTGAGACGGACCTGCACGGGACGGGTGAGAATGTTGGGTAGGTTGTGTCTGAGACGGACCAACACGGGACGGGTGAGAATGTTGGGCAGGTTGTGTCTGAGACGGACCTGCACGGGACGGGTGAGAATGTTGGGTAGGTTGTGCCTGAGACGGACCTGCCGGGACGGGTGAGTATTTTGGGTAGGTTGTGTCTGAGACGGACCTGCACGGGACGGGTGAGAATGTTGGGTAGGTTGTGCCTGAGACGGACCTGCACGGGACGGGTGAGAATGTTGGGTAGGTTGTGTCTGAGACGGACCTGCACGGGACGGGTGAGAATGTTGGGTAGGTTGTGTCTGAGACGGACCTGCACGGGACGGGTGAGAATGTTCGGTAGGTTGTGTCTGAGACGGACCTACACGGTACGGGTGAGAATGTTGGGCAGGTTGTGTCTGAGACGGACCTACACGGGACGGGTGAGAATGTTGGGCGGTTGTGTCTGAGAGGGGAACCTGCACGGGACGGGTGAGAATGTTTGGCAGGTTGTTGTCGAGAGGGGACCTACACGGGACGGGTGAGAGTTGGGCGGGTTTGTGTCTGAGAGGACCAACACGGGAGGGGTGAGAATGTTGGGCAGGTTGTGTCTGAGACGGACTACACGGGACGGGTGAGAATGTTGGGCAGGTTGTGTCTGAGACGGACCAACACGGGAGGGGTGAGAATGTTGGGCAGGTTGTGTCTGAGACGGACCTTTGCAGGGGACGGGTGAGAATGTTGGGCAGGTTGTGTCTGAGACGGACCAACACGGACGGTGAAAAATGTGGGCGGTTGTGTCTGAGACGGACCTACAGGGGACGGGTGAATGTGAATATTCTTAAGTTGGATATCCCTGATGAAAAAATCCTGGTGTTCAGTTGCTGTAGAAGCCGTTGTCGGTTGAAATAGTTGGAAAAAACAGATGATTGATGATTGCGAGATCCTGCAGTACCGAAATGTCTTCCCCGTGATGGTCTGGCGTTTCTCCTATTGATTAAATGATTGTGGAAGTTTGAGGGGGAGACACAAAACATGCCTTAAATCGTCGGTTCTGCCTGCGTACAGGTGTTCTGCCTGCATACTGGTGTTCTGCCTGCGTACTGGTGTTCTGCCTGCGTACTGGTGTTCTGCCTGCATACTGGTGTTCTGCCTGCGTACTGGTGTTCTGCCTGCATACTGGTGTTCTGCCTGCGTACTGGTGTTCTGCCTGCATACTGGTGTTCTGCCTGCGTACTGGTGTTCTGCCTGCGTACTGGTGTTCTGCCTGCGTACTGGTGTTCTGCCTGCGTACTGGTGTTCTGCCTGCGTACTGGTGTTCTGCCTGCGTACTGGTGTTCTGCCTGCGTACTGGTGTTCTGCCTGCGTACTGGTGTTCTGAAATACGTATTTGGAGGTCTCTGGATGTCTCAACCACGTAGGCTGCAGAGGATTGAACCCTGTGGTGTCACTTACTGGTGATGTCCTTGCTGGTGGTGGATGTGGAGGTGCAGACCTGGAACGAGGTACTGCAAAAGATGTAGGATACGTGTTTGGCAACGGAGTTGGTGGAGAGAATTATGTATCTTACTCATAGGAGTGTCTTGTCTGGGTGAGTTAAACCCGCCTTTTACTTTATCTGTTGCAAATGTTTACTATCGACTCTTCTGACATGCTTAGGGCAGACTTAGATATTTCAGTGTAGGCGTGTTGTATTTGTTCACTGTTTCGCTGACCATAAACGTTTTCACTGTTTTTTAGTTTATTTTTTGACTCAGAGAGTCTAATTTCAGTTTTCCTAGTTTTAGTGATAGTTTGCTGTCTACTATCCACGGCTACAGGACTCTAGTTCTAGTGATAGTACACTAGCTGTATCTTGTGGGTCTTACCTGGCACTAGCGTTCACTATCCTCTACATACAACAGAAGTTAACACTAGACACTGAAGGGCATGTCATTCACATGACGTTAAAAGAACAGTAAGGGACCCAAGATACTACCTTGAGGTACCCCACATGCTATTACCAGAATACTACCTTGAGGTACCCCACATGCTATCACCAGAATACTACCTTGAGGTACCCCACATGCTATTACCAGAATACTACCTTGAGGTACCCCACATGCTATTACCAGAATACTACCTTGAGGTACCCCACATGCTATCACCAGAATACTACCTTGAGGTACCCCACATGCTATCACCAGAATACTACCTTGAGGTACCCCACATGCTATTACCAGAATACTACCTTGAGGTACCCCACATGCTATCACCAGAATACTACCTTGAGGTACCCCACATGCTATCACCAGAATACTACCTTGGGATACCCCCACATGCTATCAGCAGGGGTTCTGATTCTGTATTGTCGACCTCGACAATTCGTTTCCCGTTCTTCAGGTAGAACATGAACCAGTCTACAGGATGCTGATGGCTTGAAGATTCTCACAAAACATGACTAACTGTACCGAACATCTTTGCAATTCTAAGATCACCATTACCGTTAAATTCCCTTACGACATTTGAGTCCCCGGGTAATCCATCAGGTTAATTAAGGAAATAACTGTTGGCCAAGATCTCCTGGAACCTGCTTCTTGACCATATGGGATCTTGTTGTCATTAGAATACTTAGCCGCTTGAGAAGATGTTTGCTTGAGAATTATGGGAGTCAGAGGGTATGCCAACAGGCCTATAATCGATGATATACGGGCTTAATAATCAGTGATATACAGGCTTATAATCAATGATATACAGCCTGATAATCAATAATAATCAATTGAGTGATTGAGGCAGCTAGAACCACTAGCATGTACTGTTAGTGATGAATCAATTATTAAGTAAGGTATGGCGCTAACGACTCCTAGGTAACATTTCTAAGATCATAGCAGAGATATGATCAATTCTGATGATTTTAGAAGAACTAAACTTATTTCTTTACGCACAAATGCCATAAGACGAATCTGAGGATTGGAACCTGTTTGGGGGGGACGTCATTAACGCTATGGTTAGTATTAAAAAATGACTGGAGAATGTGTTGAAGGATTGATGTAATTGATAGTGAATGATTTGTGTTGATGTACATGATGTCGAGACTGAAGTGAGAGTAATTTGTCTGTTTGGTAGTGACGCGAGAATCTGAAAGAAGTCTTAACGAATTAGTAGTAGCAGTAGTAGTAGTAGTAGTTAGTAGTAGTAAGTAGTAGTAGTAGTGTAGTAGTAGTCTAGTAGGTAGTTAGTAGTAACGTGGTAACCACGTTGTCAGTAGTCAACTCTGTGTTAGATCCATCCACTGGTTTCTGGCACAGCTACGGTCACAACTACGGTCACAACTACGGCCACAACCTACGGCCACAACTACGGTCACAACTATGGCCACAACTTGAAAGTTACAGCCAAAGTTTTCAACACTCTCTTAAGCATCGACTCTCCCAATTAAGGTCATGCAAGTCGGCAGTCCTTGGGACGTAAACAAAACCATCTACCACAACACAAATCTCAAACCCTTGTCTGTTTAATCCAGATTTTTACTGTTGTAGTACCTTTCTAATTTACCTTTGTCGTCTGGCCCAAATGCAGCGTCATGTGACCCTTTACCGGCAACGCTTCACCCATATAGTGGCCAAAACACATCCATTTCCACTTGCTTTAGGAAGCTACGAGGATCTTTCCTCAGCCTATTGGCTTACTCCTAACCCTAATACCTTGATGCACCCTGCTTACTCCTAACTCATCCCTTGAAGCACCTTACTACTCCTAACTCATCCCTTGAAACACACTTACTTACTCCTAACTTATCCCTTGAAGCACCCTTACTTACTCCTAACCTCATCCCTTGAAGCACCTTACTTACTCCTAACTCATCCCTTGAAGCACCTTACTTACTCCTAACTCATCCCTTGAAGCACTTACTTACTCCTAACTCTCCCTTGAAAACACCTTACTTACTCCTAACTTACCTTGAAGCACCTTACTTACTCCTAACTCATCCCTTGAAGCACCTTACTTACTCCTAACTCATCCCTTGAAACACCTTACTTACTCCTAACTCATCCCTTGAAGCACCTTGCTTACTCCTAACTCATCCCTTGAAACACCTTACTTACTCCTAACTCATCCCTTGAAGCACCTTGCTTACCCCTAACTCATCCCTTGAAGCCCCTTACTTACCCCTAATTTCATCCCTTAAAGCACCTTACTTACTCCTTCCCATCCTTGAAGCACCTTACTTACTCCTGACCCTTAATACTTGAAACACCTTGTTTTTTCTTCCCATCCCTTGGATATGACCTACTTCCTGTGGAATACAGCCTCCATGACAATATCTTCGTCCCTCACCTGACCCCAGTACATAAGCACCAACCTCCCCCTCCCTGTTACTTCGAAGTCTTCAAGACTACGGTGGTCTTCGCTAACTCCAAGACTGAGGGACTGATTACCCCATCTTTTGTATATAGTTTTACAGTCTTCACAGTATGTCTTTAAATTGTACTGATAAAGGCCACTGAATGGCGAAACGTCTACAAATAAAGAAGATAACAGTAAACAGGTTATAGCACAATATGCAAACAACCACTGTGGTAAAAATAACGAACATCCAAGCACTTTCGTGATCTGTCACATTATCTAACCATTTTACAAAAATCACCACAGAGCAAAACGTCGTATACCGAAAGCAGCGTCTGTAGTTTCTCCCATAGTCTCCCTTCCAGTGTAGGATCTAACACCAAGCTAAGAACGTTAAATAATTTAGAGGAGTGGTGCAACGACCTACAAGAATCGTTCAAGAAGGCGGTCCAGACCTGTTGGGTGTAAGGGTGTGTTGAGGACAAGGTGTAAGATCGCAGGTTACCTGTAAAGAACAGTATTGGAACCCACTGATATAGTATCAAGAGAACAGAGGAGGTTCAACAGTATTGGAACCCACTGATATAGTATCTAGAGAACAGAGGAGGTTCACCCTACCAGTGTGGTGATGCTGCCGCCATTATCTCAGTGTATATACACTGAGAGGTGTATATCTCTCAGTGTATATACACTTAGAGGTGCATATATCTCACAGGTGTGTCCCCGGTCCATAAAATTAAATACCTGAATCTCAGGTGTTTTATTAACCCCAAACAGGATTTGCTACCCAAAACAGAAGGCAAATTATCCCGCTTAGTGCTGGGCATCAGTCAGTGACCGGGAAACATGCAGGGTAATGGTAGATGCTTAGCGGGATGGTGTATGTGTAGTGTTGTATGTATTGTGTTGTGTTGTGTTGTGTTGTGTTGTGTTGTGTTGTGTTGTGTTGTGTCGTGTGTTGAGTAAGGAAATACGATAACTCACCAGCATTGAATGAGAGAAAGAGAGAGAGAGAGAGAGGGAGAGAGAACAAGGGAGAGGGATTAAAAAGGGGGTGTTAGGGCGGAGATGATAAACCTGAAGGGGCACAGAGGGTGTCTTGTACACAACATGTTAGATAATTAACAATTCTTGAGACTGGTAGCCAAGACTGTAGTCTTACAGTCTACAATCAACCAAGAATGTAGTCTTACAGTCTACAATCAACCAAGACTGTAGTCTTACAGTCAACAATCAACCAAGACTGTAGTCTTACAGTCAACAATCAACCAAGACTGTAGTCTTACAGTCAACAATCAACCAAGACTGTAATCTTACAGTCAACAATCAACCAAGACTGTAGTCTTACAGTCAACATCAACCAAGACTGTAGTCTTACAGTCCACAATCAACCAAGATGTAGTCTTACAGTTACAATCAACCAAGACTGTAGTCTTATAGTCACAATCAACCAAGCTGTAGTCTTACAGTCCACAATCAACCAAGACTGTAGTCTTACAGTCCACAATAAACCAAGACTGTATCTTAAAAGTCCACAATCAACCAAGACTGTAGTCTTACAGTCAACAATCAACAAGACTGTAGTCTTCGTCTACAATCAACCAAGACTAGTCTTACAGTCAACAATCAACCAAGACTGTAGTTTTACAGTCAACAATCAACCAAGACTGTAGTCTTTCAGTCCACAATAACCAAGACTGTAGTCTTACAGTCAAAAATCAACCAAGACTGTAGTCTTACAGTCTACAATCAACCAAGACTAGTTTACAGTCAACAATCAACAAGACTGTAGTCTTACAGTCAACAATCAAACCAAGACTGTAGTCTTACAGTCAACAATCAACCAAGACTGTAGTCTTACAGTCTACAATCAACCCAAAGACTAGTCTTACAGTCAACAATCATACCAAGACTGTAGTCTTACAGTCCACAATCAACCAAGACTGTAGTCTTCAGTCAACAATCAACCAAGACTGTAGTCTTACAGTCTACAATAACCCAAAGGGACTAGTTTACAGTCAACAATCAACCAAGACTGTGTCTTACAGTCTACAATCAACCAAGACTAGTTTTACAGTCAACAATAAACCCAGACTGTAGTCTTACAGTCAAACAATCAACCAAGACTAGTCTTACAGTCAAAATTTCAACCAAGACTGTAGTCTTACAGTCAACAATCAACCAAGACTAGTCTTACAGCCAACAATCAACCAAGACTGTAGTCTTACAGTCAACAATCAACCAAGACTAGTCTTACAGTCTACAATCAACCAAGACTGTAGTCTTACAGTCTACAATCAACCAAGACTGTAGTCTTACAGTCAACAATCAACCAAGACTAGTCTTACAGTCTACAATCAACCAAGACTGTAGTCTTACAGTCTACAATCAACCAAGACTGTAGTCTTACAGTCAACAATCAACCAAGACTAGTCTTACAGTCTACAATCAACCAAAACTGTATTCTTACAGTCTACAATCAACCAAGACTGTAGTCTAACAGTCAACAATCAACCAAGACTGTAGTCTTACAGTCTACAATCAACCAAGACTGTATTCTTACAGTCTACAATCAATCAAGACTTTTGTCTTCCCAGTCAACAATCAACCAAGACTGTAGTCTTACAGTCTACAATCACAAGAGTGTAGTTTTTACAGTCTAAAATCAACCAAGACTGCAGTCTTACAGTCTACAATCAACCAAGACTGTAGTCTTACAAGTCAACAATCAACCAAAACTGTAGTCTTACAGTCTACAATCAACCAAAGGGACTAGTCTTCCCAGTCTACAATCAACCAAGACTAGTTTTTACAGTCAACAATCAACCAAGACTTTTGCCCTTACAGTCTACAATCAACCAAGACTGTATTCTTACAGTCTACAATCAATCAAGACTGTAGTCTTACAGTCAACAATAACCAAGACTGTAGTCTTACAGTCTACAATAAACCCAAGAGTGTAGTCTTACAGTAACAATCAACCAAGACTGCAGTCTTACAGTCTACAATCAACCAAGGGACTAGTCTTACAGTCAACAATAAACCAAAATGTAGTCTTACAGTTACAATAAACCCAAAGGGATAGTCTTACAGTCTACAATCAACCAAGACTGTCTTACAGTCAACAATCAACCAAGACTGTAGTCTTACAGTCTACAATAACCAAGATAGTCTTACAGTCTACAATCAAAAAAGGGACTGCAGTCTTACAGTCAACAATCAACCAAGACTGTAGTCTTACAGTCTACAATCAACCAAGACTAGTCTTACAGTCAACAATCAACCAAGACTGTAGTCTTACAGTCAACAATCAACCAAGCTGTAGTATTACAGTCTACAAAAAAACCAAGACTGTAGTCTTACAGTTAAAATCAACCAGACAGTCTTACAGTCTACAATCAAAAAGACTGCAGTCTTACAGTCAACAATCAACCAAGACTGTAGTCTTACAGTCTACAATAAACCCAAGACTAGTTTTTACAGTCAACAATCAACCAAGACTGTAGTCTTACAGTCAACAATCAAACCAAAGGGACTATAGTCTTACAGTCTACAATCAACCAAGACTAGTCTTACAGTCAACAATCAACCAAGACTAGTCTTACAGTCAACAATCAACCAAGACTGTAGTCTTACAGTCAACAATCAACCAAGACTGTAGTCTTACAGTCTACAATCAACAAAGACTAGTCTTACAGTCTACAATCAACCAAGACTGTAGTCATACAGTCAACAATCAACCCAAGACTGTGTCTTACAGTCAACAATCAACCAAGACTGTAGTCTTACAGTCAACAATCAACCAAGACTAGTCTTACAGTCAACAATCAACCAAGACTATTCTTACAGTGAACAATCACCAAGACTGTAGTTTACATTTCAACAATCAACCAAGACTGTCTTACAGTCAACAATCAACCAAGACTGTAGTCTTACAGTCAACAATCAACCAAGACTAGTCTTACAGTCAACAATCAACCAAGACTAGTCTTACAGTCAACAATCAACCAAGACTGTAGTCTTACAGTCTACAATCAACCAAGACTAGTCTTACAGTCAACAATAAACCCCAAGACTGAGTCTTACAGTCAACAATCAACCAAGACTAGTCTACAGTCAACAATCAACCAAGACTGTAGTCTTACAGTCAACAATCAACCAAAGGGACTGTAGCTTACAGTCTACAATCAACCAAGACTAGTCTTACAGTAAAACAATCAACCAAGATAGTCTTACAGTCAACAATAAACCAGACTAGTCTTACAGTCAAAATCAACCAGGACTAGTCTTACAGTCAACAATCAACCAAGACTGTAGTCTTAGAGTCAACAATCAACCAAGACTGTAGTCTTACAGGTCTACAATCAACAAGACTGTAGTTTTTACAGTCTACAATAAACCCAAAGACTGTAGTCTTACAGTCTACAATCAACCAAGACTGTAGTTTTACAGTCAACAATCAACCAAGACTAGTCTTACAGTCAACAATCAACCAAGACTAGTTTTTACAGTCTACAATCAACCAAGACTGTAGTCTTACAGTCAACAATCAACCAAGACTGTATTTCTTACAGTTACATCAACCAAGACTGTAGTCTTACGTCTACAATCAACCAAGACTGTAGTCTTACAGTCAACAATCAACCAAGACTGTAGTCTTACAGTCAACAATCAACAAGATTGTGTCTTACAGTCAACAATAAACCCAAGACTGTAGTCTTACAGTCAACAATCAACCAAGACTGTGTCTTACAGTCAACAATTAAACCCAAGACTGTAGTCTTACAGTCAACAATCAACCAAGACTGTAGTCTTGCAGTCTACAATAAACCCAAGACTGTAGTCTTACAGTCAACAATCAACCAAGACTGTAGTTTACAGTTACAATCAACCAAGACTGTAGTCTTACGTCTACAATCAACCAAGACTGTAGTCTTACAGTCAACAATCAACCAAGACTGTAGTCTTACAGCCTACAATCAACAAAGACTGTAGTCTTACAGTCAACAATCAACCAAGACTGTAGTTTTACAGTCTACAATAAACCCAAAGGGACTGTAGTCTTACAGTCAACAATAAACCAAGACTGTAGTCTTACAGTCTACAATCAACCAAGACTGCAGTCTTACAGTCAACAATCAACAAAGATTGTAGTCTTACAGTCAACAATCAACCAAGACTGTAGTCTTACAGTCTACAATCAACCAAGACTAGTCTTACAGTCAACAATCAACCAAGACTAGTCTTACAGTCAACAATCAACCAAGACTGTAGTCTTACAGTCAACAATCAACCAAGACTGTAGTCTTACAGTCTACAATCAACCAAGACTAGTCTTACAGTCTACAATCAACCAAGACTGTAGTCTTACAGTCAACAATCAACCAAGACTGTAGTCTTACAGTCAACAATCAAATAAGACTGTAGTCTTACAGTCAACAATCAACCAAGACTGTAGTCTTACAGTCAACAATCAACCAAGACTGTAGTCTTACAGTCAACAATCAACCAAGACTGTAGTCTTACAGTCAACAATCAACCAAGACTGTTGTCTTACAGTCTACAATCAACCAGATGTCTTACAGTCAACAATAAAACCAAAGACTGTAGTCTTACAGTCAACAATCAACCAAACTGTAGTCTTACAGTAAAACAATAACCAAGACTGTAGTCTTACAGTCAACAATCAACCAAGACTGTAGTCTTACAGTCTACAATCAACCAAGACTGTAGTCTTACAGTCAACAATCAACCAAGACTAGTCTTACAGTCAACAATCAACCAAGACTAGTCTTACAGTCAACAATCAACCAAGACTAGTGTTACAGTCAACAATCAACCAAGACTAGTCTTACAGTCAACAATCAACCAAGACTGTAGTCTTACAGTCAACAATCAACCAAGACTGTAGTCTTACAGTCAACAATCAACCAAGACTGTAGTCTTACAGTCAACAATCAACCAAGATAGTCTTACAGTCAACAATAAAACCAAGATGTAGTTTTACAGTCAACAATCAACCAAGACTAGTCTTACAGTCAACAATCAACCAAGACTAGTCTTACAGTCAACAATCAACCAAGACTGTAGTCTTACAGTCTACAATAAACCAAGACTGTAGTCTTGCAGTCAACAATCAACCAAGACTGTGGTCTTACATTCTACAATCAACCAAGACTGTAGTCTTACAGTCAACAATCAACCAAGACTGTAGTCTTACAGTCAACAATAAACCCAAAGACTGTAGTCTTACAGTCTACAAATCAACCAAGACTGCAGTCTTACAGTCTACAATCAACCAAGACTGTAGTCTTACAGTCTACAATCAACCAAGACTGTAGTCTTACAGTCTACAATCAACCAAGACTGAAGTCTTACAGTCAACAATCAACCAAGACTGTAGTCTTACAGTCTACAATCAACCAAGACTGTAGTCTTACAGTCTACAATCAACCAAGACTGTAGTCTTACAGTCTACAATCAACCAAGACTGTAGTCTTACAGTCAACAATCAACCAAGACTGTAGTCTTACAGTAACAATAAACCCAAGACTGTAGTCTTACAGTCTACAATCAACCAAGACTGTAGTCTTACAGTCAACAATCAACCAAGGGACTGTAGTTTACAGTCAACAATCAACCAAGACTGTGTCTTACAGTCAACAATAAACCCAAAGACTGTAGTCTTACAGTCTACAATCAACCAAGACTGCAGTCTTACAGTCTACAATCAACCAAGACTGTAGTCTTACAGTCAACAATCAACCAAGACTGTAGTCTTACAGTCTATAATCAACCAAGACTCTAGTCTTACAGTCTACAATCAACAAAGACTGTAGTCTTATAGTCTACAATCAACCAAGACTGTAGTCTTACAGTCAACAATCAACCAAGACTGTAGTCTTACAGTCAACAATCAACCAAGAATAGTCTTACAGTCTACAATCAGTCAAGACTGTAGTCTTACAGTCTACAATCAACCAAGACTGTAGTCTTACAGTCTACAATCAACCAAGACTGTAGTCTTACAGTCAACAATCAACCAAGACTAGTCTTACAGTCAACAATCAACCAAGACTGTAGTCTTACAGTCTACAATCAACCAAGACTGTAGTCTTACAGTCAACAATCAACCAAGACTAGTCTTACAGTCAACAATCAACGAAGACTGTAGTCTTACAGTCAACAATCAACCAAAGGGACTAGTTTACAGTCAACAATCAACCAAGACTGTAGTCTTACAGTCAACAATAAACCCAAGACTAGTTTACAGTCAACAATCAACCAAGACTGTAGTCTTACAGTCAACAATCAACCAAGACTGTAGTCTTACAGTCAACAATCAACCAAGACTGTAGTCTTACAGTCAACAATCAACCAAGACTAGTCTTACAGTCAACAATCAACCAAGACTGTAGTCTTACAGTCAACAATCAACCAAGACTAGTCTTACAGTCAACAATCAACCAAGACTGTAGTCTTACAGTCTACAATCAACCAAGACTAGTCTTACAGTCAACAATCAACAAAGACTAGTCTTACAGTCAACAATCAACAAAGACTAGTCTTACAGTCAACAATCAACAAAGACTAGTCTTACAGTCAACAATCAACCAAGACTAGTCTTACAGTCAACAATCAACCAAGACTGTAGTCTTACAGTCTACAATAAACCCAAGATGTAGTTTACAGTCAACAATCAACCAAGACTAGTCTTACAGTAAACAATCAACCAAGACTGTAGTCTTACAGTCAACAATCAACCAAGACTGTAGTCTTACAGTCAACAATCAACCAAGACTAGTCTTACAGTCAACAATCAACCAAGACTGTAGTGAACATTAAAATGGTATAAAATACCGACAGATTGTTAGGTAAGACACATATGCAACAGTTAGGTATCTTTATTTTGAAACGTTTCGCCTACACAGTAGGCTTCTTCAGTCAAGTACAGAAAAGTTGATAGAAGCAGAAGATACTTGAAGACGATGTAATCAGTCCATCACCCTTAAAGTTTTGAGGTGGTCAGTCCCTCAGTCTGGAGAAGAGCATTGTTCCGTTGTCTGAAACAATATGAAGTTGAAGTGACAGAATCGGGCCTTATATAGTGCCAGGAGGTGAGACGTAGGTTGATTTGGGAGGGCAGGTCCTTCTCAAACCCAGCCGTTCTCACTAGTAGAGGTCGAAGTAGATGGTCTGTACCAAGATACCCTTGTGTTGCAGTGTCTGACAGAATGAAGTATCTTCTGCTTCTATCAACTTTTCTGTACTCGACTGAAGAAGCCTACTGTGTAGGCGAAACGTTTCAAAATATAGATACCTAACTGTTGCATATGTGTCTTACCTAACAATCTGTCGGTATTTTATACCATTTTTTAAAGTTCATTCTGTCGACACTGCAACACAAGGGTTTCTTGGTACGACCATCTACTTCGACCTCTACTAGTGAGAAAAGGCTGGGTTGAGAGGGGCCTGCCCTCCCAAATCAACCTACGTCTCACCTCCTGGCACTATATAAGGCCCGATTCTGTCACTTCAACTTCATATTGTTTCAGACAACGGAACAATGCTCTTCTCCAGACTGAGGGACTGACCACCTCAAAACTTTAAGGGTGATGGACTGATTACATCGTCTTCAAGTATCTTCTGCTTCTATCAACTTTTCTGTACTCGACTGAAGAAGCCTACTGTGTAGGCGAAACGTTTCAAAATAAAGATACCTAACTGTTGCATATGTGTCTTACCTAACAAGACTGTAGTCTTACAGTCGACAATCAACCAAGACTAGTCTTGCAGTCAACAATCAACCAAGACTGTAGTCATACAGTCAACAATCAACCAAGACTAGTCTTACAGTCAACAATCAACCAAGACTAGTCTTACAGTCAACAATCAACCAAGACTGTAGTCTTACAGTCAACAATCAACAAAGACTAGTCTTACAGTCAACAATCAACAAAGACTAGTCTTACAGTCTACAATCAACCAAGACTGTAGTCTTACAGTCAACAATCAACCAAGACTAGTCTTACAGTCAACAATCAACCAAGACTGTAGTCTTACAGTCTACAATCAACCAAGACTGTAGTCTTACAGTCAACAATCAACCAAGGGCTGTAGTTCTAATTTTTACAATCAACCAAGACTGTAGTCTTACAGTCAACAATCAACCAAGACTGTACTCTTACAGTCAACAATCAACCAAGACTTTAGTCTTACAGTCAACAATTAACAAAACTGTAGTCTTACAGTCAACAATCAACCAAGGGCTGTAGTCTTACAGTCACAATCAACCAAGACTGTAGTCTTACAGTATCAATCAACCAAGACTGAAGTCTTACAGTCAACAATCAACCAAAGACTGTAGTCTTACAGTCTACAATCAACCAAGACTGTAGTCTTACAGTCAACAATCAACCAAGACTGTAGTTTACAGTCTACAATCAACCAAGACTGTAGTCTTACAGTCAACAATCAACCAAGACTGTAGTCTTACAGTCAACAATCAACCAAGACTGTAGTTTACAGTCAACAATCACCAAAACTGTAGTCTTACAGTCTACAATCAACCAAGGGCTGCAGTTTACAGTTTACAATCAACCAAGACTGTAGTCTTACAGTCTACAATCAACCAAGACTGTTGTCTTACAGTCTACAATCAACCAAGACTGAAGTCTTTACAGTCAACAATCAACCAAGACTGTAGTCTTACAGTCTACAAACAACCAAGACTGTAGTCTTACAGTCTACAATCAACCAAGACTGTAGTCTTACAGTCTACAATCAAAACCCAAAACTGTAGTCTTACAGTCTACAATCAACCATGACTGTAGTCTTACGTCTACAATCAACCAAGACTGTAGTCTTCAGTTACAATCAACAAAGACTGTAGTCTTACAGTCTACAATCAACCAAGACTCTAGTCTTACAGTCTACAATCAACCAAGACTGTAGTCTTACAGTCTACAATCAACCAAGACTGTATCTTTCAGTCAACAATCAACCAAGACTGTAGTCTTACAGTCAACAATCAACAAGACTAGTCTTACAGTCTACAATCAACCAAGACTGTAGTCCCTTTCAGTCTACAATCAACCAAGTCTGTAGTCTTTTCAGTCTACAATCAACCAAGACTGTAGGTCTTACAGTCAACAATCAACCAAGACTAGTTTACAGTCAACAATCAACAAGACTGTAGTCTTACAGTCTACAATCAACCAAGACTGTTGTCTTACAGGGCAACAATCAACCCAAGATAGTCTTACAGTCAACAATCAACCAAGACTGTAGTCTTACAGTCAACAATCAACCCAAGGGCTAGTCTTACAGTCAACAATCAACCAAGACTGTAGTCTTACAGTCAACAATCACCAAGACTGTAGTTACAGTCAACAATCAACCAAGACTGTAGTCTTACAGTCAACAATCAACCAAGACTAGTTTACAGTCCCAAAAATCAACCAAGACTGTAGTCTTACAGTCAACAATCAACCAAGACTAGTTTACAGTCAACATCAACCCGACTGTAGTCTTACAATTACATCAACCAAGCTGTAGTCTTACAGTCAACAAAACAAACCAAGACTTTGCCTTACAGTCAACAATCAAACCAAGACTGTTGTCTTACAGTCAACAATCAACCCAAAACTGTAGTCTTACAGTCAACAATCAACCAAGACTAGTCTTACAGTCAACAATCAACCAAGACTGTAGTCTTACAGTCAACAATCAACCAAGACTAGTCTTACAGTCAACAATCAACCAAGACTGTAGTCTTACAGTCAACAATCAACCAAGACTGTAGTCTTACAGTCAACAATCAACCAAGACTGTAGTCTTACAGTCAACAATCAACCAAGACTAGTCTTACAGTCAACAATCAACCAAGACTGTAGTCTTACAGTCAACAATCAACCAAGACTGTAGTCTTACAGTCAACAATCAACCAGACTGTAGTCTTACAGTCTACAATCAACCAAGACTGTAGTCTTACAGTCAACAATCAACCAAGACTGTAGTCTTACAGTCAACAATCAACCAAGACTGTAGTCTTACAGTCTACAATCAACCAAGACTGTAGTCTTACAGTCAACAATCAACCAAGACTGTAGTCTTACAGTCTACAATCAACCAAGACTGTAGTCTTACAGTCAACAATCAACCAAGACTGTAGTCTTACAGTCAACAATCAACCAAGACTGTAGTCTTACAGTCTACAATCAACCAAGACTGTAGTCTTACAGTCTACAATCAACCAAGACTGTAGTCTTACAGTCAACAATCAACCAAGACTAGTCTTACAGTCAACAATCAACCAAGACTAGTCTTACACTATACATGATTCAACAATACCTTCACAGTACTGATTTAAGACCTGTATGATACTTGATTTGAAGACCTGTTTCCTAACTGATCTCTTCGCTGTGTTGAAATGTAAGGTGGCGTTGCGTTGTTCCAGCTTCCGAACGCTGCCATCCAGAGAGGGAACGCCCGCTATTTATATTTGAGGGAGTTACTCACCATGGTATCATTTCTAGCTTTCCTGCTGACTGCACTGAGGCTTTGTTCATCTGTTGGACTGAGGTGTCAGGTCTCTACTCGCCTGTTCTTGTGTAGAGCTGAAGCATAACATTGGCCTGACGATAGGATATTTAGAGAGGATTGAGCAGAACAGGATGACCATGAGGGTGTGTACATCTAGGGTGGAGGGAAGGAGGAGTTGGGGGCGTTCCAGGTAGGGTTGGAGGGAGGGGGTTATGGGTGGTTTTGAGTGCTGGGGCCTTGGACACCCAGCAGGATCGTATGAGTGTGTAAGATCGGAGTGAGTGGAGACAAGTGGCTCTTACGATTTGGCGTGCTGTTGGAGTGTGAGCAATGTAATATTTATGAAGGGATTCGGGGAAATCGGTTGGCAGGACTTGAGTCCTGGAGATGGAAAGTACAATATCTACAGACAAAAATTATTATTATTATTATTATTATTATTATTATTATTATTATTATTATTATTATTATTATTATTATTAACATAAGCAGTGTGGGGGAGAACAGGACGAGTGTTATCTCTTATCATAGCTGTCTATCTATATACCTGTCATCTGCAGGTACCTGGGCTGACATCCTTGTTGCTGAAAGAGGAAGCTGTCACCTCTCGCTATCAGCTGCCAGCTGTCATCCCCAGCCTTTTAAATTGGCAGATAGGCTTTCAGATACTGTTAACCTTCAGAGGTAGGCTGGTCAGTGCTGTCAGATGCTGTTTGCAGTCAGGAGGAGGCTGGTCAGGGCTGTTAGATGATGTTTGCAATCAGGGGTAGGCTGGTCAGGGCTGTCAGATGCTGTTTGCAGTCAGGAGTAGGCTGGTCAGGGCTGTCAGATGCTGTTAGCAATCAGGGTTAGGCTGATAAGGGCTGTTAGATGATGTTAACAGTCAGGGGTAGGCTGGTCAAGGCTGTCAGATGCTGCTAGCAGTCAGGGGTAGGCTGGTCAGGGCTGTTAGATGCTGTTAGCAGTCAGGGGTAGGCTGGCCAGGGCTGTTAGATGATGTTAGCAGTCAGGGTTAGGCTGGTCAGGGCTGTCAGATGCTGTTAGCAGTCAGGGTTAGGCTGGTCAGGGCTGTTAGATGATGTTAGCAGTCAGGGGTAGGCTGATCAGGGCTGTTAGATGATTTTAGCAGTCAGGGGTAGGCTGGTCAGGGCTGTCAGATGCTGTTAGCAGTCAGGGGTAGGCTGGTAAGGACTGTTAGATGCTGTTAGCAGTCAGGGGTAGGCTGGTCAGGGCTGTCAGATGCTGTTTGCAGTCAGGAGTAGGCTGGTCAGGGCTGTTAGATGATGTTAGCAGTCAGGGTTAGGCTGGTCAGGGCTGTCAGATGCTGTTTGCAGTCAGGAGTAGGCTAGTCAGGGCTGTCAGATGCTGTTAGCAGTCAGGGGTAGGCTGGTCAGGGCTGTCAGATGCTGTTCGAATCGTCGGCTAGTCGCAGTGTATATATATATTACCTGGAGTTTACCTGGAGAGAGTTCCGGGGGTCAACGCCCCCGCGGCCCGGTCTATGACCAGGCCTCCTGGTGGATCAGAGCCTGATCAACCAGGCTGTTGCTGCTGGCTGCACGCAAACCAACGTACGAGCCACAGCCCGGCTGATCAGGAACTGACTTTAGGTGCTTGTCCAGTGCCAGCTTGAAGACTGCCAGGGGTCTGTTGGTAATCCCCCTTATGTGTGCTGGGAGGCAGTTGAACAGTCTCGGGCCCCTGACACTTATTGTATGGTCTCTTAACGTGCTAGTGACACCCCTGCTTTTCATTGGGGGGATGGTGCATCGTCTGCCAAGTCTTTTGCTTTCGTAGTGAGTGATTTTCGTGTGCAAGTTCGGTACTAGTCCCTCTAGGATTTTCCAGGTGTATATAATCATGTATCTCTCCCTCCTGCGTTCCAGGGAATACAGGTTTAGGAACCTCTACATCATTTGAGGCATTTAGCAGTTCTGTGCAAACAAGTGACTCTGCAATGTACAGGCCAACCCCCCCCCCTTTTGCCTGTTCACTCTGTCACATCTGTATAGGTTGTAACTTGGGATCCATATTTCGTTGTCCAAGTGATCCTTTATGTGGGTCTCAGTGAAAGCCGCGAACATTGCCTTTGCCTCTGCAAGCAGTCCATGGATGAAAGGTATTTTGTTGTTTGTTGCTGGCTTTAGACCCTGTATATTTGCAAAGAAGAATGTCATCGGACTGGTGGTATTGTTGGTACTGGGGGGGGATTTTTTTTCCGGCATTAGTATCTGTATCTGTTGGTTTGGAGTGGAGGCCATCGACTGTGGTTCCACTCCAGGAATGACTGGATTTGGTGTACGATTTCTGCCATTTCCTGCCAGTTTTTTTTCCTTCCTGGCACTAAAAAACCTCTCCCTCTTGAGTGGCTGTGGCTACCCAGGTTTTCCCATGGCCTGGATGTTTTGTATCTTTTTGTCCCCTTTAGATGGTATGCCTGGCAATTTAAGTTATAGCACAGTCTTTCCTGTACTGAAGAGGTACACATTTCAGGGTGAAAAAGCTTACAGGAAGGGAGTTTGCATTTTCCTGTTGTCATATGGGCATGGCATTTTCTAGGGTGGTCATAGTTGCACGTCCCATCTGTTTTTCCAGATTTCCCATGCCAGCAGATACCGAGTGCATAGTATGTGCACAGGCTTGGTTTCCGTTTGCCTTGGGTTTCTGTGACTGTATTCCCTGTTGGTGCATGTTTCCCTGTCTTACTTCTATCCTCCCTAGCACCAACAATGGAGCTCCCACCAGTTGTTTTTGGTAATATATCCTCACTATTGCTAGTAGAGTCCTCTTGTTTGCTATTTCCTGCGGTATTTCTAGTTTGCAATATTGGTTTTGTCTTATCTTTGACTACACTTGTTTCCCTACTATGGCTCCTGTCCCCTATGAGGTCATTTATATGTATTCCTTCCTGCGTATAATTCCCGACTACCTGGACAAAATCTCCAGCTTCACCATTACTGTCTCCCAGGACAGCATCTCCAGCTTCACCATTACTGTCTCCCAGGACAGCATCTCCAGCTTCACCATTACTGTCTCCCAGGACAGCACCTCCAGCTTCACCATTACTGTCTCCCAGGACAGCACTATCAGCCCCCCATTTACTGACTACCAGGACATCACCTCCAGCCTTACAGTTTGTGACTACATGGCCAGTATCAAGGGCAATACCATTCAGCCCAGACTTTTTATGTTCCCATCTGTTGTAGAAAGCTTCCAGGTTGTCTATGAAAGCAGCTTTGATGTTGACCTCTTTTAATACCCTTGTGATTTTAGTCCACAGATTTTCCTCATTTGGGCATATCCAAAAACACTTCCCTGTTTTAATACTGCTTGTAGCTAGTGGCCCGGTGGCCTGGTGGCTAAAGCTCCCGCTTCACACACGGAGGGCCCGGGTTCGATTCCCTGCGGGTGGAAACATTTCGACACGTTTCCTTACACCTGTTGTCCTGTTCACCTAGCAGCAAATAGGTACCTGGGTGTTAGTCGACTGGTGTGGGTCGCATCCTGGGGGACAAGATTAAGGACCACAATGGAAATAAGTTAGACAGTCCTCGATGACGCACTGACTTTCTTGGGTTATCCTGGGTGGCTAACCCTCCGGGGTTAAAAATCCGAACGAAATCTTATCTTATCTTATCTTATCTTAGTTCTTGGATATCTGCACAAGGGGCGTGACTCCAATTTCCACAAAAATGACGATTTATCCATGTGGAAGCCCGTTAGAACTATGAATAAATCAAGCCTGGAATCTTGTCTGTCATGTCACCTTCCTCCTCCAGACGTTGATGTGACATGACTAGCCAACAAGACCAAGTCTCTATCGATTCTCTGTCTCCTTATAGGGATCCAGGTGGAGAAGCAGCGCCTCTTGCCGCTAAGGGTGAAACCAAGACCATGTCTACATTTCGCCCACACAGTGACTTTATTGAGACGTTCTGGAAGGATGTCTCTCCAACTTACCAAAAGCTCCAGCTCTGGGGTCATCATTTGGTTAAGGTAAAAGACTGATTACCTAGCACCAAGGCTCCGGGACTGACTAATTTATCTCTGTATTCGACTGACGAAGTCCGCAGTGCGAGCGAAACGTTCCTCCACTGAATATACCTAATGTGGATTTTTTACACCTCTTGTAGCAGAGGACATTAGCTGGAGGACAGGCGAGATAGGGGGGATATGATAACGGCATGTAAAATACTGAAAGGAATTGACAAGGTGGATAGAGACAGGATGTTCCAGATATGTGACACAGCAACATAGGGACACAGCAACAAGGGGACACAGCAACATAGGGACACAGCAACAAGGGGACACAGTAACATAGGGACACAGCAACAAGGGGACACAGCAACATAGGGACACAGCAACAAGGGGACACAGCAACAAGGGGACACAGCAACAAGGGGACACAGCAACAAGGGGACACAGCAACAAGGGGACACAGCAACAAGGGGACACAGCAACAAGGGGACACAGCAACAAGGGGACACAGCAACAAGGGGGACACAGCAACAATGGGACACAGCAACAAGGGGACATAGCAACAAGGGGACACAGCAACAAAGGGACACAGCAACAAGGGGACACAGCAACAAGGGGACACAGCAACAAAGGGACACAGCAACAAGGGGACACAGCAACAATGGGACACAGCAACAAGGGGACATAGCAACAAGGGACACAGCAACAATGGGACACAGGAACAAGGGGACATAGCAACAAGGGGACACAGCAACAAGGGGACACAGCAACAAGGGGACACAGCAACAAGGGGACACAGCAACAAGGGGACACAGCAACATAGGGACACAGCAGCAAGGGGACACAGCAACAAGGAGACACAGCAACAAGGGGACACAGCAACAAAGGGACACAGCAACAAGGGGACACAGCAACAATGGGACACAGCAACAAGGGGACATAGCAACAAGGGGACACAGCAACAATGGGACACAGGAACAAGGGGACATAACAACAAGGGGACACAGCAACAAGGGGACACAGCAACAATGGGACACAGCAACAAGGGGACACAGCAACAATGGGACACAGCAACAAGGGGACATAGCAACAAGGGGACACAGCAACATAGGGACACAGCAACAAGGGGACACAGCAACAAGGAGACACAGCAACAAGGGGACACAGCAACAAAGGGACACAGCAACAAGGGGACACGGCAACAAGGGGGACACAGCAACAAGGGGACACAACAATAATGGGACACAGCAACAAGGGGACACAGCAACAATGGGACACAGCAACAAGGGGACATAGCAACAAGGGGACACAGCAACAATGGGACACAGCAACAAGGGGACATAGCAACAAGGGGACACAGCTGCAAGATGAAAGCTCAGATGAGTCACAGGGATGTTAGGAAGTATTTCTTCAGTCACAGAGTTGTCAGGAAGTGGAATAGTCTGTAGAGTGATGTAGTGGAGGCAGGAACCATACATAGCTTCAAGAAGAGGTATAATAATGCTCACGGAGCAGGGAGAGAATGGACTTAGTAGCGACCAGAGAAGAGGCGGGGCCAGGAGCTGTGAATCAACACCTGAAACCACAAATAGGGGAGTACATACACACACACAAACACACACACACACACACACACACACACACACACACACACACACACACACACACACACACACACACACATAGAACAGAGTGCCATTTAGGCTGAGAGATTGGCATTCAGAGAGGCACTATCGTTGATGCCAGGGGCAAAGAAGCACTGACCCCTGACTTGCTCGCTTGTGCGGACCTGCCCACCCCTTCAGGTATTTCTGCCCTTAGTGGGTATTCAGGGGGGGATATACTCCACCTCTTTTGGGGGAGTGGTAGCGATTAGTGTGAGGGCCCTGAATGCATAGATCACCTTGAACGACCTAGGGTGGTGGGACATGATCTTGTACGACCTGGGGTGGTGGAGACATGTTTCTGCACGACCAGGGGTGGTGGAGACATGATCCTGCACGACCTGGGGTGGTGAGACGTGATCTTGTACGACCTGGGGTGGCGGAGACATGATCCTGCACGACCTCGGGTGGTGAGACGTGATCTTGTACGACCTGGGGTGGTGGAGACATGATCCTGCACGACCTCGGGTGGTGGAGACATGATCCTGCACGACCTGGGGTGGTGGAGACATGATCCTGCACGGCCTGGGGTGGTGGAGACATGATCCTGCACGACCTGGGGTGGTTGAGACATGATCCTGCACGACCTGGGGTGGTGGAGACATGATCCTGCACGACCTGGGATGGTGAGACGTGATCTGGTACGACCTGGGGTGGTGGAGACATGATCCTGTTTTTAGGTTAGTTCAGGTTAGGTTAGGTTAGGTTAGGTTAGGTTAGGTTAGGTTAGGTTAGGTTAGGTTAGGTTAGGTTAGGTTAGGTTAGGTTAGATTAGGTTAGGTTAGGTTAGGTTAGGTTAGGTTAGCTTAGGTTAGCTTAGGTTAGCTTAGGTTAGGTTAGGTTAGGTTAGGTTTAGCTTAGGTTAGCTTAGGTTAGCTTTAGGTTGGTTAGGTTAGATTAGGTTAGGTTAGGTTAGGTTAGGTTAGGTTAGGTTAGGTTAGCTTAGCTTAGGTTAGCTTAGGTTAGGTTAGGTTAGGTTAGTTTAGGTTGCTTAGTTAGCTTAGGTTAGGTTAGGTTAGATTAGGTTAAGGGTTTTAGTTGGTTAGCTTAGGTTAGGTTAGGTTAGGTTAGGTTAGGTTAGGTTAGGTTAGGTTAGGTTAGGTTAGGTTAGCTTAGGTTAGGTTAGGTTAGGTTAGGTTAGCTTAGGTTAGGTTAGGTTAGGTTAGGTTAGGCTAGGTTAGGTTAGGTTAGCTTAGGTTAGCTTAGGTTTAGGTTAGGTTTAGTTAGGTTAGCTTAGGTTAGGTTTAGGTTAAGTTAGGTTGGTTAGGCTAGGTTAGGTTAGGTTAGGTTAGGTTAGGTTAGGTTAGCTTAGGTTAGGTTAGCTTAGGTTAGGTTAGGTTAGGTTAGGTTAGGTTAGGTTAGGTTAGGCTAGGTTAGGTTAGCTTAGGTTAGGTTGGGTTTGCTTAGGTTAGCTTAGCTTAGGTTAGCTTAGCTTAGCTTAGCTTATATTAAACTAGGTTAGGTTAAATTAAGTTAGACTTAGCTACATTAAGCTAAATTAGCCTAGATTGAGTTAAGTTAGGTTAGGTCAAACTTCCAAACACACACAGGAGCTGTGAATCGACCCCTGCAACCACAAACAGGTAAGTACACGCTTAAGACACGTCTTTTTCCCCTCACATCTTACAACAATGAAAATAGACATGTTTTAACATGTTTCGTTATTTAACAAACACGTTTGTGACCAAACAAACGAATTTGAGACTTCGGGAATATCACCAGTCTAGGAAAAACCCGATCTTACCACCTGTCTTATCAGACCGGTGGGCAGAACCACAAGGCCATCGCCCTGCAATTAACTGCTTGCAAGCGCAGATTGACAGATTGCATGATTGACTGGATTGTCAACGAGGAGGTATGTGCAGTCGTTAGCCAGTTGCATCGTCTAGACCCGTTGAGCTGCCCGTGTTTGTGTTGTGGTGTGTTGATAGAGTTATAAATATTGTCTTCTGACTTTCTCTGGCGTAAAAGGGACACGAGGTGTCTCGTAGCTGGGTTGGTAGAGCTGTCAGCTCACACGCTGAGGACCAGGGGTCGATTCCCGGTACGGGTGGAAGCATTGGAATGTGTTTCCTTAATACACCTGCTGCCCATGTTCACCTAGCAGTAAATAGGTACCTGGGTGTTAGATACCTTTTAGATTATTACGGTCCTGTGGGACGTACTAACAGATTAGGACGCCCTGGAGATATTGCTAATTGATTAGGACGTCCCAGAAGACATGCTGATGAATCAGGGCGTCCCAGAAGACGTACTGGTGAATTAGAGCGTCCAAGAGAACGTACTGGAGAATCAGAGCATCCAAGAGGACCTACTGGTGAATCAGAGCATCCGAGAGGGCCTACTGGTGAATCAGAGCATCCAAGAGGGCCTACTGGTGAATCAGAGCATCCAAGAGGGCCTACTGGTGAATCAGAGCATCCAAGAGGGCCTATGGTGAATCAAAGCATCCAAGAGGGCCTACTGGTGAATGAGAGCATCCAAGAGGGCCTACTGGTGAATCAGAGCATCCAAGAGGGCCTACTGGTGAATCAAAGCATCCAAGAGGGCCTACTGGTGAATCAGAGCATCCAAGAGGGCCTACTGGTGAATCAGAGCATCCAAGAGGGGCCTCTGGTGAATCAGTGCATCCAAGAGGGCCTACTGGTGAATCAAAGCATTCAAGAGGCCTACTGGTGAATCAAAGCATCCAAGAGGGCCTACTGGTAAATCAGAGCATCCAAGAGGGCCTAACTGGTGAATCAAAGCATCCAAGAGGGCCTATTGGGGAATCAGAGCATCCAAGAGGGCCTACTGGTGAATCAAGCATCCAAGAGGGCCTACTGGGGAATGAGAGCATCCAAGAGGGCCTACTGGTGAATCAAAGCACCAAGAGGGCCTACTGGTGAATCAGAGCATCCAAGGGCCTACTGGTGAATCAAAGCATCCAAGAGAGCCTACTGGTGAATCAAAGCATCCAAGAGGGCCTACTGGTAAATCAGAGCATCCAAGAGGGCCTACTGGTGAATCAAAGCATCCAAGAGGGCCTACTGGTGAATCAGAGCATCCAAGAGGGCCTACTGGTGAATCAGAGCATCCAAGAGGGCCTACTGGTGAATCAGAGCATCCAAGAGGGCCTACTGGTGAATCAGAGCATCCAATAGGACGCACAAATCCATTAGGACGTCCTGGACATATTTCTAATTGATTAGGACGTCCCAGAAGACATGCTGATGAATCAGGGCGTCCCAGAAGACGTACTGGTGAATTTGCGCGTCCAAGAGGACGCACTGGAGAATCAGAGCATCCAAGAGGACCTACTGGTGAATCAGAGCATCCGAGAGGGCCTACTGGTGAATCAAGGCATCCAAGAGGGCCTACTGGTGAATCAGAGCATCCAAGAGGGCCTACTGGTGAATCAAAGCATCCAAGAGGGCCTACTGGTGAATCAGAGCATCTAAGAGGGCCTACTGGTGAATCAAAGCACCAAGAGGGCCAAATGGTGAATCAGAGCATCCAAGAGGGCCTACTGGCGAATCAAAGCATCCAAGAGGGCCTACTGGTGAATCAGAGCATCCAAGAGGGCCTACTGGTGAATCAGTGCATCCAAAAGGGCCCCACTGGTGAATCAGAGCATCCGAGAGGGCCTACTGGTGAATTTAAGGGATCCGAGAGGGCCTACTGGTGAATCAAGGCATCCAAGAGGGCCTACTGGTTTAATCGAGCATCCGAGAGAGCCTACTGGTGAATCAGAGCATCCGAGAGGGCCTACTGGTGAATCAAGGATCCGAGAGGGCCTACTGGTAAATCAAGGCATCCCCAAAAGGGCCTACTGGTGAATCAGAGCATCCGAAAAGGGCCTACTGGTGAATCAGAGCATCCGAGGGGGCCTACTGGTGAATCAAGGCATTCAAGAGGGCCTCCTTTTGGGGAGTCAGAGCATCCAAGAGGGCCTACTGGTGAATCAGAGCATCCCAAGAGGGCCCACTGGTGAATCAGAGCATCCGAGAGGGCCACTGGTGAATCAAGGCATCCGAGAGGGCCTACTGGTGAATCAAGGCATCAAGAGGGCCTACTGGTGAATCAGAGCATCCAAAAGGGCCTAAATGGGGAATCAAGCATCCAAGAGGGCCTACTGGTGAATCAGACATCCAATAGGACGCACAAATCCATTAAGACATCCTAAAACGACGTATTTCCCCCCGGGCAGACACTTCTGTTACCATAGTTACGGTACAATGGGGGTCAGTCCCTCACTCACTGGTCGATGATGGTAGCAGAGATCTGATGGCAGATGGCGTACCTGTGTCATTCCTCGTCATAAAACTGCAACATAGCTTCAGCAAGACTCCTCTTTGTTCTTCTAGGCTTAAAGATCCCGGACAAGTAAAGCGACATTCCAATCCCGAATGTTGGATAGTTGTTGGCTGTGATTAATTATACACAAACACGTTCGCACACACACGCACACACACACACACACATGCACACACACGCACACGCACACGCGGGGCCAGGAGCTGAGTTTCGACCCCTGCAACCACAATTAGGTGAGTTAGGTGAGTACACACACACACACACACACCACACGCACACACGCATACACACACACACACACAATTCGCCAGGCTGCAGGCTTGGTGCAGCATCTGGCTCCTGGAGTTCAACTCCACCAAGTGCAAGACCGTGAAGATTGGGGAAGGGAAAGGACGACCGCAGACGGAGTACAGTCTAGGGGGCCAGCGACTATAAACCTTACTCAAGGGAAAGGATCTTGGGGTGAATATAACACCGAACACATCTCCTAAGGCGCACGTCACCCAAATAACTGCTGCAGCATATGGGCGCCTAGCAAACCTGAGAATTGCATTCCGACATCTCAATAAGGAATCGTTCAGAACCCTGTACACTGTGTATGTTAGGTCCATACTGGAGTATGCAGCACCAGTTTGGAACCCACACCTAGCTAAGCACGTCAGGAAATTAGAGAAAGTGCAAAGGTTTACAACAAAACTAGTCGTGGAGCTAACGGGCATATCCTACGAAAAGATGTTAAGGGAAATCTACCTGACGACACTGGAGGACAGGAGGGACCGGGGGGGGGATATGATAACGACATATCAAATTCTGAGAGGAACTAACAAAGTGGGCAGAGACAGGATGTTCCAGAGATGTGACACAGCAACAAGGGGTCATAGCTGGAAGTTGAAGACTCAGATGAGTCACAGGGATGTTAGGAAGTATTTCTTCAGTCACAGAGTTGTCAGGAAGTGGAATAGTCTGGGAAGTGACGTAGTGGCGGCAGGATCCATACATACCTGGAGTATACCTGGAGAGAGTTCCAGGGGTCAACTCCCCCGCGGCCCAGTCTGTGACCAGGCCTCTTATTTGGATCAGAGCCTGATCAACCCAGGCTGTTACTGCTGGCCCCACTCAATCCAACGTCGAACCACAGCCGGTGGGCAGGTTTCCGACTTCAGGTGCTTGTCCAGTTAAATAGCTTGAAGACTGCCAGGGGTCTATTGGTAATCCCCCTTATGTATTCTGGGAGGCAGTTGAACAGTCTCCGGGCCCCTGACACTTTTTCTATGGTCTCTTAACGTGCTAGTGACACCCCTGCTTTTCATTGGGGGGATGTTGCATCGTCTGCCAAGTTTTTTTGCTATCTTGTAGTGAGTGATTTTCGTGTGCAAGTTCGGTACTAGTCCCTCAAGATTTTCCAGGGGTATATAATCATGTATCTCTCCCCCCTGCTTCCAGGGAATACAGGTTTAGGAACCTCAAGCGCTCCCAATAATTGAGGTGTTTTATCTCCGTTATGCGAGCCGTGAAAGTTCTCTGTACATTTTCTAGGTCGGCAATTTCACCTGCCTTGAAAGGGTGCTGTTAGGTGCAGCAATATTCCGCCTAGATAGAACAAGTGACCTGAAGGTGTCATCATGGGCTTGGCCCCCCTAGTTTTGAAGGTTCCCATTATCCATCCTGTCAATTTTCTAGCAGATGCGATCGATACAATGTTATGGTCCTTGAAGGTGAGATCCTCCGACATAATCACTCCCAGGTCTTTGACGTTGGTGTTTCGCTCTATTGTGTGGCTGGAATTTGTTTTATACTCTTATGACGTTTTAATTTCCTCATGTTTACCATATCTGAGTAATTGAAATTTCTCATCGTTGAACTTCATATTGTTTTCTGCAGCCCCATTGAAAGATTTGGTTGATGTCCGCCTGGAGCCTTACAGTGTCTGCAATGTCTGCCTGGAGCCTTGCAGTGTCTGCAATGTCTGCCCGGAGCCTTGCAGTGTCTGCAATGTCTGCTGGAGCCCTTTCAGTGTCTGCATTCTGCCTGGAGCCTTGCAGTGTCTGCAATGTCTGCCTGGAGCCTTGCAGTGTCTGCAATGTCTGCCTGGAGCCTTGCAGTGTCTGCAATGTCTGCCTGGAGCCTTGCAGTGTCTGCAATGTCTGCCTGGAGCCTTGCAGTGTCTGCAATGTCTCCCCTGGAGCCTTGCAGTGTCTGAAAATTCCCTGCCGGGAAACCCCTTTGCAGTGTCTGAAAATGCCCTGCCTGGAGCCTTGCGTGTCGAAAAGGGAAAAGCCCCACTGCCCATGCAGATTGGGTGCCATCTGAAAAGGGAAAAGACACGGTGCTGTGGCTGACTCCTTGTCTATGCAAAATATGAGGTTTGAGGGAGCAAAAAATGGGAGCGATTTTCCAGTGCCTTGGGGAAAGAGTTTTTCACCGTAGCCCCCTCAGATTTTTAACTCTGTTGACTACTACCTTTTGTGCTCAAATTTGGGCCCGGGAAAATTTTATAGAGCCATCTACCAATTTTAGGGGTCAGCCTGAGCGGGGGAAACTTCAGTAGGTTGTCACCAGAGCTCGGAGACCTTCAGATTTTTCCGCCTGAGCTGGGAAAAACTTCGTAGTGTCAGCAGAGCCCGGGGCCCTTCAGTATGTCAGCCCTGAGTGGGTGTTTCCCAGTAGTGCCGCCAAAACCCTGGGGAGCCCTTCGGGTTTTTGTAAAGCCTGGCTGGGGAGATTTTTCAGTATGTAAGCCAGAGCGGGGAACTTAACAGTTTTCCCCTGAGCTGGGGGGGAAAGACTTAGTAGTTTTCAGCCTGGCAGGGGGGACTTCACCCAGTTTTCACCTGAGCGGGGAAAATTTCATAGTGTCAGCCGGGATAACCCGGGGTAGGGGGGGTTAAAGCCGGGCCAAAGGAAAACCCGGGGTTGGGGGAGGGTTAGCCAGCCGGGGATAAAACCCAGGGGTGGGGAGGGGTTAGCCAGCCAGGGATAACCCATTGTAGGGGGGGTTTTAGGCCACCATGATAACCCAGGGTAGGGAGGGTTTTAGCCAGCCAGGATAACCCCGGGTAGGGGATTTTTTAGCCAGCCAGGATAACCCAGGGTAGGGAGGGGTTGGGGGGGGGCCACCGGAAAACTCGGGGTAGGGAGGGTTACCCGCCGGGGAAAAAACCCGGGGAAAAAGGGAGGGTGGGGTTTCCCCCCAGGATTAAAAAACCCGGGGGGGGGGGAGGGTTAAACCCCCAAAGCCGGGAAAAACCCAGGGAGGGAGGGTTAGCCACCAAAGGGGGAAAAAACCCAAAGGGTGGGAGGGTTTACCCACCCGGGGAAAACCCAGGGTGGGGAAGGGTTAGCCGCCGGGAAATAACCCGGGAAAGGGAAGGGTTAGCCAGCCAGGATACCCCAGGGAAGGGGGGGGGTTTTAGCCACCCAAAGGAAACCCCCGGGGTTTAGGGGGGGTTTTACCCACCCCGGGAAAACCCGGGGGTTTGGGAGGGTTTTACCCAGCCGGGAAATTAAATTCAAGAAAAGTCAGTGGGTCACAAAGTTTGTCTTTTTTCCCTTTTGTGATCCTTCAATTTTGTCCCCCAGGATGCCCCCACCCAGTCTATTTAACACCCAGGTCCCCTATTTTTACTGCTAGGTAAAACAGTGACATCAGGTTTTTAAGGAAACCTAACACCCGGGTTTACCTACTTAATGTTTTAGGTGAAATTGACATCGGTTTTTTAAGGGTAACTAAAAACCCAGGGTCCCCTATTTTACTGCTAGGGGAACAGTGACATCAGGTTTTAAGGTAACTAACACCCAGGTCCCTTTACTTATGCTGGTGAACAGTGACATCAGGTGTAAGGTTTAACAAACACCCAGGTACCTACTTAGCTAGGTGAACATTTTGAAATCGGGTTTAAAGGGTTTAACTAAAAACCAGGTTTCCCCTTATTACTGCTAGGGTGAAAGTGACATCGGGGTTTTTAAAGGTAAAAAACCCCAACCCGGAAAGAAATAAAATAGGTGTATATTAAGCTATTCTCTTTTTTAAAAATCTATTCTACATGTTGGCTTAATGAAAATTTAGATAGTAACCCCCACTTTATAATTTATTTTATCTTATCTTAGGGAAAAATGTGGAAGGGGGGTTTCTAAAATCTCGACATATTTTTGCGTGTTTTCCCCTTAAAAAAAGTTACATTTTCTTTTTAAAACAGTTTTTAAAATTTGAAAAAACGATATTTTATGGCAACTACTTTTAAAAGGAAAGAAATACTGATTTATGCCCTTATTTTGCTATTATTTTTGAAAAATTTATGGGGAAAACGAAAATTCCCCAAGGGGCACGCGCGCCTTAGGGAAAAAAGAAAAAGAATTTAAAATTTTTTTTTCCGGGGGGGGGGGAAGGGGGAAAGGGGTTTCCCCTAATTCCTTGGGAAAGAAGAGGCCGTCGTCAGCACCAAGGCTCATCCTTTTCAATAATTTTTTAAAAAGCCTAAGGAGAGTGAAATATAGAAAAAGGGAATTTTTAAACAGGTTTAAACTATGTCAATTTGGACCCGTGCCCTGGGTTTGACCGGGACACATGCACTCGTTTAAAAAGGGCCCCTAATAAGGAAAAGAAAGCCGTTGCTTAAAGGGACCATTTAGCTGTGGGAGACGCTGGTGGTGGGCCGGTGATATTTCACATGCTTGTTACATAATTTTTTTATCGTGTAAGGATATGGGTCTGTTTTTTGAAGATGTCCCGTAAACTGGGGGGTTTTTTTGCGCAAATCAGTTACACAAATTTAGGGCTGGGCGAATTCCCCCCGGGGTGGAAAAGAAAAATTTTTTGGACGTGGTTTTTCCCTTTTTAAAACCCCACTTTTTCACCCGTTCACCTGGGGTTTTGTAGGTACCTGGGGGGTTTGTCCCTTTTCACCCTGTGGGCAAATTTTTACCTAGGCAGTAAGTAAAGGGACCTAAGCGTCATTCATCTGACAAACCCGCTGGGCCCTTGTTCCCCCTAGCAGTAAGTTGGTAAAATGGGTTGGTTTTTGTTACCCTTTTCACCTGCTGTCCCCTGTTCCCTGTTCACCTAGCAGTAAGTAGGTAACTGGGGTGTTAGTTCTTTAACCTGCGGGCCCCTGTTCACCTAGCAGTTTTTTAGGTACCTAAGGCTTCCCTTCATCTGACACCTGGGTTTTTCATTGTTTTACCTTGCAGTAAGTAGGTACCTGGGGGGTTTTGTTTACCCCCTTACACTTTCTGTCACTGTTTTACCCTTTTGTAAATAATAGGGGAAACTTTGGGGGTTTTGTTACTTTACCCCTGCTGTCCCCCTTTTCCCCCTTTGCAGTGAGTTTGGACCTAACTTTATTCATCTTTACACCGCTGTCATTGTTCACCTAGCAAATAAGTTAGGGGGACCTGGGGTTTGCAGACTGGTGTGTGTCTCAAACCCCCGGGGGCCAAAAATAAGTTTGGGAGGAAATGCCTACATAACCAGGGAAATTTCTTTAAAAGTATATCCTAGGGGCAGCTAAAGGCTGTAAAAAGTTGTAACCCCCTTACTGGAAAAAAAAAATGTTTTTTAAATTATGACCCAAGAAGGGGTTTTTTTGTTGTGGCCCGGGTTTAAGGGGGGGCAGCGACCCCGAGGAGTCCCGGGCCAGGGCCCGGTACACTGATACGATGAAACCCTCCCCGCCAAAGGAAGGGGGTCCCACCCCCCCCCCTTTCCCCCTTTTAAAAATTGCACTTATTGCCCCTTTTTTAAAATTTAAAACACTTTAATGCGTTTCACCCCCGTGTACGTTATTAAATGTTATTATTTACTTTGGGGGTGAAAAAGATTAAAAAACAGCCTTTAATAACCCTCGTGAATCGTTAAGCTTAAAATGTAATTGACAAACCCAACCTGCCTGGTATGAGCCAGTAGGCCTGCTGCAGTGTTCCTCCTTTCTTATGTTCTTAAGTCAGCAGTGAATGAAGCCTTGACTCGTTCACCTAGCATAAGAAGGAAGGAGCACTGCTACAGGCCTACTGGTCTATGTTAAGCAAGTCCAAGTCCCATCCACTTAAGAAGGATGGAGCACTGCTGCAGGCCTACTGGCCCATGCTAGACGGCCATAGCCTGTCATAGTATAAGCCAATTCGGGAAGAGAGCTAAAAGGTACCTAACGAATGTAGGTACCTACACATATGCTCCTATGTATGATAGTGTGTGTAACTGTATACCCACTCATATACTTAAGGTAATTTTTAAAGCTACGCAAGGTTTTAGCTTCAATAACACTACTCGGGAGTTTGTTCCACTCATCTACAACTCTATTACCAAAAAAAATTTTCCTACAATGCTGCTAGTTCTGTCTTGGTTAGATATTTTTAACACGTTATTTACATCCCCTTTATTTATTCCTGTTTTCCATTCATACACCTCATTCATATCCTCACTGCATTCTTATAACATTTCTAAATCCAATTTTTTCCAAGTTGAAATCTAAATCTTCGAGTTCTGTGCAGCTGTGGTTTGCTCACCTAGCATGAGTAGGTGCTGTGGCTTGGTGCCTAGCATAAGTAGGTGCTGTGACTTGGTGCCTAGCATAAGTAGGTGGTGCTATGGTGGTGCCACACCTTCTCCTAGCATGATGGAAGGGTGCTGCACCCCCTCCTAGTATGTTGGAAGGGAACCATACCCTATCCTAGCATGATGGAAGGGTGCCACAAACATCTACCATGATGGAAAGGGGCCACACCCCCTCCTAGCATGATGGAAGGGAGCCATATCCTATCTTAGCATGATGGAAAGGTTGCACCCCTCTAGATGTGGAAGGGGGTCCATACCCTATCCTAGCATGATGGAAGGGTGCCACAACACCCAGCATGAAGGAAAGGGCCACACCCCTCCTAGATGATGGAAGGGGCCTACCACCTAGCCCTGATGGAAGGGTGCCAACGCCCCCAGGAATGAAAATGGAAAAGGTTTGAACCCCTCCTGTGATGTAAGTGGCCCACACATCTAGCCTAGAAATTTAAGGGGCCATTGCCAGGCCCCAGGGGGAGGCCACAACGGGGGAGAAG
>NC_069486.1:11880225-11908625 GCF_026875155.1 Cherax quadricarinatus
TCCCCAACCAATCCTCGATCCCCAAACCATGCCCCCCCAAAACCCCCCCAACCAACCCCCTCTTTCCCCCCCTCCATCTTCCAAACCAATGCCCTTTTTTTTCCAACCCAAAACCTCTTCTTCCAACCAATGCCCTTTTTTACCAACCAATCCCTTTTTACCAACCCAAATGCCTGTCTTTCCCAAACCAACCCTTCTTTTTCCCCAAACTAACCTCCCCGGGCCAACCTTTCCCACTTTTCAACCCAATCCTCGTTTACCAACCAATCCTCTTTCTTAAACCAAGCCCGATCTTTCCAACCAAGCCCTTTTTTCCCAACCAATGCCCTCATCTTTCCCAAACCCAAATGCCCTCTTTTTACAACCAAGCCTCGCTTTCCAACCAAATCCTCGTTTTACCAACCAATCCTGTTTTTTAAAACCCAATGCCTCTTTTTACAACCCCAATGCTCGTTTTTACCAACCAATCCTCATTTTTCCCAACCAATCCCCCCGTTCTTTCCCCAACCAATCCTCTTTTTCCCAACCAATGCCTCGTTCTTTACCAACCAATGCCTCATCTTCCCAACCAATGCCTCTTCTTTCCCAACCAATGCTCTTTTTTTACCAACCAATGCCTCTTCTTTACCAACCAATCCCTTTTAAAAAATTTCGTTTTTAACCCCCAATCCTGTTCTTTCCCAAACCCAAAGGGGCCCACTTAAAAAACCCCAACTCTCTTTACCAACCCATTTACTCCAATCCCCCTTTTTCCCACCAATGCCTCGATCTTTACCAACCAATGCCTCGATCTTTAAACCAACCAATGCCTCGATCTTTTCCCAACCAATCCCTCGTCTTACAACCAATCCCTCGATTTTACAACCATGCCTCGATCTTTACCAACCAATTCTCGATCTTTACCAACCAATGCCTCGATCTTTCCCAACCAATGCTCGTTTTACCCAAGCCGATCTTTACCACCAACCCTAACCATGCTCATCTAACCAATGCCTCGACTTTACCAACCTGCCTTCTTTACCAACCAATGCCTCGATCTTTACCAACCAATGCCTCGATCTTTACCACCAACCAAGCCTCGATCTTTAACCAACCTCGATCTTTACCAACCTGCCTTCTTTTACACAATGCTCGATCTTACCAACCAATGCCTCGTTTCCAACCAATGCCTCGTCTTTACCAACCAATGCCTCGATCTTACTAACCAATGCCTCGATCTTTACCAACCAGCCTCTTCTTTACCAAGCCTCATCTTTTACCAACCAATGCCTCATTTACCAACCAATGCCTCGTTCTTTACCAACCAATGCTCATCTTCACTAACCATGCCTCGATCTTTACCAACCAATGCCTCATTCTTACTAACCATGTCCTCGATCTTTACCAACCAAGCTCATTTCTTCAAACCAATGCCTCGTTCTTTACCAACCAATCCATTCTTCACTAACCAATGCCTCGTTCTTTCCAACCAATGCCTCGTCTTTCCCAACAATGCCTCGATCTTTACCAACCAATGCCTCATTCTTTCACCAACCAATGCCTCGATCTTTACCAACCAATCTCAATCTTCCACCAACCAATGCCTCGTCTTTACCAACCAATGCCTCGTTCTTTACCAACCAATGCCTCGTTTTTACCAACCAATGCCTCATTCTTCACACCAATGCCTCGTATCTTTACCAACCAATGCACTCATTCTTACTAACCAATGCCTCGATCTTTACCAACCAATGCCTCGATCTTTACCAACCAATGCCTCGATCTTTACCAACCAATGCCTCGATTCTACTATTCCAACCAATGCCTCATTCTTTACCAACCAATGCCTCGATCTTTACCAACCAATGCCTCGATCTTACAACCAATGCCTCGTTCTTTACCAACCAATGCCTCGATCTTTACCAACCAATGCCTCGATCTTTACCAACCAATGCCTCATTCTTCACTAACCAATGCCTCGTTCTTTACCAACCAATGCCTCATTCTTCACTAACCAATGCCTCGATCTTTACCAACCAATGCCTCGATCTTTACCAACCAATGCCTCGATCTTTACCAACCAATGCCTCATTCTTCACTAACCAATGCCTCGTCTTTAAAAGCTGTCTTTACTACCAACCCAATCCCTCGATCTTTACCAACCAATGCCTCATTCTTCACTAACCAATGCCTCGATCTTTACCAACCAATGCCTCGATCTTTACCAACCAATGCCTCGATCTTTACCAACCAATGCCTCGATCTTTACCAACCAATGCCTCGATCTTTACCAACCAATGCCTCGATCTTTACACAACCAATGCCTCGATCTTTACCAACCAATGCCTCATCTTTCAACACCAATGCCTCGATCTTACCAACCATTGCCTCTTCTTCTAAACCAATATTCCTCGATTCTTTACCAACCAATGCCTCGATCTTTCACAACCAATGCCTCATTCTTCACTAACCAATGCCTCGATCTTTACCAACCAATGCCTCGATCTTTACCAACCAATGCCTCATTCTTCACTAACCAATGCCTCGATCTTTACCAACCAATGCCTCATTCTTCACTAACCAATGCCTCGATCTTTACCAACCAATGCCTCATTCTTCACTAACCAATGCCTCGATCTTTACCAACCAATGCCTCGATCTTTACCAACCAATGCCTCGATCTTACTAACCAATGCCTCGATCTTTACCAACCAATGCCTCGATCTTTACCAACCAATGCCTCGATCTTTACCAACCAATGCCTCGATCTTTACCAACCAATGCCTCGATCTTACAACCAATGCCTCGTATCTTTTACCAACCAATGCCTCGATCTTTACCCATCCTCGATCTACCAATCCATGCTCTTTTACCAACCAATGCTCGTTCTTTACCAACCAATGCCTCATTCTTCACTAACCAATGCCTCGTTCTTTACCAACCAATGCTCATTCTTCACTAACCAATGCCTCGATCTTACCAACCAATGCCTCGAATCTTACCAAACCAATGCCTCGATCTTTACCAACCAATGCCTCGATCTTACCAACCAATCCCTTTCGATCTTTACCAACCAATGCCTCGATCTTTACCAACCAATGCCTCGATTCTTTACCAACCAATGCCTCGATTCTTTACAACCATGCCTCGATCTTTACCAAACCAATGCCTCTTCACAACCAATGCTCGTTCTTACCAACCAATGCCTCATCTTTCCCAACCAATGCCTCGTTCTTTACCAACCAATGCCTCATTCTTACTTAAACCAATGCCTCGATCTTTACCAACCAATGCTCACTACTCCCAATGCCTCGTCTTTACCAACCAATGCCGCCTTTACCAACCAATGTCCTCATTCTACTAACCAATGCCTTTCGATCTTTACCAACCAATGCCTCATCTTCATAAACCAATGCCTCGTTTCTTTACCAACCAATGCCTCATTCTTCACTAACCAATGCTCTCTTTTACCAACCAATGCCTCGATCTCTTACCAACCAATGCCTCGATCTTTACCAACCAATGCCTCGATTCTTTACCAACCAATGCCTCGATCTTTACCAACCAATGCCTTCTTCCAACCAATGCCTCGATCTTTACCAACCAATGCCTCGATCTTTACCAACCCAAATGCCTCGATCTTTACCAACCCAATGCCTCGATCTTTACCAACCAAGGGCCTCGATCTTTACCAACCAATGCCTCGATCTTTACCAACCAATGCCTCATTCTTACTAAACCAATGCCTCGATTCTTACCAACCAAATGCCTCATCTTTACCAACCAATGCCTCGTCTTTACCAACCAATGCCTCATTTTTTCCCCTAACCATGCCTCGATCTTTACCAACCAATGCTGATCTTACAACAATGCCTCATCTTTACAACCAATGCCTCGTTCTTTACCAACCAATGCCTCATTTTTTCACTAACCAATTGCCTCGTTCTTACCAACCAATGCCTCATCTTTACCAACCAATGCCTCGTTCTTTACCAACCAATGCCTCGTTCTTTACAACCAATGCCTCGTTCAAATCCTATCTTTACCAACCAATGCCGATCTTTACCAACAATGCCTCTTTCTTCACAAACCCAATGCCTCGTCTTTACCAACCAATGCCTCATTCTTCACTAACCAATGCCTCGTCTTTACCACAATGCCTGATCTTACAACCAATGCCTCATTCTTCACTAACCAATGCCTCGTTTCTTTACCAACCAATTGCCTCGATCTTTACCAACCAATGCCTCATTCTTCCAACCAATGCCTCTTTCTTTCCCCTAACCAATGCCTCGTTCTTTACCAACCAATGCCTCATTCTTACTAACCAATGCCTCGATCTTTACCAACCAATGCCCTCATTCTTCACTAACCAATGCCTCGATCTTTACCAACCAATGCCTCATTCTTTCATCTAACCAATCCCCTCGTTTCTTTACCAACCAATGCCTCTTTCTTTACTAACCAATGCTCGTTCTTTACCAACCAATGCCTCATTCTTTCACCTAACCAATGCCTCGATCTTTCCCAAACCAATGCCTCGATCTTACTAACCAATGCCTCGATCTTTACCAAACCAAGGGCCTCATTCTTCACTAACCAATGCCTCGATCTTTACCAACCAATTGCCTCATCTTCACTAAACCAATGCCTCGATCTTTACCAACCAATGCCTCGTTCTTTACCAACCAATGCCTCGATTCTTTACAACCAATGCCTCGATCTTTACCAACCAATGCCTCGATCCTTTACCAACCAATGCCTCGATTCTTTACCAACCAATGCCTCGTTCTTTACCAACCAATGCCTCGTCTTTACCAACCAATCCCTCGATCTTTACCAACCAATGCTCGTTTAAAATTCGACTTAACCATGCCTCATCTTTACCAACCAATGCCTCATTCTTCACTAACCAATGCCTCGATCTTTACCAACCAATGCCTCATTCTTCCCCTAACCAATGCCTCGTTCTTTACCAACCAATGCCGTCATTCTTTCCACTAACCAATGCCTCGTTCTTTACCAACCAATGCCTCGTTCTTTACCAACCAATGCCTCGATCTTTACCAACCAATGCCTCGATCTTTACCAACCCAAATGCCTCGATCTTTACCAACCAATGCCTCATTCTTTACTAACCAATGCCTCGATCTTTTAACCAACCAATGCCTCGTTCTTTACCAACCAATGCCTCGTTCTTTACCAACCAATGCCTCGATCTTTACTAACCAATGCCTCGATCTTTACCAACCAATGCCTCATCTTTACAACCAATGCCTCGTTTCTTTACCAACCAATGCCTCATTCTTCACTAACCAATGCCTCGATCTTTACCAACCAATGCCTCATTTTTTCACTAACCAATGCCTCGTTCTTTACCAACCAATGCCTCATTCTTCACTAAACCAATGCCTCGATCTTTACCAACCAAATTTGCCTCATTCTTTACCTAACCAATGCCTCGTTCTTTACCAACCAATGCCTCGTTCTTTACAACCAATGCCTCGTTCTTTACCAACCAATGCCTCATTCTTCACTAACCAATGCCTCGTTTTACCAACCAATGCCTCATTCTTCACTAACCAATGCCTCGTTCTTACCAACCAATGCCTCGTTCTTTACCAACCAATGCCTCGTTTCTTTACCAACCAATGCCTCGATCTTTACCAACCAATGCCTCGTTCTTTACCAACCAATGCCTCAATTCTTCACTAACCAATGCCTCGATTTTCCACCCTTTTTCCCAAAACCAATGCCTCATAAATCTTCACTAACCAATGCCTCGTCTTTACCACCAATGCCTCATTTTACCTAACCAATGCCTCGATCTTTACCAACCAATGCCTCATTCTTCACTAACCAATTGCCTCGATCTTTACCAACCAATGCCTCATTTTTTCACTAACCAATGCCTCGATCTTTACAACATGCTATCTACCAACCAATGCCTCGTTCTTTACCAACCAATGCCTCATCCACTCTTCACTAACCAATGCCTCGATCTTTACCAACCATTTAACATGCCTCATTCTTCACTAACCAATGCCTCGATCTTTACCAACCAATGCCTCGTTCTTTACCAACCAATGCCTCGTTCTTTACCTAACCAATGCCTCGTTCTTTCCCAAACCCAATGCCTCGTTCTTTACCAACCAATGCCTCGTTCTTTACCAACCAATGCCTCGATCTTTACTAACCAATGCCTCTTTCAATCTTTACCAACCAATGCCTCGTTCTTCACCAACCAATGCCTCGATCTTTACCAACCAATGCCTCGATCTTTACCAACCAATGCCTCGATCTTTACCAACCAATGCCTCGATCTTTACCAACCAATGCCTCGATCTTTACCAACCAATGCCTCATTCTTAACTAACCAATGCCTCGATCTTTACCAACCAATGCCTCATTCTTCACTAACCAATGCCTCGATCTTTACCAACCAATGCCTCGTTCTTTACCAACCAATGCCTCGATCTTTACCAACCAATGCCTCGATCTTTACCAACCAATGCCTCGTTCTTTACCAACCAATGCCTCATTCTTCACTAACCAATGCCTCGTTCTTTACCAACCAATGCCTCGATCTTTACCAACCAATGCCTCGTTCTTTACCAACCAATGCCTCATTCTTCACTAACCAATGCCTCGATCTTTACCAACCAATGCCTCGATCTTTACCAACCAATGCCTCGATCTTTACCAACCAATGCCTCGATCTTTACCAACCAATGCCTCGATCTTTACCAACCAATGCCTCATTCTTCACTAACCAATGCCTCGTTTCCAACCAATGCCTCATTCTTCACTAACCAATGCCTCGATCTTTACCAACCAATGCCTCGTTCTTTACCAACCAATGCCTCGATCTTTACCAACCAATGCCTCGTTCTTTACCAACCAATGCCTCGATCTTTACCAACCAATGCCTCATTCTTCACTAACCAATGCCTCGTTCTTTACCAACCAATGCCTCATTCTTCACTAACCAATGCCTCGTTCTTTACCAACCAATGCCTCATTCTTCACTAACCAATGCCTCGTTCTTTACCAACCAATGCCTCGTCTTACCAACCAATGCCTCAGTTCTTTACCAACCAATGCCCTTAAATCATTTTAACAATGCCGTTCTTTACCAACCAATGCCTCATTCTTCACTAACCAATGCCTCGTTCTTTACCAACCAATGCCTCATTCTTCACTAACCAATGCCTCGTTCTTTACCAACCAATGCCTCATTCTTCACTAACCAATGCCTCGTTCTTTACCAACCAATGCCTCTCTTACTAACCAAGCTCTTCTTCCCAAACCCAAATTTGCCTCGATCTTTACCAACCAATGCCTAAATTCTTCACTAACCAATGCCTCGATCTTTACCAACCAATGCCTCATTCTCACTAACAATCCCTCTTTACCAACCAATGCCTCGATCTTTACCAACCAATGCCTCGATCTTTACCAACCAATGCCTCATTCTTCACTAACCAATGCCTCGTTCTTTACCAACCAATGCCTCGATCTTTACCAACCAATGCCTCATTCTTCACAACCAATGCCTCGATCTTTACCAACCAATGCTCATTCTTCACAACCCAATGCCTCGTTTCTTTCCCAAAACCAATGCCTCTTTCTTTCACAACCAATGCCTCGATCTTTACCAACCAATGCCTCGATCTTTACCAACCAATGCCTCTCTTTAACCAATGCCTCATCTTTCCCTAACCAATGCCTCGTTCTTTACCAACCAATGCCTCTTTCTTTACCAACCAATGCCTCGATTTTTCTTTACCAACCAATGCCTCGTTCTTTACAACCAATGCCTCGATCTTTACCAACCAATGCCTCGATCTTTACCAACCAATGCCTCGTTCTTTACCAACCAATGCCTCGATCTTTACCAACCAATGCCTCGATCTTTACCAACCAATGCCTCATTCTTCACTAACCAATGCCTCGATCTTTACCAACCAATGCCTCATTCTTCACTAACCAATGCCTCGTTCTTTACCAACCAATGCCTCGATCTTTACCAACCAATGCCTCATCTACAACCAATGCCTCGTCTTTACCAACCAATGGCTCGTTCTTTCCCAACCAATGCCTCGATCTTTACCAACCAATGCCTCATTCTTCACTAACCAATGCCTCGTTCTTTACCAACCAATGCCTCATTCTTCACTAACCAATGCCTCGATCTTTACCAACCAATGCCTCATTCTTCACTAACCAATGCCTCGTTCTTTACCAACCAATGCCTCATTCTTCACTAACCAATGCCTCGATCTTTACCAACCAATGCCTCATTCTTCCAACCAATCCTCGTTCTTCCAACCAATGCCCTCATTCTTTACTAACCAATGCCTCGTATCTTCCCAACCAATGCTCATTTTACTAACCAATGCCTCGTTCTTTACCAACCAATGCCTCATTCTTCACTAACCAATGCCTCGATCTTACCAACCAATGCCTCATCTTCACTAACCAATGCCTCGTTCTTTACCAACCAATGCCTCATTCTTCACTAACCAATGCCTCGTTCTTTACCAACCAATGCCTCATTCTTCACTAACCAATGCCTCGATCTTTACCAACCAATGCCTCATTCTTCACTAACCAATGCCTGTTTCAATCAAAAAATGCCTCGATCTTTACCAACCAATGCCTCATTCTTCACTAACCAATGCCTCGTTCTTTACCAACCAATGCCTCATTCTTCACTAACCAATGCCTCGATCTTTACCAACCAATGCCTCGATCTTTACCAACCAATGCCTCGTTCTTTACCAACCAATCCCCCTCGTTTCTTTACCAACCAATGCCTTTCTTACCAACCAATGCCCCCTCTTCACCTAACCAATGCCTCATTCTTCATAAACCAATGCCTCATTCTTCACAACCAATGCTCGATCGTTACTGTTTACCACACCAATGCCTCGTTCTTTACCAACCAATGCCTCGTTCTTTACCAACCAATGCCTCGTTCTTTACCAACCAATGCCTCGTTCTTTACCAACCAATGCCTCGTTTCTTTACAACCAATGCCTCGATCTTTCAACAATGCCTCGTTCTTTACCAACCAATGCCTCGTTCTTTACCAACCAATGCCTCGATCTTTACCAACCAATGCCTCATTCTTCACTAACCAATGCCTCGTTCTTTACCAACCAATGCCTCATTCTTCACTAACCAATGCCTCGATCTTTACCAACCAATGCCTCGTTCTTTACCAACCAATGCCTCGTTCTTTACCAACCAATGCCTCGTTCTTTACCAACCAATGCCTCGATCTTTACCAACCAATGCCTCATTCTTCACTAACCAATGCCTCGTTCTTTACCAACCAATGCCTCATTCTTCACTAACCAATGCCTCGTTCTTTACCAACCAATGCCTCGTTCTTTACCAACCAATGCCTCATTCTTTACCAACCAATGCCTCGTTCTTTACCAACCAATGCCTCATTCTTCACTAACCAATGCCTCGATCTTTACCAACCAATGCCTCATTCTTCACTAACCAATGCCTCGTTCTTTACCAACCAATGCCTCGTTCTTTACCAACCAATGCCTCGATCTTTACCAACCAATGCCTCGATCTTTACCAACCAATGCCTCCCCCGCTCTTTTACCAACCAATGCCTCATTCTTCACTAACCAATGCCTCGTCTTTACCAACCAATGCCTCATTCTTCACTAACCAATGCCTCGTTCTTTACCAACCAATGCCTCTTCTTACAACCAATGCCTCGATCTTTACCAACCAATGCCTCATCTTCAACCAATGCCTCGTCTTTACCAACCAATGCCTCATTCTTCACTAACCAATGCCTCGATCTTTACCAACCAATGCCTCGTTCTTACAACCAATGCTCGTCTTTACCAACCAATGCCTCGTTCTTTACCAACAATGCCTCGTTCTTTACCAACCAATGCCTCATCTTCACTAACCAATGCCTCGTTCTTTACCAACCAATGCCTCATTTTCACAACCAATGCCTCGTTCTTTACCAACCATGCCTCGTTCTTTACCAACCATGCCTCTTCTTTACAACCAATGCCTCGTTCTTTACCACATGCCTCTTCTTACAACATGCTCATTCTTCACTAACCAATGCCTCGTCTTTACCAACCAATGCCTCATTCTTCACTAACCAATGCCTCGTCTTTACAACCAATGCTCTTCTTACAACCAATGCCTCGTCTTTACACCAATGCCTCATCTTACAACCAATGCCTCGATCTTTACCAACCAATGCCTCATCTTACAACCAATGCTCGTTCTTTACCAACCAATGCCTCGTCTTTTACAACCAATGCCTCGATCTTTCAACATGCCTCATTCTTCACTAACCAATGCCTCGTTCTTTACCAACCAATGCTCATTCTTCACTAACCAATGCCTCGTTCTTTACCAACCAATGCCTCATTCTTCACTAACCAATGCCTCGTTCTTTACCAACCATGCCTCGTTCTTTACCAACCAATGCCTCATTCTTACTAACCAATGCCTCGATCTTTACAACCAATGCTCATTCTTCACTAACCAATGCCTCGTTCTTTACCAACCAATGCCTCGTTCTTACTAACCAAATGCCTCGTTCTTTACCAACCAATGCCTCGTCTTTACCAACCAATGCTCGTTCTTACCACCAATGCCTCGATCTTTACCAACCAATGCCTCATCTTCATAACCAATGCCTCGTCTTTACCAACCAATGCCTCGTCTTTACCAACCAATGCCTCTTCTTTACCAACCAATGCCTCGTCTTTACCAACCAATGCCTCGTCTTTACCAACCAATGCCTCATCTTACAACCAATGCCCGATCCTTTACCACCAATCCTCATCTTCACTAACCAATGCCTCGATCTTTACCAACCAATGCCTCTTCTTACAACCAATGCCTCGATCTTTACCAACCAATGCCTCTTCTTCCACAACCAATGCCTCTATCTTTACAACCAATGCCTCGATCTTACCAACCAAGCCTCGTCTTTACCAACCAATGCCTCATCTTACCAACCAATGCCTCGATCTTTACCAACCAATGCCTCGTCTTTACCAACCAATGCCTCGTCTTACAACCAATGCCTCGATCTTACCAACCAATGCCTCATTCTTCACTAACCAATGCCTCGATCTTTACCAACCAATGCCTCATCTTCCAACCAATGCCTCGATCTTACAACCAATGCCTCGTTCTTTACCAACCATATGCTCGTCTTACCAACCATGCCTCGATCTTTACCAACCAATGCCTCGATCTTTACCAACCAATGCCTCGATCTTTACCAACCAATGCCTCGTTCTTAACCAACCAATGCCTCGTTCTTTACCAACAATGCCTCGATCTTTACCAACCAATGCTCGATCTTTACAACCAATGCCTCATTCTTCACTAACCAATGCCTCGTTCTTTACCAACCAATGCCTCATTCTTACAACCAATGCCTCGTTCTTACCAACCAATGCCTCGTTCTTTACCACAATGCTCATCTTACACCAATGCCTCGTTCTTTACCAACCAATGCCTCTTCTTCACAACCAATGCCTCGTTCTTTACCAACAATGCTCATCTTCACTAACCAATGCCCTCACTTTCCAACCAATGCCTCGTCTTTCCAACCAATGCCTCATTCTTCACTAACCAATGCCCGATCTTTACCAACCAATGCCTCATTCTTCACAACCAATGCCTCGATCTTACCAACCAATGCCTCGATCTTTACCAACCAATGCCATTCTTCTACAACCAATGCCTCGATTCTTTACAACCAATGCCTCGATCTTACCAACCAATGCCTCTTCAACATGCCTGTTCTTAACCACCAATGCCTCTTCTTTACCAACCATGCTCGTTCTTTACCAACCAATGCCTCGATCTTACACCAATCCTCTCTTAAACCAATGCCCGTTCTTTACCAACAATGCTCGATCTTTTACCAACCAATGCCTCGATCTTTACCAACCAATGCCTCATTCTTCCAACCAATGCCTCGTCTTTACAACCAATGCCTCGATCTTTACCAACATGCCTCGATCTTTACCAACCAATGCCTCGTCTTTAAACCAATGCTCATTTCACTAACCAATGCTCGATCTTTACCAACCAATGCCTCGATCTTTACCAAACCAATGCCTCATTCTTCACTAACCAATGCCTCGTCTTTACCAACCAATGCCTCGTTCTTTACCAACCATGCCCTCGTTCTTTACAACCAATGCCTCGATCTTTACCAACCAATGCCTCGTTCTTTACCACCAATGCCTCGATCTTACCAACCAATGCCTCGTTCTTTACCAACCAATGCCTCGTTCTTTACCAACCAATGCCTCGATCTTTACCAACCAATGCCTCATTCTTACAACCAATGCCTCGTCTTTACCAACCAATGCTCGTTCTTACCAACCAATGCCTCTTCTTTACCAACAATGCCTCTTCTTACCACCAATGCCTCGTCTTTACCAACCAATGCCTCGTCTTACAACCAATGCCTCGATCTTTACCAACAATGCCTCATTTTACAACCAATGCCTCTCTTACAACCAATGCCTCGATCTTTACCAACCAATGCCTCGATCTTTACCAACCATGCCTCGATCTTTACCAACCAATGCCTCGATCTTACCAACCAATGCCTCGATCTTTACCAACCAATGCCTCGATCTTTACCAACCAATGCCTCGATCTTTACCAACCAATGCCTCGATCTTTACCAACCATGCCTCGATCTTTACCAACCAATGCCTCGATCTTTACCAACCAATGCCTCGATCTTTACCAACCAATGCCTCGTCTTTACCAACCAATGCCTCATCTTTACAACCAATGCCTCGATCTTTACCAACCAATGCCTCGATCTTTACCAACCAATGCCTCGATCTTTACCAACCAATGCCTCGATCTTTACCAACCAATGCCTCGTCTTTACCACCAATGCCTCGATCTTTACAACCATGCCTCGATCTTTACAACCAATGCCTCGATCTTTACCAACCAATGCTCGATCTTTACCAACCAATGCCTCGTTCTTTACCACAATGCCTCGATCTTTACCAACCAATGCCTCATCTTACAACCAATGCCTCGTTCTTTACCAACCAATGCCTCGATCTTTACCAACCAATGCCTCGATCTTTACCAACCAATGCCTCGTTCTTTACCAACCAATGCCTCGATCTTTACCAACCAATGCCTCGATTCTTTACAACCAATGCCTCGATTCTTTACCAACCAATGCCTCGATCTTTACAACCAATGCCTCGTTCTTTACCAACCAATGCCTCATTCTTCACTAACCAATGCCTCGTTCTTTTACCAACCAATGCCTCGTTCTTTACAACCAATGCCTCGATCTTTACCAACAATGCCTCGATCCTTTACCAACCAATGCCTCGATCTTTACCAACCAATGCCTCGATCTTTACCAACCAATGCCTCGATCTTTACCAACCAATGCCTCGATCTTTACCAACCAATGCCTCGATCTTACCAACCAATGCTCGTCTTTACCAACCAATGCCTCATTCTTCACTAACCAATGCCTCGATCTTTACCAACCAATGCCTCGATCTTTACCAACCAATGCCTCGATCTTTACCAACCAATGCCTCGATCTTTACCAACCAATGCCTCGATCTTTACCAACCAATGCCTCGATCTTTACCAACCAATGCCTCATTCTTCACTAACCAATGCCTCGTTCTTTACCAACCAATGCCTCGATCTTTACCAACCAATGCCTCATTCTTCACTAACCAATGCCTCGATCTTTACCAACCAATGCCTCGATCTTTACCAACCAATGCCTCGATCTTTACCAAAACCCTATGCCTCGATCTTTACCAACCAATGCCTCGATCTTTACCAACCAACCCTGCCTCGATCTTTACCAACCAATGCCTCGATCTTTACAACCAATGCCTCGATCTTTTACCAACCAATGCCTCATCTTCCTAACAATGCCTCGTTCTTTACCAACCAATGCCTCGATCTTTACCAACCAATGCCTCGATCTTTACCAACCAATGCCTCGATCTTTACCAACCAATGCCTCGATCTTTACAACAATGCCTCGATCTTACCAACCAATGCCTCGTCTTTACCAACCAATGCCTCGTTCTTACCAACCAATGCCTCGATCTTTACAAACCAATGCCTCTTCTTACAATAACAACTAACCAATGCCTCGTTCTTTACCAACCAATGCCTCGATCTTTACCAACCAATGCCTCGATCTTTACCAACCAATGCCTCGATCTTTACCAACCAATGCCTCGATCTTTACCAACCAATGCCTCGATCTTTACCAACCAATGCCTCGTTCTTTACCAACCAATGCCTCGATCTTTACCAACCAATGCCTCGATCTTTACCAACCAATGCCTCGTTCTTTACCAACCAATGCCTCATTCTTCACTAACCAATGCCTCGTTCTTTACCAACCAATGCCTCGATCTTTACCAACCAATGCCTCGATCTTACCAACCAATGCCTCGATCTTTACCAACCAATGCCTCGATCTTTACCAACCAATGCCTCATTCTTCACTAACCAATGCCTCGTTCTTTACCAACCAATGCCTCGTTCTTTACCAACCAATGCCTCGATCTTTACCAACCAATGCTCGTATCTTTACAACCAATGCCTCGATTCTTTACCAACCAATGCCTCGATTTTTACCAACCAATGCCTCATTCTTCACTAACCAATGCCTCGTTCTTTACCAACCAATGCCTCGATCTTTACCAACCAATGCCTCGATCTTTACCAACCAATGCCTCGATCTTTACCAACCAATGCCTCGATCTTTACCAACCAATGCCTCGATCTTTACCAACCAATGCCTCGATTCTTTCCCAACCAATGCCTCGATCTTACAACCAATGCCTCGATCTTTACCATACCAATGCCTCGATCTTTACCAACCAATGCCTCATTCTTCACTAACCAATGCCTCGTTCTTTACCCAAACTCAAAATGCCTCGATTCTTTACCAACCAATGCCTCGATCTTTACCAACCAATGCCTCGATCTTTACCAACCAATGCCTCATTCTTCACTAACCAATGCCTCGATTCTTTACCAACCAATGCCTCGATCTTTACCAACCAATGCCTCGATCTTTACCAACCAATGCCTCATTCTTCACTAACCAATGCCTCGTTCTTTACCAACCAATGCCTCGATCTTTACCAACCAATGCCTCGATCTTTACCAACCAATGCCTCGATCTTTACCAACCAATGCCTCGATCTTTACCAAACCAATGCCTCGATCTTTACCAACCAATGCCTCTTCTTTCCAACCAATGCCTCGATCTTTACCAACCAATGCCTCGATCTTTACCAACCAATGCCTCGTTCTTTACCAACCAATGCCTCGATCTTTACCAACCAATGCCTCGTTCTTCACTAACCAATGCCTCGTTCTTTACCAACCAATGCCTCGATCTTTACCAACCAATGCCTCGATCTTTACCAACCAATGCCTCGATCTTTACCAACCAATGCCTCGATCTTTACCAACCAATGCCTCGATCTTTACCAACCAATGCCTCGATTCTTTACCAACCAATGCCTCGATTCTTTACCAACCAATGCCTCGATCTTTACCAACCAATGCCTCGATCTTTACCAACCAATGCCTCGATCTTTACCAACCAATGCCTCGATCTTTACCAACCAATGCCTCGATCTTTACCAACCAATGCCTCGTTCTTTACCAACCAATGCCTCGATCTTTACCAACCAATGCCCTCGATCTTTACCAAACCAATGCCTCGATCTTTACCAACCAATGCCTCGTTCTTACCAACCAATGCCTCGTTCTTTACCAACAATGCCTCGATTCTTTACCAACCAATGCCTCGTTCTTTACCAACCAATGCCTCGATCTTTACCAACCAATGCCTCGATCTTTACCAACCAATGCCTCGATCTTTACAACCAATTCCTCGATTTTTTCCAACCAATGCCTCGTTTTTTAAAAAACCAATCCCTCTTTTCTTTCCCAACCAAGGCCTCGTTTTTTCCCCCAACCAATGTCTCGATCTTTCCCAAACCCAAATTTTCTCGATCTTTCCAAAACCAAATTTTCCCTGATCTTTCCCAAACCAAGGGTCTCGATTTTCCCAAAACCCAATCCCTCGTTTTTTTTAACCAACCAATCCCCCGTTCTTTCCCAAAACCAATGCCTCGATCTTTCCCAACCCAATGTCTGTTCTTTACCAAAAAATTTCCCTCGTTCTTTCCCAACCAAATGCCTCTTTCCCTTTCCCAAACCCAAATCCCTCAAATTTTCCAACCAACCCTGTTTTTTCCCAAAACCAAAATTGCCTGGGATTTTTAAAAACCAATGCCTCGATTTTACCAACCAATCCCTCGTTTTTTAAAAAAACCCAATGCCCGATCTTTCCCAACCCAAAATCCCTCGACCCTTTCCCAACCCCAATTTGCCTCGATCTTTCCCAACAATGCCTCGTTTTAAAAACCAATGCCTCTTTTCCCTTTCCCAACCAAGGGCCTCGTTCTTTCCCAAACCAATGCCTCGTTCTTTACCAACCCAAATTGCCTCGTTTTTTAAACCAACCAATGCTCGATCTTTCCCAAAACCAAGCCTGTTTCTTTAAAAAACCCCTTTGTCTCGATTTTTAAAAACCAATGCCTCGATCTTTACCAAAAAAAGCCCGACCTTTCCCCAACCAAAATGCCTCGATTTTTACCCAACCCAATCCCTCGATTTTTTCCCAAACCAAAATCCCTCGATTTTTAAAAAAACCAATGCCTGATCTTTCCCCAAACCCAAATTTGGCCTCGATCTTTACCCCCAAAGGGCCCCGATCTTTACCAAAACAATGCCTCGATTTTAAACCAATGCCTCGTTTTTTTACCAACCAATGGCACTTTCTTTACCCCCAAATGCCCTTTTCTTTAAAACCCAATCCCTCGCCCTTTAAAACCCAAATTTGCCTCGTTTTTTTTAAAAACCCAAAAATGCCTCGTTCTTTACAAACCAAATTTGCCTCGATTTTTTACCAACCAATCCCTCGTCTTAAAAACCAATGCCTCGTTTTTTTCCCAAACCAAATTGCCTGTTCTTTCCCAAACCCAAATTTGCCTGTTTTTTTCCAAAACCCAATTTTCTCGATCTTTCCCAACCCAATGCCTCGTTTTTTCCCAACCCAAATTTGCCTCGTTCTTTCCCAACCCTTTGCCTCGTTTTTAAACAAACCAATGCCCCGTTTTTAAAAAACCCAAATTGTTCGTTTTTTCCCAAACCAAATCCCTGTTTTTACCAACCAATCCCCTCGTTCTTTCCCCAAACCCAATGCCTGGGTTTTTAAAATAAAAATTTGTTCGATCTTTCCCCAAAACCAACCCTTGTTCTTTCCCAAACCCAAGGCCTCGATTTTTCCCCAACCATCCCTCGTTTTTAAAACAAAACCAATCCCTCGTTCTTTACCAACCAATGCCTCGATTTTTCCCCCCAATGCCTCGTTTTAACAAAACCCCAATTTCCCTCGATCTTTCCCAAAACCAATGCCTCGTTTTTTTCCCAACCCAAATTTGCCTCGTTTCTTTACCAACCAATCCCTCGTTTTTCCCAAAACCAATGCCTGTTCTTAATTAACCTTTTGCCTCAAATCTTTAAAAACCAAGCCTCGTTTTTTTCCCAAAAACCAAAAGGGCCTCAAATCTTTCCCAAACCCAAGGGCCTCGTTCTTTACCAAAAACCAATGGCCTCGTTCTTTCCCAAAACCAATCCCTCGATTTTTACCAACCAATCCCTCGTTCTTTACAACCAATCCCTTTCGATTTTTTCCAAAACCATGCCTCGTCTTTCCCAAAAATGCCCAAATCTTTCCCAAACCAATGCCTCGTTCTTTCCCAAACCAAGCCTCGATCTTTAAAAAACCAATCCCCTCTTTTCTTCACAAACCCAATGCCTAAATTCTTCTAAACAATCCCTCGTTTTTTTACAAACCCAAAAGCCTAAATTCTTCACCCCAACCCTCATTCTTTACCAATCAATGCCCCTTCCTTCCCAAAATCCCTAGAAAAAAAACCGGGCCCCCTAAATCTCCAATTAAATTTACACTGGGCAAAGAAAGGGGGGACTTTACCCCCTAAAATAAACAAAAAGTTAAAAAGGGGTTTATTGGGTGAAACATCATCAAAAAGGGCCCTTTAAATTTAAAGGGAAAATCCCTTTTGGGGGCACCCCACCCGGGCGGGAACAGGTGTTTCAGCGAGAGTTACAGCTTTCCCATGAGGGGGGTTTTGGGGGTCGTTTTTTATATAGGTGAAACAGGCCCCGAAATTTGGACCCCCTGATGGGGAACTAAAATTTTCAAGCAGAAATGAAACCAAAAAAACGCGGGACACATGTGGTAACCGCCCAATTTTAAAACAAAACCAAGAAATAACAAGGGAAAATTTTTTTGCAAAGGGGGAATTTGGGGCCTTTTTTTAGCTCCCTTGGCAGCAAACTCAGCTTTACAAAACTGAGGGCCTGGTTTGATCCCCGGTACGGATTTTAAAAAATTACGGGGTGTTTCTTTAAGACACCTGCTGTTCCCTGTTCCCCCTTGCATTAAAATAGGTTCCTGGGTGTTTGTCGAAATAGTGTGGGCAGCATCCTGGGGAAAAAAAAAAGTGACCCAATTTGCGGGAAAATTTCTCGCATTTCAAGCGGCCCGTTTATACGTTTGTATGTCATTGATGTCAGTATGGTCTTTATTTCCTTGTCATGTACCCGTTGAATGTACCCGGGTGTTCGGATAAAAAACTTGTCATTTTAAAAGGAAACAATGTACAAAACTTGAAATGTAAAATAAGGCACAATTTACATTTTGGGAAAAATACTGCATAAATCAGACTTGTAAATGGTAAAAATTTTGGGCCCAAAAAAAACCCTCATTAAACTTTCTCTCTTCCTATTTACAAACAATCACTTTACAAACAATACAATCTGTTGTATTTTTATGGACTCGATAAAGCCTTTTTACAAGCTAGATCTGTTTTTTTAAAACATCTATCAGTTTTCATGGTATATTCAGCCAGGTATCACCCTAACCGCGAAGCTGGGCGCACCTGGGAAGGGCCCAGGAGGCCAGAGTTCAGAGTCCCATATGAACTCGCACTGTCTTGAGAGTGACCCCCGGCGCTATTGACTCATGGACGACGGGCGCAGTATGATCAGACGGGGCTTTTGGGCAAGTCCTTCTCAAAGGCACTTCCCGGAAATAGACTTTGCCCGTGGGATGACATCGGGGGTTGGTGAAACACGCTTTAAAATGTTTAAATCCCCCATAAATTATAAACAACTCTTAAATCAGGAAAAAAAAAAGGGGAGATACAGAGAAGAAAAAGCATATATCGCAAAAATTACCGACAGATAGGTTTCATACCTTGCTTCAGGAATAAATCAGTTTGCATGGATGTAAAAACGTTGATGTGAGTCTTCGATTTTGGCCCCTCAGGTTGTGCCACGTTTGGGGATACTTATCTTGAACCACGGAGGAAAAACGATCAAAACATAGGGCAGTCTTTCCCAAGCATGCCGGGTAGGTAAAAGGGAAGCCCCCCATCTTTGACCGTGATCCTGATGAAAAAGGGGACGTGTGGTTGAAGTACCCTTTTGGGTTTTTAAAGTTGTTTAGGTCCAGAGTAAAGGGTTTCATCAGCAGCCTTGGCCATGGTGAGGTATCGTGTGTGAGAGATGCCGTCCAGAAAGCCAAAGTAAAAAAGGTCTTCTAAGGTCCAGCTACGCTGGGAAGTACCGTGTATAACCCCCATACTAAGCTTGTTTCTTGCCAGTTTTCCATTAGACATTCCAAGATCGGCAATGGCTGATTTCCCCTCGGAAACGAAAAAATAGGGTGTTGTATAATCGTGGGTCCTTTCCCAAAACCCCAATTTGGGGGTTTGTGAAAAACGCCCATCCGGGAGCGTCCCCCACCGTAAAACAGTAGCAAAACCTTCCCCAGAGAACCTTTCCCGATAAGAGGAAAAACGGCGGTTTGGTTTTTCTTGGGATGGGAAGGGTGTTTGTTGAAAATCCTCGTGGTGAGCCCCCCCAATGCAGCAATCAAATTGGGTCGGTGTTTTCTTTTCCCCCTTGTTGAAACCCCGAAGATCAATGGGTCTGGGCTGTGGTGAGATACTGGAAGGTCTTAGGCATACGCGCTTCGGTTTCCCCTGGAGACGGCATCATTCCCATAAAAATAACACTGAGTTTTTTTCTCCCGTGATTGTCTCTCCTTACCCTTCGTAAGGGGGAAGGACAAACATTTCCTACTCGCAGTAGAGGTATATAATAATAATTTAAAAAATAAAATAAATAAAATAATAATAATAATAATAATATTATATTTTATTTTCACACTGGCCCATTCCCCCCAAGAGGGTGGCCCCCCCAAAAGAAAAAAATTTCACCATCATTCATCCCTCACTGTCTTGAGAAGGGGTGCTTTACACTACAGGGTTTTTTAAAATGCAAAATTAACCCCCTCTTCAGAGGCAGGCACTGTATTCCCATCTCCGACCAAGTCGGCCTGCCCGGTTTCCGAACCCCTTCATAAAAGTTACTTTGCTCACACTCCAAAAACACGTCAATATTAAAAACCATTTGTCTCCATTCACTCCTATCAAACACGCTCACGCATGCCTGCTGGAAGTCTAAGCCCCTCGCACACAAAACCTCCTTTTACCCCCTCCCTCCAACCTTTCCTAGGCCGACCCCTACCCCGCCTTCCTTCCACTACAGACTGATACACTCTTGAAGTCATTCTGTTTCGCTCCATTCTCTCTACATGTCCGAACCACCTCAACAACCCTTCCTCAGCCCTCTGGACAACAGTTTTTGGTAATCCCGCACCTCCTCCTAACTTCCAAACTACGAATTCTCTGCATTATATTCACACCACACATTGCCCTCAGACATGACATCTCCACTGCCTCCAGCCTTCTCCTCGCTGCAACATTCATCACCCATGCTTCACACCCATATAAGAGCGTTGGTAAAACTATACTCTCATACATTCCCCTCTTTGCCTCCAAGGACAAGGTTCTTTTGTCTCCACAGACTCCTAAGTGCACCACTCACTCTTTTTCCCTCATCAATTCTATGATTCACCTCATCTTTCATAGACCCATCCGCTGACACGTCCACTCCCAAATATCTGAATACGTTCACCTCCTCCATACTCTCTCCCTCCAATCTGATATTCAATCTTTCATCACCTAATCTTTTGTTATCCTCATACCTTACTCTTTCCTGTATTCACCTTTAATTTTTCTTCTTTTGCACACCCTACCAAATTCATCCACCAATCTCTGCAGCTTCTCTTCAGAATCTCCCAAGAGCACAGTGTCATCAGCAAAGAGCAGCTGTGACAACCCCCAAATTTGTGTGTGATTCTTTATTTTTAAACTCCACGCCTTTGCCAAAACCCTCGCATTTACTTCTCTTACAACCCCATCTAAAAAATAAATTAAACAACCACGGTGACATCACACACCTTGTCTAAGGCCTACTTTACGGGGAAAAAATTTTTTCCCTCTTTCCACATACTCTAACTTGACCTCACTACCTCGAAAAAAACTCTCACTGCTTTCAGTAACCTACCTCCTAAAACCATACACTTCAACATCTGCCACATTCCCCCCCCTATCCACCCTGCAAAAACCTTTTCCAAAATCCATAAATGCCACAAAGACCTTTTTTTAGCCTTATCTAAAACTGTTCCTTATATGTTTCACTGTAAACACCGGGGTCCACACACCCCCTACCTTTCCTAAAGCCCCCTTTTGTCATCTGCTATCCTATTCTCCGTCTTACTCTAATTTTTTTTAAATTATAACTCCCCATACATTTTACCGGTACACTCAACAGACTTATCCCCCTAAATTTTGACTCTCTTTTACCCCTTTTCCCTTTTTATAAAAAGGAACTATGCATGCTCCTTCCAATCCCTATCCCTTACCCTCTTCCATACTTTTTATTAAATAATTGCAACCAACCACTCCAAAACTATACCCCCCTCGCTTTTAAACTTTTTCTTTTTTACCCATCAATCCCGGCTGCCTTCCCCCCTTTCTTTTTTACCTACTGCCTCACGAACTTCCCCCAAACACCCCACAACGGGCTCTTCCTAAAATCCTACAAGATGTTTTTCCCTCCTTGCCCTATACACAAATCACAGCTTCCCTACTTCATAAACATTTAACAATTCCTCAAAATATTCCCCCATCTTCCCAATACCTCTAACTCTCCATTTAATAACCTCCTCTCCTATTTTTAATGACAAATCCATTTGTTCTCTGGGCTTTTTAACTTTTAAACTCACCCAAAACTTTTTCTTATTTTCAACAAAATTTGTTGATAACATCTCACCCCTTTTTCTCATTTGCTCTCTTTTTACAGCTTCAAACCATCTTTTAACCTCTCTCTTTTCCCATATACTCTTCCCTCCTTGCATCATTTCTACTTTGTAAAACTTCTCATAGCTAACTTTTTCCCCCCTTACTACTCTCTTCACATCAACTTCCAAAAAAGCTCCTTTCCCTCCCGCAAACCCCCTTTCCTGTAACCACAAACTTCTGCTGAACACTCAACACTAATTTTTAAACCTACCCCATTCCCTTCGACCCCATTGCCTAAGCCTCATTAGCCCCTCTATCCTCCAATAGCTGTTTATATCTTACCCTAACTGCCTCCCTTTTAGTTTAAAACCTTTACCTCCTTCCCTGACTTCTATTCTCCTTGTATCCCCTCTACCTTTTTCCTCAGGTAGCAAAAACAGAAAGTATCGATAATCTGGGCCCCTCTATAAACAGTAAACCGAAGTCTACTCAACAGTCTTTTATCTACCAATACAAATAAAAAAAAAAAATAGTCATTTCGCCCCACATCATATCGTGTATACTTTTTTATCCTCTTTTTTTAAAATATTATTACCTTTTAAACTAAACCCCTTCTATAAAAAAGTTTTTAAACAAAGGGCTCCCATTACATTTACACCTGGCACCCCAAACTTACCTCCACACCCTCTCTAAAAATTTCTCCTACTTTTGCATTCAGGTCCCTACCACAATTCCTCTCACTTTGGTTTAAAGGCTCCTATACTTCACTTAACATCTCCCAAAATCCCCTTTTCTCTCCTCTGCATTTCCCCTCTTCTCCAGGTGCATACAGCTTATTATACCCACTTCTCAATCCAACCTTTTCTTTAATCCACATAATTCTCGAATTTCACATTTATATTCTCTTTTCTCCTTCCCTAACTGATCATTTAACATTACTGCTACCCCCTTTCCTTGCTCTAACTCTCTCAGATACTCCAATTTTTAAACCCATTTATTTTCCCCCCACTGAAACCTTTCCCACCCCCTTCAGCTTTGTTTCGCTTAGAGCCAGGACATCCCTTTTTTCATTCATAAAACAGCAAACATCTTTTCTTTTCATCCCCACTACATCCCCGCACATTTTAAAAAACCCGTTTTATAAAGTTTTTCTTCTTCTCTTTTTTAGTAAATTATACGAGAAAGGGTTACTACCCATTGCTCCCCCCATTTTTTGTCGCCTCTACACACGCATGGCTTACGGAGGAAAGATTCTTTTCCCTTCCCCCTGGACAATAAAAAATAAAAAAGAACAAGAGCTATTTAGAAAAGGAGAAAAAAACCCAGATGTTTTTAATAATATATGCTGTGCGGTCCCCGTGAAGTGTACCAAAGTGTAATAGGGGTAGCAGATATCCCTTTATCTAGCGGTTTTTTGAACAGAAAAGAAAAACCCGCAATCCTACCATCTGCAAAACAGTTTCAGGGTTTTTTTTTCACATCTCTGGCAGGACGGTAGTCCCCTGGGGGTTGCTGTCTACCAACCTACTACCTATAATAATAATAATAATAACAATAATTTTTATTTCTACCAGTACGTGATGCAACTTATACAGACCATAGCTGACATCAACGACATATTTAGAAAGTCCCTGGTTATGCAAAGCATTTCCCGCAACTTAGGTTAATTTTGTCCCCCAGGATGCCACTCACATCAGTCGACTAACACCCAGGTACCTACCTACTGCTAGGTGAACAGGGACAGCAGGTGTCTTAAGGAAACACGCCCAATATTTCTACCCGTACCAGGGATCGAACCACGAACCTCAATGTGGAGAGAGAACGAATGAGCCAGTGTGAGCCTTTCGACTTCCTCTTCAGTAGATCTACTGAAGAGGACCTAAATTGGAGATAGAAATATATTTGTTTATGTCTCTAAATAGGTGAAAAGAGAGATACAGCAGGCTAAAAGTCCTTTTCTAATCAAGTATTTCCCTCATCAACCCCCTGTGGGTATTGACTCACCATTGATGAGTGTTGATACTTGACTGCATCAACGTTAACTACGTTACCTAGAAAAACAGTCACGATACAGTGAAAAATCCCATTTCATGAAGAGAAGTGATGAACAGTTGGTCGTTTTCTGAACATGTGATGATCAGTTGATGATTCTGTGCACAGTTGTGGTGGACTAATAAAGAGATGTAGTATTCAAGGGGTTAGTGTGGTGTCGAAATTTCAGTTGTGGTAAATAAATAAAGAGATATGGTATTCAAGGGGTTAGTGGTGGTGTCGAATATTTCAGTTCTGGTGAATAAATAAAGAGATATAGTATCAAGGGGTTAGTGTGGTGTCGAAATTTCAGTTGTGGTAAATAAATAAAGAGATATGGTGATATGGTATTCAAGGGGTTAGTGTGGTGTCGAAATTTCGTTCGGTGAAAAAAAAAGAGATTAGTATTCAAGGGGTTGTGTGGTGTAGAATTTCTGTTTAAAAAAAATAGTATGAAATGTGTGAGAAAACACACAAGTGTTTTATTAAAAAAAATAAAACAATTCAAGACAAAGGAGGATACTATAAAAATACCTCAAACCTTGTCTCTTCTTATGAATCTGCGGGTTGTAGAAGTGTGAACGTTTTGTAGTGACAGTCTACGTTTACACCCAGACATTCCCAGGATACCGTCCTCCAGAATGGGTGTGTCAGAATTTTGGGAAATTTTGTTCCCCTTTAGTGAGGACAAATAGATATAAACGACAGTGTTAAAATTTTTAAATTTAATTCGGTATAGGTATGTAAAAATACGGTTACATGATTATCATATTTTAGCTTTTCCAAAAGCGTGTCAGTGTGTCAGCGTGCCTCGTTGTGCCCCCCGGTTTTCTGGTGTTTTCACGGTCCCTTACGTGTAGACTTTAATTTTGTGTCATAATCCAAAACGTACCCCTCTAGCCCCCTGGACCATTTTGGGGCGGAAAACATTATATACTGAGTAAAAAAAGGGAAAATTTAGTGTGCATATAGCGATTTTTTCTCCCAGAGGGGAATCTAGGCCTGGTCCCGTGTGAAAAAAATTTAAATAATAATTGAATTTTGTGTCAGGGGAAAGAAAGTTCCCTAAAAAGCATTGAGTATACATAGTGTATAGTGTATATACGTGGCCCCTTAGTTATTGTGAAAAGGCTAAGTGATTTGAAAACAGGTGAATTGTAGGTTAAGTTAGGTAGGTTCGCGGGAAACGGGCAAATTTTTCCCTGATGCGGGTTTAGTAGTGATGACCCCTTTGGGCTTTTGGTCATTGCCCGAGGCCTTCCGCTGGTTCCCGGTCCACCCTTTAAAAAATTTTGGTCTTATAACTTTTTTTTTTTTTTTTTTTTTTTTTTTTTTTTTTTTTTTTTTTTTTTTTTTGTGAATTTGAAAATGAAGTGATAACCCATAGAGGCAGGTCCCCCAGAAGTCCCCAAAAAACTTACAAGGGTTCAGCTTTTTTTAATAATTTTCCCTGGCCTGCTAGTGTATCGATATAATCTGTGATACCAGTGAATAGCAGAATACGTGTTGTAGTAGAACTAACCGTATTATAATGGTACTTGTGGGTGGAGTGACTTTCATTAGTTTCTTTTTTTGAAAACGAGCTTTACTGTGGGAATTTCATATAACCTTAGTTTCAGCGGTCGCAATTACACAACGAGAAGCAATTATTTCTACAGAAAAAAACGCCTTCCCCCAAAATTTGCCCAGTCAAATGTGATAAAAAAGCATTTTTTGTGGTGGGACGGAAAAAAAAAAATGGAAAAGATAAACGTTGTAAACAAGGGGGGGAGGCTCGACTGTTCGTATTGTAGGAGCTGCAGATATCACCGGTCTTCAAAACGAAGTTATATTTTGTATCAGTCAAATCATATTCTCGGGTAGATATTTCCGTAGATTTCATGTGTTGCTCAAATCCCGCCAGTTGTTTTAAATAAATGACCCCCCTGAATCAGTAGATCGGGCTGGTCCAAACCTTGCTGGTCGAACCCTTGATGGTCCCAACCTTTTGATGGTCCCAACCCTTGACTGGTCCGAACCTGGACTGGTTTCAAACGGTTTTTTGTGCACCCCCTACAGGTTATTTAAAATTAAAAATCAAGAGGTTGCTAGTAGAATTTCAGTAAAAAACAACCCTTCCTCATTATGAAGCTGTGTGTAGTCTGTGGTCAGTCAAACAAACGGGCTTCCACTGCAAAAAATTGTCATTTTTGTGGAAAATTTGGGTTTGTCACGCCCCTTGTGCAGATATCCAAGAACTAGCTACAAGCAGTTTTTAAAACAGGGAAGTGTTTTTGGGTATGCCCAAATGAGATAAATCTTTTGGACTAAATTACAAGGGTATTAAAAGAGGTCAACATCAAAGCTGCTTTCATGAAAACCTGGAAGCTTTCTACAACAGATGGGAACATAAAAAGTCTGGGCTGAATGGTACTGCCTTGATACGGGCCATGTAGTCAGAAACTGAAAAGCTGGAGGTGATGTCCGGTATCAGTAAATGTGGGGCTGATAGTGCTGTCCTGGGAGACAGTAATGGTGAAGCTGGAGGTGCTGTCCTGGGAGACAGTAATGGTGAAGCTGGAGGTGCGTCCGGGGAGACAGTAATGGTGAAGCTGGAGGTGCTGTCCTGGGAGACGTAATGGTGAAGCTGGAGATTTTGTCCAGGTAGTCGGGAATTATACGCAGGAAGGAATACATATAAATGACCTCATAGGGGACAGGAGCCATAGTAGGGAAACAAGTGTAGTCAAAAAATAAGATAAAACCAATATTGCAAACTAGAAATCCCCCAGAAATAGCAAACAAGGGGACTCCACTAGCAATATGAGGATATATTACCAAAACAACTGGTGGGAGCTCCATTGTTGGTGTAGGGAGGATAGAAGTAAGACAGGGAAATGCACCAACAGGGAATACAGTCACAGAAACCCAAAGGGCAAAGGGAAACCCAAAGCCTGTGCACTTTACTATGCACTCGGTATCTGCTGGCATGGGAAATCTGGAAAAAAACAGATGGGACGTGAAAACTATGACCACCCTAGGAAATTCCATGCCCATATGACAACAGGAAAATGCAAACTCCCTTCGTAAGCTTTTTCACCCTGAACTGTGTACCTCTTCAGTACAGGAAAGACTGTGTTATAACTTAAATTGCCAGGCATACCATCTAAAGGGGACAAAAAAAATACAAAACATCCAGGGCCCTGGGAAAACCTGGGTAGGCACAGCCACTCAAGGGAGAGAGAGGTTTTTTAGTGCCAGGAAGGAAAAAAACTGGGAGGAAATGGCAGAAAACGTACACCAAATCCAGTCATTCCTGGAGTGGAACCACAGTCGATGGCCTCCACTCCAAACCAACAGATACAGATACTAATGCCGGGAAAAAAAACCCCCCCCCAGTTTCCAAAAATACCACCAGTCCGATAACATTCTTCTTTGCAAAATACAGGGTCTAAAGCCAGCAACAAACAACAAAATACCTTTCATCCGTGGACTGCTTGCGAGGCAAAGGCAATGTTCGCGGCTTTCACTGAGGACCCACATAAAGGATCACTTGGACAACGAAATATGGATCCCAGGTTACAACCTATACAGATGTGACAGAGTGAACAGGCAAAAAGGGGGGGTTGGCCTGTACATTGCAGAGTCACTTGTTTGCACAGAACTGCTAAATGCCTCAAATGATGTAGTGGAAGTTTTAGCAGTAAAGGGCGAGAACCAAAACCTAGTCATTGTGATAGTCACAAGCCTCCGGATGCAACATCCCCGCAATTCCAGGAACAGCTGTTAAAAATTGACCACTGTCTGGAAAACCTTCCAGCTCCTCACCCAACATCTTGCTCCTGGGGGATTTCAACTTAAGGCTCCCAAAATGGAGGAATATAGCAAATAATTTTTGTTGCAGTAATAACCCAGGAGGCAGCTCTGATGAAAAAATCACACTCACGCGAGCTTTTAAATCTCTGCAGAAAATTCAATTTAAAAACCCGCAAATAATAGGGTCTCGACTGGAGAATACACAACCTTTTCATAACAAAATGATTT
>NC_069486.1:11909125-11916625 GCF_026875155.1 Cherax quadricarinatus
ACGGCTGAGGAAGTCTTCCTGATATCTCAACAAATGATGTCCACTGCCTCTTACCTTCGCTGCAGTCTTTAGTTTCATTGGGTTTCGTTCGTTTTCACAGAGGAACTCCCGCAACCAGCCGTGGTTGTGGTTGTATGATGGATTTCATGCGGCTAGCATGCAGTAACAGGCCCCCCTGGGTGATTTAGGGTCCGAACCATCAAGAGGCCTGGTCAAGGACCTGGCCGCGGGTGCCGTTGACCTCCCCGTGATGTGCGCACATCAAGTAAACTCCAGTAGGTAGACTGATCGATGCTAGTGGGCTTTCTGTGCTTATCGATATCGTAAACGTGCATTTCAGTGATACTGCCTGGACGAGGAACCTGTATTGTATGGTATTACGATTATAAACAGGGATTTTTTTTCCACACAGGCTAAGGATATTCTCCGCAAGCTCGGTTCACTGGACACCTTATTATACTGGTTGTGGTACATTAGCTCTGTATGTCAACAAATGCATTGTTACCCCATACCTTGAAAGGAGTGGTTACACACATGGGATATTTTACGATACTGACAGGCGATAACTATCGTAGTTCCACACCAGCGACATACTGTGTCATTGTAGACGGTCACTTCCACTCCCATGCGTAGATCTCTTTGTCCTCCCTCTATACACTCACCCAACAAGGCATTTTTAATAGGAAGCGTCATTCTGCTGTTGAGTGGAGGAGGGAAAGTACAAATCCCACTCTATACCAACAATGCTTACAGATTGAGGGTATCATTGTTCGGCATTCTTATTAGGGAAGATGGTTTTCAGGTAACGTTTGCAAAGCAATTGTGCAGCGAGTATTAAGTCAGATTCAAAGTTGATAGATAGACGGCGTCATTAGATCGTGGAGGAGTTTGCAGGTAAGCAGTCCTCAGCTGGAGTAGATGTGCTTCATGATCCTTCATTCTTGTCGGTTTTTCAACCAATCATCACCAACGATGCTACAATTAATGGTATTAAACTAGTCAGCTAAGTAGATTATTACAGGTTTAAGAATGTCAGTCTGTGTAGAAATCGTATTCCATAATCCAACTTTTCTGATGGTGGCTAGTCGGTTCCTGATCAAGCCGTGGACTGATGGTTCGAACCGTTGGTAGCCGTCCCCTGCCCCCCCCCCACCCCCCCCCCCACCCCCCAGCCACCCCCTCCACCCCCGCTATGCCCCAGCCCCCTCCCCTCCCGCCCCCCCCCCCCCCCCCCCCCCCCCCCCCCCCCATATTTTTGATTGATCAGGCTCTGATCCACCAGGGAGGCCTGGTCACAGACGGGCGCGGGGGCGTTCGGTACGCCCCGGAACTCTCTTCCTGGTGAACTCCAGGTAACCCAGGGTAACTGTGTGTTCTCAGTCCGTTCCAGTCCCAAGGTGTTTGAGATTTTGTGATTATAAGGTTCTAGTAACTCACCTGTTTTAGCTAAACCCTTCCAGTGAGCTGCCAGTTCTATCAGTGTATTGATTCGACATCACGGCAGGGAAGTACACCACGAACTTACCACTACATCGTACATGGTCCCTTCAGTGGTCACTTCGGCATTACACCACTACCCAGAGGACCGCGGAAATCCTTTAGCTTCTGGGCCCAGCAATAGCTCCGTCACCCTCGAGAGTCTACTTTCAGACCAACAGCTAAAAGGCGCACAACTATCTTCTCGATCGCAGATACACACACACACACGACCACACACTGCACCCAGGTAGTAAAAGGCTCCTCCAGCCTTTTCTACCCTCCTACCATTAGACAGCTCGCAATATCTCTATCCTCTCCATTCCACTATCCACGCCCGGCCTCAACAAACACTGCCTTCTCTACCTGCCTCCAGATTCCTATTGATGTCGATTTCTGGCTATGTTACCTCCAGACATATGCCAGAAAATAGACATCTGTAATGTACGTTCGAAGTGGGTACCTGTTAGAATTATCATTTAAACTCCGCAAAAGCACAAACATTTCCACTGGGCCACAATGGAAAGCAAGGTCCGACAATGGCATTCAAGATCCACAATGGCAATCAAGCGTTCCACAATGGCAATCAAGATCACACAATGGTCAATCAAGATCCCACATGGCAATCAAGGTCCACAATGGCAATCAAGGTCCACACTGGGCCAATCTAGGTCCCACACCTGGCAATCAAGGTGAAGCAAGGCAATCAAGGTCCTCTAATGGCAATCAAGGTCCACATTGGCAATCAAGGTCCACATTGGCAATCAAGGTCACACAATGGCACTCATAGCGATGCACAAAGGCAATCCAAGGTCCTCAAAGGAATCAGGTCCACACTGGCATCAAGGTCCACGAAAGCATTCAAGGTCCACATGGCACTCATGTGCTCACAATGGCAATCTAGGTCCACTCTGGACAATCAAGGTCCACACTGGCAATCAAGGGGCCTCACAAATGGCAAATTTAGTATCCACAATGAACAATCAAGAAGTCCACAAAGGCAATCAAAGGTCCACATGGCGCAATACAAGGTCCACAATTGCAATCAAGGTCCACACTGGCAATCAGGTCCACATTGGCAATCGCGACGTGTAAACACTGGCAATCATGGTCCACAATGGCAATCAAGATCCCACACTGGCAATCAGAGGTCCACTCAATGAAATTAAGTCCTTGGTCATTGTTGGGTTATCCTGGCGAGTAAGTTTACCACAAACGTAATGATAACAGTGGTCATGTGTCAGGACGTTCTCCATCATGTCCTGGAACTGATAAAGCCACTGGATGGGCGAACGTCTCAAATATGTATACCGAGATGTTGCACATGTGTCTAACTCTCCAGCTTACATACTGTAGCACCGATAAACTGGACTACCCCCTAACTCCTGCATGTACCAGTCTCACTGTTGCTTTATGCTGAGTGTAGATGTGTAAGTACGTACCTGCTCCATTTTTGATAGGTACAGTTATGGTACCTCATCATCTATTCATGTATTAAATAACAGTTGGATGAATATCATAGTGCGTATGCAATGACGCGTGATGTGGGCGTGATTTTTAAGGTCACGGTCTTAACTTTGATGATTTTGTTAGGTGATCTGTCATTAGCCTGATCTGGCATCAAGCGTATTTGGTGTTTGTAACACTGTTTATTTCATCAAGGTATGAATTGGATTATCTGTCTGTTATTGGAGGATGATGAATGAGTGGGATTAGAACCCTTGGGTTCTTTGGATGGTTAATGGGTTTCAAGACTAGAGGGTCATTAAGATGGATGGTTGGTTAATGGGTTTCGAGAACGGTATACTACTCGAGGGTCATTAAGGATGCGTTGTTGGTTTATGCGGGTTTCAAGGACTATCTACTAACGCAGGTCATTAAGGCTGAGTTGGTTGGTAATGGGGTTCTCACAGACTATCTACTACACGAGGGTCATAGGCTGGTTGGCTTGTGCTAATAGGGTTTCAAGACTATTCTACTACAGCGTTGGGTCATTAAGGCTCGCGTTGGTTGGTTAATGGGGATTTCAATGACTATCTACTAACACGAGGCGTCATTAGGCTGGTTGGATGGTTAATGAGGTTTCAAGGGACTATCTACTACACCGAGGGTCATAGAAGACTGGTTGGTTGAGGATTAATGCGGGTGTCAATGACTATCTTTACACGCAACGGTCATTAAGACTGGTTGGAGTTAATGGGGTTTCAGACTATTCTCTACACGAGGTTCATTTAAGATGGTGGTTGGTAATGGTGGGTTTCAAGACTATCTACCTACACGATGGTCATACACGGCTGCCTTGGTGTGGTTAATGGGGTTTTCAAGAATATCTATCGATACTCGAGGGTCATTAAGTCTGGTTGGGACTGGCTAATAGGTTTCAAGTCTATCTACTACACGAGGGTCATTAAGGAGGTATGGTTGGTTAATGGGGTTGTCAAGACTATCTATACACGAGGGTCATTTAGCTGGTTGTTGGTTAATGGCGGTTTTCAAGACTATCTACTACACGAGGCCGTCATTAGACTGGTTGAATTGGTTAATTGGGTTTCAAGATATATACTACACGAGGGTCATTAAGGCTGCTTGGTTGGTTAATGGGGTTCAAGATATCTACTACACGAGGGTCATTAAGACTGGTAGGTTGGTAAAGGATTTCTAAGACTATCTACGCACACGAGGTGTCATTATGTGCTGAGTGGTTGGTTATGGGTTTCTAAGCCTATTCCTAACGAAGGGCATTAATACTGGTTGGCTGGTTAATGGTAGGTTCAAGACTATATACTACACGAGGGTCATAAGAACTGGTTGGTTGTTAATGGTGGTTTCAACGATATCTAGACTACACGAAGTCATTAATAATGGTTGGTTGGTTAATGGGGTTTCAAGACTATCTAATACACTGAGGGTCTTAGGCTGGTTGGTTGCGTTATTGGGGTTTCAAGACTATTACTACACGAGGTTCATTAAGACTGAGTTGGTTGGTTAATGGGAGTTCATAGGCCCTATTCTACTACCGAAGGTCATTAAGGCATGGTTGGCTTGGTTAATGGGGTGGTTTCAAGTCTATCTACTACACAGAGGGTCATTAGACTGGGTGGTGGTTTAATTGGGTTTCAAGACTATATACTATCCACGGGGTCATTAAGGCTGGCTTGGTGTGAGTTAATTAAAATAGGGTTTAAGATATCTATACTCGAGGGTCATTAAGACGGGTAGGTTGGTTAATGGGATTTCATTGACTATCTACGACACGAGGCAGTCATTAAGTCTGGTTCGGTTGGTTAATGGGGTTTCAAGATATCTATACACGAAGGTCATTATACTGAGTGGTGGTTAATGGGTTTCAAGGACTATCTAATACACGAGGTCATTAAGCTGGGTTGGTTGGTTATGGGGTTTCAATGTCTATCTACTACACGTAAGGTCATTAGGCTGGTTGGTTGGTAAATGGGGTTTCAAGACTATCTTAGTACACTAGGTCATTAAGGCTGGTTGGTTGGTTTATGGGGTTCATAGACTAGTCTACTACACGAGAGGTCATTAAGTTGATTGTTGGGTCTTATGGGTTCTCATAGACTATCTTACTACACGATGGGTCATTAAGGACTCGGTGGTTGGTTATTCGGGGTTTCAAGATATATACTTCACGAGGGTCATTAGGCTGGTTGGTTGGGTTAATGGGTTTCATGACTATCTACTTCACGACGGTCCTTAAGACTGGTTGAGTTGGTTTATGGGGTTTCATGGACTATCTACTACACGAGGTCATAAGGATGGTTGGTTGGTTAATGGGTTTCAGACTATCTACTACACGAGGTATTAGCTGGTTGGTTGGCTTAATGGGGTTTCAAGACTATCTATACACGAGGGCGTCATTAAAGACTGGTGGTTGGTTAATGGGGTTTCAAGACTATTTCTACACGAGGGTCATTAAAGGCTACATGCTCTCCTATACACCAAGTCAAGAATACTTTAATTCCTAAAATACTGATTTAATGTAACTCCCAGTGTTTATACACTGAGATATACACCTTCTTCAGTGTTATTATACACTGAGATATACACCTCTCAGTGATATACACTGTGATATACACCTCTCAGTGTATATACTAAATGAGATATACACTCTCAGTGTATATACACAGGAGAAATACCCTAACAGTGTATATACACTGAGATGTGACACGTTCTCAGTGTATATATCATGAGTTATACACCTCTCTGTGTATATACATGAGAAATTACCCCTCACAGTGTATATACACTGAGATATAAACCCCTCAGTGTATATACACTGAGATATACACCTCTCAGTGTATATACACTGAGATATACACCCTCAGTGTTATATACACTGAGATATACACCTCTCAAGTGTAATACTGAGATAGTACACTCTCAGTGTATTATCCACTGAGATATACACCTCTCTCGTGTATTAATACACTTGAGTATACACGCTCACAGTGTGGATATACACTGAGATATACACCTCTCAGTGTTATACACTGAGAAATACACTCTCAGTGTATATACACTGAGGATATACACCTATCAGCGTATATACACTAAGATTAACTGTCACAGTCATTATATTACTAGATATACACCTCTCAGTGTATATACACTGAGATATACACCTCTCAGTGTATATACACTAAGATATACAAGTCACAGGTCTATATATACTAAGATATACACCTCTCCGTGTATGATAAACTGAGATATACACCCTCAGCGTAGTATACACTATAGATTATACACCTCTTCAGTGTATATACACGGAGATATAACTCTCTGTGTATATAACTGTGATTAACCTCTCAGTGTATATACACTGACGGTATACGTCCCCTCAGTGTATATACACTGAGATATACACTCTCAGTGTATATACACTGTGATATACGCTCCTCTAGTGTATTACACTGAGAGATATACTACCCTCAGTGATATACACTGAGAGATATCACCTCTCAGTGTACATTTACACTGAGATATACACCGTGTCAGTGTATATACACTGAGATATACAATCTCAGTGTATTTAACTGAGAATACACATTACAAGTGTATTACACATGAGATTATACACCTCTCAGTGTATATAGCACAGAGATATACACCTCTCAGGTGTATATACACAGGATACCACCCTCTCAACGTATTATACTCTAAGTATATTACAATACACAGTGTTATATACTATGAGATCCACCCTCCAGTGTAACCCTATAACCACCCTCCCCCCCGAGATATACACTTCAGTGTCTATACAATGAGATATCACACCCCTCTCTGTACTATAGACACTGAGATATACACCTCTCAGATGTATATATACCTACGTTTACACTCACAGTGTATATACACTGAGGTTATTACACCTCTCAGTGTATATACACTGAGATTAACACCCCTCAGTCTATATACACTGTGTTATACACCGTCTCAGTGTATATACACTGCTAAGGATATACACCTCTCTCAGGGGTAGTATACCACTGAGATATACACCCCTCAGTGTATTTACACTGAGATATACACCCTCTCCAGTGTATGTACACTGCAGATATACACTCTCAGTTGTATATAACTGAGATATACACCTCTCAGGGTTTATAACTGAGATATACACCCCTCTAAGTGTATATACACTGGAGATATACAACTCTCAGTGTATGTTACACTGACGATATACCCTCTCAGTGTATATACTACTGAGATACACTTCCCAGTGTATATACACTGAGGCATATTCACCTCTCTCAGAGTTTATATACACTAAGATTTACACTCTCAGCAGTGTATATATTACTAAGATATACACCTCTTCAGTGTATAGTACACTGAAATACATACACCTCTCTATGTAATATACATGAGATTACACCTCTCAGCGTATATATACACTAATGATCTACACCTATCAGTGTTTATAACAGAGATATACACCTCGCAGTGTATATACACTGAGATATAACACATCTCAGCGTATATTACACTAAGATATACACCTCT
>NC_069486.1:11921625-11941625 GCF_026875155.1 Cherax quadricarinatus
ATTATTATTATATTATTATTATTATTCATTATTTTTTATTATTATCATTCTTATTATTATTTTTATTATTTATTATCATTATTATTATCATTGATCATTATCATTACTTATGATTATGTATCATTTCTTATTATTATTATTATTATGTCTATTATCATTTTCTTTTATTAATATTATTATATATCAGTATTATTTCATTATAATTATTATTATTATTTTTATTATTAGTATTTTTATTATTATTATTTATTATTATTATCATTATTATTATTATTAATATAATTATTATTATTATTATTATTAATATTATTCTCATTATTATTATTATTTATTACTATTATTACATTATTATCATTATATTTTCATTATTTATATTTTATTCATATTATCTATCATTTTTTTTATCATTAATTATTTTCTTTATCATTATCATGATTATTATTGTTATTATCATTATTTATTATCAGTATCATTTTTATTTTTTTTTTATTATTATTATTTCATTATAATTTCATTATAATTATTATTATTATTACTATTTTTATTATTTTTATTATATTATTATTATTAATTATTATTATTATTATTATAATTATTATTTTATTATCATTATTCTTATTATTATTTTTATTTTTATTATTATCATTATTATATTCATATTATTATTTATTATTATTATTTGTATTTTCATCATCATTTTATCATTCTTCATTATTTTTTATTTTTATTATTATTTAGTATTGATTTTATTATTATTATTATTATTTATTATTATTATCTTTATTATAATCCATTTTCATTTTTATTAGTTGTTAATTATTATTATTATTTTTATTTATTTTTATTTTCTATTATTATTATTATCTTATTATTATCTTATTTAGTATTTTTATTATTATTATTTTCTTCTATTTATTATCATTTATCATTATTATTATTTTATTATTATTATTTTTATTATTTATTAATTCAGTTGTCATTTTATAATTATTATCCATTTTTTCCATTAGTATTATTATTATTTTTATTATTATTATTAAGTTATTTTTATATTTATTATTATTTTTATTATTATTATTATTATATTAGTATTATTATTATATTTTTAGTATTATTATTATTATTTTTATTTTTTTTATTATTATCAATATTATTATTATTATTATCTTATTATTATTTTTATTTTTTATCATTATTATAATTCTTTATCATTATTTTTATTTGTATTATTATATTTATATTATTATTTTTATTATTTATTATTATTATTATCTTTATTATTATCATTATTAGTAGTATTTTTTGTTTTTATGTATCATCATTATTACATTAGCAGTAATTTTTATTATTGTAGTATTTTTATTATTGATTATTAGTTTTATTAGTAATTTTAGTGATATTTTTGTCATTAGGATAACTGTTTCTTTATCTTTTTTTTTTTTTATTATTTGATTTGGATTTGTATTTTGTTTCTTTATTATTTTCATTATATTATTAGGTTTTTATTTGTTTATTTGTATTATTTGGTTGTTTATTTTTTTTTTTTTTTTTTTTGTATTTTTTTCTTTTTGATCATTCATGTATTTTTATTATTAATATTATTATTATTTTCTTATTATTCTCATTTTTATTTTATTTTTTTAGCTTTATTATACATTGATCAAATTTTTATGTGTTGTAGTATTATTATTATTTTTATATTATTAATTATTATTATTATCTGTTATTTTTTATCCATTATTATTATTTTTATATTTTTTATTGTCATTATCTATATGTTATTATTTATGATTTTTTTTTGATTATTATATAGTTTTATGATTAGGATTAATCATCTTGATATTTTCATTTTCATTATTAATAATAGTTTTTTTTTTTGTACTTTTTATTTATTTTTATTTTTAGGGTTTATCCTTTTTATTTTTCTTTATTAGTTTTATTTTGTTTTATTATTATTATTATTTTTTTTTGTTTCATTTTTCTTTATTATTATTATTATTATTATTATTATTATTAATATTATCTATTAGTTTATCTTTATCATTATTTTGATTATTTTTATTATTATTTTGAGCATTATTATTATAATTTACATTATATGTATTATTTTTATATTATTTAGTTTTATTTATTATTTTATTATTTTTTTTTATTATTATTGTAGTATCTTTATCATTATGATTTAATATTATTTTTATGAGTAATTTTATTAGTATTATTATTAGTATGATGATCATTATTATTATTATATATTATTATATTATTATTATCATTTATTATTCCATTATCATTATTATTATTTTTATTGTATCTTTATTATTTTCTTTATTTTTTTATTATTATTTATCTTGATTATTGCATTATCTTTTATCATTTTAGGATGATTAATAGTAGTATTATTATTAGTAGTATTTGTTAATCAGTATTATTGATCTTTTCACTTATGATTGTCTTGATCTGTTTGTATTTTTATTATTATTATGTATTATTATTTTGATTATCATTATTTTTTCATTATCTTTTTTTTATTATTATTTTGTTTTATTTATTTTTATTGATTTTTATTTCATTTTTATTAGTATCATTTTTATTATTAAATTTAAATCTTATTATTATCATTATATATTTTTCATTATTTTATTATGAGTAGTTATCATTTTCTTTTTAGTATTATTATTTTTATTTTTTATTATGACATTATCAATATTCATTATTATTATTATTAGTATTATTATCTAATTTTTATTATGAATTACATTTTTTATTATTTTTTTTATTTTTATTTTTATTATTATTTTTATTATCTTTAGTATTATTATTTTATATATTATGATTATTATTATTTTTATTAGTTTTATTATCATTTTTATGATTATTATTATAGATTTTTATTATTATTATCATTATTAATTATCATTATTTTATTATTATTTATTCATATTTTTATCATTATTTGTTATTTTTTATTTCTTTTGCTAGTATATATTTTTTGTTTTTTATATCTTTTTATTATATTATCTTGATTTTGATTGTAGTAGTTGTTTGTTGATGTATTATTTTTATTAGTAGCAGTATTTTATTCTGTATCTTTTTTAGTATTATTACTATGTTATGATTTATTATTTTTATTATTATTTTTATTATTTTTTATTATGATTTTTTTCTATTATTTTGTTATTATTTATTTTTAGTATTATAGGATTATTATTATTTTTATTTATTAGTATTCGTTATCAGTATGATTTATTTTTATTAATATTAGTTTAATTATTAGTTTTATATTATTTTTTTTTTAATTAGTTTTATGATTTCATTGTATTTTGAGTTTTTTTATTTGATTTGTATGATTTTTATGTTTTTTTTCATAATTATTTTCTTATTCTTTTTTGTTTTTTTTGTTATTATGATTATTTTTATTTTCTTTCTATTTTTATTCTTTATAATTATTATTTGTATTTTTATTTTTAGTATTATTATTATTATTATTCAGTACTTTGCGCAACGTTTTTTTTTAGTTTTATCTTTTTGATTTTCCTATTATTATTATTATTTTTTTTATTGTTTATGATTATTCATTATCATCATTATCATTATGATTTTTTTATTATTTTATTATGCCATTATTATTATTTTTAGTTTGTCATTATTATAATTCATTTTCATTATCTTTATAATTATTATTATTATTATTATTTTTATTATTTTTATTATTTTTATTATTATTATTATTATCGATTATTATTATGATTTTTTTATTATTTATTAGTTTTATTATTATTTTTTTTTTTATTATTATTATTTTCATTATTTATTATTATTATTATTTTGTTTTTTAATTATTTATTATTATTATTATTATTATTATTATCTTTTTATTAGCAATTACGGCTGAGGAAGTCTTCCTGATATCTCAACAAATGATGTCCACTGCCTCTTACCTTCGCTGCAGTCTTTAGTTTCATTGGGTTTCGTTCGTTTTCACAGAGGAACTCCCGCAACCAGCCGTGGTTGTGGTTGTATGATGGATTTCATGCGGCTAGCATGCAGTAACAGGCCCCCCTGGGTGATTTAGGGTCCGAACCATCAAGAGGCCTGGTCAAGGACCTGGCCGCGGGTGCCGTTGACCTCCCCGTGATGTGCGCACATCAAGTAAACTCCAGTAGGTAGACTGATCGATGCTAGTGGGCTTTCTGTGCTTATCGATATCGTAAACGTGCATTTCAGTGATACTGCCTGGACGAGGAACCTGTATTGTATGGTATTACGATTATAAACAGGGATTTTTTTTCCACACAGGCTAAGGATATTCTCCGCAAGCTCGGTTCACTGGACACCTTATTATACTGGTTGTGGTACATTAGCTCTGTATGTCAACAAATGCATTGTTACCCCATACCTTGAAAGGAGTGGTTACACACATGGGATATTTTACGATACTGACAGGCGATAACTATCGTAGTTCCACACCAGCGACATACTGTGTCATTGTAGACGGTCACTTCCACTCCCATGCGTAGATCTCTTTGTCCTCCCTCTATACACTCACCCAACAAGGCATTTTTAATAGGAAGCGTCATTCTGCTGTTGAGTGGAGGAGGGAAAGTACAAATCCCACTCTATACCAACAATGCTTACAGATTGAGGGTATCATTGTTCGGCATTCTTATTAGGGAAGATGGTTTTCAGGTAACGTTTGCAAAGCAATTGTGCAGCGAGTATTAAGTCAGATTCAAAGTTGATAGATAGACGGCGTCATTAGATCGTGGAGGAGTTTGCAGGTAAGCAGTCCTCAGCTGGAGTAGATGTGCTTCATGATCCTTCATTCTTGTCGGTTTTTCAACCAATCATCACCAACGATGCTACAATTAATGGTATTAAACTAGTCAGCTAAGTAGATTATTACAGGTTTAAGAATGTCAGTCTGTGTAGAAATCGTATTCCATAATCCAACTTTTCTGATGGTGGCTAGTCGGTTCCTGATCAAGCCGTGGACTGATGGTTCGAACCGTTGGTAGCCGTCCCCTGCCCCCCCCCCACCCCCCCCCCCACCCCCCAGCCACCCCCTCCACCCCCGCTATGCCCCAGCCCCCTCCCCTCCCGCCCCCCCCCCCCCCCCCCCCCCCCCCCCCCCCCATATTTTTGATTGATCAGGCTCTGATCCACCAGGGAGGCCTGGTCACAGACGGGCGCGGGGGCGTTCGGTACGCCCCGGAACTCTCTTCCTGGTGAACTCCAGGTAACCCAGGGTAACTGTGTGTTCTCAGTCCGTTCCAGTCCCAAGGTGTTTGAGATTTTGTGATTATAAGGTTCTAGTAACTCACCTGTTTTAGCTAAACCCTTCCAGTGAGCTGCCAGTTCTATCAGTGTATTGATTCGACATCACGGCAGGGAAGTACACCACGAACTTACCACTACATCGTACATGGTCCCTTCAGTGGTCACTTCGGCATTACACCACTACCCAGAGGACCGCGGAAATCCTTTAGCTTCTGGGCCCAGCAATAGCTCCGTCACCCTCGAGAGTCTACTTTCAGACCAACAGCTAAAAGGCGCACAACTATCTTCTCGATCGCAGATACACACACACACACGACCACACACTGCACCCAGGTAGTAAAAGGCTCCTCCAGCCTTTTCTACCCTCCTACCATTAGACAGCTCGCAATATCTCTATCCTCTCCATTCCACTATCCACGCCCGGCCTCAACAAACACTGCCTTCTCTACCTGCCTCCAGATTCCTATTGATGTCGATTTCTGGCTATGTTACCTCCAGACATATGCCAGAAAATAGACATCTGTAATGTACGTTCGAAGTGGGTACCTGTTAGAATTATCATTTAAACTCCGCAAAAGCACAAACATTTCCACTGGGCCACAATGGAAAGCAAGGTCCGACAATGGCATTCAAGATCCACAATGGCAATCAAGCGTTCCACAATGGCAATCAAGATCACACAATGGTCAATCAAGATCCCACATGGCAATCAAGGTCCACAATGGCAATCAAGGTCCACACTGGGCCAATCTAGGTCCCACACCTGGCAATCAAGGTGAAGCAAGGCAATCAAGGTCCTCTAATGGCAATCAAGGTCCACATTGGCAATCAAGGTCCACATTGGCAATCAAGGTCACACAATGGCACTCATAGCGATGCACAAAGGCAATCCAAGGTCCTCAAAGGAATCAGGTCCACACTGGCATCAAGGTCCACGAAAGCATTCAAGGTCCACATGGCACTCATGTGCTCACAATGGCAATCTAGGTCCACTCTGGACAATCAAGGTCCACACTGGCAATCAAGGGGCCTCACAAATGGCAAATTTAGTATCCACAATGAACAATCAAGAAGTCCACAAAGGCAATCAAAGGTCCACATGGCGCAATACAAGGTCCACAATTGCAATCAAGGTCCACACTGGCAATCAGGTCCACATTGGCAATCGCGACGTGTAAACACTGGCAATCATGGTCCACAATGGCAATCAAGATCCCACACTGGCAATCAGAGGTCCACTCAATGAAATTAAGTCCTTGGTCATTGTTGGGTTATCCTGGCGAGTAAGTTTACCACAAACGTAATGATAACAGTGGTCATGTGTCAGGACGTTCTCCATCATGTCCTGGAACTGATAAAGCCACTGGATGGGCGAACGTCTCAAATATGTATACCGAGATGTTGCACATGTGTCTAACTCTCCAGCTTACATACTGTAGCACCGATAAACTGGACTACCCCCTAACTCCTGCATGTACCAGTCTCACTGTTGCTTTATGCTGAGTGTAGATGTGTAAGTACGTACCTGCTCCATTTTTGATAGGTACAGTTATGGTACCTCATCATCTATTCATGTATTAAATAACAGTTGGATGAATATCATAGTGCGTATGCAATGACGCGTGATGTGGGCGTGATTTTTAAGGTCACGGTCTTAACTTTGATGATTTTGTTAGGTGATCTGTCATTAGCCTGATCTGGCATCAAGCGTATTTGGTGTTTGTAACACTGTTTATTTCATCAAGGTATGAATTGGATTATCTGTCTGTTATTGGAGGATGATGAATGAGTGGGATTAGAACCCTTGGGTTCTTTGGATGGTTAATGGGTTTCAAGACTAGAGGGTCATTAAGATGGATGGTTGGTTAATGGGTTTCGAGAACGGTATACTACTCGAGGGTCATTAAGGATGCGTTGTTGGTTTATGCGGGTTTCAAGGACTATCTACTAACGCAGGTCATTAAGGCTGAGTTGGTTGGTAATGGGGTTCTCACAGACTATCTACTACACGAGGGTCATAGGCTGGTTGGCTTGTGCTAATAGGGTTTCAAGACTATTCTACTACAGCGTTGGGTCATTAAGGCTCGCGTTGGTTGGTTAATGGGGATTTCAATGACTATCTACTAACACGAGGCGTCATTAGGCTGGTTGGATGGTTAATGAGGTTTCAAGGGACTATCTACTACACCGAGGGTCATAGAAGACTGGTTGGTTGAGGATTAATGCGGGTGTCAATGACTATCTTTACACGCAACGGTCATTAAGACTGGTTGGAGTTAATGGGGTTTCAGACTATTCTCTACACGAGGTTCATTTAAGATGGTGGTTGGTAATGGTGGGTTTCAAGACTATCTACCTACACGATGGTCATACACGGCTGCCTTGGTGTGGTTAATGGGGTTTTCAAGAATATCTATCGATACTCGAGGGTCATTAAGTCTGGTTGGGACTGGCTAATAGGTTTCAAGTCTATCTACTACACGAGGGTCATTAAGGAGGTATGGTTGGTTAATGGGGTTGTCAAGACTATCTATACACGAGGGTCATTTAGCTGGTTGTTGGTTAATGGCGGTTTTCAAGACTATCTACTACACGAGGCCGTCATTAGACTGGTTGAATTGGTTAATTGGGTTTCAAGATATATACTACACGAGGGTCATTAAGGCTGCTTGGTTGGTTAATGGGGTTCAAGATATCTACTACACGAGGGTCATTAAGACTGGTAGGTTGGTAAAGGATTTCTAAGACTATCTACGCACACGAGGTGTCATTATGTGCTGAGTGGTTGGTTATGGGTTTCTAAGCCTATTCCTAACGAAGGGCATTAATACTGGTTGGCTGGTTAATGGTAGGTTCAAGACTATATACTACACGAGGGTCATAAGAACTGGTTGGTTGTTAATGGTGGTTTCAACGATATCTAGACTACACGAAGTCATTAATAATGGTTGGTTGGTTAATGGGGTTTCAAGACTATCTAATACACTGAGGGTCTTAGGCTGGTTGGTTGCGTTATTGGGGTTTCAAGACTATTACTACACGAGGTTCATTAAGACTGAGTTGGTTGGTTAATGGGAGTTCATAGGCCCTATTCTACTACCGAAGGTCATTAAGGCATGGTTGGCTTGGTTAATGGGGTGGTTTCAAGTCTATCTACTACACAGAGGGTCATTAGACTGGGTGGTGGTTTAATTGGGTTTCAAGACTATATACTATCCACGGGGTCATTAAGGCTGGCTTGGTGTGAGTTAATTAAAATAGGGTTTAAGATATCTATACTCGAGGGTCATTAAGACGGGTAGGTTGGTTAATGGGATTTCATTGACTATCTACGACACGAGGCAGTCATTAAGTCTGGTTCGGTTGGTTAATGGGGTTTCAAGATATCTATACACGAAGGTCATTATACTGAGTGGTGGTTAATGGGTTTCAAGGACTATCTAATACACGAGGTCATTAAGCTGGGTTGGTTGGTTATGGGGTTTCAATGTCTATCTACTACACGTAAGGTCATTAGGCTGGTTGGTTGGTAAATGGGGTTTCAAGACTATCTTAGTACACTAGGTCATTAAGGCTGGTTGGTTGGTTTATGGGGTTCATAGACTAGTCTACTACACGAGAGGTCATTAAGTTGATTGTTGGGTCTTATGGGTTCTCATAGACTATCTTACTACACGATGGGTCATTAAGGACTCGGTGGTTGGTTATTCGGGGTTTCAAGATATATACTTCACGAGGGTCATTAGGCTGGTTGGTTGGGTTAATGGGTTTCATGACTATCTACTTCACGACGGTCCTTAAGACTGGTTGAGTTGGTTTATGGGGTTTCATGGACTATCTACTACACGAGGTCATAAGGATGGTTGGTTGGTTAATGGGTTTCAGACTATCTACTACACGAGGTATTAGCTGGTTGGTTGGCTTAATGGGGTTTCAAGACTATCTATACACGAGGGCGTCATTAAAGACTGGTGGTTGGTTAATGGGGTTTCAAGACTATTTCTACACGAGGGTCATTAAAGGCTACATGCTCTCCTATACACCAAGTCAAGAATACTTTAATTCCTAAAATACTGATTTAATGTAACTCCCAGTGTTTATACACTGAGATATACACCTTCTTCAGTGTTATTATACACTGAGATATACACCTCTCAGTGATATACACTGTGATATACACCTCTCAGTGTATATACTAAATGAGATATACACTCTCAGTGTATATACACAGGAGAAATACCCTAACAGTGTATATACACTGAGATGTGACACGTTCTCAGTGTATATATCATGAGTTATACACCTCTCTGTGTATATACATGAGAAATTACCCCTCACAGTGTATATACACTGAGATATAAACCCCTCAGTGTATATACACTGAGATATACACCTCTCAGTGTATATACACTGAGATATACACCCTCAGTGTTATATACACTGAGATATACACCTCTCAAGTGTAATACTGAGATAGTACACTCTCAGTGTATTATCCACTGAGATATACACCTCTCTCGTGTATTAATACACTTGAGTATACACGCTCACAGTGTGGATATACACTGAGATATACACCTCTCAGTGTTATACACTGAGAAATACACTCTCAGTGTATATACACTGAGGATATACACCTATCAGCGTATATACACTAAGATTAACTGTCACAGTCATTATATTACTAGATATACACCTCTCAGTGTATATACACTGAGATATACACCTCTCAGTGTATATACACTAAGATATACAAGTCACAGGTCTATATATACTAAGATATACACCTCTCCGTGTATGATAAACTGAGATATACACCCTCAGCGTAGTATACACTATAGATTATACACCTCTTCAGTGTATATACACGGAGATATAACTCTCTGTGTATATAACTGTGATTAACCTCTCAGTGTATATACACTGACGGTATACGTCCCCTCAGTGTATATACACTGAGATATACACTCTCAGTGTATATACACTGTGATATACGCTCCTCTAGTGTATTACACTGAGAGATATACTACCCTCAGTGATATACACTGAGAGATATCACCTCTCAGTGTACATTTACACTGAGATATACACCGTGTCAGTGTATATACACTGAGATATACAATCTCAGTGTATTTAACTGAGAATACACATTACAAGTGTATTACACATGAGATTATACACCTCTCAGTGTATATAGCACAGAGATATACACCTCTCAGGTGTATATACACAGGATACCACCCTCTCAACGTATTATACTCTAAGTATATTACAATACACAGTGTTATATACTATGAGATCCACCCTCCAGTGTAACCCTATAACCACCCTCCCCCCCGAGATATACACTTCAGTGTCTATACAATGAGATATCACACCCCTCTCTGTACTATAGACACTGAGATATACACCTCTCAGATGTATATATACCTACGTTTACACTCACAGTGTATATACACTGAGGTTATTACACCTCTCAGTGTATATACACTGAGATTAACACCCCTCAGTCTATATACGAGATGTGGTTGGGGAGGGGATATGTGGTTGGGGGAGGGAGATTGTGGTTGGGGGAGGGAGATGTGGTTGGGGAGGGATATGTGGTTGGGGAGGGAGATGTGGTTGGGGGAGGGGAGGATTCCTGTTACAAGAGAGTTAGTGTGACGATCCAGAGGGGGAACGCCCACTGCATTTTCTGTGTGTATGTTTATCCGTCAAGAAGGGGTGACTCTCTCTCTCTCTCTCTCTCTCTCTCTCTCTCTCTCTCTCTCTCTCTCTCTCTCTCTCTCTCTCTCTCTCTCTCTCTCTCTCTCTCTCTCTCTCTCTCTCTCTTTCACATACACACACACCACGTACCTGTCAACAAGAACCTTGAACAAAGAATGAACTAAGCCACCACCTTAACATTGATCACTGAGACAGTTGCTGCCTGCAAGTAGCAAGCCACATAACAGCTCCAGTGGGGTTAGAGCCCGCGGCAAGTGAGTCGTAAAACACCGGGCGAGTGCGTTAACAACCAGGCCACCTGGCTACAATAACAGCCGCCCAATAAGGTGTACAGGGTGTTTCAAATTGATGTACCCATTTTCAAAGCAGTCTGCTTTGAAACTGGGTATATTATTTTGGAACACCCTGTAATTCAACACCCTTGGAAGGCTAACATGGGCCACCACTGTGACCACATATACAGATGAAACTCCAACTCATGCCCCTTCAAAGCCATGGCTTCTAACCCCACAAGTGAAGATAACTAGACAGAGATTATTATTATTATTATTATTATTATTATTATTATTATTATTATTATTATTATTATTATTATTATTATTATTATTATCGTTATTATTGTCATCATTTTAATAATTTGACGTAGCGTTAAACCCGTCAGGGTGGTGTGGAGGTACGTCCGGCAGGAGGGTTCAGCTGGTCTTGTAGACGAGGTCAGGACAGTAGCAGTACTTTCTGTAGAGCTGGACAGTAAGACAGTGACTGTCACTGCCTCTACATGAGGTCACGACAGTAGCAGTACTTCCTGTAGAGCTGGTCAGTGATACAGTGACTGTCACTGCCTCTACATGAGGTCACGACAGTAACAGTACTTCCTGTAGAGCTGGTCAGTGATACAGTGACTGTCACTGCCTCTACATGAGGTCACGACAGTAACAGTACTTCCTGTAGAGCTGGTCAGTGATACAGTGACTGTCACTGCCTCTACATGAGGTCACGACAGTAACAGTACTTCCTGTAGAGCTGGTCAGTGATACAGTGACTGTCACTGCCTCTACATGAGGTCACGACAGTAGCAGTACTTTCTGTAGAGCTGGACAGTAAGACAGTAACTGTCACTGCCTCTACATGAGGTCACGACAGTAACAGTACTTCCTGTAGAGCTGGTCAGTGATACAGTGACTGTCACTGCTCTACATGAGGTCACGACAGTAACAGTACTTCCTGTAGAGCTGGTCAGTGATACAGTGACTGTCACTGCCTCTACATGAGGTCACGACAGTAACAGTACTTCCTGTAGAGCTGGTCAGTGATACAGTGACTGTCACTGCCTCTACATGAGGTCACGACAGTAACAGTACTTCCTGTAGAGCTGGTCAGTGATACAGTGACTGTCACTGCCTCTACATGAGGTCACGACAGTAACAGTACTTCCTGTAGAGCTGGTCAGTGATACAGTGACTGTCACTGCCTCTACATGAGGTCACGACAGTAGCAGTACTTTCTGTAGAGCTGGACAGTAAGACAGTAACTGTCACTGCCTCTACATGAGGTCACGACAGTAACAGTACTTCCTGTAGAGCTGGTCAGTGATACAGTGACTGTCACTGCCTCTACATGAGGTCACGACAGTAACAGTACTTCCTGTAGAGTGGTCAGTGATACAGTGACTGTCACTGCCTCTACATGAGGTCACGACAGTAACAGTACTTCCTGTAGAGCTGGTCAGTGATACAGTGACTGTCACTGCCTCTACATGAGGTCACGACAATAACAATACTTCCTGTAGAGCTGGTCAGTGATACAGTGACTGTCACTGCCGTACTGGTTGATCCTCGACACGTCACTTACTATCTGGTACTGTCGTGAGTGGTACTTGACAGTACCTTCAAGTTCAGCCCCACCTGAGTCATGGTCATACCCAAGTATTAGTCATTATCATCATCATCATCATCATCATCATTATTATTATTATTATTATTATTATTATTATTATTATTATTATTATTATTATTATTATTATTATTAGTTTATTGTACAATAATAATAATTATAAGTGTATCCATTACCTTGGTAACGATGACAGTAACGTACCTGGGTTGGTAATAATGGCAGTAACATACCTGGGCTGGTAACAATGACAGTAACGTACCTGGGTTGGTAACGATGACAGTAACGTACCTGGGTTGGTAATAATGGCAGTAACGTACCTGGGTTGGTAATAATGGCAGTAACGTACCTGGGCTGGTAACAATGACAGTAACGTACCTGGGTTGGTAACGATGACAGTAACGTACCTGGGTTGGTAACAATGACAGTAACGTACCTGGGTTGGTAACAATGACAGTAACGTACCTGGGTTGGTAACAATGACAGTAACGTACCTGGGTTGGTAACAATGACAGTAACGTACCTGGGTTGGTAACAATGACAGTAACATACCTGGGCTGGTAACAATGACAGTAACATACCTGGGTTGGTAACAATGACAGTAACATACCTGGGTTGGTAACAATGACAGTAACGTACCTGGGTTGGTAACAATGACAGTAAACGTACCTGGGTTGGTAACAATGACAGTAACGTACCTGGGTTGGTAACAATGACAGTAACGTACCTGGGTTGGTAACAATGACAGTAACATACCTGGGTTGGTAACAATGACAGTAACGTACCTGGGTTGGTAACAATGACAGTAACGTACCTGGGTTGGTAACAATGACAGTAACGTACCTGGGTTGGTAACAATGACAGTAACGTACCTGGGTTGGTAACAATGACAGTAACGTACCTGGGTTGGTAACAATGACAGTAACGTACCTGGGTTGGTAACAATGACAGTAACATACCTGGGTTGGTAACAATGACAGTAACGTACCTGGGTTGGTAACAATGACAGTAACGTACCTGGGTTGGTAACAATGACAGTAACGTACCTGGGTTGGTAACAATGACAGTAACGTACCTAGGTTGGTAACAATGACAGTAACATACCTGGGTTGGTAACAATGACAGTAACATACCTGGGTTGGTAACAATGACAGTAACATACATGGGTTGGTAACAATGACAGTAACGTACCTGGGTTGGTAACAATGACAGTAACGTACCTGGGTTGGTAACAATGACAGTAACGTACCTGGGTTGGTAACAATGACAGTAACGTACCTGGATTGGTAACAATGACAGTAACATACCTGGGTTGGTAACAATGACAGTAACGTACCTGGGTTGGTAACAATGACAGTAACATACCTGGGTTGGTAACAATGACAGTAACATACCTGGGTTGGTAACAATGACAGTAACATACCTGGGTTGATAACAATGGCAGTAACGTACCTGGGTTGGTAACAGTGACAGTAACGTACCTGGCTTGGTAACAGTGACAGTAACGTACCTGGGTTGGTAACGATGACAGTAACGTACCTGGGTTGGTAACAATGACAGTAACATACCTGGGTTGATAACAATGGCAGTAACGTACCTGGGTTGGTAACAATGGCAGTAACGTACCTGGCTTGGTAACAGTGACAGTAACGTACCTGGGTTGGTAACACTGACAGTAACGTACCTGGGTTGGTAACAATGGCAGTAACGTACCTGGGTTGGTAACAATGACAGTAACATACTTGGGCTGGTAACAATGACAGTAACGTACCTGGGCTGGTAACAATGACAGTAACATACCTGGGCTGGTAACAATGACAGTAACGTACCTGGGTTGGTAACAATGACAGTAACATACCTGGGTTGGTAACAATGACAGTAACATACCTGGGTTGGTAACAATGACAGTAACATACCTGGGTTGGTAACAATGACAGTAACATACCTGGGCTGGTAACAATGACAGTAACGTACCTGGGTTGGTAACAATGACAGTAACATACCTGGGTTGGTAACAATGACAGTAACGTACTTGGGTTGGTAACAATGACAGTAACGTACCTGGGTTGGTAACAATGACAGTAACATACCTGGGTTGGTAACAATGACAGTAACGTACCTGGGCTGGTAACAATGACAGTAACGAACTTGGGTTGGTAACAATGACAGTAACGTACCTTTGCTGGTAACAATGACAGTAACGAACTTGGGCTGGTAACAATGACAGTAACGTACCTGGGCTGGTAACAATGACAGTAACATACCTGGGCTGGTAACAATGACAGTAACGTACCTGGGCTGGTAACAATGACAGTAACATACCTGGGCTGGTAACAATGACAGTAACGTACCTGGGCTGGTAACAATGATAGTAACTTACCTGGGCTGGTAACAATGACAGTAAACATACCCGGGCTGGTAACAATGACAGTAACGTACCTGGGCTGGGTAACAATGATAGTAACTTACCTGGGCTGGTAACAATGACAGTAACATACCTGGGCTGGTAACAATGACAGTAACGTACCTGGGTGGTAACAATGATAGTAACATACTGGGCTGGTAACAATGACAGTAACATACCTGGGCTGGTAACAATGACAGTAACATACCTGGGCTGGTAACAATGACAGTAACATACCTGGGCTGGTAACAATGACAGTAACGTACCTGGGTTGGTAACAATGACAGTAACGTACCTGGGCTGGTAACAATGATAGTAACATACCTGGGCTGGTAACAATGACAGTAACGTACCTGGGCTGGTAACAATGATAGTAACATACCTGGGCTGGTAACAATGACAGTAACATACCTGGGCTGGTAACAATGACAGTAACATACCTGGGCTGGTAACAATGACAGTAACGTACCTGGGCTGGTAACAATGATAGTAACATACCTGGGCTGGTAACAATGACAGTAACATACCTGGGCTGGTAACAATGACAGTAACATACCTGGGCTGGTAACAATGACAGTAACGTACCTGGGTTGGTAACAATGACAGTAACGTACCTGGGCTGGTAACAATGATAGTAACATACCTGGGCTGGTAACAATGACAGTAACTTACCTGGGCTGGTAACAATGACAGTAACATACCTGGGCTGGTAACAATGACAGTAACGTACCTGGGCTGGTAACAATGATAGTAACATACCTGGGCTGGTAACAATGACAGTAACATACCTGGGCTGGTAACAATGACAGTAACATACCTGGGTTGGTAACAATGACAGTAACATACCTGGGTTGGTAACAATGACAGTAACATACCTGGGCTGGTAACAATGACAGTAACGTACCTGGGTTGGTAACAATGACAGTAACATACCTGGGTTGGTAACAATGACAGTAACGTACTTGGGTTGGTAACAATGACAGTAACGTACCTGGGTTGGTAACAATGACAGTAACATACCTGGGTTGGTAACAATGACAGTAACGTACCTGGGCTGGTAACAATGACAGTAACGAACTTGGGTTGGTAACAATGACAGTAACGTACCTTTGCTGGTAACAATGACAGTAACGAACTTGGGCTGGTAACAATGACAGTAACGTACCTGGGCTGGTAACAATGACAGTAACATACCTGGGCTGGTAACAATGACAGTAACGTACCTGGGCTGGTAACAATGACAGTAACATACCTGGGCTGGTAACAATGATAGTAACTTACCTGGGCTGGTAACAATGACAGTAACATTTCCTGGGCTGGTAACAATGACAGTAACGTACCTGGGCTGGTAACAATGACAGTAACATACCTGGGCTGGTAACAATGATAGTAACTTACCTGGGCTGGTAACAATGACAGTAACATACCTGGGCTGGTAACAATGACAGTAACGTACCTGGGCTGGTAACAATGATAGTAACTTACCTGGGCTGGTAAACAATGACAGTAACATACCTGGGCTGGTAACAATGACAGTAACGTACCTGGGCTGGTAACAATGATAGTAACTTACCTGGGCTGGTAACAATGACAGTAACATACCTGGGCTGGTAACAATGACAGTAACGTACCTGGGCTGGTAACAATGATAGTAACATACCTGGGCTGGTAACAATGACAGTAACATACCTGGGCTGGTAACAATGACAGTAACATACCTGGGCTGGTAACAATGACAGTAACGTACCTGGGCTGGTAACAATGACAGTAACATACCTGGGCTGGTAACAATGACAGTAACATACCTGGGCTGGTAACAATGATAGTAACATACCTGGGCTGGTAACAATGACAGTAACATACCTGGGCTGGTAACAATGACAGTAACATACCTGGGCTGGTAACAATGACAGTAACGTACCTGGGTTGGTAACAATGACAGTAACGTACCTGGGCTGGTAACAATGATAGTAACATACCTGGGCTGGTAACAATGACAGTAACATACCTGGGCTGGTAACAATGACAGTAACGTACCTGGGCTGGTAACAATGATAGTAACATACCTGGGCTGGTAACAATGACAGTAACATACCTGGGCTGGTAACAATGATAGTAACATACCTGGGCTGGTAACAATGACAGTAACATACCTGGGCTGGTAACAATGACAGTAACGTACCTGGGTTGGTAACGAAGGCAACGCTGTACGTTACTGAGACAGATTCTTGTTTTTTCGGTGAGGTAGAGTTCGTTGCTGTGCCCATTTGTCCTCGTAAAATCTGAAACAGTGAAATCTGGAGCAGTGAAATCCGGAACAGTGAAATCTGGAACAGTGAAATCTGGAACAGTGAAATCTGGAACAGTGAAATCTGGAACAGTGAAATCTGGAACAGTGAAATCCGGAACAGTGAAATCTGGAACAGTGAAATCTGGAACAGTGATATCTGGAACAGTGAAATCTGGAACAGTGAACTCCTTCATGATTTCAGTGAATGATATTCACACACCCATAAAAGGCTGCATTAAACCCGTAGGGGATCATGCCTCACTCTGGGGGATTGGAAGGCATTCAGGTTTGTTTTGAGGATCTGGAGCGGAGATCCACCTCCTTAGATCAAGGGCCTCTCACCAGCATCAAGGAACCTTCCTTGAAAGGACACAGCAGGAACAAGAAGAAGGAGGAGAAGAGGAAGGAGGAGAAGAGGAAGAAGAAGAAGAAGAGGAAGAAGAAGAAGGATGGATACTGTTTCTTGGTATCCTCTTAATCAAGTATAATTAATAACATCCAATATAAAGTCTTCAGAAAGACTGTCAACACAAGAACCTTACTCCATAATTTGTCTTACTGGGGACACATAATAGCAAGAGGCTTCATCGAAGGCTATTTTCTTCTTGTCTCTCTGTGAGGCCTCGAGGTCTGCACCAGCGGGTGTATTATCCACGTCAACAAACATCTGTAGTGAGTCTTTGCTGTTTTAATGTTTCTCAAGCATGATATCCTGTCCTTCAAAACCAATGCCTCGATCTTTACCAACCAATGCCTCGATCTTTACCAACCAATGCCTCGACCTTTACCAACCAATGCCTCGTTCTTTACCAACCAATGCCTCGACCTTTACCAACCAATGCCTCGACCTTTACCAACCAATGCCTCGACCTTTACCAACCAATGCCTCGATCTTTACCAACTAATGCCTCATTCTTAACTAACCAATGCCTCGTTCTTTACTAACCAATGCCTCGTTCTTTACCAACCAATGCCTCATTCTTAACTAACCAATGCCTCGTTCTTTACTAACCAATGCCTCGTTCTTCACTAACCAATGCCTCATTCTTTACCAATCAATGCCCCATTCCTTACCAATCCCATAGAAAACACCAGCGCTCATCTCCAATTGATTCTACACTGGGCACAGAAAGCGGCTGACATTACGCCCTCAATAAACTGAAAGCTAAAATTGGTATTGTGGTGCACATCATCTAAAAGACTATTAATTAAGGAATACATTAGGGCACCCCAGCCGGACAGGAACAGAGTAACAGCGAGAGTTACAGCATTCCATTAGGGGGGTGTGGTCGCGTTTATATAGGTGAAACAGCCAGAGTTTGGACACCTGACTGGTGGAACTAAATTTGCAAGCAGAATGAACAATACACGACGTACACATGTGGTACACCGCAATACACACGAACATCACATGAACTGGAAGCAAGGATACCTATTGTAGCAGGAGAATGAGGGAGACATTGGTGTCCCTTAGCTCCATTGGCAGCACACTCAGCTCACACACTGAGGTCCGTGGATCGATCCCCGGTACGGATTGAAACATTAGGACGTGTTTCCTTAAGACACCTGCTGTCCATGTTCACCTAGCATTAAAATAGGTACCTGGGTGTTAGTCGACTAGTGTGGGCAGCATCCTGGGAACAAAAGTGACCTAATTTGCGGGAAATGCTCAGCATAACAAGCGGCTGTTTATACAGTAGTATGTCATTGATGTCAGCTATGGTCTTTATACCTTGTACATGTACCTGTAGAATGTACAGCTGTTAGCATAACACTAGTCATCAAATGGAACAGACAATGTACAATCTTGAAATGTACAATAAGGCACAATCACATTACTGGAACAATACATGCATAAGTCAGACTTGTAAATGGTACAAGTTGGACCCAAACATCATCATAAGCTTCTCTCTCTCCTATTTACAAACAATCACATTTACAATCACAATCTGTTGTATTTTCTATGGACTCGATAAAGCCTTTTACAAGCAATAGATCTGTTTTATAAACATCTATCAGTATTCATGGTATATTCAGCCAGGTACTCACCCTAACCAGCTGAAGCTGGGCGCACTCTGGGAAGGCCAGGAGGCCAGAGTTCAGAGTCCTCACTATGAACTCTGCGACTGTCTTGAGACGCTGATCCCCGGCGTCTAATTGACTCATGGACTGACAGGCGCAGTAGTGATCACTGACGGAGGCATCTTGGCAAGTCCTTCTCAAAGGCACTTCCCGGAATAGACTTTGACCGTGGGATGACACTCTGGGTCTGGTGAAACACGCGTTAAATGTTTAAATCTCCCATACTAATATAAACACACTCTTAAACTCAGGAAAAAGAAAGGAGATACAGAGAAGAAAATGTATATATCTGCATGAACTTACTCGACAGATAGGTCTTCATACGCTTGC
>NC_069486.1:11946625-12047872 GCF_026875155.1 Cherax quadricarinatus
AATGTAGGTAGGTGATACATAGTGTAGGTAAGTGATAAATAGTGTAGGTGGGTGATACATAGTGTAGGTAGGTGATACATAGTGTAGGTAGGTGATACATAGTGTAGGTAGGTGATACATAGTGTAGGTAGGTGATACATGGTGTAGGTAAGTGATACAAAGTGTAGGTAAGTGATACATAGTGTAGGTAGGTGATACATAGTGTAGGTAGGTGATACATGGTGTAGGTAAGTGATACAAAGTGTAGGTAAGTGATACATAGTGTAGGTAGGTGATACATAGTGTAGGTAAGTGATACACAGTGTCGGTAAGTGATACATAGTGTAGGTAAGTGATACATAGTGTAGGTAGGTGATACATAGTGTAGGTAAGTGATACACAGTGTAGGTAGGTGATACATAGTGTAGGTAAGTGATACATAGTGTAGGTAAGTGATACACAGTGTAGGTGGGTGATACATAGTGTAGGAAAGTGATACATAGTGTAGGTAAGTGATACACAGTGTAGGTAGGTGATACATAGTGTAGGTAGGTGATACATAGTGTAGGTAAGTGATACACAGTGTAGGTAGGCGATACATAGTGTAGGTAGGTGATACATAGTGTAGGTAAGTGATACACAGTGTAGGTGGGTGATACATAGTGTAGGTAAGTGATACATAGTGTAGGTAGATGATACATAGTGTAGGTAGGTGATACATAGTGTAGGTAAGTGATACACAGTGTAGGTAGGTGATACACAGTGTAGGTAAGTGATACACAGTGTAGGTAGGTGATACATTGTGTAGGTAGGTGATACATAGTGTAGGTAAGTGATACATAGTGTAGGTGGGTCATACATAGTGTAGGTAGATGATACATAGTGTAGGAAGGTGACACATAGTGTAGGTGGGTGATACATAGTGTAGGTAGGTTATACAGAGTGTAGGTAAGTGATACATAGTGTAGGTAAGTGATACACAGTGTAGGTAGGCGATACATAGTGTAGGTAGGTGATACATAGTGTAGGTAAGTGATTCATAGTGTAGGTGGGTGATACATAGTGTAGGTAGATGATACATAGTGTAGGAAGGTGATACATAGTGTAGGTGGGTGATACATAGTGTAGGTAGGTGATACATAGTGTAGGTAGGTGATACATAGTGTGTGATGTAGTCCAGCTGGGCTTGTGAGGTCTCTGGGGAGACCTAATTTAAACAATTATATGGTCGCACCTTGCCTTGGCAAACGTCTGTCAGCCACGCCCACGTCTGAGGTCTTTTGTTCTTGACGGTTTCAGACCTAGGCGTCAGGTCGTACACGTGGTTGTGGAGGGTGCTTGGACCACCATAAAAGCCCAAGGAAGAGCATGATCAGGGGATTCGAGCGGAGCTGCTGATGGGGTGCAGAGCTCCTGAGCAGAGACTTCGAGCGGAGCTGCTGCTGGGGTTCAGAGCTCCTGAGCAGAGACTTCGAGCGGAGCTGCTGCTGGGGTGCAGAGCTCCTGAGCAGAGACTTCGAGCGGAGCTGCTGTCTGGGGTGCAGAGCTCCTGAGGCAGAGGACTTCGAGCGGAGCTCTGCTGGGGTGCAGAGCTCCTGACAAGACTTCGAGCGGAGCTGCTGCTGGGGTGCAGGGCTCGGGAGAAGGCTGCTGAAGTCTCTGGAGGAGACTGTTGGAGGCAGTGGGCAGAGTACTGGCTTGGCGCAGTACTCGTGCTGTGTAGGTCTTGGGACCTGTGGCTTAGTTCCTGTGATGAACTGCCCTCTGAACTATATTGTTAGTTATATTCATTCTCGTCAAGTTGATTGTGTTCCCTGTCTCACCGCTTACATACCACCCCATTTATCTAAACCACAATAATGTTCTCCTGTTCCCAAATATATTAGTGTACAAGGACTTAATAATAAACTGTGTTTGAGTTGAATAGAAATACTCACTGTCCCCGTTATTTTCTCCATTTATTTATGTTTAGTTAAAGTAGTGAGAGGGTGAGTAGTGTGGTGGGTAGAGTAATGAGAGGTGAGGGTGTAGTCACCAGTGACCTTCACATTACCTACCTCTGCATACCTCACTCCTACCACCTCGCCTGTCCCCTACCTACTAACTCCCCCCGCTTACCCCCATATTCCCCTAATCATTACCCCCCTACATGACATGGATTTTTTTTTTTACTCAAACACAGTTTATTATTAAGTCCTTGTACAATAATATATTTGGGAACAGGAGAACATTATTGTGGTTTAGATAAATGGGGTGGTATGTATGCGGTGAGACAGGGAACACAATCAACTTGACCAAAATGAATGTAACTTACAATATAGTTCAGAGGGCAGTTCATCACAGGAACTAAGCCACAGGTCCCAAGACCTACACAGCACGAGTACTGTGCCAAGCCAGTACTCTGCCTAGTGCCTCCAACAGTCTCCTCCAGAGACTTCAGCAGCCTTCTCCCGAGCCCTGCACCCCAGCAGCAGCTCCGCTCGAAGTCTATGCTCAGGAGCTCTGCACCCCAGCAGCAGCTCCGCTCGAAGTCTATGCTCAGGAGCTCTGCACCCCAGCAGCAGCTCCGCTCGAAGTCTCTGCTCAGGAGCTCTGCACCCCAGCAGCAGCTCCGCTCGAAGTCTATGCTCAGGAGCTCTGCACCCCAGCAGCAGCTCCGCTCGAAGTCTATGCTCAGGAGCTCTGCACCCCAGCAGCAGCTCCGCTCGAAGTCTCTGCTCAGGAGCTCTGCACCCCAGCAGCAGCTCCGCTCGAAGTCTATGCTCAGGAGCTCTGCACCCCAGCAGCAGCTCCGCTCGAAGTCTCTGCTCAGGAGCTCTGCACCCCAGCAGCAGCTCCGCTCGAATCTCCTGATCATGCTCTTCCTTGGGCTTTTATGGTGGTCCAAGCACCCTCCACAACCACGTGTACGACCTGACGCCTAGGTCTGAAACCGTCAAGAACAAAAGACCTCAGACGTGGGCGTGGCTGACAGACGTTTGCCAAGGCAAGGTGCGACCATATAATTGTTTAAATTAGGTCTCCCCAGAGACCTCACAAGCCCAGCTGGACTACATCACAAGTGTAGGTAGGTGATACATAGTGTAGGTAGATGATACATAGTGTAGGTAGATGATACATAGTGTAGGTAGGTGATACATAGTGTAGGTGGGTGATACATAGTGTAGGTAGATGATACATAGTGTAGGTAAGTGATACATAGTGTAGGTAGGTGATACATAGTGTAGGTAGGTGACAGGTGTAGGTAGGTGTGATACATAGTGTAGGTAGATGATACATAGTGTAGGTAGGTGATACATAGTGTAGGTAGGTGATACATAGTGTAGGTAGGTGATACATGGTGTAGGTAGGTGATACATAGTGTAGGTAGATGATACATAGTGTAGGTAGGTGATACATAGTGTAGGTAGGTGATACATAGTGTAGGTAGGTGATACATAGTGTAGGTAGGTGATACATAGTGTAGGTAGATGATACATAGTGTAGGTAGGTGATACATAGTGTAGGTGGGTGATGCATAGTGTAGGTAGGTGATACATAGTGTAGGTAGGTGATACATAGTGTAGGTGGGTGATACATAGTGTAGGTAGATGATACATAGTGTAGGTAAGTGATACATAGTGTAGGTGGGTGATACATATTGTAGGTAGGTGATACATAGTGTAGGTAGGTGATACATAGTGTAGGTAGATGATCCATAGTGTAGGTAGGTGATCCATAGTGTAGGTAGGTGATACATAATGTAGGTAAGTGATACATAGTGTAGGTAAGTGATACATAGTGTAGGTAGATGATACATAGTGTAGGTAGGTGATACATAGTGTAGGTAGGTGATCCATAGTGTAGGTAGGTGATACATAGTGTAGGTAAGTGATACATAGTGTAGGTAAGTGATACATGGTGTAGGTAGGTGATACATAGTGTAGGTAGGTGATACATAGTGTAGGTAGGTGGTACATAGTGTAGGTAAGTGATACATGGTGTAGGTAGGTAAAATATAGTGTAGGTATGTGATACATGGTGAAGGTAAGTGATACATGGTGTAGGTAGGTGATCCATAGTGTAGGTAGGTGATACATAGTGTAGATAGGTGATACATAGTGTAGGTAGGTGATACATAGTGTAGGTAAGTGATACATAGTGTAGGTAAGTGATACACAGTGTAGGTAGGTGATACATAGTGTAGGTAAGTGATACACAGTGTAGGTAGGTGATACATAGTGTAGGTAAGTGATACACAGTGTAGGTAGGTGATACATAGTGTAGGTAAGTGATACACAGTGTAGGTAGGTGATACATAGTGTAGGTAGGTGATACACAGTGTAGGTAAGTGATACATAGTGTAGGTAGGTGATACATAGTGTAGGTAAGTGATACATAGTGTAGGTAGGTGATACATAGTGTAGGTAGGTGATACACAGTGTAGGTAAGTGATACATAGTGTAGGTAGGTGATACATAGTGTAGGTAAGTGATACACAGTGTAGGTAGGTGATACATAGTGTAGGTAAGTGATACATGGTGTAGGTAGGTGAAATATAGTGTAGGTATGTGATACATGGTGTAGGTAAGTGATACATGGTGTAGGTAGGTGATCCATAGTGTAGGTAGGTGATACATAGTGTAGGTAGGTGATACATAGTGTAGGTAGGTGATACATAGTGTAGGTAAGTGATACATAGTGTATGTAGGTGATACAGAGTGTAGGTAGGTGATACATAGTGTAGGTAGGTGATACATAGTGTAGGTGAATGATACATAGTGTAGGTAAGTGATGCATAGTGTAGGTAGGTGATACATAGTGTAGGTAGGTGATACATAGTATAGGTAAGTGATACATGGTGTAGGTAAGTGATATATGGTGTAGGTAGGTGATACACAGTGTAGGTAAGTGATACATGGTGTAGGTAAGTGATACATAGTGTAGGTAAGTGATACATAGTGTAGGTAGGTGATACATAGTGTAGGTAGGTGATACATAGTGTAAGTAGGTGATACATAGTGTAGGTAAGCGATACATAGTGTAGGTAAGTGATACGTGGTGTAGGTAGGTAGGTGATACTAAGTGTAGGTAGGTTATACACAGTGTAGGTAGGTGATACATAGTGTAGGTAGGTGATACATAATGTAGGTAGGTGACACATGGTGTAGGTGGGTATATGCGGGTTTTTGTACTCTTGTGTACTCCCACTTACTCCCAGGTACTCTCAGGTACTCCCAGGTACTCCCAGGTGTTCCTAGGTACACCCAGGTACTCTCAGGTACTCCCAGGTACACCCAGGTACTCCCAGGAGCCCCCAGGTACTCCCAGATACTCCCAGGTACTCCCAGGTACTCCCAGATACTCTCAAGTACTCCCAGGCACTCCCAGGTACTCCTAGGTACACCCAGGTACTCTCAGGAACCCCCAGGAATTTCCAGATACTCCCAGGTACTCCCAGGAACTCCCAGGTACTTCTAGGTACACCCAGGTACTCCCAGGTACTCCCAGATACTCCCAGGTACTCCCAGATACTCCCAGGTACTCTCAGGTACTCCCAGGTGCTCTCAGGTACTCCCAGATACTCCCAGGTATTTCTAGGTACACCCAGGTACTCCCAGGTACTCTCAGGAACTCCCAAGTACTCCCAGGTACACCCAGATACTCCAAGGAACCCCCAGGTACTCCCAGGTACTCCCAGATACTCCCAAGTACTCCCAGGCACTCCCAGGTACTCCTAGGTACACCCAGGTACTCTCAGGAACCCCCAGGTATTCCCAGATACTTCCAGATGCTCCCAGGTACTCCCAGGAACTCTCAGGTACTCCTAGGTACACCCAGGTACTCCCAGGTACTCTCAGGTACTCCCAGGTGCTCTCAGGTACTCCCAGATACTCCCAGGTATTCCTAGGTACACCCAGGTACTCCCAGGTACTCACAGATACTCTCATTTACTCCCAGATACTCTTTGGTACTCCCAGATACTCCCAGGTACTCCCAGATACTCCCAGGTACTCCCAGATACTCCCAGGTACTCTCAGGTACTCCCAGGTACTCCTAGGTACACCCAGGTACTCCCAGGAACCCCCAGGTACTCCCAGATACTCCCAGGTACTCCCAGGTACTCCCAGATACTCCCAGGTACTCCCAGGCACTCCCAGATGCTCCTAGGTGCACTCAGGTACTCCCAGGAACTCCCGTTTACTCCCAGGTACTCCTGGGTACTCTCAGGTACTCCCGGGTACTCCCAGGTATTCCCAGATACTCCCAGATACTCCCAGGCACTCCAAGGAACTCTCAGGTACTCCTAGGTACACCCAGGTACTCCTAGGTACACCCAGGTACTCCCAGGTACTCGCAGGTACTCCTAGGTACACCTAGGTACTCCCAGGTACTCCCAGGCACTCCTAGGTACACCCAGGTACTCCCAGGTACTCCCAGGTACTCCTAGCTACACCCAGGTACTCCTAGGTACACCCAGGTACTCCCAGGTACTCTCAGGTACTCCTAGGTACACCCAGGTACTCCCAGGTACTCCCAGGTACTCCCAGGTACTCCCAGGTACTCCCAGGCACTCTTGGGTACTCCCAGGTACTCCCGGGTACTCCCATGTACTCCCGGGTACTCCCAGGTACTCCCGGGTACTCCCAGGTACTCCCAGGTACTCCCAGATACTCCCGGGTACTCCCAGGTACTCCCAGGTACTATACAACTCACCGTCACAGCCAGTCCCACAAGGTCGGGGGGAGAGAGACGGTCTCAGGTTGTAGGTCATGAAATAGAAGCCGTAGATCAAGGAAGCTGTTGCTGCCAGCGTCAGGTACGCAGCACGTCTCGCCTCCATATCTGAAAGTGAAGCCAATGTGAAGGTGATCATTGTTACTGTGTGTGTGTGTGTGTGTGTGTGTGTGTGTGTGTGTGTGTGTGTGTGTGTGTGTGTGTGTGTGTGTGTGTGAGTGTGTGTGTGTGGAGTGGGTGTGTGTGGTGTGTGTGTGTGTTGTGTGTGTGTGTGTGTGTGTGTGTGTGTGTACTCACCTAATGTACTCACCTAATTGTGGTTGCAGGGTCGAGACTCAGCTCCTGGCCCCGCCTCTTCACTGATCGCTACTGGAGTCCTCACTCTCTCTGCTTCCTGAGCTTTGTCATACCTCTCTTAAAACTATGTATGGTTCCTGCCTCCACTACTTAACTTGCTAGGCTATTCCACTTGCTGACAACTCTATGACTGAAGAAATACTTCCTAACGTCCCTGTGACTCGTCTGAGTCTTCAGCTTCCACTTGTGACCCCTTGTCCCTGTGTCCCCTCTCTGGAACATCCTATCTCTGTCCACCTTGTCTATTCCCCGCAGTATCTTGTATGTCGTTATCATGTCTCCCCTGACCCTTCTGTCCTCCAGTGTCGTCAGTCCGATTTCCCTTAACCTTTCCTCGTACGACATTCCCTTGAGCTCTGGGACTAGCCTTATTGCAAACCTTTGTACTTTCTCTAACTTCTTGACGTGCTTGACCAGGTGTGGGTTCCAGACTGGTGCTGCATACTCCAGTATGTGTGTGTGTGTGTGTGTGTGTGTCTGTGTGTGTGTGTACTCACCTAATTACTCACCTAATTGTGGTTGCAGGGGTCGAGACTCAGCTCCTGGCCCCGCCTCTTCACTGGCCGCTACTAGGTCCTCCCTCACTCTGCTCCATGAGCTTTGTCATACCTCGTCTTAAAGCTATGTATAGTTCCTGCCTTCACTACATCACTCGCCAACTTCCATCACTTCCTGACAACTCTGTGACTGAAGAAATACTTCCTAACATCCCTTTGACTTATCTGAGTCTTCAACTTCCAATTGTGTCCCCTTGTTGCTGTGTCTCATCTCTGGAACATCCTGTCTCTGTCCACCTTGTCTATTCCACGCAGTATTTTGTATGTCGTTATCATGTCTCCCCTGACCCTCCTGTTCTCCAGTGTCGTCAGGCCGATTTCCCTTAACCTCTCCTCGTAGGACATTCCCCTTAGCTCTGGGACTAGTCTTGTTGCAAACCTTTGCACTTTCTCTAATTTCCTGACGTGCTTGACCAGGTGTGGGTTCCACACTGGTGCTGCATACTCCAGTATGGGCCTGACGTACACAGTGCACAGAGTCTTGAACGATTCCTTACTGAGGTATCGGAACACTATTCTCAGGTTTGCCAGGCTCCCATATGTTGCAGCAGTTATCTGGTTGATGTGTACCTCCGGAGATCTTCTTCTTCTTCTTCTGTTGGGTTTCAGGGCCACTGACAGCATACGCATCGAGCCCGGCCGTCCAGTGCTAGGAAAGGGAATATCGACCAAATCGGAAGAATGTCTTGACTAATAACTATGTATCATATGTCTCTGATACGCCCTGAATCCAGCTGGAAGGAGCAGGTACAGGCCAATATCTCCTGACGGTCCAGAGGTCGAAACCCCTCCCCATTGAGGAGGACAGGTAGAGTGAAAGTATGCACCCCAAGCGTGCGCAAGGCCGCACGGAGAGTAGTCCGTGCAGAGTGGTAACGTGGCCACCACAGCAGGAAGTGTTCCACCTTCTCAGGCTGTGAGGGACACCACGGGCAGTATGGAGAATCCGTCATCCGAAGGCGGTACAGATGAGCCGCCAGTCGCATGTGCCCGACTCGAAGGCGAGTCAGTGCAACGTCCACCGAGCGGTTGGGATGGCGAACCCAAGGGCAAGGGCCATTAAAAGTTCGGACAGAGCCCAACGCCGAAGAAGAAAGGGAGTGTGCCATGCCCTCTTGCCACTGATGACGGATTTCCTTCCTAACAGCCCTTGTGAAATCACTGTGGCCCAGGGCAAGTGGAGTAACAGTAGGAAGTGTGTGCGCGAGGGAGGCCGCCCGATCTGCCACTTCATTGCCCCAGATTCCAACATGGGCGGGTACCCACTGAAGGGAGATGCTCCAACCTTGGCGCGCAAGAAGCGCAGGAGGAGAGATTGTGTCCGACGAACGAGGACGCGCAGTGATCGTGGACGGGCAGAGCACAAAAGTGCCAGGGAAGATTGGGAATCTGAGAAGAGAACCAATGGTTGTGGGGGAATGTGATCTAGGACAAAAGCCAGAGCCTGGTGAATGGCGAAGAGCTCCCCTGCCAGAACAGAATAAGCAGGGTCCAACCGCCACGTTTGACACAGGGAGTGATTAGCGAAGAAGGCCGCAGATGATATAGAAGGGGGAGAGGACCGTGCCGAGCCATCCATGTAGACGGAGAATGAAGAGCCATATGTAACAGAGCGAAAGTCTTCAAATAGAAATGCAACTAACTGAGGGGGTTCCCTGTTCCTGTAGTGCCAATCCAAGTGTATGTATCGCGTCAGGTCCAGCCAGGGAATTGCCGGAGAGTGGAGAGGGGAGGGAGTCATCACAAGTGCAGGAAGTGAAAGGCAGATCAGGGAACGCTGGGCTCTGGCTACAAAGGAAGGCTGACCCAAACGTGGGGAGACAAAGGCTGTCTCCCACATCTGTGAAGAGAGGCGACAGGGGTGGGTACCAGACAGAGAGGCCATATGATGGAGTCGTAAACAGTTCCTCGCTGTCCTCACCGACGAGAGAGGGACATATCCCTGACTGCCTCCAAGGCTGCAATACGGGTGGAGGGGAATGCCCTCAGCATATTACGGATGGCTGAATTTTGGAGAATGTCTAAGCGATGAAGAGAGGAGGAAGAAGCCGAGCCATACACCTCACTCGCATAAGTGAGCTTGCTGCGAACCATAGCTGTATAGAACTTATAGAGAAGGTCTCGATCCGCCCCCACTTGGTGCCAGAGATCCGGCGCATAAGTGCAATGAGACGTGCACACGAGAGGTGGAGGGCCGCTATGTGTTTCTACCATTTCAAGAATGGTGTATCTAAGGTGACTCCCAACCAACGATGAGAGAAGACCAAAGGGATTGGCGTCTGGTTCAATGAGACTGATGGAAGAGTGGGGAGTCGGAGTCTAGTAAAGCATAAGAGCTTGGACTTAGTGTCACTAACCTCCAAACCCCAGGTGGTGGCCCATGATGTTATGCGTTGCAGGGCACCCTGAAGTCTTTCCTGTGCCGTCAGTAAAGCCGGGGCACTGCACATAAGGGCCACATCATCCGCATATACCAGGGTATGCACTCCCTGCATGGAAGGGAGATCCGACAATAAGACAGAGAAAAGGAGTGGGCTAAGAACAGATCCCTGGGGCACTCCCCGGTATACAGGACAGGGTGAGGACAAAGCGCCACTCACTGCTACACGAAAGGTCCTCCCTTGCAAAAAGTTGCGTATCCAGCAGAGGGGAGCTCCTGTCAGCCTCATGCGGGCCAGTTTGAAAACAATTGCTGTGTGTGGCGCAGAGTCAAACGCTCCGCATAGGTCCAAAAATGCAGCCAGAAGGAACTCCCGGCATTCGAAAGAAGTGTGCACGAGCTGTGTAAATTGAAGCAAAGGGTCGAGGGTGGATCGACCTTCTCGGAAGCCACTCGGGTTATCAGGCAGGAGGCCATGTTCCTCAGTCCACCAAGAGAGACGAGTAGCCAACAGTCGTTCCAGCACCTTACCCAAGCGTTAAAATGGTATAAAATACCGACAGGTTGTTAGGTAAGACACATATGCAACAGTTAGGTATCTTTATTTCGAAACGTTTCGCCTACACAGTAGGCTTCTTCAGTCGAGTACAGAAAAGTTGATAGAAGCAGAAGATACTTGAAGGGTGATGGACTGATTACATCGTCTTCAAGTATTTTCGGCTTCTATCAACTTTTCTGTACTCGACTGAAGAAGCCCTGGTAGCGAAACGTTTCGAATAAAGATACTAACCGTTGATATGTGTCTTACCAGCAACCTTACCCAAGCAAAGGTAGAGCAATAGTCCGGTAAGAACTCGGTTGGGTATCATCCTTGCCCGGCTTTAGAATCGGAATCAGAAGAGAGTGTTTCCACATTTCAGGGAAGACACAGTCTTCATGACTTTGCATTGGCGGATCTATATATACTATAATGATCATTATATATATATATATATTATTGTATAATATAATACTCATATCATAAATATATATACTATATATATATATATATATATACAATATCCTGGCTGCAACAATTTCACAATATATCTCAGTGATATACACTGAGGGTGTATATCTCAGTGTATATACACTGAGGGTTATATCAGTGATATACACTGAGAGGCTATATCCGTGTATATACACTGAGAGGTGTATATCTCAGGTATATACACTGGTAGTTTACATTAATCAGTATTTAGGTATTAAAAGTATTCTTGACTGGTGGTGTTACGGTGACATGTAGCCTTAATGACCTCGTGTAGTAGATAGTCTTGAAACCCATTAACCAACCAACAACCTTAATGACCTCGTGTAGTAGATAGTCTTGAAACCATTAATCAACCAACCAGCCTTAATGACCTCGTGTAGTAGATAGTCTTGAAACCCATTAACCAACCAACCAGCCTTAATGACCTCGTGTAGTGATAGTCTTGAACCTATAACCAACCAACCAGCCTTAATGACCCTCGTGTAGTAGATAGTCTTGAAACCCATTAACCAACAACAGCCTTAATGACCTCGTGTAAGTAGTAGTCTTAAAACCCATTAACCAACCAACCAGTCTTAATGACCCTCGTGTAGTAGAATAGTCTTAGAACCCCATTACCAACCAACCATCTTAAGACCCTCGTGTATAGATAGTCTTGAAACCATAACCAACCAACGCCTTAATGACCTCGTGTAGTAGATAGTCTTGAAACCCCATTAACCAACCAACAAGTCTTAATGACCCTCGTGTAGTAATAGTCTTTGAAACCCATTTAACAACCAACCAGTCTTAATTACCCTCGTGTAGTAGATAGTCTTGAAACCCATTAACCAACCAACCAGTCTTAATGACCCTCGTGTAGTAGATAGTCTTGAAACCCATTAACCAACCAACCAACCTTAATGACCCTCGTGTAGTAGATAGTTTGAAACCCATTAACCAACCAACCAGTCTTAATGACCCTCGTGTAGTAGATATCTTGAAACCCCATTAACCAACCAACCAGTCTTAATTACCTGTGTAGTAGATAGTTTGAAACCCCATTAACCAACCAACCAGTCTTAATGACCTCGTGGTAGTAGATAGTATTGAAACCCATTAACCAACCAACGTCTTAATGACCCTCGTGTAGTAGATAGTCTTGAAACCCCATTAACCAACCAACCAGCCTTAATGACCCTCGTGTAGTAGATAGTCTTGAAACCCCATTAACCAACAAACCAGCCTTAATGACCCTCGTGTAGTAGATAGTCTTAAAACCCCATTAACCAACCAACCAGTCTTAATGACCCTCGTGTAGTAGATAGTCTTGAAACCCCATTAACCAACCAACCAGTCTTAATGACCCTCGTGTAGTAGATAGTCTTGAAACCCCATTAACCAACCAACCAGCCTTAATGACCCTCGTGTAGTAGATAGTCTTGAAACCCCATTAACCAACCAACAAGTCTTAATGACCCTCGTGTAGTAGATAGTCTTGAAACCCCATTAACCAACCAACCAGTCTTAATTACCCTCGTGTAGTAGATAGTCTTGAAACCCCATTAACCAACCAACCAGTCTTAATGACCCTCGTGTAGTAGATAGTCTTGAAACCCCATTAACCAACCAACCACTTAATGACCCTCGTGTAGTAGATAGTCTTGAAACCCCATTAACCAACCAACCAGTCTTAATGACCCTCGTGTAGTAGATAGTCTTGAAACCCCATTAACCAACCAACCAGTCTTAATGACCCTCGTGTAGTAGATAGTCTTGAAACCCCATTAACCAACCAACCAGTCTTAATGACCCTCGTGTAGTAGATAGTCATTGAAACCCCATTAACCAACCAACCAGTCTTAATGACCCTCGTGTAGTAGATAGTCTTGAAACCCCATTAACCAACCAACCAGTCTTAATGACCCTCGTGTAGTAGATAGTCTTGAAACCCCATTAACCAACCAACCAGTCTTAATGACCCTCGTATAATAGATAGTCTTGAAACCCCATTAACCAACCAACCAGCCTTAATGATCCTCGTGTAGTAGATAGTCTTGAAACCCCATTAACCAACCAACCAGCCTTAATGACCCTCTTGTAGTAGATAGTCTTGAAACCCCATTAACCAACCAACCAGTCTTAATGACCCTCGTGTAATGATAGTCTTGAAACCCATAACCAACCAACAGCCTTAATGACCCTCGTGTAGTAGATAGTCTTGAAACCCCATTAACCAACCAACCAGCCTTAATGACCCTCGTGTAGTAGATAGTCTTGAAACCCCATTAACCAACCAACCAACCAGCCTTAATGACCCTCGTGTAGTAGATAGTCTTGAAACCCCATTGACCAACCAACCAAGCAGCCTTAATGACCCTCGTGTAGTAGATAGTCTTGAAACCCCATTAACCAACTAACCAGCCTTAATGACCCTCGTGTAGTAGATAGTCTTGAAACCCCATACCAACCAACCAGCCTTAATGACCCTCGTGTAGTAGATAGTCTTGAAACCCCATTAACCAACCAACCAGCCTTAATTACCCTCGTGTAGTAGATAGTCTTGAAACCCCACTAACCAACCAACCAGCCTTAATGACCCTCGTGTAGTAGATGGTCTTGAAACCCCACTAACCAACCAACCAGCCTTAATGACCCTCGTGTAGTAGAAAGTCTTGAAACCCCATTGACCAACCAACCAACCAGCCTTAATGACCCTCGTGTAGTAGATAGTCTTGAAACCCCATTAACCAACCAACCAGCCTTAATGACCCTCGTGTAGTAGATAGTCTTGAAACCCCACTAACCATCTCTACCTCAATTCCGTATACCTATTAAATAACTCTGCATTGGTAACTGCTATTACCTTTTAACAGGAGAGAAGGAAGATCAACAGTGACGTTATTGCCGTTGAACTGTTACTGTCAGTAGGGTAGAATCCTGTCATCTAGTTCCTCGCTTTGTTATCTGCCACTATTGTTATCTATTGCGCAAGCTGTTATTAATTGGTTATCTTACGCGAGGCCATTTGAATTTCATTTCCTGTGTATACAAGGGCACTTCTGGCGGGGCCAAGAACTATGAATCGACCTCTTGAACCACAAATGGGTGAGTACACACAGGAGCTGTGACTCGACCCCTGCAACCACAAATATGTGAGTACACAAAGAGTGTGACTCGACCTGTACACAATAGTGTACACACAGGAGCTGTGACTCGACCCCTGTAACCACAAATAGGTGAGTACACACAGGAGCTGTGACTCGACCCCTGCAACCACAAATAGGTGAGTACACACAGGAGCTGTGACTCGACCCCTGCAACCACAAATAGGTGAGTACACACAGGAGCTGTGACTCGACCCCTGCAACCACAAATATGTGAGTACACAAAGGAGCTGTGACTCGACCCCTGTAACCACAAATATGTGAGTACACAAAGGAGCTGTGACTCGACCCCTGCAACAACAAATAGGTGAGTGCACACAGGAGCTGTGACTTGACCCCTGCAACCACAAATAGGTGAGTACACACAGGAGCTGTGACTCGACCCCCTGTAACCACAAATAGGTGAGTACACACAGGAGCTGTGACTCGACCCCCTGTAACCATAGATGCATACACACCAAAGGCCAAAACACAACCAAAGCCACTTCAAACTCACATAGGCCTCAACATTTGCTGCAGAGGCTTATGGTAATTACCAAAGCCATTCCAGGATGCTGGCCAGGGAGCCTACAATTCTGGTCCTAAAGCACACTTCACACAACGTTTCTGCCTGACTAGGACCATTAAGTAATCAAGTCGGTGCGAAACGTAGTCAGAATTTCCAATCTCGTAAATTCGGGTTATTTGTGTATATTTCCAATAGGTGTAATGTGACTAATTATTGTCTCTGGTTAAAGACTGGGCAGGAGATGCAGCATCCACCTGATAAAGAACAGAGGCGTCACGAGTGTACTAAGAGACAACACAGTGTCAGGGGCCCACGACTGTTCAACTGCCTCCCAGCATACATGGACCTCTGAGTTCAAGATCCATGGCTGTCTTCAAGACCCCTGGCTGTCTTCAAGACCCCTGGCTGTCTTCAAGACTCCTGGTTGTCTTCAAGTCTCCTGGCTGTCTTCAAGACTACTGGTTGTCTTCAAGTCTCCTGGCTGTCTTCAAGACTCCTGGCTGTCTTCAAGACCCCTGGCTGTCTTCAAGACTCCTGGCTGTCTTCAAGACTCCTGGCTGTCTTCAAGATTCCTGGCTGTCTTCAAGTCTCCTGGCTGTCTTCAAGACTCCTGGCTGTCTTCAAGACTCCTGGTTGTCTTCAAGACTCCTGGCTGTCTTCAAGACTCCTGGCTGTCTTCAAGACTCCTGGCTGTCTTCAATACTCCTGGCTGTCTTCAAGACTCATGGTTGTCTACAAGACCCCTGACTGTCTTCAAGACCCCTGGCTGTCTTCAAGACTCCTGGTTGTCTTCAAGACTCCTGGCTGTCTTCAAGACTCCTGGCTGTGTTCAAGACTCCTGGTTGTCTTCAAGACTCCTGGCTGTCTTCAAGACTCCTGGCTGTCTTCAAGACTCCTGGCTGTCTTCAAGATTCCTGGCTGTCTTCAAGTCTCCTGGCTGTCTTCAAGACTCCTGGCTGTCTTCAAGACTCCTGGTTGTCTTCAAGACTCCTGGTTGTCTTCAAGACTCCTGGCTGTCTTCAAGACTCCTGGTTGTCTTCAAGACTCCTGGCTGTCTTCAAGACTCCTGGCTGTCTTCAAGACCCCTGGCTGTCTTCAAGACTCCTGGTTGTCTACAAGACCCCTGGCTGTCTTCAAGACCCCTGGCTGTCTTCAAGACTCCTGGCTGTCTTCAAGACTCCTGGCTGTCTTCTAGACTCCTGGTTGTCTTCAAGACTCCTGGCTGTCTTCAAGACTCCTGGTTGTCTTCAAGACTCCTGGCTGTCTTCAAGACTCCTGGCTGTCTTCAAGACTCCTGGCTGTCTTCAAGACCCCTGGCTGTCTTCAAGACCCCTGGCTGTCTTCAAGACTCCTGGTTGTCTTCAAGACTCCTGGCTGTCTTCAAGACTCCTGGTTGTCTTCAAGACTCCTGGTTGTCTTCAAGACTCCTGGCTGTCTTCAAGACTCCTGGTTGTCTTCAAGACTCCTGGTTGTCTTCAAGACTCCTGGCTGTCTTCAAGACTCCTGGCTGTCTTCAAGACTCCTGGCTGTCTTCAAGACTCCTGGCTGTCTTCAAGACTCCTGGCTGTCTTCAAGACTCCTGGTTGTCTTCAAGACTCCTGGTTGTCTACAAGACTCCTGGCTGTCTTCAAGACTCCTGGTTGTCTTCAAGACTCCTGGTTGTCTTCAAGACTCCTGGCTGTCTTCAAGACTCCTGGCTGTCTTCAAGACTCCTGGCTGTCTTCAAGACTCCTGGCTGTCTTCAAGACTCCTGGCTGTCTTCAAGACCCCTGGCTGTCTTCAAGACTCCTGGCTGTCTTCAAGACTCCTGGTTGTCTTCAAGACCCCTGGCTGTCTTCAAGACCCCTGGCTGTCTTCAAGACCCCTGGCTGTCTTCAAGAGAGAGCTGGACAGACACCTAAAGTCAGTACCTGACCAACCGAGCTATGGTTCCTACGTTGGTTTATATGCCGCCAGCAGTAACAACCTGGGTGACCAGACACCGATCCACCACAAGATATGGTCTTGGACTGGACCGCAGGGGGCACTGACCCCCGAAACACCCAGCACTAGTGTCGAAGATTTGAAGTCGCTCGGATGAGGCATTCCACAACCCCAGCACGTCACTGCAGAGGAAAGGAATAGTGCAGAGTGGAGCATAGCCTTGTAAAGCAGCTAAATATTCACATTAAATATTTGAAGGCCATCAGGAGAGGTCCGTCACAAGTCATCACATGGAAATTAATATCCTAATTCCTTAACTGTTAATATAATCCCAGTGTTGTATAACCCCAGCCTCCTGCACCTCAGTGTTTGTATGATCCTTGGGGGTTTAGTGCTTAGTTTTGATTCGTTGTACCTTGATGCATGCAAAAGGAAAGTGAACCCTGGTCTGCAGTACTACTCGTAGACACCAGGTGGAAGGTGAACCCTTGTCTACAGTAATACTGGTAGGCACCAGGTGGAAGGTGAACCCTTGTCTACAGTAATACTGGTAGACACCAGGTGGAAGGTGAACCCTTGTCTACAGTAATACTGGTAGACACCAGGTGGAAGGTGAACCCTTGTCTACAGTAATACTGGTAGGCACCAGGTGGAAGGTGAACCCTTGTCTACAGTAATACTGGTAGACACCAGGTGGAGGGTCTCCCATGGTACTTCCATCTACATGGTAACACTCTGGGAGTCCTGCCACCTGACACAACTACCAATCAACTTAAGCAACACTAGAATATCAGTACAAGAGTTGATAGATTGAGTGGAAAGTTCTCAATGTGCTTAAATATTAGTATATTAAGTGCTCAACCCACAAGGGCCATTATTATTATTACTATTATAATCATGGGGGAGCACTAAACCCGTAGGATTATACAGCGCAAGTGGGGTGGAAGGCATTCGGGCTCAATTCAGGGAACTGGAGCACAGATCAAATTCCCTAGATCTAGAGCCCCTCACCCGGGGAATTATACAGTGCATGTTGGGGGGGGGGGGGAGGATGAAAGGTATTCAGGCTTAATTCTGGTAACCAGAGCACTGATCCAATTCCTGAGATCAAGAGCCCCTCACCAGCATCAAGGAACCTCCCTTGAGAGGATGTGTATATACAGCCTCTCCTCACTTATCGACGGAGTTCCGTTCCTAAGACCTCATTGGTAAACGAGAACATCGCTAAGTGAGGAGACGCTGTTCTTGAATAAATCATTTTAGAAGACCAACAAGTTGATAAGACACTTGTGCAACTGTTAGGCACCTTTGTTGTAAAACCATTTTACCACCCAGTGGCTTCTTCAGTCCAATACAGGTTTGAGGTAGTCTGTCCCTCAGTTTGGGACCGATGTGTTCAGTAGATCAAAACTTTGATTCTTTAAGTGCTAGAACCAAGCCAAGTAGGTCATTTCCTCTAGTTTTATTTTTTTTCATCATGGAGAAACACTAAACCCACATGGGTCATGGTGTTTGGGAATGAGAGGTATTCAGTTTCAATCCAACAAAAGGGAATTATTATTAATTCCCTTTTGTTGGATTAATAATAATAAAAATTAAGCGTTAAACCCACGAGGATCAGACAGAGCTGCAGGGTAGGGTGTGTCAACTATGTATTACAGTGAACCCCCGCTTAACAATCACCTCCCAATGCGACCAATTATATAAGTGTATTTATGTAAGTGTGTTTGTACGTGTATGTTTGGGGGTCTGAAATGGACTAATCTACTTCACAATATTCCGTATGGGAACAAATTCGTTCAGTAATGGCACCTGAACATACTTCTGGAATGAAATAATATCATAAACCGGGGGTCCACTGTATATTTGATCTGAAACTAACGAGGGTGGTGAGGATAACAGAGGTAGAGTAAGAAAGGGCTGTGAGGAATGCTAAAGGAAGAATTATCAAAGTTTGTGTAATAAATCACTTGCTGTCAAAAAGTTGAAGAGGGAGTGAGTGTCAAAGGTGGAGCCGTCAGCAAGGAGGGAAGATAAAGTAAGGGCATTAGAGCAGTGGCAACGTTGGAGGTAAATTCTGCATGCTTGCTGGTATTTATTATTATAATCAAGGGGGAAGCACTAAACCCATAGGATTATACAGTGCTTGGGGGAGGGATGGAAGGTATTCAGGTTTAACTCGGGGAACTGGAGCACAGATCCAGTTCCCTAGATCAAGAGCCCCTCACCAGCATCAAGGAACCTTCCTTGAGGGGATGCTTGCTGGTAGACACGTCAGTCCAACAGAATATGGCAAACTGAAATTGGAACCTGACAATTCTGAGTGGAACTGGGTGCAGGGAAAGGAAAGACAAGTCCAGTTCCATGGATCAAGAGCCCCTCAGTGACACTGCCCTTAAGGGGATTTCTTCTTAACTGGTTCCATCACAACTGAATTATTATTACAATTGAAATTAAGCACTAAACCCACAAGGGTCATAGTGTTCCATCACACACTGCTTTATTATTATTATTTTTACAATCATAACTAAAGGGAATTATTATAATAATTATAATTATAAATAATAAGGGAAAGCAGGGTAGAGGTCGGCCTAGGAAAGGTTGAAGGGAGGGGGTAAAGGAGGTTTTGTGTGCAAGGTGCTTGGACTTCCAGCAAACATGCGTGAGCATGTTAGATAGGAGTAAATGGAGACAAATGGTTTTAGGACTTGATGTGCTGTTGGAGTGTGAGCAAGGTAACATTAATGAAGCAATTCAGGGAAACCGGCAGGCCGGACTTGAGTCCTAGAGATGGGAAGTACAGTGTCTGCACTCTGAAGGAGGGGTGTTAATGTTCCACTTTTATAACTGTAGTATAAGCACACCTCTGGCAAGACAGTGATGGAGTGAATAATGGCAAAAGTTTTTCTTTTTTGGGTCACCCTGCCTTGGTGGGAAACAGCTGATGTGTTCATAATAGCAATAAAAAAAATCATAATTAAGCGCTAAACAAACTGCTTTACAAAGTTCTCACAGAAAGTCACTAGACTCTTTGATTTCCAACAGGATTCTTCCAATCAATTTGGATAAAAATAAAAATCTCCCATTAAAACCCCATTTTCATATCCTACAAACCCTAGTAATTTCATCTCGCACTAGTTTATGACAAGCGGTAATCTGGCTTGATCAAAGGAAGAGGAGTGCAATCCCAAATTCTTTAGATCATAAGCCTTTCATCAATCTCAAGGAACCTGCCTTGAGGAACACCCAGCTAACGGTCAGGGTATTGGCAGGAATATAGGGATCCCAACACACCTGAAGTGTAGAGAGGGTTGACTGTACATGAAAGTTAGAGGACAACAGAGGCTCTTATGAGTTGCAGACAAGACAGAGCACAACAGGGGTCATTGTGAGTTGCAGATAAGACAGAGGACAACAGGGGTCATTGTGAGTTGTAGAGTTGCACATAAGAAAGAAGATAACAGGGATCATTGTGAGTCACAGATAAGACAAAGGACAACAGGGATCATTGTGAGTCACAGATAAGACAAAGGACAACAGGGGTCATTGTGAGTTGAAGAGGTCACAGATAAGCACAATAAGACAAAGGACAACAGGGTCACTTTGGACAGTAAAAAACAGATACTGTGTTGGTCGACAGAACACCAAGGGCAACCTAATCATTGTAGTCACGTAGACAGACAGGCTTGAGCGAGGAAATAAACAAAACAAAGATTGTGATTAATTCAGTAGCTGGAAAAAAGAGACTTAGAACATCGCAAACCACCAAAAATCCTAAGTTCATCGGAAACTTTAGCTCGCCTACTGCAAAGAATAAACCAAACAGAATTCATATTATATTTTTAGCTACATCGCAAACCAAAATTATCCCAAGCTATAAATTAGTATTTACCAAAACACTTGAAGAAAATCATAATATTTTAACCTCACATAAAGAGAGAACCCTACACGACGATCACGGTACCGACATGGAGACATTGACAAAGTTCGGTGATTGTTGACAATGTGACTTGTCAATGGTCCAAGTCGGACCGAAACGTCGTCGTAAGCTTCTCTCTTTTTGTGCTGGCGGGTATTTGTTGTAATGTCAGTCGGACAACGGTATTGTGCCTTTTTGTTATTTATAACTTGGAGAATGGAATGAAAACAGACAGACTGAAGACTGAAAGTTACAATACACCAATGAAAATGGGTTGAGAAAGACTCAAATTTACAATAACAAAATTTATGAATATTGATATGTGGTGGTAAATGAGTTTATAAACATCAGCACAAACATTGGTAGGCAGCATCAGTGATCTGCTAAAACTCCCTTGACTTTTAATTAATTACAATCACATAAGTGGCTAGTGTCAACACAAGCTGTACAGAAATTTCTCGAAGTAAATAATAGTTTTTGGCATTTTAAAATAAAAGATATCGAGTTATAAGTCAACATTAAATACACATAATGTGATATCCAAAACTATAAAGAAAAAATATATTTTATTTCCTATGCGGCAATTCATGTGACACAAGTGTACATAAGAATGTCAAACCATGATGGGTCTGTTCGTCTTCAACATACTAATGTAAATTTTTGACTCGTAAATCAGATCACACCCTGAACAGTGTAGCCTTATTATAAAGCCCCTTCATGATACTGGAAAATAAGATGTACCTAGTTTCTTGTGGCTCTCAGAAATGTGAAGTTTGACGTGCAGGTAGCGATTAGCTGGACAAGCGAGAAAACGCTTGGACGTGGCTATTGTGGCATTTGTAAACATGTCAGTATCTGTTACTAGGGTTTATATCAACGTTGCTGCGTCCCGGACGGATGACCGACAGACACTTGGCTGACAGACAATTCACCAAAGGACGTTGGTCAAACGGACATTTCACCAAACGGACATATGGCCAAACAGATAATTAGGTTAAACTAGGTTAACATTACATTAGGTTTGTTATTTTATGGCCTTTTTAGGTTTATTATTATTTCTTCTTTTAAATGTTTGGAAAACGTGCTGTGATGAATACCAGTTCGGCCATATGTCCATCAGTGAGACGTCCATTTGGCCACCTGTCCCTCAGTGAAATGTCTGTCAGCCAAGTGTCCGATGATCATCCGTCCACAAGCACGCCGTTGTATACACTACCATAACAGAATTTTACTAATTTTCTTTCAATCAGGGCGAAGCACTAAACCTGTAGGGGTCACATAGTTCCTGGGGAATGGGAAACATTCAGACTGAATCCACAGGAGAAATAAGTTCAGATATTTGAATCAAGAGCCCCTCACTATCAAGGTACCACTTCCTCCAGGGAATAAGAACAGTTGATCCATAATATGAAACAAGTTTAACAACGGCTGTGTGATCCTTGCGGGTTTAGTGCTTCACTTGATTACAATAATGAATTTAGTGATTCCTGACGATATAATTTTTTTGCGCTTGAAGTGCTTCCGAACACTTAAGTTTAATACAGTTTTTCTATATAATATTTACTGCAATTTTAAATTAAGTCATAGGCCTAACCATTTGTTTTTACTATAATGATCATCCACCAAGATGACAAAAATAAATCTTTCACCATCATTTGCTCAATAGCTGTCTTGCCAGAAGTGTGCTGACACGAATCACATGACCTTCCGAACTGCAACACCCCCACCCCGCCACAGTGCAGACACAGCATTTTACACCTCCAGGAATGGAGTCCAGCTAACTGGTTGAATTGAATCTCTTCACAAATCATACCTTCACACTCCAATAGCAAGTCAAATCTCTAAAAATCACTTTTATTCCCATTCACCCCAATCAAATTTGCTCAAACATGCTTGCTGGATGTCAAAACATTTATCACTCAAACCACCTGCACACCCTCTGCCCCTAGGATAGGCCCTCCTCCCCTCCCACTGGGGAATTATATACCCTCTTGGTCACTCTATCCTGCTCCATTCTCTCTATGGGCCTGCAGGCATGCTACAGTGCTCCTTCTTTATTGTGTTCTTAACTGCCCAAACAGCTTCACTCCTTCATGCACCATCTGAAAACCTTTCATAATCCATAATTTCTGAACACTGAATTTGGATGTTCGCTCCACACATTGCTCTCAAACATGACATCACTCCCTCCAGATTCCTAACTTTAACATGCTCTGCTGCATTCCTCTATCTTTTTTTAATTAACACATTGGCCGCTTCCCGCCAAAGTAGGGTGGCTCAAAAAGAAAATGGTCCCCTATATACCCCTAATCCAAGTCTTGCTCTTCTCACAAAAAAAAATATAATTCTTTTGATACCATAGTACTGATTCTCCGCATTTGCGACGTCTGACATATTGCTCCCTTATCCACCCCGTCATATGCTTTTGCTAAATCCATATCAATATTACATACATAGGGAGTGTTAAACCTGTAGGGGATAACCTCTGGGGAAAGGGAAGCAATCAGACTGGACCCAAGAACATTAGCTCCATTTCCTTGAAACAAGAACCATTTACTGGCTTTAAGGCACCTCCTCTAAAAGATCCAGTCACGGTATTGTGCCTTTTTTTGTTATTTCCAGATTTATAAATATGACAAACAATCCCATGCATTATTATTCATTTATATTCTTCACCTGATCTACACATTTTACTCTTCCTGACTCATCCTCGTTTCTTCACTCCTGCTTTGTCTTCCCTTAACCTGTTCAGTAACCTGTGCAGTATACTTTATGATATATCAACAGGTTTCTTTTATAGTTCTTACCCTTTGTTTCCATTTCCCTTATACAAAGTAACTATTAAGGCTCTCTGCCAATCCTTAGTTCCTTTCATGTATGTATTAAACAAGACTCATGAAATCGTAATGACACGATTGCAAATAAACCATACCACGGGTGGGGTTTGAACCTGCGGTCAGAGAGTCTCAAAGCTCCAGACCGTCACGTTAGCCACTGGGCCACCTAGCTGACCCAATGGCTAACGTGACGGTCTGGAGTTTTGAGACTCTCTGACCGCGGGTTCAAACCCCACCCGTGGTATGTTTTTTTTTTTATGTATTAAACAAATTCACCAACTTCAAAACTGCACACCCATCTGCCTTTAACATCTCAGTCTTAATCCCTACTGATGCAGCTATTTTACCCCCTCTCATTCTAACAATTGCTTCTATGCTCTCCCCTATATTCACTTCTGATTCTTATTCCTACCAAGAATTCTAACCCTCCTCCCCATAGAATTAAAAAAACACTAGAGAGACAAAGACTATCAATAAATTCACACGAGGAGTGTGCATATACACATACACACTTTAACATGCATGTATTGTATACCAGATGTTAGTAATCGTTGCAAGATTTACCTGTCATCTTACGAACTTATGAGACAAAAAGACCAGCACTCCTGCCAGAGTGTTAAACATTTAACAGGTCTCTGCTTGACACTCTGATGACAGGATGATACTGCTGCACCTCCCTGGGTGGCTGATGGAAGGCACTGATACTAATAATTACCATACAAACAGGTGCTCCTCAACGTACGATGGGGTAACATTCCAATGAACCCATGTAAGTTGCAAATATCAAAAGCAAATATGAATATATGATAAGATAAATAAGTAGACAAATAATTAAATAAATAGCTACTGTGACTGAATAAGTAAATAAACAAATAATTACTGCAAATAAATACCAGTATTGAAAAGTAAATTAATGAATACAAGTTCATGTTATCAATAAATGTACAGTAGTGAATATCCTTTGCTATCACACCATCGTAAAGTCGAAATATGGTAAATCAAGCTATGATAAAGCAGGAAGCATCTGTACTGTTATAACACGACAGTGCACCTAACGTTTTGCAAGCTGAATTAATGAGTTTGCATTCAGTGGCGTACACAGCAATTATTCTAAATTCTTCAATCTCATAAAAGAAACTCAATGACTTTGGTGAAACAACCCTGAGGGGTTAAAACTCTTCCAATTTACATTTCTAGTGACTAATACTCATGTCATACACCCATGACCAGTTTCAGAGATGTTCCTGCCCTGTCAACCTGGCCGAGACCTGGCATGTTGAGTTTGTGTACGAGTGAGACTTATTCTGGGATTAGGCATTCTAAATGGAGTATCAAAACGGCTTGTCATTTCGACTCCTTTCACTCTAAAGCAACATTCACACTTAAATTATAAAGAAAATTGATCATATTAATACTGGTAGAATTACCGACAATATATTAGGTAAAAGGACACAAATGCAACTAATGTGACATTTTACTGTGGCAACGTTTGCTCTCCAGGAGCTTTATCAAACCGTTAACGGTTTGATAAAGCTCCTGGAGAGCAAAACGTTGCCACAGTACAATGTCACATTAGTTGCATCTGTGTCCTTTTACTTAAAACTGATCATGTGAATGAATGTCATTTCCGATTAATAATTCAAAGATAATTGTCTAAAATCTAAAGAAAGATTTCTTGGTCAGCTGAGGTTTTTCACCGTCAGCTGAAGTGTGTCAGTGTCAGCTGAGACAGTTTAATGTCAGCCGAGGCATACAAGTGCTCCACTGTTTAAATTATAATTATATAAACAAATTATAATTATAATTATATAAATAATTATAATTATATAAACAAATCAAATATAATTTTTCAAAAAACAAAATTTTTAAACATAACTTAAAAATAACTTTTAAAATATAACATAAAAGAGACAAACAACGATTTAAAAAATATATATTCTTCAACAAAGTACAAAAAACACAAGATATAAAAAGATTTTCGCACTTTACATAAAAGGAACTGTCAAAATGTAGCCGGCGGCCATTACAGTCCAATCCATAATATCAAATGCATAAATATTCCCTCTAGCAATATTGCAAGGCTGTGCAACTTAGAAGCCGACAAATGGTCGAAGATACGTGGATAGATTTTAACCCTTAAACTGTCCAAACGTAGATCTACATTCATGCACATAGCGCTCCCGCCTTGATTTTCTCCATTTGAAAGCATGGAAAAAAAAAAAACATAGATCTACGTTTGGAGAGTTTAATGGTTAATGAAGTCTTGCTCTTGTTGGATCTTCGACAAAAGTTTTTCTGAAGGACAAAAAATCATTCAGTAAGAGACTTGTTCTGTCCACGTGTCTGATTCTTTCCTTATAGTAAGAGCAGTGCACCACCACAGTGGTAGCAGTGCACCACCACAGTGGTAGCAGTGCACCACCAGTGGTAGCAGTGCACCACCACAGTAGTACCAGTACACCAACACACTACTATAAGGTGGGATATCTCTGTGGCTTACCTGTGCTGCATTACGGCGAGGCTACACTGTATCAGGGTCAATACTCTCTCTCTCTCTCTCCTTTAAGCAATATCAGCTGATTAACAGAGTAAATAATGCATTTTACATCACAGAGCCCTACATTAGGCTGTTATTCATTCCCAGTAAACCCTCTATATTCTTCGGCCTATTGAATCATGGATCCCGGTGCGCCGTGCTGCAGGTATTATACAATCTCTACATTTGTGCTCTGTCATATAATGTTCACCATTTCAATGTTATTTTCATGGAAAAAGAGTTAGACCCACAGGGAATAAACAGAACCTTGAAAATGGGAGGTAATCAGATTAGATCCAAAGAAAAGGCAGGCAGCTCTAATTACTCAGATTAAGAGCCTTATGACAGCTAAAAGGATAATTGTGTGTAAAAAAATCACATTTCAATCGTGTTCAGTTTCCCTTGTGAGCTTAATACAAATTAGCAATGGTTCCAAGTATCCATATTCATTACCTTTTTTACACTGACAATGCCTTGGTGAAAGTTTTTCTTTTTCGGGCCACCCTGCCTTGGTGGGAATCGGCCAGTGTGATAATAAAAATAATAAAAAAAAAAAATGCCTTGAGAGATCGTAACTCCTTCGAATACAGAGAGTTTACTGTGCTTTGCTTAAAAACACAACACAATGCCAAGCCCCGAGTGTGCTACTTCTACACCATAGCTGATGCTGGCAGTGAAGAATGTTTGGGTTTCTCCTTCTTCAGAAACACCTTGATGCACCCATTGAAGTCTGCAGACACAAGTGCATAGCTGAAAAGAAAAAGGTATCAGTATATAATTTTTTTTTAATGCACTGACCATCTCCCACAGAGGCAGGACAACCCATAAAAAGAAGAAACAAAGTTTTTCTTCCTGTTACATTTAGTAATTTATACAGGAGGAGGGATTACTAGCCCCTTGCTCTTGGCATTTTAGTCACCTCATACAACATGCATGGCTTACGGAGGAAGGATTCTTCTCCGCTTCCCCATGGAGTGCTAAGAAAATTATCGAGTCCTGGAAGTGGGAAATACAGTGCCTGCGCTCTGAAGGAGTGGAGATATGTTGCAGTTTTTGAACTGTAGCGTTGGCATGCCTCTGGCAAGACAGTGAAGGTGTGAATGATGGTGAAAGTGTTTCTTCTTTTTTAGGTCACCCTGTCTTAGTGAGAAATGGTAGACGTGTTAATAAATAGAAATAAAACAGAATTTGAAATATATAAACCACATTTTTGCATATTCTCTTATGAGGTATATTAAAAATAATTCTAGTACAATAATCCCCCGATTAAACACACTTAGATTTAACTCAAAGGATGAGACAAAATCACTGGATTGAATGATTCAGAAATAACAGTCTACCAGTTATATAATAGTTGACTGATGTTACTATCAGGGCCAAACAATCTCATTTCTATCCATTACAATCACCAATACCAGCCACATACTCTTTCCTATAAATCCATTAAATCAAGAGTTTAATTTAAGATTGTGAGTTAAAATCCTGTCAATCCATTAAATTCTAATTATAAACTTTCACTTTATTAGTTGTACCACTAAATATAAACTTTCCTTTATTTACCACCAAATTCTAATTCTAATTTTTTTTTTTAACATGTCGGCAGCCTCCCACCGAGGCAGGGTGACCCAAAAAGAAAGAAAATCCCCCCCAAAAAAATACTTTCATCACACTCAACACTTCACCGATCAACACAATACTGTTTTTGCAGAGGTCTCAGATACGACAGTTTGAGTAAGTAAAAGATCCTACATACCTCCAACTGCAACACCCAATCCCCTCTTTCAAGTGCAGGCACTGTACTACCATTTCAGGATCAAGTCTGCTATAAAAACAACCGTATCCCGAATCCCTTCACTAAAATTACCTGCCAACACTCCAACAGCTCGTCAGTCCTCTAAATACCATCGTTCCATTCATCATCTATCTAACACGCTCACGTCACGCTGCTGGAATACAAGCCCCTCGCCCACAAACCTCTTTACCCCTCCCTCCAACCCTTTCGAGGACGACCACTGCCCGCTCTTCCTTCTCCTACAATTATACACTCTCCATGTCATTCTACTTTGATCCATTCTCTCTAATAACCAAACCTCCTCACACAACCTCCTCTTCAGCCCTCTGACTCAATTCTTTTCTTAACCACATTCTCGTTTGGAGGATATGTTGTGTATCTTTTATACGTATATGCTTCTAAACAGATTGTATCTGACACTCTGCAAAAGCAGTGATAATGTGTGAGTGTGTGAAATTTTAATGATGATCAAAGTATTTCTTTTTGGGATTCTTCATTATTGGTCACCCCTGCCTCGGTGGAGACGACCCACAACTTTTGAAAAAATAAAAAAATTCTCCTAATTTCCACACTCCGAATTTTCTGCATAATACAGTGGACCCCCAATTTGCAATGCCATCGGTATCCGATAAATCCGGTATTTGATACATTTTAATGCAAAATTTTTGCCTCGATTCCCGTTAAAAAACCCGGTATACGATTCGTCCGAGATGTGTCAACGTGTGTGACAGTGTTTACAAGCCAGCCAGTGTGCGTGCATCTAAGGTACATTCGGTACATTCCATATTATCACAGTGTTTTTGGTGCTTGTTTCTGCAAAATAAGTCACCATGGGCCCCAAGAAAGATTCTAGTGCCAACCCTTCGAGAAAAAGGGTGCTAATGACTATTGAAATGAAGAAAGAGATAATTGCAAAGTACGAAAGTAGAGTGCGTGTGTCGGAGCTGGCCATCTCTACTATAGTGACCAGGAAAACGGCAACCAAGGAAGCTGTTTTTTGCAAAAGGTGCAACTGTGATTACAAAACAGTGACCACAAGTGTTAGAAGATGTTGAGAGACTGTTATTGGTGTTGATAAATGAAAAACAGATAGCAGGAGATAGCATCTCTCAAGCGATCATTTGTGTAAAGGCTAGGCAGTTGCATGACGATTTGGTAAAGAAATTGCCTGCAACTAGTGATGATATGAGTGAATTTAAGGCCAGCAATGGTTGGTTTGAAAGATTTAAGAATCGTAGTGGAATACATAGTGTGATTAGGCATGGTGAGGCTGCAAGTGACTCTCAAGCTGGTCCTAGTGGCATTAAAAGAAGAAGGGAAGTAACCCCGGAAAAGGACTTGCTACCTCAATCCCATTGGAAGGGGATTCCCCTTCTAAACAATAAGTTCGACACTCTCCCTTTCTCCCATCCCATCAATCATCACCAGATCTTCATTAAAGGTAAGTGTCATGTATTCTATTGTTAGTAGAGTACTACAAACTGTGCATGTCTTCTTCAGTTCGTGTGCATTAAACTTAATATTTCATGTGGTAAAAATTTTTTTTTCATACTTTTGTGTGTGTTGCACGATTAATTTGATTTCCATTATTTCTTATGGGGAAAATTGATTCGCTTTTTTGATAATTTTGGTTTACGATGAGCTCTCAGGAATGGATTAATATCGCAAACCGGGGGTCCACTGTATTTACGCCACACATTGCCCTTAGACAAGACATCTCAACTGCCTCCAACTGCCTCCTCGCTGCTGCATTCACAACCCAAGCTTCACACCCATATAAGATGTTGGTACTACTATACTTTCATACATTCCCTTTTTTGCCTCCATAGATAACATTTTTTGACTCCACATATACCTCAATGCACCACTCACCTTTTTTCCCTCATCAATTCTATGATTAACCTCATCCTTCATAAATCTATCCGCTGATACATCAACTCCCAAGTATCTGAAAACATTCACTTCTTCCATACTCCTCCTCCCCAATTTGATATCCAATTTTTCTTTATCTAAATCATTTGATACCCTCATCACCTTACTCTTTTCTATGTTCACTTTCAACTTTCTACCTTTACACACACTCCCAAATTTGTCCACTAACCCTTGCAATTTTTCTTTAGAATCTCCCATAAGCACATTATCATCAGCAAAAAGCAACTGTGTCACTTCCCATTTTGTATTTGATTCCCCATAATTTAATCCCGCCCCTCTCCCGAACACCCTAGCATTTACTTCTTTTACAACCCCATCTATAAATATATTAAACAACCATGGTGACATTACACATCCCTGTCTAAGACCTACTTTTACCGTGAAGTATTCTCCCTCTCTTCTACATACCCTAACCTGAGCTTCACTATCCTCATAAAAACTCTTTGCAGCATTTAGTAACTTACCACCTATTCCATATACATGCAACATCTGCCACATTGCTCCTCTATCCACTCTATCATATGCCTTTTCTAAATCCATAAATGCAATAAAAACTTCCCTACCTTTATCTAAATACTGTTCACATATATACTTCAATGTAAACACCTGATCTACACATCCCCTACCCACTCTAAAACCTCCTTGCTCATCCACAATCCTACATTCTGTCTTACCTCTAATTCTTTCAATAATAACCCTATCGTACACTTTTCCTGGTATATTCAGTAAACTAATTCCTCTATAATTTTTACAAACTCTTTTGTCCCTTTCCCTTTATATAAAGGAACTATACTTGCTCTCTGCCAATCCCTAGGTACCTTCCCCTCTTTCATACATTAATTAAACAAAAGTACCAACCACTCCAACACTATATCCCCCCCTGCTTTTAACATTTCTGTCATGATCCCGTTAGTTCCAGCTGCTTTATCCCCCTTTCATTCTACGTAATGCCTCACGTGCCTCCCCCACACTTACATCTTGCTCTTCTTCACTCTTAAAAGATGGTATACCTCCCTGGCCAGTGCATGAAATTACCGCCTCCCTTTCTTCGTCGACATTTAAAAGTTCCTCAAAGCATTCTTCCCATGTACCCAATACCTCCATCTCCCCATCTACTAACTCTCCTACTCTGTAATTCTAAATATACCCTTCATTAATTGTACCACTAAATTCTAATTCTAAACATACCCTTTCTTAGTCATACCACTAAATTCTAATTCTAAACATACCCTCTATTAGTTGTACCATTATCTAGTCGTATCACTAAATTCTAATTCTAAACATACCCTTTATTAGTTGTACCACTATCTTTGTTTTGACTTTGTTGCTGCTGACACTGCTGCTGTTGTTCTTGCTGCTGTCCACTAGACTTGTTGAGAATCTCCTGCTGCTGTTCAATAAAGCTGAACACCAACTCGGGGTGAGGTGCAAACACTGCACAGGTCACAACAGCACTGTGAGCTGCCAGGAGAAAAAATTTAAATTAAAAATTACTCATGGGATCTTGGTACAAAGACTTCAATCGCTTGCCCAACCTCTGGATGACGACCTACTTACACAAGTGGCAGGCCCCACTGTGATCCCGCCTCCTCCTGCTTCAACTCATCTGACTGCTGTATATAAGCCACCTCTCTGGCCCTATGCTGCACTTCCTACAAGAGTGATGGACTGAACACATCGACTCCAGGCTGAGGGACTGATTACCTCAAACTCCTCCTCTCCTTATACCTTCTGCTTTGTATTGGACTGATGAAGCCACTGCGTGGCGAAACGTTTCTTCAATAAAGATTCTCTTGTGTTGCATAAGTGTCTCAATTCATCAACAGTTAGGTATCTATTATTCTGAAATGTTTCGCCTATACAGTTGCCTTCTTCAGTCTGGTAAAGAGGAGACAGGTGAAGCAGTAGAGATGTAAAGACGATGTAATCAGTCCCTCACTATTGAAGACATAGTTTTGAAGTGGTCAGTCCCGAGTGGCGGCTCACAGCGCCACTGGGGACTATCGTACCGCATCAAACTTTATTTTTAAGTCATTTTTAAATCGTTTCAATAAAATAATTAAAAATTCGCTTATAACTACATTGAAAACAACATACAAGAGATTTTTCCTGTAATATATTTCTTTCTTTCTTTTTTTCAACACATCGGCCGTATCCCACCGAGACAGGGGTGGCCCACCGAGGCGGGGTGGCCCACCGAGGCGGGGTGGCCCAAAAGGAAAAACGAAAGCTTCTCCTTTTACATTTAGTAATATATACAGGAGAAGGGGTTACTAGCCCCTTGCTCCCGGCATTTTAGTCGCCTCTTACAACACGCATGGCTTACAGAGGAAGAATTCTGTTCCACTTCCCCATGGATATAAGAGGAAATAAACAAGAATAAGAACTAGTAAGAAAAGAGTAGAAAACCCAGAGGGGTGTGTATATATATGCTTGTACATGTATGTGTAGTGTGACCTAAGTGTAAGTAGAAGTAGCAAGACATACCTGAAACCCTGCATGTTTCTTTCTTTCTTTCAACACACCGGCCGAATCCCACCAAGGCAGGGTGGCCCAAAAAGAAAAACAAAAGTTTCAAATTTAGTAATTTATATGGGATAAGGCGTTACTAGCCCCTTGCTCCCAGCATTTTAGTCGCCTCTTACAACACGCATGGCTTACAGAGGAAGAATTCTGTTCCACTTCCCATGGAGATAAGAGGACATAAACAAGAACAAGAACTAGAAAGAAAATAGAATACCCAGAGGGCTGTGTATATATATGCTTGTACATGTATGTGTAGTGTGACCTAAGTGTAAGCAGAAGTAGCAAGACGTACCTGAAACCTTGCATGTTTATGAGACAGAAAAAACACCAGCAATCCTACCATCGTGTAAAACAATTACAGGCTTTCGTTTTACACTCACTTGGCAAGATGGTAGTACCTCCCTGGGCGGTTGCTGTCTACCAACCTACTACCTAGGAAACCAATATATTTGTCAGTTGCAAATTATTTTAGCGTAAGATTGATGAAGTCACACGTCTGGCAGTGAGCATCTGGGGAGGACTGCAGCTCTGAAGCTCCTATGGACGAGCTGACATTGTCAGTCTATCAGCCTGGAGGAAAGGTTTGCTCCCTAACTACAGCTCAGGTGTTTTATCAACTTCTAAGTATTGCATACCATTATCACATAAAAATTACTTTAAAGAAAACGTTTTTTTCACAAACCAATTTTACAGGCTAAGAGCAGTTATCCTACCTCAGCTCATTTCAAAGCTCTAAGGTAAGGTACCTCCCCCCCAGATCCTTACACTCCACTAGAGATATTACATAACAAACGAATATACAGTGGACCCCCGGTTTACGATATTATTTCATTCCAGAAGTATGTTCAGGTGCCAGTACTGAACGAATTTGTTCCCATAAGGAATATTGTGAATTAGATTAGTCCATTTCAACCCCCAAACATACACGTACAAACGCACTTACATAAATACACTTACATAATTGGTCGCACTGGGAGCTGATCGTAGAGCGGGGGTCCACTGTACAGTGGTACCTCGAGTTATGAACTTAATTCATTCCAGAAGGCTATTCAAGTTCCGATACTGAACGAATTTGTTCCCATAAGGAATAATATAAATTAGATTAGTCCATTTCAGACCCCAAAAATACGCTTATAAAAGCACTGTTCGAGTTGGGAGCTGTTCGAAACTCGAGGTACCACTGTATTATATTGTGTGGTCAACCTTTGCTGTTTGCGGATTTTTATTTGTGGCATCAATGAATCACAAATTTACAAGATAAATATTGTCATTTGCAACAAGGGTACATTTTTAAATGCAAAATCATAAACAAATAAATCAGTGGACCCCGGTTTACAATATTATTTCATTCCAGAAGTATGTTCAGGTGCCAGTACTGAACGAATTTGTTCCCATAAGGAATATTGTGAAGTTGATTAGTCCATTTCAGACCCCCAAACATACACGTACAAACGCACTTACATAAATACACTTACATAATTGGTCACATTGGGAGGTGATCGTAAAGCGGGGGTCCACTGTATACATATATGCATTCCACTGAGCGTGGAGTGTTGTATCAATGAAATCTTTACAAAGATCAATATTATAAGACTATTATTATCATTATTAATACAGTGTACTATAATTTAAAGAGAAACTTTCATTTTTCTTTTTTGGGCTACCCTGCCTGGGTGGGACACAGCCAGTGTGCTGAAAGATGATTATTATTATTATCTTATCTAACACATTGGCTATATCCCACCAAGGTAGGGTGACCAGAAAAAGAAAAACTTTCTTCATCATTCACTCCATCACTGTCTTGCCAAAGGTGCACTTACACTACAGTTATAAAACTGCAACATTAACACCCCTCCTTCAGAGTGTAGACATTGTACTTCCCATCTCCAGGACTCAAGTCCAGTCTACCGGTTTCCCTGAATCCCTTCATAAATGTTACCTTGCTCACACTCCAACAGCACGTCAAGTCCTAAAAACCATTTGTCTCCATTCGCTCCTATCAAATACAGTTATGCATGCTGTGCTGGAAGTCCAAGCCCCTCCCACACAAAACCTCCTTTACCCCGTCCCCTTTCCAAGTCCTGGTAATTTATAAATCATGTCATTATGATTTCGTAAGTCATAAAGAAGGGGTGACTAGCCCCTTGCTCCCAATTATTATTATTATCAAATTAAACACTAAACCCATAAGAGTTACACAGCACTGCAATGTTATTATAAGAAGAGTTTGAGGAAAGGTCTTTTATGCCTTAATATAAATTTCTACAAGGATAAAGGTATAACTAAATCTTTTACTCCTTAATATAAATTTTGACAAGCGTAAACACATATACAAACCTTTTACACCTTCCCAATATAAATTTCTGTCTCTTCGTGCGGACGAGAACTTTGAGTAATCGTGATGAGTTTTCCAAATGTATATACACTGGTTTTCACTCCCTGCGACAATGTATTTTCCATCGTGGCTGAAAACAAAAATGCAGATTACTGATGGAAACAGATACAACTAATAAAATTTGCAAAAGCAAATTGTACAGTTAAACAGAATGATGAGTAAAACAAATTTAAGAAAATTAAGAAAATTAAAGACCTACAAATGTGCTAAAATTATAGAGGTTAAACAGCTTGAGGGGAATGAGAGGCAGATTTGATCCAAGGAAGAGGAGGGTAGCTTCTGTTCCTTAAATCACTAGCATCATCAATACTCCTTTACAGCACTAAGGAACCTCCTTGAAGGTATTCCTTAAATCAGAAGTCCTTCACTAGCATCAAGGTATTCCTTCACTCAACACTCCTTTACTGGCACTAAGGAACCTCCGTGAAGGTATTCCTTAGATCACAAGTCCTTCACTGGTATCAAGGTATTCCTTCACTCAACACTTCTTCATTAGCACTATGGAACTAACATCATCCTTCGAAAAAGCAGCCGCATCCCACCGAGGAAGGGTGGCCCAAAAAGGAAAGCAATAGTTTCCCTTTTTGACTTTAGTAATGTATACAGGAGAAGGGGTTACTAGTACCTTGCTTCTGGCATTTCATTCGCCTCCTATGGCACACATGGCTTATGGAGGAAGAATTCTGTTCCACTTCCCCATGCAGATAAAAAGAATTAAACAAGAACAAGAACTAGTAAGAAAGTAGAAGAAAACCCAGAGGAGTGTGTATATATATGCTTGTACATGCATGTACTATAGTGTGATGTAAGTGTAAGAAGTAGCAAGATGTACCTGAAATCTTGCAAGTTTATGAAACAGAAAAAAAAGACACCAGCAATCCTACCATCATGTAAAACAAATACGTACAGGCTTCCATTTTACACTCACTTGGCAAGACAGTAGTACCTCTCTGGGCAGTTGTCTACCAACCTACTACCTAAGAACATTTTTTTTTTTTTAACAAGTCTGCCGTCTCCCACCGAGGCAGGGTGACCCAAAAAAGAAAGAAATCCCCAAAAAGAAAATACTTTCATCATCATTCAACACTTTCACCTCACTCACACATAATCACTGTTTTTGTTGAGGTGCTCAGAACACAACAGCTTAGAAGCTTATACCTATAAAGATACACAATATATCCCTCCAAACTGCTAATATCCCGAGCCCCTCCTTTAGAGTGCAGGCATTGTACTTCCCATTTCCAGGACTCAAGTCCGGCTATATAAAAATAACCGGTTTTCCTGAATCCATTCACTAAATATTACCCTGCTCACACTCCAACAGATCGTCAGGTCCCAAATACCATTCATCTCCATTCACTCCTATTTAACATGCTCACACACACTTGCTGGAAGTCCAAGCCCCTCGCCCACAAAACCTTCTTTACCCCCTATTCTTAACTATTACAACTGTTGGAAACACTTCAAGAACAATCTTCTCTCTTCACAGTTGCACCGTATCTCGATCCCTATTTGATATTTAGCTAAATCTTTGAATTATCTTGAATATTAACCTAAGTTAAAATTCACAGAGTACCTTATATAACTTTTTTATTTTTGACACAAAACCCATCTCCCACCGAGGTACCGCAAGTCCTCAAACATATGGAAAAATCTGGACAGTGCTAAAAAATCTACATAATTATTATACAGCCTTTCCTCACTTAGCGTACTCATTTACCGACAACCTGGACTTATGACGAGCTCTCTGACCAGTATGCATACATAAATAATGCATATTAGAGCTGATTTCCTATATTCTGTTTAATACAATATACAGTACACTGCTGTATAAACATTTAAAAATATATCAGAATATTATAAATGGTGTAAAAATGACATTAAAGGAATATCAAAGATGGATGACACAGACCCACCACCATCATAGTATACTCCTCACTTAGCGACGAATTGGTTTACCAATGTGGTCTTAGGAGCGGAACTCTGCTGTTAAGTGAGGAGAGGCTGTATTTAGGGAAAATACCCAACCCATAGGGACCACACAGTGCCTGGGGAATGGGAAGCAATTAGGATCGATTCAAGGATAGAAGTCCAATTCCTTGGATCAAGAACCCTTCACAAGCATCTAGGAATCTCCCTTGAGAGTTAAAAACTGTACAGTACAGATGCTCCTTGTTTTATGATGGTTCAACTTAAAATATTTTACAATGGAGCGATGGCAATGCACATTCAGTGGTCATCAAGCTTTAAATTTTGATCTTGTATTTATTAATTTACATTTCACGGTACATAATTATTTGTTTATTTACTTATTCAGTGACAGTAGTTATTTATTTACTTATTTATTTATCATATCATATTCATATTTGATCCTAGGTAGTAGGTTGGTAGACAGCAACCACCCAGGGAGGTACTACCGTCCATGATGGTAGGATTGCTGGTGTCCTTTTTTCTGTCTCATAAACATGCAAGATTTCAGGTACGTCTTGCTACTTCTACTTACACTTAGGTCACACTACACACACATGTACAAGCATATATATACACACCCCTTTGAGTTTTCTTCTATTTTCTTTCTAGTTCTTGTTCTTGTTTATTTCCTCTTACCTCCATGGGGAAGTGGAACAGAATTCTTCCTCCGTAAGCCATGCGTGTTATAAGAGGCGACTAAAATGCCGGGAGCAAGGGGCTAGTAACCCCTTCTCCTGTATATATTACTAAATTTAAAAGGAGAAACTTTCATTTTTCCTTTTGGGCCGCCCCACCTCGGTGGGATACGGCTGGTGTGTTGAATGAAAGATTCATATTCAACTTACAATATTTTCAATTTATGATGGGTTCGTCAGAACCTAACACCATAATATCAGAGGTTTAGTATTGTTATATAGCAAATTTTTAACTTACCTGAAACCTGCTCTTATTTGACTAGACATGTTCGAGTAACCCTTGTACTTGCAAGAAAGGTTTAGATCTCGCAGGTCATACAGACGTATTCTGCTGTCATTACTAGTTATCAAAACCTGCAATGTGAAACATATATTTAATAAGATCAATCATACAATTTGGTCAAATATCAATCAAATTGGAAATAATTTCTAGTTCAGTTATATTCCACAATATACATCAGGAGAATATCTATCGGGGGACTGGTCATGGACTGGGCTGTGGGGGCGCTGACTCCCGGAACATCCTCCAGGTATACCTTGTCTTCACCAGGAAGGGGTTCAATGCCGGTAATTTTACGACCCTTGGCATTTTTTCCTCTTGTGGATCTCACGTAGATTTGGGTGTAGTACTTCAGCTGCTCGGTTTCATAGAAAATACATCTGCCATCATACGTACCAACTACGGTAAACTTTCCATTCTGCAACACAAAATTTTGCACATAAAGATTTATCAGAAGGTCCATCTACCATTCTACGCTCCAACTAGGTAAACCTTTCATTCTACAATTAAGATATATTGCAAATCCATAAAACAATGTGTATAAAATTTATACAGTGCTGTCAAACACACAAATATACAGTTCCTAACTCAGGAATGTAACTATCTAAACTTTTTATTGATGGCCAAATATAAAAAAAAACTATATGAACATAGTATTGTATCATCTGTGAATTCTAGATACATAAAACTTCAAGAAATACAGCCCCATGAAGTGAGAGTTAGACTTTATCCTGTGTGATGAATGGTTTTGAAAACCGACAAGTTGAAGAATTGAGACACTTATGCAACACATGGGAATCTTCAATAAAGATTCCCATGTGTTGCATAAGTGTCTCAATTCTTAGACTTTATCCTACATGTACATCAATGTTTCCCAAAGTTTTCTCTATGGTGACTCCCTTTTGCTTTTTGAAAGTTGCTACCTCCCTACATAAAAATATAATGCCTTATTCATGACTGGGCATTTACAGAAAACCATCATAGAATCAGCATATAATGTAATACAGCATAATGTCAAGTGAAGAATATATGGGAAAAAAGGGTTTCTCCAGGCACCTTCAAATTTGCCATTTTTTTTATTTTTTACAGTACTACGTATGATTTGTTATTTGTGCTAGAGTAAATGGCGAGATTCTAAGACCAATTTTAGGAAATGACTTAGTTCAAGAGTAAAACGCCTCGAGAGCTCGAAATCTCCGCATGAATCTCTATAATGGATATACACTGTACGTATAAGGTAGTACTGCAGTAGGCCTACTTGAAACTTTCTAATTTCTGAAATGACCTCCGCCAGAATGTAGTAGCCAAGAACTGCAACGGTAAAGCCATAATTCACCTTGACTTTCTTCAGAAATCTTGCTATCTCAACTTGCAATGTGCAGCAACTTCCCGTACTGGCCATGCTAGGAAGAGGCTTAAACTCTCACATTCATTTACCTACAACTTACAGCCAATAAAAGACAAAGCAGTACATAAAATCCTCAATTCAATGGACTAATATGGGGGAAATAGGCGGTTGGAAATGGCAACTGTGGTGGAAAGAAATGAGCTGCATTTGCCACAATCGTAACAATAACGGACAGCTCAATAGCCATGATATTTTCCTGAAATGCACTGAATTCTAGTGGCTTTCTTTTGTGCCTAACATTATTTTATTACATGTAAAGTACATTTGTTTTGTATTGCATAAAAGGAAATAAAAATTATACAGTGAAAACACCACTGAATTTCAAGAAAGCCATTGACAATATACCCATGTACTCAGCCCCAGGCCCAGGCCCAAATTCCTGGAACGTAGTGTCCATCAAGAACTCCAAGAAACCCTTTTCACGTGCCTTAAGTATGCTATGGAGAGGGTAGATAGACATGGGTGAAATGCCACAGTCGCTAAAAACAACAGATATAGCCCCACTTTGTCCACTGTTTCCGAATCAACTGACCCAGTGAATTTTATCCCATATTTCTGAAGATCTAGGTAGTAGGTTGGTAGACAGCAACCACCCAGGGAGGTACTACCGTCCTGCCAAGTGAGGGTAAAACGGAAGCCTGTAATTGTTTTACATGATGGTAGGATTGCTGGTGTCCTTTTTTCTGTCTCATAAACATGCAAGGTTTCAGGTATGTCTTGCTACTTCTACTTACACTTAGGTCACACTACACATACATGTACAAGCATATACGTATATACACACCCCTCTGGGTTTTCTTCTATTTTTCTTACTAGTTCTTGCTCTTGTTTATTTCCTCTTACCTCCATGGGGAAGTGGAACAGAATTCTTCCTCCATAAGCCATGCGTGTTGTAAGAGGCAACTAAAATGCCGGGAGCAAGAAGCTAGTAACCTCTTCTCCTTAATATATTACTAAATGTAAAAGGAGAAACTTTCGTTTTTCTTTTTGGGCCACCCCGCCTTGGTGGGATACGGCCAGTGTGTTGAAAGAAAGAAAGATTTCTGAAGATGTCTAGCATATTTAAAACGTCCTAAGTCTGTTAAATCAAGATTTTAATGCAAATGAAAATAAGTTTCAGACAATATTTTGCCAACACAATAAGCTCATTTCAAGTCTAACAGATCGTACTTGGTGGTAGGAAGAAAGATATATGTAGTATATTATAGTCACAGTTACACAAGAATATAAATATAAACTAGAGAAGTATTATACAGCCAGGTCTCAATTAGTGTGAGTTTGAATTATTCACTCAAGATCAGTTCCAAAGAGATATACCAGAGGAAGAAATTATAGCTTTAATAAACAACACTGTAACCTAAGATGGAGATGATCAGACTGGGGGGGGGTCATTGGGCTAATCCGGGGGGGAGACATGGACCTGCTCCGCATGGGTCAGTAGGCCTGTTGCAGTGTTCCTTCTTTCTTATGTTCTTATGCTCTTATGACCTAAATTAAACCCCACAGAGGATCACTGCAAGAGGCCTACTGGTCTTATATATTTTTACTGAGTATTATAACACAAGACTAAGAGACTGGACAACTTTTGCATAAATGTTCATTCATCAACCTATAATCAAAGTTAACTGTTCAAGCACCATTACAGAGCATTTGAATTTGAAAGTGATACTAAGTTAACTTACTTGGCAGAAGTTAGCTGCAGTAATAAGATTAGGTTGTCCTCCCACTTCATTCCACAGAACCTACCCTCTTGTCAGGGATGCTCCATAGACGCAGCTTCCCGTCAAGTGCTCCGGATATGAAATAACGGTCATCCTGTGTAGAACAATACCTATAAGCAATAAATATGTTTCTCAACACACCGGCCATCAACCGACAAGGCAGTGTGACCTAATAAAAAGAAGAGACAAAAGTGTCTTCTTTTCACATTTAATAATTTATACAGGAGATGGGGTTACTAGCCTCTTGCTCCTGGCGTTTTAGTCGCCTCTTACAACATGCATGGCTTACGGAGGAAGAATTCTTATCCACTCTCTCATGAAGGCTAAGTAATGTGTATGTACACATAATGTACTGCATAGTAGTAGATTTTAAATAAAATAGACACAAGCCATGGTTCAAGATTTTTCAACCTACAATCAGAAGATATCAGGAATATTACTGGAACAAAGATGGAAATTTTCAAGAGTAAACTGAGCCATTACCTTCAACAAGTGCCAGGTCAGCCAGGCTGTGGCTTCTACATAAGCCAGCAGATCACTAACAGCAACAGCCTGGTTAACCAGGCTCAGAAAACAATTAGTGAGAATGTATGTACAGTACATGAATGGAACAGATAAAAAAACAAATGGGAATACATTTATGTGAATGAAACGTGAAGATAAAAGAAGAAAGGAGTGGCAATGGTAGGAACCATAACAATGCTACATGTACCATCATGTTTCCTAATTACATTTCAAGAATGTAAAGTTATATTTTCTGTTCTGCTTTTAGAATAGACAAAATATGAAAGAATGTAATATAATAGTAACAAAAAGAAAATACTATAATTATTAAATGCAAAAATAAACACTAATTTTTTTTTTTTTTTAAGTCACCTGCCTTGGTGGAAGACAGCCAGTGTGTTGAAAAAAAATACTGTATGAGGTCAGGGAATTTAAATGCTGCCCATGTGCCTAGGCTCTTTGGAGACCAAGCCTACATCCTTAAGGTGTGAGCTGACTTACGAAATCGTAATGCCATAATTGCAAACAAACCATGGAACAGATGGAATTTGAACAGTTAGCTGAGTGGCTTACACACTGGCCTGCGGCCTGGAGTTTTACAACTCACTCGCAGTGGGTTCAAGCCTCACCCATTCCGTGGCTTGAGCCGAGGCACTATTATTGAACAACAAGCCACCACAATCTGGGTACACCTGGAGTATACCTGGAGGGTGTTCCAAGGGTCAACTTCCCAGCAGCCTGGTCCAGGACCAGACCTCGTGGTGGATCAGGACATGATCAACCAGAGTGTTACTGCTGGCTGCACATAAACTAAGTATGAACCACAGCCCGACTGGTCAGGTACTGACTTAGATGCCTGTCCAGCTCACAATTACATAACTGCATAATGAGAAGCTCCATTCCAAAGCAATAAAATAAAAAAATCTCTTGCCTTTGGATGAAAAGCAATAGCTGTGACGAAGTCCATGTGCTGGAATATACAGAGGCACTCCTTCCGACTTATGTGCCACAGGCGAACTGTTTTGTCCATAGATGACGTCAGTAAAAAGTAATTCTGAAAAAGAAAAAAAAATGAGTTTTGTCCCCCTGTTATTTGGATTTTAATGACCTCACAGTGAACAGTGGTTATTAAAACAAATAAGCAGCAATGCCATGAAAAACAGCCAATGCAGCATATAAAACTGAAGCATCATTTAGACCAAGATCTTTCTTCTTTCAACAAACCGGCCGTATCCCACCGAGGCGGGGTGGCCCAAAAGGAAAAACGAAAGTTTCTCCTTTTACATTTAGCAATATATATATACAGGAGAAGGGGTTACTAGCCCCTTGCTCCATTAGACCAAGATATAATCATATAATAATTATTGTCATTGCAGTTTTAAATTAGATTAAGTTTGCCTGAAATGCTCTGCATAACTATGGGCTTTCTGCATGCACATCCAAAATGTCACACACTTCTGTATAAACAATGTACAATGTGGAAATAAATCTTTTATTCTGAAGATACAGAAGGGCCCCATTTGAGGGATCTTAGGTTTTTGACTCCGTATGGCAAGCGAAAATTGCTGGTGGGTGGAAAAGAGCAGTTTTTCCATTACTGAATATATCTATAGTGCCTGATAATGTATTTACAACATTATATACTAAGTGCTCGGTACAGCTAGGCATAAAAAAGAAGATAAAAAGTAAAATAAATACACAGTACTTGCCTTAAAATATGGCAACAGTTGCCATTCCCTTATGTAACTGTTGTAAGAAAACGGCGAAAATCAAAGAAAAGTGGTAAAAGCGCTGAACATAATGAGCTCAACAGAAACCCAACAAATATGTAGAACACCAAGAAAAGGGTGCTGCATGTGTGGGGGCCCTCTTGTATATCCAGCATATCTACTGAGTGGCCAGTACACACACAGACAACCACTCACCTTAGACCATGATATGTCAAGCATATCTGCTGAGTGACCAGTGTAAACACAGAATGGCTTGGGCATGAAGGGTGCACTACCATCGTCGTTTGGATCAAGTGATCCCGGGTCTTCCCCGGACTGTCCTGAATGTTGAGATACGAGAGACTCTTGGGACGGTGTCGGAGATACCTGAAGGAAAATCAGTCCTATTAATATTATTATGAAGGGATTCAGGGAAACTGGTTAGCTGGACTTGATTCCTGGAGGTGGGAAGTACAGTGTCTACACACTAAAGGATGATACAGGATGTTGTACTTTGGAGGGGCATTTAATATTTGTCTGCACACTTTCGGCACTGTATTTCCCACCTCCAGGAGTGTAACACCCCCACCCATCCTTCAGAGTACAGGCACTATACTTCTCACCTCCAGGACTATAACATCTTACTCATCCTTCAGAGTGCAGGCACTGTACTTCCCACCTCCAGAACTTTAACAATTCCCCCATCAATCCTTCAGAGTGCAGGCACTACCCTCCTCACCTCCAGGATTCAGGTCTGGTCCTCTGGACTGTCATTAGTGTCACCATGGAAATGTGCTAAACCTATAATGGTTATACAGCATGTTGGCAATAAAGGGTATTCAGGTTTGATCAGAAAAATGGACCTCAAATTTGTTAGATCCAGAACCTCTGAAGTAACAACACTTTACAGCCTCTTACCTTTATATCTGCATTACACTTTGTGCGTATATCCAGGAAGTAGTTGAAGGCTTGTTTGAGGACCCAGACACGCAGTACGTGGTCCTGTCCGGCAGTGGCTAGCAAGCGTCCACAACCACTGAACTTCATGCACCAGATTGGCCCTGTGTGTTCCCCTGCAATACAACAAAATCAATGAACTCCATGCACCAGATTGACCGTGTGTATTGCCCTGAAATACAACAAAATCAATGAACTCCATGCACCAGATTGACCGTGTGTGTTGCCCTGAAATACAACAGCTACCGTTCCTGCTTCACATAACAAGGGACTTTCTACAGTTAGGTACTACGTCATCACCCTAACTGTATAATATACTGTACTCTACTTGTTTTGGTTACCTCACTTTAGTAACAAGGTAAAATAATGAATACAGTGGACCCCATGGTTAACAATATTTTTTCATTCCAGAAGTATGTTCAGGTGCCAGTACTGAACGAATTTGTTCCCATAAGGAATATTGTGAAGTTGATTAGTCCATTTCAGACCCCCAAACATACACGTACAAACGCATTTACATAAATACACTTACACAATTGGTCGCATTGGGAGGTGATCGTTAAGCATGGGTCCACTGTAATTAAAATTTACCACTCTATAACCTATGTCTAGTTTTAAATAGTGTGGAGGCATAGGATTAGTCTCCCCGAAATACCCCGGCATGTTTGTGGCTTTCTTTGTAAACCACACATTGTAACCTTTGCAAAGAAATAAAATTTGTATTTGTACAGTGGTACCTCGAGTTTCAAACAGCTCCGAACCAGAGCAATTATGTAAGTTTATTTTGTAAGTGCTTTTGTAAGTGCTTTTGTAAGTGTATTTTTGGGGTCTGAAATGGGCAAATCTTATTTACATTATTCCTTATGGGAACAAATTCGTTCGGTATCGGCACTCGAACAGCCTTCTGGAATGAGTTGAGTTCATGTGCAAGGTACCACTGTACGAATTTGTATTTTTGTTTGTGGCTTAATCATCAGGACTGATAAAGCCACAAGTGGCAAAACGTTTTCTCAATAAATATTTTGATTTTTCGTATGTGTTTTATTCTTACAACTTTACACAAATAACCACACATAGATAGAAACTCATGATGATGTTTCAGTCTGACTTGGACCATTAACCCGTAAACGGTCCAAACGTATATATACGTTTTTTCAACATTTGAAAGCATGTAAAAAAAAAGTAGATCTACTTTTTTTTTGTTACATTAGAAAATATGTAAAAAAAACGTAGGTCTACTTTTGTAGCACTACACATGTGAACGTAGATCTGCTTGGACCGTTTACGGGTTAACTAGTATGTGATTGGTTAATGGACCAAATCAGACCGAAATGTCGTCGTAAGTTTCTTTCTCCTGTGTGCGGGTTATCTGTGTATTGTTTCAGTCGTGGTATTGTGCCTTTTTGTTCTTTCTTACAACTTGCTTGTAAGATGAAATGCTCTTACATAAATAACTTCAGAGGAGTTATAAAGAACCTGAGTGTGCTTTCCTTGCTTCTTCTGAGGATGTGCGTGTGCACGCACGCTAGTGCTTGGGAAATGCAACTCTGTTTGTAGGTTGGGCACCTACTGTAAAAACAAAAGCTACTGTAAAAACAAAAGCTACTGTAAAAACAAAAGCTACTGTAAAAACAAAAGCTACTGTAGAAAACAAAAGCTACCGTAGAAACAAAAGCTACTGTAGAAACAAAAGCTACTGTATAAACAAAAGCTACTGTAGAAACAAAAGCTACTGTAGAAAACAAAAAAGCTACTGTAGAAACAAAAGCTACTGTAGAAACAAAAGCTACTGTAGAAGCAAAAGTTACTGTAGAAACAAAAGCTACTGTAGAAACAAAAGCTACTGTAGAAACAAAAGCTACTGTAGAAACAAAAGCTACTGTAGAAACAAAAGCTAGTGTAGAAACAAGAGTTCAAGCAAAACTTTTCATGCCACCCACACTTTCCGTACCTGCAATTTCCTGGACGTACATAAGGTTATCAAACTCAAGTGGACCTTTGTGGCTGTGGGCAGTCTTGATCTGTGAATTCAAATATAGAATCTTCACTTTAAACTGTACAAGTAAAGGAAGTTACATTTACAGCTGTCCCTACAAATTTAAACAAACTGAAAATGATTAAAAATAATATATGTGATAATCTAACAAAAACTCAGTGTTTTTTTTTTTTTTTGAATTCAAAATTTAAACCAAATGATTCAAATTCAACCACTGATATTAACAGCAACATTTAACTGTACAGAAGACTTAAGAGTCATAATACAGTCTTTGTAACAATTAACAATTAACTTGTATTTACAAGAGGAAGCTTATGACATGGTTTCAGTCCATCCTGAACCATCGTCAGGTTAAGTCATAGTCGTGACCTGAGAATAAGCCAGGACAGACTGAAGCACTTTCATAACCTTCCTCTCTGTGGGTCATTTCTGTGTCTGTACATAACGAGCTTTACCTTGACATAGTGCATTGTGTCATGGGCCGGCGCATCATCTTCGAAAACGTCTTTCTCTTCTCGATGTCTGTGAGAGACTTCATGGGCTAGTGAACGTGCTTTGTTCACAGCAGATTCCATTTTTCTTCCTAAGAATTTCTTCAGCTGTGAACTGCAAAAACAATAACATGAGTAGTTTTTTTAACACGCTGACTGTCTCCCAGCAGGGTGACCCAAACAAGAAGAAATGTTTTCATAAAGCAATTCTTCATTTTAGATTTAGTAATTTATACAGGAGACGGGGTTACTAGCACCTTGTTCCCGGCACTTTAGTAGGGCTTACAGAGGAAGGGTTCTCATCCATTTCCATATGGAGATGAGTATAATATATTAAGTTTACAAAATGAGAATATTTCTTTATGAAGCTCATAATACATTAAACATTCCATTCAGGATCTGAAGGTAAACATAAGTAGTGAATTTTAATTTATATATTCAAAGGCATACACAAATAAATCAATTGCCCAGTCAACAAGAAATATGTAAGAAGTACCCAAGACTTGAGTCCTGGAGGAAGGAGGTACAGTGCCTGCACTCTGAAGGGAAGGGGTCTGGGATATTTGCTGTTTAGAGTGATATCTTAAACTGTTCATAGCAAACCTTTGGCAAGACATTAGAATTCATTGTGAATGAAGGTGAAAGTAGTATGTTTTCTGGTTATTGATATTCAAGGGGATAACAATTCATTGCAGTAACAAGAAAATGTAAGAAGTACCAGCTTAGCCCGGAGGAGAGGTACAGTGCCTGCACTTTGAAGGAGGGGTCTGGGATATTTGCTGTTTAGAGTGATATCTTAAACTGTCATAGCCGAACACCTTTGGCAAGACAGTGATAGTGTGAATGATGGTGAAAGTGTTTCTTTTCTGGGTCATCTTCTTGGTGGGAAATGGCTGATCATGAAAAGCAAAAAAATGGTATAACAGCTACTCACTAGTGATGTACTCGTGTACCAATGACTCGGACTTACGACTCTCTCTGATCAGATGCCATATCTATTAATGTATATTAGAGCTGATGTCCTCTACTCTTTTTATTACAATATCCAGTACACTACTGTATAAACATTTAAAAATATACCAGAAATGTTATAAATGGTGCAAAGGTGACAGTAAAGCGATATCAAAGATGGCTGACACAAACCCACTACCATTACAATATGCTCCTCACTTATCGATGAATTCATTTACCGACGTGGTCTAAGGAATGGCACTCCATTGTTAAGCGAGAGGTTGTACATATATTTTTTAACAAACCTGTTGTCTACCTGTTGTTAATTTCCACAGGCTCCTGACTTCATGCACATATGATACTGGCACTTTGGAACTAATCAATTACCTATAAACGATGATCCAAAGTTACAATTTCTGAAAATTTTCAAACGAAAATTCCTTTTAAGTCATTTTCTCATTCTTTTACCAAATGCATTCATACACTGTGTGTGTTTATTTTATGTATGTGAAGAGAACTCAGATTTATTTGTCAGAGATTGGTAAAGAAAGGCATATTCTTTCAACTTGTATTGTTCACTGTTCTTGTTTATTATTGCATCAAGTCATGTAACTAGCTCACTGTTCTTGTCTATCATTGCATCAAGTCATGTAACTAGCTCACTGTTCTTGTCTATCATTGCATCAAGTCATGTACCTAGCTCACTGTTCTTGTCTATCACTGCATCAAGTCATGGACCTAGCTCACTGTTCTTGTCTATCATTGCATCAAGTCATGTACCTAGCTCACCGTTCTTGTCTATCACTGCATCAAGTCATGGACCTAGCTCACTGTTCTTGTCTATCATTGCATCAAGTCATGGACCTAGCTCACTATTCTTGTCTATCATTTCTTCAATTCAAAATAGAAATATCGAGATACTTTTTCACATTTTCTTTATCACACTAACTGACCAGGATGTTGACCCAAAAAAAAGAAGAAAAGCATTCACTATCATTCATTCAATGGTTGTCTTGCCACGAGTATGTTGACATCACAGTTCAAACAACCTTCCAAACAGCAACATTCTCAACTCCTCCTACTCCTAAGCCTCCTCCTCTTCTTCCTACTCCTACTCCTCCTCTTTAAATCCCGTGGCTCAGTTGGCAGCGCACTCAGCTCACACACTGAGTGTCTGGGGTTTGATCCCTGGTACATGTGGAAACGTTAGGCATGTTTCCTTACACCTGCTGTCCCTGTTCACCTAGATACTTGGGTGTTAGCAGACTGGTGTGTGTGGCATCCTGGGGAGTGGTAGTATACCTCAGAGAGTGCTCAGCTTTGAAATGGGATGAGGCAGGATAACAGTTCCTAGTCTGTAAAACAAAGCACTAAACCTACTAGGGTCATACAGCACTGTGATTTGTGCAAAAAAAAAACCAAAGTAATTCAACACGGTGTAATATATACATACGTTTTCTTCTTAACGGCTGAACTGTCTATTTCTGGTAACTTCTTGATGTTGACATCCACGACACTCTCCTCGTCAGATTCTTGTCCATCAACATTGGAGTTACTGTCAAATATAATAACAGTTAAATCACTGAGCAATTACAAAGATCTTTCTTTCTTTCAACAAACCGGCCATATCCCACAAAAGTAGGATGGCCCAAAAAAGAAATGTTCTCACCATCATTCACACCATCACTGTCTTGCCAGAGGTGTGCAGTAGACAAGAAAAAAAGGCAGAATATTTCAATCCCTACTCCACACAGTGTCCACACAGTGTCAGACACTGTGTGGAGAAGGATCCCAGTGTGAAGATCAAAATATTAAATTTTATTTCTTGTTTATCACAATGTGAGTTTTAAGTTACATTTTAATCATTACAGTATGGAAGAAACCCACACATAGAGGAAAACTTATGACAATATTTCGGTCTGATTTGGACCATTGACTAGTGACACTAACACATGAAGATGAGGGAGCCTTCTTCTTCATTACAGTACATCACTACGGGCACCACTAAACATTTACGAAAAGCTTTCAGTCTTTCTTTTTTTTTCGAAAACCTTGGCAGTGTCCACCAACAGAGGGTGACCCAAAGATAACTCATTCACCATTAATTATTCCTTAGCTGCCTCTGCAGAGGTGCAGAGAGACAACAACTAAAAAATCCATGCAACTGCAACAACTCCAGCCATCCTTAAGAGTGAAGGAGCTGTACTACCCACCTCCAGGACTCAAGTTCAGTTAACTGGTTTCCCTGAATCCCTTCATACTTATTAACTTGCCTGTACTCCAATGCCATGTCAAATCCCAAAAACTACTTGTGTCCACTTACTCATATTTAACACAATCACATAAGCCTGCTGGAAAAAGGCGCATGATAGTGTGGATAGGGATGTTGTTGTCTCCCAGATATACCTTACATTTCATGAGTTTCAAGAGTCTTACTACTTTCAGAGCCTGTCCATGGGCCAGGCTTGAATACACCTGATCATTTTATTGATCCTCCCCACTCGAGCTCTCCCATCTATTTACAATTGCATTCACTCAGTGCTAGGCCATCTAGCTCCCTTTCATTTGTAATTTTTTTTTTTTTTTTTTTTTTTATTATCACACCGGCCGATTCCCACCAAGGCAGGGTGGCCCGAAAAAGAAAAACTTTCACCATCATTCACTCCATCACTGTCTTGTGATATTAAAATATTTTTTTCTGAAAATATGTATTACACACACATTCAAACAATCCCATTTTAAACAACTTTCATTTTTACTGTAATTATATAAAGTACAAAAAAGGGGGTTATTAGTTCTTTCTTCCATGCACATTAATTGCCTTCTATAACATGCATTGCTTTTAAGAGAAGAATTCTAACCCACTTCATTATGGAATAAAAAATGAAACACTACAGGGATAAATAAATAAATATACACATACACACACACACTATTTTTTGCTTAGATACCCACAGGGCATAATAGTATTTAAAAACTGCCATGGGCGTGCTTGCAAGACACCAAAAACTGACGTGTGTGTGTGCGACACCAAAAACTGACACGTGTGTACGATTACAACACCAAAATATTGTTAGGACATTTATTAGGGAGACATTTCCACCGAAGAAGACCCAGACTTCTCATTCTGATAATAACTCACCAATACATAAGAAATCAATCCTATGTATACTGCATCAACACCCTATTCACCACAGGAAAACATCTCGTCAATAACAGTCCCAGCACTGCATCTGTCTCTTAAATACACACAGACGAACACACACAAAGGCAATATTAAATGCAAGTACACACAATATTGGAAGATTTACTTCTCATCATACATGTTCACGAAACGAAAAAAACAGCAGCAATCCTTCCAGGGTGCAAAACATTTAACAACTACCATTCCACACTATCATAACAACAGGGTAGTACCACCTTGAGGTGGTTGCTGTCTACCCATTATATACAGTATGTATATGAAATAGTACTTATATACAGTGGACCCCCGGTTAACGATATTTTTTCACTCCAGAAGTATGTTCAGGTGCCAGTACTGACCGAATTTGTTCCCATAAGAAATATTGTGAAGTAGATTAGTCCATTTCAGACCCCCAAACATACACATACAAACGCACTTACATAAATACACTTACATAATTGGTCGCATTCAGAGGTAATCATTATGCGGGGGTCCACTGTATACATACAAACATGTCATTTAAATTTCATAAGCTGGATGGATAAATAAGGCCTGGTCACAGACTGGGCTGCAGGGGCATCGACCCTTGGTACCCTCTCCAGGTACATTCTAGATGGAAGAGCCTGTTGGTGACCAGTTTGAGAATTAAGTTCGCTAAGTTTAAGGTTCATCGAGTGCATACGGGTCATTTTGGCAGACTTTTACCATTACGCAACCTGTCAAGGATACATTAATCCCAAAAATAGGAATTGCAGTCAACTCTGTGTATATACACGAGACATATACACCTCTCAGTGTATATATACAGATGCACACCTCCCAATGCATATACTCAGAGATACACACCTGATTAGCAATTGCTGGCACGTATATATATATAGTATACTACATATAAACATACTGACGACACTAAATAGTACATGTACAGTGGAACCTCAAAAATCGAACTGCTCCCAACACAACCAATTATGTAAGTGTATTTTTGTAAGTGCTTTTATAAGTGTATATTTGAGGGTCTGAAATGGACTAACCTAATTTACATTATTCCTCATGGGAATAAATTCATTCGGTAAAGGCACTCGAACAACCTTCTGGACCAAAGAAAGTTCAATATTTGAGGTTCCACTGTATATATCTACAGGAAAGCACTAAACCTGTAGGGATCATACAACGCCTGCAGAATAGGAAGCATATAATCTGATTTGATTCAAAGAGATGGTAGCTTTAATTCCTTGGATCAAGAGCCCTTCACCAATGTATGCAATGCCCATCAAGGGACAAAACTGCAGAGCAAAAGTTGCAACAAACGGCTAATAACATTGAATAAACATTCAACGTAATTGGAAGGATAGTCAACCAATGAGCTTCAAGTTTCATTATGTATATTATTAATACAGTGGACCCTCGGTTAACGAACTTTTTTCATTCCAGTAGTATGTTCAGGTGCCAGTACTGACCGAATTTTTTCCCATAAGGAATATTGTGAAGTAGATTAGTCCATTTCAGACCCCCAAACATACACGTACAAACGCACTTACATAAATACACTTACATAATTGGTCGCATTTGGAGGTGATCGTTAAGCGGGGGTCCACTGTATAATGGACCTCAATATAATGGACCTCATTACAATGGATCTCAATATAACAGACTTCAATATAACGGACCTCAACATAACAGACCTCAACATATCGAACTTCAATACATGGACATCAATATAATGGACCTCAGTATAACAGATCTCAATATAATGGACCTCAACATAGTGAACCTCAATACACAGACATCAATGTAATTGACCTCAATATAACAGACCTCAACATAGCAAATTTCCATACACAGACATCAGTATAACTGACCTCAATATAATGGACCTCAATATAATGGACTTCAATATAATGGACCTTAATACAGTGTACCACAATATACAGTGGACCCCCCGCATAACGATCACCTCCGAATGCGACCAATTATGTAAGTGTATTTATGTAAGTGCGTTTGTACGTGTATGTTTGGGGGTCTGAAATGGACTAATCTACTTCACAATATTCCTTATGGGAATAAATTCGGTCAGTACTGGCACCTGAACATACTTATGGAGTGAAAAAATATCGTTAACCGGGGGTCCACTGTAATGAGTTTGTCTAAATCCTCCTGATGTTCAATGACATCTTCCTCCGAATCAGTTATCCTACTTATTTTCGTGTCATCGGCAAATTTGCTCACATCACTAGTAGCTGTAACTGCTATTGAGTACCTGCACTCTATTTTGAATGTTTTATACACATTAGTTTGCCCAAAATGCACTGCATATTAACCCTTAAATGGTCCAAATGTATATATACGTTTTTTCAACATCTGAAAGTACGTAAAAAAATGTAGATCTTCTTTTTTGTTTTACATTTGAAAACGTGTAAAAAAACTATTATCTACTTTTTTTTTGTTATATTTGAAAATATGTAAAAAAAATTAGATCTACTCTTGTAGCTACGAATTTAACGTCAATTTGTTTGGACCGTTTAAGGGTTAATGGCCTTGTTTTGTGCCTATGTTATATTACACGTAAGCTACGTCATTTTCGTATCACAAAGAAATAAAAATGTTTATCTCGTATTAAGGCAGGGTGACACGGAGAAGAAAACACATACACCATCATTCACTCTATTGTTGTCTTTGCCACTGGAGCTATGACTTGACCCCTGCAACAACACTTAGGTGAGTACACACTTCACAAATCTTTTTTTCAACACACCAGCCAACTCCTGTTGAGGCAGGATAATTCAAAAAATAAGAAACACTTTCACCATCACTCGCCTCATCACTGTCGTGCCAGAGGTGCGGTGATATTACAGTTCGAAACTACAAGCATTCTATATGGAAAAAAAAGAACCTGGGAGTAAAAACAAGCCAGGAGGACTTAATATGTTGGTCATTGGAATATGATAATGGTATACATATCTACTGCTTCTGTTGCTTTCTCTGCACTCGACTAAAGAAGCCTACTTTTTCTCCTTTCTTTCACTGCACCGGCCGTATCCCACTGAGGCAGGGTAGCCCAAAAAGAAAAACAAAAGTTTGTCTTCATAAATTTAGTAATATATACAGAAGAAGGGGTTACTAGCCCCTTGCTCACGGGATTTTAGTTGTCTCTTATGACACACATGACTTACAGAAGAAGAATCCTGTTCCACTTCCCCATGGAGATATGAAGAAAGAAACAAGAACAAGAACTAGTAAGAAAAGAGAAGGAAACCCAGAGGGGTGTATATATATATGCTTGTACATGTATGTGTAGTGTGACCTAAGTGTAAGTAGAAGTAGCAAGACGTACCTGAAATCTTGCATGTTTATGAGATGCCAATAATTCTATCATCATGTAAAACAATTACAGGTTTCTGTTTTACACTCACTTGGCAGGACAGTAATACCTCCCTGGGTGGTTGTTGTCTACCAACCTACTACCACAGGACAGTAGTACCTCCCTGGGTGGCTGTTGTCTACCAACCTACTACCACAGGACGGTAGTACCTCCCTGGGTGGTTGTTGTCTACCAACCTACTACCACAGGACAGTAGTACCTCCCTGGGTGGCTGTTGTCTACCAACCTACTACCACAGGACAGTAGTACCTCCCTGGATGGTTGCTGTCTAACAACCTACTACCACAGGATGGTAGTACCTCCCTGGGTGGTTGTTGTCTAACAACCTACTACCACAGGACAGTAGTACCTCCCTGGGTGGCTGTTGTCTACAACTACTACCACAGGACAGTAGTACCTACCTGGGTGGTTGGCTGTCTAACAACCTACTACCACAGGAAAGGTAGTACCTCCCATGGTGGTTGTTGTCTAACAACCTACTACCACAGGATGGTAGTACCTCCCTGGGTGGTTGCTGTCTAACAACCTACTACCTAGGAAAAAGCCTACTATGTAGGTGAAATATTTCGGAATAAAGATAGGTAACTGTTGCACACTTGTCTTACTCATCAGGGTGGTTATTTAGGTCTTCAATGGAGAATACTATCCTCACTCTGGGTAACTCATTAATACATTCTACAATACTGCATTCAGTTTCAGTCATCATTATAAATGATGTAAATAAATTAGTCAGTTAGCAGTGCCTAAATAGTTACTTTGTTAGGTTTAAAGCCTGTCCTACCAGCTACACCAAGGTCATTAAGGTTTATCTATTACACAAGGGTCATTAAGGCTGGTTGGTTGGTTAATGGGTTTCAAGACTATCTACTACACAAGGGTTATTAAGGCTGGTTGGTTGGTTAATGGGGTTTCAAGACTATCTACTACACAAGGGTCATTAAGGCTGGTTGTTTGGTTTTAATGGGGTTTCAAGACTATCTACTACACGAGGGTCATTAAGCTGGTTGGTTGGTTAAAGGGTTTTCAAGACTATCTACTACACGAGGGTCATTAAGGCTGGTTGGTTGGTTAATGGGTTTCAAGACTATCTACTACACGAGGGTCATTAAGCTGGTTGGTTGGTAATGGGGTTTCAAGACTATCTACTACACGAGGGTCATTAAGGCTGGTTGGTTGGTTAATGGGGTTTGAAGACTATCTACTACATGAGGGTCATTAAGGCTGGTTGGTTGGTTAATGGGGTTTGAAGACTATCTACTACACGAGGGTCATTAAGGCTGGTTGGTTGGTTAATGGGGTTTCAAGACTATCTACTACACAAGGTTATTAAGGCTGGTTGGGTTTGGGTTTAAAGGGGTTTCAAGACTATCTACTACACGAGGGTCATTAAGGCTGGTTGGTTGGTTAATGGGGTTTCAAGACTATCTACTATACAAGGGTTATTAAGAGCTGTTGGTTGGTTAATGGGGTTTCAAGACTATCTACTACACGAGGGTCATTAAGGCTGGTTGGTTGGTTAATGGAGTTTCAAGACTATCTACTACACGAGGGTCATTAAGGCTACATGTCACCTGTACACCACCAGTCAAGAATACTTTAATACCTAGTATACAGACTAATGTAAACTTTTTCCTAAACACACTGGCAATTTCCCACCAAGGCAAAAAATACCCAAAAAAGAAGAAACACTTTCACCATCAATCACTCCATCACTGTCTTGCCAGAGGCATGCCAATACTACTAATATAAATTACACTCCTCTCAATGTATATGCCTTGATTAGAGCCTAGAGATGAAAATGATACCTAGAAAAAAACAATGCCTAGAGATGAAAATGATACCTAGAAAAAAACAATGCCTAGAGATGAAAATGATACCTAGAAAAAAACAATGCCTAGAGATGAAAATGATAACCTAGAAAAAAAAAATGAATTTAAAAATAAGAGGTAAATACAGTGGACCCCCGGTTAACGATATTTTTTCACTCCAGAAGTATGTTCAGGTGCCAGTACTGACCGAATTTGTTCCCATAAGGAATATTGTGAAGTAGATTAGTCCATTTCAGACCCCCAAACATACACGTACAAACGCACTTACATAAATACACTTACATAATTGGTCGCATTCGGAGGTGATCGTTATGCGGGGGTCCACTGTACTCTTGAACAATCTTTCCTTATTAGTTTATTATAATGAAGTTTACTTATACAAGCACTTCATTTTATCCAGAGATATGTCGATCTTAGATAAAATACAGGCGACCCCCTAAATTCATGAGAGTTACAGTCCCAGCAGTCTCATGGAATTCGCAAATACAAAATTTTGTCCAAAAAGTGTGGTCAGCAGCTACAGCCTGGTTGCTCAGGCCCTGACCCACCACAAGGCCTGGTCACAGACCGGGTCGTAGGGGCACTGACCTCCAAAACCCTCTCCGGGTATGTTACGGAGACCATCTCTCTTTAAATTTTTGTTTTAGTATTTTTTTCATTGTAATATCTTTAAATGGCATGTGAGCGCTTGTGAATTTACTGAAAGAACAGGTACTCAAAAATTTGTAAAATTCCAAATTCCATTATTATTATTTTTTATTAACCTGGTTAACCCGTAAACGGTCCAAGCAGATCTACGTTCACATGTGTAGCGCTACACAAGCAGATCTACGTTCACATGTGTAGCGCTACACAAGCAGATCTACGTTCACACGTGTAGCGCTACACAAGCAGATCTACGTTCACATGTGTAGCGCTACACAAGCAGATCTACGTTCACACGTGTAGCGCTACACAAGCAGATCTACGTTCACATGTGTAGCGCTACACAAGCAGATCTACGTTCACACGTGTAGCGCTACACAAGCAGATCTACGTTCACACGTGTAGCGCTACACAAGCAGATCTACGTTCACATGTGTAGCACTACACAAGCAGATCTACGTTCACATGTGTAGCACTACACAAGCAGATCTACGTTCACATGTGTAGCACTACACAAGCAGATCTACGTTCACATGTGTAGCGCTACACAAGCAGATCTAAGTTTTTTACATATTTTCAAATATAACAAAAAAAAAGTTGATCAAAGATTTTTTTACAAATTTTCAAAAAAACAAAAAGAAGATCTACTTTTTTTACATACCTTCAAATGTTGAAAAAACGTATATATACGTTTGGACCGTTTACGGGTTAATTGGCATGTGAGCGCTTGTGAATTTACTGAAAGAACAGGTGCTCAAAAATTTGTAAAATTCCAAATTCCATTATTATTATTATTTTTCACAAGAAACAATGTCTAGAGGAAAGACATATTTGGGAGAGAGGGACAATTTAGATGTCATACACAAAACCAGAATAAGCAAGAAAATTTGTGAACAACTGAGACTATTCACGATACCCTTCAATAAAAACGTAAAAGAGAATCGTGCGAGTTACAAGCTTTGTGTTTACTTTAAGATTCAGCGATCAGATATAACTCACCAAAGTGGAATTATTGTGGGAAAATTGTGGGAAAATTATTGTGGGAAAATTGTGGGAAAATTATTGTGGGAAAATTGTGGGAAAATTATTGTGGGAACATTATTGTGGGAACATTATTGTGGGAAAATTGTTGTGGGAAAATTGTTGTGGGAAAATTATTGTGGGAAAATTGTGGGAAAATTGTGGGAACATTATTGTGGGAACATTATTGTGGGAAAATTATTGTGGGAAAATTGTTGTGGGAAAATTATTGTGGGAAAATTGTGGGAAAATTAATGTGGGAAAATTGTGGGAAAATTGTGGGAAAATTATTGTGGGAACATTATTGTGGGAACATTATTGTGGGAAAATTATTGTGGGAAAATTGTTGTGGGAAAATTATTGTGGGAAAGTTGTGGGAAAATTAATGTGGGAAAATTATTGTGGGAAAATTATTGTGGGAAAATTATTGTAGGAAAATAGTGCGAGTCCAATTGAGCAAAATATACTTAAAATTGTGCTATTGTTCACCTGGCTACCTCACTTTTGACTCACGAAATTGTAATGACACGATTGCAAACAAACCATACCACGGGCGGGACTGAACCCGCGGTCAGATGTTCATCTTGTCAGACACTGCAACACGTGGCATCTTGGTACAGAAAACACCTTGGACAACCTTTTCAAGTGAGAATTGTTGGATGGTTTACCTCACTTTTGAACAAAAAAAAAAAAAAAAATTCCTACACAGTAAACTGTGTCTAGTTGTTAAGCTGTGTATATAAGCATTAGGATTAGTCTGCCCGAAATGCACCGTATGCTACTGACTTTCTTTTGTGCTTAACAATACTTTACTACATGTAAATACTTAACAATACTTTACTACATGTAAAGTGCATTTTACAATACTGAAGAAAGAAATAAAGTTTACTTAATTGAGAGGTAAACTGAGATGAAAGTTCCCCAGAAGTAGAGTGCCACCTTCAGCCTGATAGACAGCACCACAATTAGCAGATGAAGGGTCAAGCCGCCTCCGCTACTTTGGCTGAATGACCCCCTACAAGTTTAGTGCTTCGTGAAATACAGCAGAGAGAAATTCACAAAAACTTAACCCATAAATTGGAAATAAATTTTTATACAATTTGTTTGAGCGTGTTAGATCAGAGTAAGTGGAGGCGAGTGGTTTTGTGAGGCTTCACACGCTGTTGGAGTGTGAGCGAGGTAACATTTATGAAGCGATTCAGGGAAATCAATCAGCCAGAGTTGAGTCCTGAAGGAAATCAATCAGCCAGAGTTGAGTCCTGAAGGAAATCAATCAGCCAGAGTTGAGTCCTGAAGGAAATCAATCAGCCAGAGTTGAGTCCTGAAGGAAATCAATCAGCCAGAGTTGAGTCCTGAAGGAAATCAATCAGCCAGAGTTGAGCCCTGAAGGAAATCAATCAGCCAGAGTTGAGTCCTGAAGGAAATCAATCAGCCAGAGTTGAGTCCTGAAGGAAATCAATCAGACAGAGTTGAGTCCTGAAGGAAATCAATCAGCCAGAGTTGAGTCCTGAAGGAAATCAATCAGCCAGAGTTGAGTCCTGAAGGAAATCAATCAGCCAGAGTTGAGTCCTGAAGGTGGGAAGTACAGTGCCTGCACTCTGGTTAATTTAGCATCTTAATTATGTACTTTATACCCATCCTGTGAAGAAAGTCTAAGGATTACAGAGGCACATAATTGAACTCTAAAGGATGGAGCTGAATGTTGCAGTTTGGATGACCATCTGAATGGTGATGTCACCATGCTTTTGGCAAGACAGCAACTGAATGACTGATGGTTAATGTGTTTCTTTTTGGGGGGGGTCACTATCTCATTTTGAGAAGGCCACTATAGAAAAATAGACACATACGTAGTATAATGCAGTACTTTATTAACTATTTCACCCACACAATGGGCTTTACTGCCCACTGTGTGGGCAAAATATAGTCAATAAAGGATTGCAATATATACTACATTTGTGCCTGTTTTCCTATCATGCCAGTATTTTATACCATTTATCTCCAGACAGCCAGCATGTTAAAAAAAAAATGAGATTTTGGCTAGTGATGGACCATTATGAAGTCCCAACCCTATGGTCCAGGATGAACCAACCCATCTAAAAATTGATCTCCAATTCGTGGGTTAGTTACAAACTATTCCAGCCATCATGGTCCTCTAACCATTATCCTTCTCAACAGAAAGCAGTACCACGGATATCGTTATTCAGGGGTATAGGGATCTACACCTTTCTACAAATCCACGACTTACATTGTTCGTGTTGACTCAAGACTCCCATTAGACAAGCAGCTTTGTCTGGACTCAAAGGTCCATTGTTCTTTGTATTCCTTTGTATTCCTTAGTGTTCCATTGCATGACACACTTCTTCTGGTAGAAAATGAGAGACAAAAAAGGCTACAAACAGTTATGTACATGTATTCTGTAGCTAGGTACAGTAAGATCTATGTATACTTTATCTGGGTACAGTAAGATCTATGTATACTTCGTCTAAGTACAGCAAGATCCACTTCTCATACTTAGCAGATGGAGGATCGGACTCTCCTGACCACACGTTTCTCCTTATGCTGGATGACCCACACGTGTTTATCACTTCACATGCATGTAAATATAATATCTTCAAGCATTTTCAAAAAGGACTTTTATAATAGTATTCCTTTATAAAGGAGAATAGAGCTACATTTAAATTTGCAGATCACTTCTGCTCCAAATAAAATACATGCCATGAATTTTTATGCAAATGGCAACCTGCAAAAGTTGCATCAAAATGAGAAAGTGTTTGAACCATGGAAGCACTTTCTACATGCTATACAGATGGGATGCCTTTTTCATTGAATTAAATAGGCACAGAACAGTGGGGTTTGAATCATGGCAAGTTCAAATAAACAATTCCTAGCCATGCATACTGGCATGGAGTTAAATGACTCAACTTACTATGGGTTCAAACCCCATCCGGTATCCATGTTTTTTTACAAATTTTGCAATCGATTTCATGAAGTATATTTACTAAAAAATGGCACATACAGAGGATAAACTCATAAGGCTTACTGCTCTAAAATGAAAGACAACTTCCACCTAACTGAGTACCACTTCATATGTTGTTAAAAAATTTTCATTTGGGAATGCTACATCTGTAGGGTGACTTTGGAATGGGAGGGTAAATGAGACATCTAGGAGATTGGGTACTTAACTACATTCCTTAGACTGACGGGCAACCATCTAACCCACTGATGGGTTGGTGGTGGAGAAAAATTAAATTCTGGTGCGAAGGTAAAAATCTGGGAGACTAGAGGGTGACTTAATAAAATCAAGACTGGAGGGGTAACCAAGCAAATCTGGGAGACTTGAGGGTGACTTAATGAAATCAAGACTAGAAGGGTAGCCAAGCAAATCTGGGAGATCAGAGGGTGACTTAGCAAAATCAACAATAAAGGAGGAGACCAAATCTGGGAGATTAGAGGGTGACTTAACAAAATCAAGAACAGAGGGGTGACCAAGCAAATCTGGGGTGACTTAATAAGCATCCTAGTGAATTCTTCATTCATTACTACACGGGTCCTCGCTTATCAATGAAGGAAAACTAGCGTTCACGTATAATGAAGAAAAACTAGCATTCACATATAATTAAGGGTGACATGACGAATGTGAATGAGGAACTGGCTGATGCAATGAATGCCTTCGTGTAGTAAGACGGTAAATGACTGACAAAAACAACTTGAGGGAAGTGGACACGAATGTAGTTATGAAGGAGGAGGAAAAGCAAGAACAGTAGTAGTAGTAGTAGTAGTAGTAGTAGTGGTTAGTAGTAGTAGTAGTTAGGAGTAGTAGTAGTAGTTAGTAGTAGTAGTAGTAGTGGTGAGTAATAGTAATGCTTAGCAGTAGTAGTGGTTAGGAGTAGTGGTTAGTAATAGTAGTGCTTAGCAGTAGTAGTGGTTAGTAGTAGTAGTAGTAGTGGTTAGTAGTAGTAGTAGTAGTGGTTAGTAGCAGTAGTATTGGTTAGTAGTAGTAGTGCTTAGTAGTAGTAGTAGTGGTTAGTAGTAGTGGTTAGTAACAGTAGTGCTCAGCAGTAGTAGTGGTTAGTAGCAGTAGTGGTTAGTAGTAGTAGTGGTTAGTAGCAGTAGTGCTTAGCAGTAGTAGTGGTTAGTAGCAGTAGTGGTTAGCAGTAGTGGTTAGTAACAGTAGTGCTTAGCAGTAGTAGTAGTAGTTAGTAGCAGTAGTGGTTAGTAGTAGTGGTGGTTAGTAGCAGTAGTGGTTAGTAGTAGTGGTTAGTAGTAGTGGTTAGTAGTAGTAGTAGTGGTTAGTAGCAGTAGTGTTAGCAGTGTAGTGGTTAGTATATAGTAGTGCTTAGTATGTTAGTAGTATAGTAGTTTAGTAGCAGTAGTGGTTAGTAGTAGTGGTGGTTAGTAGCAGTAGTGGTTAGTAGTAGTGGTTAGTAGTAGTGGTTAGTAGCAGTAGTGCTTAGCAGTAGTAGTGGTTAGTAGCAGTAGTGCTTAGCAGTAGTAGTGGTTAGTAGTAGTAGTGGTTAGTAGCAGTAGTATTGGTTAGTAGTAGTAGTAGTGGTTAGTAGCAGTAGTGCTTAGCAGTAGTAGTGGTTAGTAGTAGTAGTGCTTAGTAGTAGTAGTGGTGGTTAGTAGCAGTAGTGGTTAGTAGCAGTAGTGGTTAGTAGCAGTAGTGGTTAGTAGCAGTTAGTAGTAGTGGTTAGTAGTAGTAATGGTTAGTAGTAGTGGTTAGAAGTATTTTTTATCAGTTAGTAGTAGTTAGGGTAAGATAGGATAGGTTAGGATGAATGGTCTACCTAAATTAACCTAACAAGCCAAACCAAAATTTGATACACAAAATATTACCTATACAAATTTGTACTGGCTAATACATATTTCTCTTGCTTCATGTGGATTTGTTGTATGCAAATATGCTATTATTCTACGTTCCATTTCTAAAGTAACTTTGTGTGTGTGATATATACACTTGCAGTATGCAATCAGTGCAGCTTGCAAAAAAAAAAAAAAAATCTTACAATGCAGAATTAAGTGTCAATGACCTGAATAAGCTTATAAAGCTCCTCTGTATATATATATATATATATATATAGTATATATCTATAAACTCTGATTTTTTAAAAATGCAACTGAAAAAGTAATCCAAAATCGAATAGTGCATTGAAAGGCCTACTAAGTAAGTGCTTCCAAAAAGTAGCATTTTTTCAATGGCTTAACATAAAAAAAATTCACACTATATAGAGGACCTTAGTAAGTGATGATGAAAGTGCTGCTTCTTTTTCAGGTCACCTTACCGAGGTGGGAGACGGCCGGTGTGTTTAAAAATAACATTTAAATCAAAGAAAAACAAATCAAGTCTGTTTTAAAAACATTTTTTGCTCCTTGGCAGTTTCATCAGTAACTTCATAAAGCTCTCGAGTGAAAAATAGCTTTTAGTAATGATTTTGCCTACGACAAAACCACTCGAGACAATATACATTTGAATCAAATAACTACCGCCTTTTTAGTCTTAAGACAGGCTCAAGTCTGTCCGTAATGCTCTGCATACTATGGGTTTTCTGCATGTATACCCAAATATCACCCATCTCGGTACAAACGTTGCATACGGCTGCAATAAAGAATTCGAATTTGAACGTGTTGAAGATTTACTGTGTCAGCTTATTGCATGTTTTTTTTATAAACACACTGGGTGTATCCCACTGAGTTAAGGTGACCTAAAATGAAAATTAAATTTATTACAGTGGACCCCCGCTTTACGATCAGCTCCCAATGCGACCAATTATGTAAGTGTATTTATGTAAGTGCGTTTGTACATGTATGTTTGGGGGTCTGAAATGGACTAATCTAATTCACAATATTCCTTATGGGAACAAATTCGTTCAGTAATGGCACCTGCAGGAGGAGGCGTTACTAGTCCATTGTTCCCAGCATTTTAGTTGCCTCTTATGACACTCATGACTTAGTTCATGTACTGTAAATATTTTCATTTAAAAATTCTGAGAAAACTCTCTTTTCTTAATCAAGAGAGCACTTTCTGAGAGCTTCGATGCAGTCCCAATAGTTAAAATGTTTATTTGAGTTTTTGCGAGCAGTGGCAGCAGTAGTGGCATGTAGCAGTGATTGGCAGTGGGCTGCAGTGGTGGTGGCAGTGGTAGTTACAGGGAAGTTGGTGCATGGTAGTGGGTTGTATTCATCCTTAGTTACCATTAAAGGACTGTTATCAGGTTTACATCGAAGGTTTGGGTTCCTACTGCAGTCCTTATGGGAAACTGTAACCCTAACTTCTTTACAGTTAATACACTTAAATTTTTGGAGTCTTCAAAGAATGTGTTGGGTAAAAGAACACAAGTGCAACTAATGTGACACTTCTTTGTGACAACGTTCCGCTCTCCAGGAGCTTTGTCAAGCAGGTAACGGCTTGACAAACCTCCTGGAGAGCGAAACGTTGCCACAATAAAATATCTCATTAGCTGCACATGCCTTTTACTTATCATTTCTTTCTTTCTTTCAACACACCGGCCGTATCCCACCAAGGCAGGGTGGCCCAAAAAGAAAAACGAAAGTTTCTCTTCTAAATTTAGTAATTTATACGGGAGAAGGGGTTACTAGCCCCTTGCTCCCGGCATTTTAGTCGCCTCTTACAACACGCATGGCTTACGGAGGAAGAATTCTGTTTCACTTCCCCATGGAGATAAGAGGAAATAAACAAGAACAAGAGCTAGAAAGAAAATAGAAGAATACCTAGAGGGGTGTGTATATATATGTTTGTACATGTATGCGTAGTGTGACCTAAGTGCAAGTAGAAGTAGCAAGACGTACCTGTAATCTTGCATGTTTATGAGACACACAAAAGACACCAGCAATCCTACCATCATGTAAAACAATCACAGGTTTTCGTTGTACACTCACTTGGCAGGACAGTAGTACCTCCCTGGGCGATTGCTGTTTACCAACCTACTACCTAGGTTTTACTTATCATATTGTCAGTAATTCTACCAATGTTATTTTAATAATGAGGCTGGGAAGAATTGCAGGTGCTCCTTGACTACAATGGGGTAATGTTCCAATGTACCATCATAAGTAGAAAATATCATAAGTCGAATATGAATATAGTATGCTAAATAAATAACTGTCACTGAATAAATAAATAATTACCATAACTAACTAAATACCAATATTGAAAGGTAAACAAATGTATACAAATTACAACAGATTTCCTGCTGGGTAATTATCTCAAGTTTCACCTCCAGAGTAATTGCTTCTGCACCATCGTAAGTCAAGGAGCACCTGCACAAGATTGTTGGTTTATCTAGACTGCCTAATACCTTTCCACCACCTCCACTTATGGCATAGCAATTTGCAAATACCAAAATAACACTGCCAACAAGCATCCAAGTTACGAACAGTGGTACTCACGAATCTGATTTGTAAGGGTGACTAATTACTATCCATATCTTTATGCTGAATTCAAGAAATTAATTTTCCTTATACTTTCTTCTTTTTTTTTTTTTGCATACCAATACCATCATCCTAGAATAAAATTTTGCAAAATGCAATTTTGAAGAATATTTAGGAACACAGGAGCAGTGCTCTCAGAATGACTGCCTCATACAACGACCTCACTCATCACGAGAGATGGGGGGATGTGCCCATCCTGGGATGAGCAAATGAACTCACTCTGCATAGAGCTTACTCACCAGGGTGGTGGAGATGCCCAATAAGATACATAGATTCATTTGACACGATACCAAGACTCTCTTAGCAAGACTGAGAGACTCACTTAGCAAGATAGACACTATGCAAGATAGCAAGACTATCTTGGCAAGATAGAAGATTCACTTGCAGACAGACTCACTCATGCAGATAGAAGCTATTTGGCAAGACAGACTTAGCAAGACAGACTCACTCTGCAAGATAGCAAGACTTATCTTGGCAAGACAGACTTACTTAGCAAGACAGACTCACTCTGCAAAATAGCAAGATTTACTCCACAATTTTTGCTGTTGTTCTGACTCATAAGAATTCATGAGAAACTGCATGAAGGAAGCAAGGCCAAACAGTGTGCTGTGGGTTCCAGCTTCACAGCACAAACTCAAAATTTCCCCTTATCCAAAATGAGCCACAAAGCACTATCAAGTGGCAAAAAGCATGACTTAAAGCCACGGAAAAAGAATATTACTTTAGATGCCAACGTAGATGTTTTATCCCATGCTTAATAATAATTCACATGAAGAAAGAAACTCAGGAGTTTGATTGGTCTGTATATTTTGACCCCCTTCTGGGATCCTCTTCAGCAGATGAAGAGGATCCCAGAAGGGGGTCAGAATACACAGATCAAACAATCTCTTGAGTTTTTCTCCATGTGGGTTATTACTGAGCACTGACAAGTTTTCATAACACTTTAATTATTTATTTTACACCATGCTGATGCTAAGAATAAAATATATCGCAAACCTTCATGTTCTGGACAAACCCACGGTACTGTATACATAACTGTGTCGCATAACAAGGCTACAAAATATCCTGATGGTTCAGATCTTGATGCTGCTGTTGCTAGAGTTACATTTGGAAAAAACACTTGGAGAAATGGAAAGGTACCTTAGTACTGGACTTGAATGTCAAGGAATCAGAGTTACCCCTCACATTCCTCAGATCAAACATGATTACTCTCCCATACCCAAGGCGCTGTAGGAACCTAGCAGATACAGTACAGATGCTGCTCGCTTTACAATGGTTTGACTTATGAAATTTCAACTTTACGATGGAATTTCAACTTTACGATGGAATTTCAACTTTACGATGGAATTTCAACTTTACCATCGAATTTCAACTTTACGATGGTGCGATAAAACTGGAAAAATTTTTTTTTTTTTTTTGGTACTGAACAGTACTGTATATTTACTGATAGGATAACTTGTATTCATATATTTTCCGTCAGTTACAGTAATTATTTATTTACTTATTCAGTGACAGAAGTTGTTTATTTACTTATTTATCATAAAAAAAATTCATATTCGACTTACTATATTTTTGAATTACGATGGGTTCGTCGGAACGTGACCCCATCGTAAGTTGAGAAGCACCCGTACTTCAACATCAGTAAGAGAACAGGTGATAGGTGTGCTGGATCTCATGAGATCAACTTTGAGAAGAAGAATTCTCAGAAAGTAGTTATAATGTTAAGGTATAACTCCCAAAGCATTGCAAGGGAGGAGTTTTGATTCGTACTACTTCTGGTGAAATGGAGCATTTAATTTCAACTTAGCCAAGATTTAGTGGAATTACTTGAGTCCTGTGATGAGAATTTCACCAGAGTTGAAGCAGCTTGATGAACAAGCAAAGATAGAGAAGGATGGAGAGAGTAGCAAGCCACAAAGTGCTACAGTGATTCAACCTTGTGACAAACATACAGGCCAGTCATATGTTACTATGCACTCTAACATCTACACAACCTCCTATATGTAGAACAAGACATATGAGGATGGAAATCTTTAGCTCACGATCTTTCGCATTCTTTGCGTCATCAGGAGCTATGCCATGTTGCCTGGCTAGCAACAGACAATAAGGGAAAAATTCTCTCTGAAGCAAGGCAGAAGCATAAAGTATTGGGCCATGTTACAATCCCTATTATCTGTTGCTAGCCTTGTAATGCTGCACAGCTCCTGAAGATGTACAGTGTGAAAGATCTTGAGCTAAAGATTTCCATCCCCATGTGGCTTGTTCTGCATTGTTAAGATCGCCTGTCTGCGATTATAGTGCAACCTCCTACGTTTACAAACCAGTAAACTTATTAAATATACAGACCAATCATATACATTACTGTGCATTCTATATCTACACTATACACATACCAATAAACCTGAGCACAGACCAGTGATATACACTACTGTGCACTTACATAAGCCCATATACAAATAGGCATAAATAAAATTAAATTGTTATGAGTCACTGGAAATTTGACTCCTACTTGTCCCATCAGAACAAGATGACAGGACAGAAGATTGTAGTTGAATGGTTCAAAGAATCGACATGTTGTTAAATTAGACACATGTGCAACTCTTGGGTATCTTTATTGAGGAAACGTTTTGCCACATAGTGGCTTCATCAGTCCATACAAAGGATAAACTTGAAGAACAGGAGGAGAATGAAGTAATCAGTCCCTCAGCCTTGAGTCAATGTGGTCAGTCCATCAATCTTGAATAGAATACCAAGATTGATGGACTGACCACATCGACTCAAGGCTGAGGGACTGATTACCTCATTCTCCTCCTGTTCTTCAAGTTTATCCTTTGTATGGACTGATGAAACCACTATGTGGCGAAACATTTCCTCAATAAAGATACCCAAGAGTTGCACATGTGTCTAATTTAACAGGACAGAAGATGCAATTTTAATTTTTTTTCCCCTTTCCCCCAGAAAAAAATTTATGCAAGAAATAACTTAAGTTTATAACGTTAATACTAATGACTGGAGATGCTCCTAACAAATAAAATGCAATTCCACACACCTGACGTATTCGCTGGTAAGTCTCATGATGTGGAGAGAGAGAGGATTGAGAGCCTGTGGTAAACAGTTTTCTGCATCACTAAGAGGAATCCTCTCCCCTGTGTCAAGGTTCAGCACAGTCACTTGTTTCAAAATTTCCTGCAAAAAACGATCGCTGTGTTATACGAAATTGCATGTTTTGACATTTCAGAGGGATGAGGGGATTCTGAGGTGGGTTTTTTTTTCCTTACCTCAATGGCTGTCTCCCGATGAAGCAAGGTGACCCCAAGGAAGAAAACTATTTCACCATCATTCATTTAATAGCTGCTTTTCCAAAAATGTGCTGACATCACAATTTTTTTGACATACAATTTATTAATTCCTGGTGGTATAAAGTACAGTGCCTGGACTCTAAAGAAGGGGGAAGAGTCTTGCAATTCAGAGAGTCATCTGAGCTGTGATGTAAGCACACTTCAGGCAAGACAGTGATTGAATGACAGTGAACGTGTTTCCTTTTTCGAAGGGTTACCCTTCCTTGATGAGAGATAGCCACTGTGTTTAAAAAAATTATTTCAGTTATGATTTGCAGTGTCTCTTTCAGTTGTGACTTGACAATGATTAACAGGGAACAATACACTCATCGACGACCGTGACCGAGGCAACAAGATGTATAATGCAGTGCAAGCCTTCAACAAGGGTGCCTTGATACCATTGAAGGGCCCTTGATGCTGGGAACTTGAGTTATTTTACTCTTCCTCAGAAGAATCCTGATTACCTCCTATTCCCCTGGCCCTATATGACCCTTATGGGTTTAATTCCTCTCGAGAATACAGCCAGATCTCGACTACTGAGAGTTCAAATAGTGTGAATTTAGATTTATTGTGAAATTAATTAATACTTTTCCTCAAAACTCTACAAACTGTGAGCGAAAATTACATAATTCAAACAGCATAAATTTAGACGTAGTGCAAAATTAATTAATGCTAATTTTTTCTCCAAACTCTACAAATCATGTGCAAAAAAAATACACACAATTTGAATAGCACAAATTCAAATAATGCGACCGCTCCAAGTCACTCATTATTCACACTAATCGAGCCCTGGTTGTACAATAATACAGTGGACCCCCGGTTAACGATATTTTTTCACTCCAGAAGTATGTTCAGGTGCCAGTACTGACCGAATTTGTTCCCATAAGGAATATTGTGAAGTAGATTAGTCCATTTCAGACCCCCAAACATACACGTACAAACGCACTTACATAAATACACTTACATAATTGGTCGCATTCGGAGGTGATCGTTATGCGGGGGTCCACTGTACAGTAAAAGACTTTACTTCCGATGTTTGGTTCGACACTACAGACTTACGAAGGCTCAACTGGGTATGAAAATTATCTAAAAGACTTTTTTTTACAGTACTTATTCCAGCTTCACCTTTATTATTATATTCTTAGGGAAGTGCTAAACCCACAGGTGTCATATAGCACCTGGGGGAGGAGAGGAGGAAACCAGGTCCGACCCAAGAAAGATAGATGCTCCATTTTTCGGATCAAGAGCCCTTCGCCAGCAACAAGGCACCACCCTGATGAAGCAGATTATATTGACTCCAAAATTTCAATCACTAAAGAACGTTATTGGAAATTTATTTCAATATGAAAATACGGGAACATCACCATTTGCTCTTGACAATTATTTATTCTTCATTGTGTTATGATAAGCTGAGAAAATATACAAAATTCATTACTTTTTGCGAGTCAAAAAATTCTTAGCCTTTAAAAATTATCAATTCACATTCTTATTTTGCTTAAGAGAAACTCAAATCCAAAGACGTATTGCATTACAGTAGTTTGTGCAGAAAACAGAAGAGCACAGAATAATATTAACCCTCCAGAGTTGTAATTACTGGTGGTAGACTTATACACACACACACACACACACACACACACACACACACACACACACACACACACACACACACACACACACATGCACACACACACACACACACACACACACACACACACACACACACACAACAGCTAGGTGCTAGGTGTTGTTAGGGTACTAAACTGCTATGGCATTGCAACTGTAGTGTGTATCATCTAAAATAAAGGACATAATAACAGAACATCATACAGGAGGTCCACATAAACACCCGAAGTTACACACATCTACACACCTCAAGTTATATCAACACTTACAAACACCAGAAGTTTCACACATCCACACACCTCAAGTTATATCCACACTTACAAACACAAGTTACACACATCCACACTTACAAAGAGGATACTTATGACCTAATTCAAGTTTTGTAACTAATGAGTCAGATTGCAGCAATGGTGAAATCTTCTTTCTTTAACAAATGGACCATTTCCCACCAAGGCAGGGGTTAATAGCCCCTTGCTCCCTGCATTTTAGTCGCCTCTTACGACAGCATGGCTTACGGAGGAAGAATTCTGTTCCACTTCCCAATTGAGATAAGAGGAAATAAACAAGAACAAGAACTAGTAAGAAAAATGAAGAAAACCCAGAGGGGTATGTATATATATGCTTGTACATGCATGTGTAGTGTGACCTAAGTAGAAGTAGCAAGACATACATGTTTATGAGACAGAAAAAGACACTAGCAACTGATGGAATATAACTATAATTTGTGCTGTAGTTTTTCTATACAAATTAACTCATTTGTAACTTGAGAAATTAGGAACATAACTGGTTTGTAAGTTGAGAAATTAGGAACATAACTCATTAGTACACTGAGAAATTAGGAACATAACTCATTTGTATGTTGAGAAATTAGGAACAATTTGTTTGTAACTTGAGAAATTAGGAACTGGTTTGTCAGGTATATCTTGCTACTTATACTTCCACTTGGGTCACACTACACATGCATGTATATACACTCATATACATTTATGCACCCATCTGGGTTTTCTACTATTTTCTTAATACTATTGTTCTTGTTCTTCTTTATCTTCTCTTATCTCTATGGGGAAGTAGAAAAGAATTGTTCCTCCGTAAGCCATGCGTATCATAAGAGGCAAACTAAAATGCCGAGAGCACCTGTTTCTCCTGTATAAATTAGGTCACCCTGCCTCGGTGGGATGAGGCCGGTTCATCAAAAACAAAATAACGGTTTGTAAATCAGAGGACCCCCTGTATTAATCCCTCATAAAATAATCAGCATGTTAATAAGATACAGTATGCGGTTTATGGCATTTTATTGAGAACTTGATTAATTCTTGTGGTGAGAATTGATAAAATCCCAGGCGGATGACATGTCTTCTTAATTAAGTGTAATAATCAGTGTGGCATGCAAAGAGTATGTAACCTTTATTCGGCACATGTACACACCCTCATTGAAAGGCTATCTCCCCCAACCAGCGAACCAGGTGCTAAGGGTTGATGATGGGGCCCCATCGTTCAATCAGTATCCAGGTTCCAGCCAATGAGAAGATGGTTTTGGCAATCACAGAGGTGATGTGGGTGCCACTCACCTGTCTGCCCTTGTCATTCCCATTCTAGTGCTGGTTGAAGCACGGTCTGCTCTCTAGTGGCGTTATTCTGCCTTGCTTACCGTGGAGTTCACTAATACCTATTGTTGTTACATAGTGTATATAGTGTACATACTTCTGTTCTAAATTGGTCAATGATAATACAAGTTAAAAGTTTTTCTGCTGTGTTTATTTTGCTCCCTTTACACCCAGGATAACAGGCCTTTGGGACTCCTGGGTTGTAATAATCAGTATAATATATCGTAAAGAAAGTGTCAATAAGCACTTGACAATGTTATGGTACACGACACACACACAGAGATAAACATACTCAGAGAGAATGAGAATGTAGGGAATTAGGTGCTAGAAACTGACACACACACGCATACATGCACACACATATGTGCATACATATGCACGCATGCAAACAAACACTGACGATCCCTGCAACCACACATAGGTGAGTAAGTGAGCACACACTTGCACACACACAGAGGAATGCTACGGAACTTAAAACTGCACAAACACACAAACAACAATAGTATGGGACTAGACATGACACACACACAGACACACAGACACACACACACACACACACACACACACACACACACACACACACACACACACACACACACACACACACAAAACTAATGCTATTATGAGGAAAGCTAAAATGCCTTACATTACCAAACAAACTCACTTTGTCACTCATGAAGGCATCAAAGTCAACGGGAGACTGCAAAAACCATTCCTTCAAAGAGAGGAGATGTAAGTTTTTAGTTTAAAACAAAAAAAATGCCACTTAAGCAATCCAAAAACAAAACAAATGCAAAATCCACTAGAGCTAAAAATAGTTTTTTGGATAAAAAACTTAAATTTGCTTATGAGTCAAAATTAACCCCCCGGCCCTCTGTAAAAATCTTGGTCGTTAGTGAAAACATATAAACTGATAATTTCTATGATGGAACAATAGACAAATGCGCAATATTCCATATATTTCAAAACCTACTCGGTGGGAACGACCGACTATGTTGAAAAAAAAAAAAAAAAAACAAATTTTAAAATTTTACTAAACCTTCATTACCCCTGAGATTTTCATTTTCATTTGGGGTAATTTACCCTGGTTCCCCGACCTCTGACTTAGAGTTAAGATATGTAAGCATGAAATGGCCACAGAAGGAGAAACAGAGATCCAATTTGCAGAAAAAGAAATCTAAATGTCATATATGCCAAGAAACATCTTTGTTAGTAAAGAAAAGGGAGAAAAGGATTTAGACACGAGTAATGATTTGTTGTGCAAAAAAGCGACATCAAAACATTACATTTAACACTATGATGACTATTTCAGAATTCTTCAAGAAAGGTAAGCTGAGCCTAACACAATGCTACTTTATCCATTATTAGAATCCCGAGGATAAAGTGTATACCAATAAAGTTAGAATCCGAAGAACGAAGTGTATACCGGCAATGTCAATACAACTTACAGCATCAGACAATTCTTTGCCCGAGTCTGATCGCGTTCGCACCATCAGGTTAAGTTGCTTCATCTGTCCCTCACTACTTGAGGCAGGACTGGCTCCAGCATCTGTAATACCAGTAAACAATAAGTATAAAGTACAGTATACAGGGGTGGCCCAGAACCTAACCTGCCGTATAAGCGGGGCCCTCCTATACAGCAGTAGCCCAGAACCTAACCTGCCGTATAAGCGGGGCCCTCCTATACAGCAGTAGCCCAGAACCTAACCTGCCGTATAAGCAGAGCCCTCCTTAGCAGTACCATGAAACCAAGCAATCAACTTTATTCTATCTGCCAAACCTAACAAAAGCGGTTTACAGCTGTAAGCAAACTAACATTATGAAGCGGTCTGTATCAGTGGAAAACGACAGGCTGTAATTATCTGGAGATCAACAAAATGCAGTTACTGTAAGAAAGTATTTTAAGGCGTTTAGAAACGCAGGCCGCTTGGCCGGATGGGGAAGTAGTGGATGTCTCTTGGGAGTGTTGAATGTGCAGTTTAAAAAACTGTAGTGTAAAGACTTTTGCAAGCAGTGATGGAGGTAATGTTGGTGAAATTTTTATGTTTTTTGGGCACCTGCCTTGGGAATCGGCCAGCCTGTGTAATAAAAAACATAATCAATATTGAATAAAATATTGTTAAGCATGTTGTGGATGAGTGGAACAAACTCCTGAGTAATATCGTTGAAGCTGAAATATTGTGTAGCTTTAAAAATAGGTTAGACAAGTACATAAATGGGTGTGAGTTGGACCTGACCAGTTTGGGCCATTAGGCCTGCTGCAGTGTCCCTTCTTTCTTATGTTCTTACAAAAGAAAGCCACTAGCATGCAATCCATTTCGGGCAGACTAATCCTAATGCTTACACATGCACTACGTGTGACCAGCAGTAACAACCTGGTTGATCAGGCCCTGATCCACCGGGAGGCCTGGTCATGGACCAGGCTGCAGGGACGTTGACCCTCAGAATACCCTTCAGGTAGACTACTTAAGAATTAGATATAGTTTACTGAGTAGGAGGTTTTCTATAATGTTCAAAGGAATGGTTTACAAGAGTTAGGGAATGCTACCACAAGAATCTTTAAAAAAAACTTTACGACACACTACAAGCTTAACTCTACTCCTGCAGTATAAGATAAGATAAGATTTCATTCAGATTTTTAACCCCAGAGGGTTAGCCACCCAGGATAACCCAAGAAAGTCAGTGCGTCATCGAGGACTGTCTAACTTATTTCCATTGTGGTCCTCAATCTTGTCTCCCAGGATGTGACCCACACCAGTCGACTAACACCCAGGTACCTATTTGCTGCTAGGTGAACTGGACAACAGATGTAAGGAAATGTGTCAAAATGTTTCCACCCGCTGGGAATCAAACCCGGGCCTCCGTGTGTGAAGCGAGAGCTTTAGCTACCAGGCCACCGGTGACTTTGTAAATGGTCCAAGTCGGACCGAAACGTCGTCGTAAGCTTCTCTCTTTCATGTGCGGGTTATTTGTGTATCGTTCCAGTCACGGTATTGTGCCTTTTTTTGTTATTCACCGGGACACCGCAAGCTTAATTCTACTTCTGCAGCTACAAACCAGCACTCACAAAAAGGTACATTAACCACAGTGCCTGCACTCTTGACTGAATAAAATATCCTGAAAGACTCCTTCCAGTACAAACAACTGGCATGCAAGTTGGAACAATAGGAGTACAATTAATTTTTAAATTGTGAACCTCCTATACAGAAACACAGTTACTAAGAAATCCTCTAAATAATCTGTCTAGTTCTTAAGTAGTCTTCAATTGGTCTGTCTAGTTCTTAAGTAGTCTTCAATTGGTCTGTCTAGTTCTTAAGTAGTCTTCAATTGGTCTGTCTAGTTCTTAAGTAGTCTTCAATTGGTCTGTCTAGTTCTTAAGTAGTTTTCAATTAGTCTGTCTAGTTCTTAAGTAGTCTTCAATTGGTCTGTCTAGTTCTTAAGTAGTCTTCAATTGGTCTGAAACGTATTGCTGTCTAGTTCTTAAGTAGTCTTCAATCATTAGGATTAGTTGGTCTGAAACATATTGCATAATGGCGGCTTTCTTTTGAGCCTAACAATATTTTATTACATTATTTTTTTAACCAGGTGGCCGTCTCCCGAAAAAGAAACACTTTCACCATCACTGTCTTGCCAGAGGTACACAGATACAACAGTTCAAATGTCCCTCCAAATAGCAAATATCCCAACCCCGTCCTTTAGAATGCAGACATTATACGTCTCACCTCGACTCAAGTCCAGCTAGCATGTCAACTATATTATGTGTACTGCGTAAAAGAAATAAAAAGCTCAATTTGAAAGATAAAAGTATTATTTTTTTTTTTATTATCACACTGGCCGATTCCCACCAAGGCAGGGTGGCCCGAAAAAGAAAAACTTTCACCATCATTTACTCCATCACTGTCTTGCCAGAAGGGTGCTTTACACTACAGTTTTTAAACTGCAACATTAACACACTGGCCGATTCCCACCAAGGCAGGGTGGCCCGAAAAAGAAAAACTTTCACCATCATTTACTCCATCACTGTCTTGCCGGAAGGGTGCTTTACACTAGTTTTTAAACTGCAACATTAACACCCCTTCTTCAGTATGCTGAATAAACAAGTCAGGCCGGGCTGCCAGGGTTGAAGAACAAACTTCAAAGAAAGTCACAAGGATAATCTTTAGATAGGATGGGTAATGGTAAACGAGCAGGAATACATTCAGGACACAATGAACCTTGAGCGCTTCAAATTCAATGAATTTGAAGTGATCAAAGTCCGCCTTCAATTTTGAGGTGTCCTATGTGAATGCGTTTGCCAAGTGTCCTCAAGTTGTTGGCAATCATTTGCTACATGGCCAGTGTTTGTACTTTACAACTATTCGCAACGTTTACAAATATTTCAAATTGTTTTATCACTTCTTCTCACCTGATGTCGGAGTATCTGATGGAATAGAGCCAGGCGTGCCTGGAGTACTGGGGGTTCCCCCAGCTGGTGAAGGCTGGTGGCTCGAGTTAGCTAGACGACTTGGGGCACGGGACACCTCTGGTGTGGAGGCCTGGCTGGTGGTGTCCTCGGCTTCTAATCTCGCTATTTCTTCAGCACTTGGACCCACTGCTTTAGCATTTTCTGAATCCTAAATATATAAAGGGCACAGTTATTCAATCAAGTGATGGATAATTTGTTACAAAGTTTACAAGAATTAATATAAATATAATTTATTTGTTACTGTGGTCAGGACTATGCAGCTGTTCCTTGACTTACAATGGGGATATGTTCCAATAAACCTATTGTAAATTTAAAATATTGTAAATTGAATATGAATAAAGTAAACAAATAACTACTGTCCCTAAATAAGTAAATAAACAATTAGTCTGCCTGAAGGACCAGGCTGAGGGGGGGCACTGACCCCCAGAACATCCTCCAGGTATACCCCAGGTATGGTATTTTTTATAGAAAAACTAACAACAAAAGCAGTTACCCACATAATGAAAAAAACTGTAACAATATGTACAAGAACTACATAATAAAAATGTCAGAAAATACTATAAGTGATAATGTGTCCCCTCCTCCCAACAGTGAAAAACTCTTATAAATCATCACCTAGGCAATGGCAAAAAAACAAATACACAAAACCTACTTGTGGCTTGACAAGATAGTCTCCCCGGACGGCCTGACGTATATCTAGAGACTGACCAATGCTGATAGCATCGACAGATGAGAGAGTAAGGGCGGGAGACGGTAATGAAGACACACTGGCTAGACTTGCAGTGTCCTGAAAGACAATATCTTAGAAAATATATGTAGTATCTTAGAAAATATATATCTGAACAGACTCCAAGAAAGCATGATAAGGGCATTATTAACTAATCTTTCTTTCAACACAGCGGCAGTATCCCACCGAGGCGGGGTGGCCCACCGAGGCGGGGTGGCCCAAAAGGAAAAACGAAAGTTTCTCTTTTTACATTTAGTAATATATACAGGAGAAGAGGTTACTAGCCCCTTGCTCCCGGCATTTTAGTCGCCTCTTACAACACGCATGGCTTACGGAGGAAGAATTCTGTTCCACTTCCCCATGGAGATAAGAGGAAATAAACAAGAATAAGAACTAGAAAGAAAATAGAAGAAAACCCAGAGGGGTATGTATATATATGTATATATATACATATATATATACATGTCCAGAGGGCTGAGGAAGGGTTGTTGAGGTGGTTCGGACATGTAGAGAGAATGGAGCGAAACAGAATGACTTCAAGAGTGTATCAGTCTGTAGTGGAAGGAAGGCGGGGTAGGGGTCGGCCTAGGAAGGGTTGGAGGGAGGGGGTAAAGGAGGTTTTGTGTGCGAGGGGCTTGGACTTCCAGCAGGCATGCGTGAGCGTGTTTGATAGGAGTGAATGGAGACAAATGGTTTTTAATACTTGACGTGCTGTTGGAGTGTGAGCAAAGTAACATTTATGAAGGGATTCAGGGAAACCGGCAGGCCGGACTTGAGTCCTGGAGATGGGAAGTACAGTGCCTGCACTCTGAAGGAGGGGTGTTAATGTTGCAGTTTAAAAACTGTAGTGTAAAGCACCCTTCTGGCAAGACAGTGATGGAGTGAATGATGGTGAAAGTTTTTCTTTTTCGGGCCACCCTGCCTTGGTGGGAATCGGCCGGTGTGATAATAAAAAAAAAAAAAAATATATACATGTATATATATGGAGAGGCACTGTCAAGAAATTTTAATGAAAATAAGAAAAAATTTTGGAGTGAGTTAAACAAGTTAAGAAAGCCTAGGGAAAGTATGGATTTGTCAGTTAAAAACAAAGTAGGGGAGTTAGTAGATGGGGAGAGGGAGGTATTAGGTAGATGGCGAGAATATTTTCAGGAACTTTTAAATGTTAAGGAAGAAAGGGAGGCGGTAATTTCATGCACTGGCCAGGGAGGTATACCATCTTTTAGGAGTGAAGAAGAGCAGAATGTAAGTGTGGTGGAGGTACGTGATGCATTAAGTAGAATGAAAGGGGGTAAAGCAGCTGGAACTGATGGGATCATGACAGAAATGTTAAAAGCAGGGGGGGATATAGTGTTGGAGTGGTTGGTACTTTTGTTTAATAAATGTATGAAAGAGGGGAAGGTACCTAGGGATTGGCGGAGAGCATGTATAGTCCCTTTATATAAAGGGAAAGGGGACAAAAGAGATTGTAAAAATTATAGAGGAATAAGTTTACTGAGTATACCAGGAAAAGTATACGGTAGGGTTATAATTGAAAGAATTAGAGGTAAGACAGAATGTAGGATTGCGGATGAGCAGGGAGGCTTCAGAGTGGGTAGGGGATGTGTAGATCAAGTGTTTACATTGAAGCATATATGCGAACAGTATTTAGATAAAGGTAGGGGAGTTTTTATTGCATTTATGGATTTAGAAAAGGCATATGATAGAGTGGATAGAGGAGCAATGTGGCAGATGTTGCAAGTATGTATGTGGAATAGGTGGTAAGTTACTAAATGCTGTAAAGAGCTTTTATGAGGATAGTGAGGCTCAGGTTAGGGTGTGTAGAAGAGAGGGAGAATACTTCCCGGTAAAAGTAGGTCTTAGACAGGGATGTGTAATGTCACCATGGTTGTCTAATATATTTATAGATGGGGTTGTAAAAGAAGTAAATGCTAGGGTGTTCGGGAGAGGGGTGGGATTAAATTATGGGGAATCAAATTCAAAATGGGAATTGACACAGTTACTTTTTTGCTGATGATACTGTGCTTATGGGAGATTCTAAAGAAAAATTGCAAAGGTTAGTGGATGAGTTTGAGAATGTGTGTAAAGGTAGAAAGTTGAAAGTGAACATAGAAAAGAGTAAGGTGATGAGGGTATCAAATGATTTAGATAAAGAAAAATTGGATATCAAATTGGGGAGGACTAGTATGGAAGAAGTGAATGTTTTCAGATACTTGGGAGTTGACGTGTCGGCGGATGGATTTATGAAGGATGAGGTTAATCATAGAATTGATGAGGGAAAAAAGGTGAGTGGTGCGTTGAGGTATATGTGGAGTCAAAAAACGTTATCTATGGAGGCAAAGAAGGGAATGTATGAAAGTATAGTAGTACCAACACTTATATGGATGTGAAGCTTGGGTGGTAAATGCAGCAGCGAGGAGACGGTTGGAGGCAGTGGAGATGTCCTGTCTAAGGGCAACGTGTGGTGTAAATATTATGCAGAAAATTCGGAGTGTGGAAATTAGGAGAAGGTGTGGAGTTAATAAAAGCATTAGTCAGAGGGCAGAAGAGGGGTTGTTGAGGTGGTTTGGTCATTTAGAGAGAATGGATCAAAGTAGAATGACATGGAAAGCATATAAATCTATAGGGGAAGGAAGGAGGGGTAGGGGTCGTCCTCGAAAGGGTTGGAAAGAGGGGGTAAAGGAGGTTTTGTGGGCTAGGGGCTTGGACTTCCAGCAAGCGTGCATGAGCGTGTTAGATAGGAGTGAATGGAGGCGAATGATTACTTGGGACCTGACGATCTGTTGGAGTGTGAGCAGGTAAATATTTAGTGAAGGGATTCAGGGAAACCGGTTATGTTCATATAGTGGGACTTGAGTCCTGGAAAATGGGAAGTACAATGCCTGCACTTTAAAGGAGGGGTTTGGGATATTGGAGTTTTGGAGGGATATGTTGTGTATCTCTTATAGTATATGCTTGTAAGTGTTGTATTCTGAGCACTCTGCAAAAGCAGTGATAATGAGCGGTGTGGTGAAAGTGTGGAAATGAGATGAAAGTATTTTCTTTTTTGGGGGATTTTCTTTCTTTTTTGGGTCACCCTGCCTCGGTGGGAGACGGCCGACTTGTTGAAAAAAAAAAAAAAAAAAAAAAAAAAAAACATGTATGTGTAGTGTGACCTAAGTGTAAGTAGAAGTAGCAAGACGTACCTGAAATCTTGCATGTTCATGAGACAGAAAAAAGGACACCAACAATCCTACCATCATGTAAAACACTTACAGGCTTTCGTTTTACACTCACTTGGCAGGACGGTAGTACCTCCCTGGGCGGTTGCTGTCTACCAACCTACTACATTTGTGCACTAACATAGTGCACAAATGAGGAATTAGTTTTGTGATGCTAACATATTCCAGGGTAATAAGCAGGTACCAGTACCATTTGCTTGGGATGCTAAATAGGTACAGGTACAATTTGCTGGGGTGCTAAGTAGGTAGTGGTAACATTTGCTGGAGTGTTAAGTAGGTATTGGTATGATTTAGGGCACAAGATCAATGTAATTTTAAATTTTGGCCTGAAGGAAAAAAAAAGATAGACATTACATGTTTATACCTTGTACTTACATCATCAGTACTCAGTTTATTTCTTCGTCTTCTTCTAGGAGGAGCTACTGGAACTAAACGCGGTGAACTAGGCGGAGGTGGACCTTGTAGGAGCTGTGCTGGAGGCTGTTCAACAACAGCTGGTGCATGGGCAAAGGGCACAGCTCGAGGCGCTACAGCTGCACCATGACCCACACTTGCTGAGTGAACACCAGCATTAGACTGACAATTTATATCAGTAGAGAGGTTAGTAGAAGTGAGGAATGGAGATGGTGCTGACGTGGGCACCATTGGTGGAGTTCCTGGAAGATGGTCGTCCTGAGCCGCTTCTGACAATTCCGACTGTAACGTGATATCTATTGAGGGCAGGTTTGGAAGAGGTTCTTGTGCCATGCGGGGAAGGCTATTTGACTTGTCGCTGCCTGAGCTGCTTTTTGTGCTGGCCACCAGGTCTGGCTCAGGACACATTGTCATTCCTGCTGTCTCACCTGATGGTAAATTTCAAGTGTAAATATGAGAAAATACTGAAATACTACTACCATTTTCACTTCCTTTGCTATTAGACAAATACTAAAAAGCGTTTTTCATTTTAATTAGGGGAGACGCTAAAAACAGGGATTATATACAGGTGCTCTTCAACTTACAATAAGGTCACATGCCAATGAACCCATCATAAGTCAAATGTGAATATGATATGATAAATAATTTATTTATTATTTTATTATCACACTGGCCGATTCCCACCAAGGCAGGGTGGCCCGAAAAAGAAAAACTTTCACCATCATTCACTCCATCACTGTCTTGCCAGAAGGCTGCTTTACACTACAGTTTTTAAACTGCAACATTAACACAATCAGTAAATAAATAACTACTATCACTGAATAAGTAAATAAACAAAAAATTACTGCAACTAAATATCAGTGTTGAAAAGTAAATAAATACAGTGGACCCCCGGTTAACGATATTTTTTCACTCCATAAGTATGTTCAGGTGCCAGTACTGACCGAATTTATTCCCATAAGGAATATTGTGAAGTAGATTAGTCCATTTCAGACCCCCAAACATACACGTACAAACGCACTTACATAAATACACTTACATAATTGGTCGCATTCGGAGGTAATCGTTATGCGGGGGTCCACTGTACAGCCTCTCCTCACTTAACGACAGAGTTTCGTTCCTGAGACCGCGCCGTTAAACAAATTCGTCACTAAGTGAGGAGCATACTATAATGGTAGTGGGTTTGTGTAAACCATCTTTGATATTGTTTTAATGTCACCATTGCACCATTTATAACATTTCTGGTATATTTTTAAATGTTTATACAGTAGTGTACTGTAGTATATTGAAATAGAATAGAGGAAATCAGCTCTAATATACATTATTTAACTATGATTACTTGTCAGAGAGCCAGTAGTAAGTCTGAGGCATCAGTTAACGAGTACGTCATCAAGTGAGGAGAGGCTGTGCAAGTTTATCCTATCATGTACAGTACTGAATGTGCATTGCTATAGCACTATCGTTAAGTCGAAATACTGAAGTCGAACCATCGTAAACCAAGGAGCATCTGTAATGCCCAAGGAAAGGGAAAAACAAGACCAGTTCCTCAGATCAAGAGCCCTCTCACTGGCATCAATGCAACCCCTTAACCCTTAAATGGTCCAAACGTATATATACGTTCACTCGCGGAGCGCCCCAAATTTTTTGAGGAAAAAAAAAACCTTTTCTTTTAAAAGGAAAAAAGAGCATATGATACCCAGGCATCCCCAATTATTTTAATATGGCACACAGTGAGTGCGCACACCCATTCTCTCATGTCTAGGTGACTCAGGCTTATTGTGGCAATGTTGAATGAATGACAAAGAAAACGTATATATACCTTTGGGGCGCTACGCGCGTGAACGTATATATACGTTCGGACCATTTAAGGGTTAAAGGGTCCTAAAGTGCAGAGCAATAGAGATTCTAAAGTAAACATCATACTTTTGATAAGAAAATTATTACAGAACATGCATGGGGAAACCATTCAGCACCTAGGGAATGGGAGGCTATCATGTTTTATCTGAGGATGGGGAAGGGGTAGCTTTATTTCCTTGGAATAAGAGCCCTTCACTAGCATCAAGGTAACCCCTTACTTCTTTCCGTGAGAAAGATATTTTGTAGTACAGTGAACAATATTGTTAAACTAACGTGCACAATTCGGCTGCACCATAAAATGAACCACAGCTGACTAATTAATAAAAATTCCCCACATTGTGTGAAAATTTCCCACATTGTGTGAAAATTCCCCACATTGTGTGAAAATTCCCCACATCATGTGAAAATTCCCCACATCGTGTGAAAATTCACCACATCGTGTGAAAATTCACCACATTGTGTGAAAATTCCCCACATCGTGTGAAAATTCACTACATCGCGTGAAAATTCCCCACATCGCGTGAAAATTCCCCACATCGCGTGAAAATTCCCCACATCGCATGAAAATTCCCCACATCGCGTGAAAATTGGCCACATCGCGTGAAAGTTGCCCACATCATGTAAAAATTTCCCACATTGTGTGAAAATTTCCCACACTGTGTGAAAATTCACCACATCATGTGAAAATTCACTACATCGTGTAAAAATTCACCACATTGTGTGAAAATTCTATTCATAATGAAACTAATGATCCTGTACATCAGATTAAATCAAAATTTAATATTTAAATGCAAAATTTTGTGGAAGGAAGGTGCTAGTAACACTTTCCCTGCATAAATTACTAAATTTGAAAAGAAAAAATGGTTTGTTTTTCTTTTTAGGTCACCCTGCCTAGGTGGGATACATCTGGTGCATTGAAAAAAAAAATTCATACACAGGTATGGGACAATGTGTATATAATATACATCACAATATTTTTCCACGCATGTCATAAGAGGCAACTAAAATGTATATACAGTGGTACCTCAGGATACGAACTTAAATCGTTCCAGAAGGCTGTTCGAGTGCCGATACCGAACGAAATTATTCCCATAAGGAATAATGTAAATTAGATTAACCCATTTCGAGACCCACAAAAATACACTTACAAAAGCACTTATATAAATACACTTACATAACGGTTCAAGTTTTGAGCTGCTTGTATCCTGAGGTACCACTGTGTTACTTAATGCAAAAGGAGAAACTTTTGTTTTCCTTTTTGGGCCGCCCCGCCTCTGTGGGATACGGCCAGTGTGTTGAAAGAAGAAGTAATATTTTTACAAAGCCCTTATTATACCCACTCTTCATAGCAAGACTCAAGATTACAATTAATTTTAACTTTATATATTAATAAACAAGTCAAAATCAACTGCTTTAGTAAATAAACAAAGATAAAAATCATTTTCGGGCCACCCTGCCTTGGTGGGATTCGGCCAGTGTGTTAATATAAAAAAAAAAAAAATCATTAAATACAAGAATACTAATTTTCTATTAGATAGGTACAACAAATCAGCTTTTCAAATATCTACCATATTTTCCAGCATATAAGGGGCACTTTTTATAAGATTTCGTTCAGGTTTTTAACCCCGGAGGGTTAGCCACCCAGGATAACCCATAAGGCAGTGTGTCTTCAAGGACTGTCTGTCTTATTTCCATTGTGGTCCTCAATCTTGTCCCCCAGGATGCAACCCACACCAGTCAACTAACACCCAGGGACCTATTTGCTGCTAGATGAACAGGAAACAGGTGTAAGGAAATGCATCAAAATGTTTCCATCCTGTTGGGTATCAAACCCGGGTCCTCCATGTGTGAAGCGGGAGCTTTGCCAGACCACGAGGCTCCACAAAGTCTTGGAAAATCAGTCTGCCCTTTACATACTCAAGGTCAGGGTCAAGGGAAGGTTTTGGGTTTCACTTTAGCGTATAGTAAGACAGTAACAAAAAAAGGCACAATACCGTGACTGGAACGATACACAAATAACTCTGTTTCGCTCCAAGAGTGTATCAGTCTGTAGTGGAAGGAAGGCGGGGTAGGGGTCGGCCTAGGAAAGGTTGGAGGGAGGGGGTAAAGGAGGTTTTGTGTGCGAGGGGCTTGGACTTCCAGCAGGCATGCGTGAGCGTGTTTGATAGGAGTGAATGGAGACAAATGGTTTTTTAATACTTGACGTGCTGTTGGAGTGTGAGCAAAGTAACATTTATGAAGGGGTTCAGGGAAACCGGCAGGCCGGACTTGAGTCCTGGAGATGGGAAGTACAGTGCCTGCACTCTGAAGGAGGGGTGTTAATGTTGCAGTTTAAAAACTGTAGTGTAAAGCACCCTTCTGGCAAGACAGTGATGGAGTGAATGATGGTGAAAGTATAGTAAGACAGTAATTAACCCTAAAATATGGTTACTGATTTACCATTACGGTACATCTGTCATGCACCTCATGTACCAGAAAATACTGTAATTGTTAACAGAATATGATTTTCCCCAGTACAATACCATTTTAAATTGAAGAATGACTTTGTAAACCATTTCAAACATTTACCTGGATGCATTATGTTTCTGGATGACGATATATCTTTTGAAGGATCTGACTGTGACGACTCTATTGATTTATTTTCTGAAGGAGAGCCAGCGTCTTGACTCAGCTGGTTTTCACGTATAGTTTGAGCTTCCATACCGGCTAACATCTTGCCTACCTGAAGAATGCAAATATATATGAAAAATCACCAAAAGATTTGCAGAATCTATTATACAGTTCTTATGGGTGAGAAGGGCTGGATTTCATTTGCCTTGTTTAAGCAATTAGAATTACTGCAGTGTTCCTCTATTCTTCAGTTAGAGTCAATAAAAAATAACATTATACAGTGGACCCTCGACCAACGATGGCATCGACTAACGTTAAATTCGACTAACGATACATGTTAACGCTAACATGTTGCCTCGACTAACGTTAAAAAACTTGACTAACGATAATCGTTCTCGGGTACCAATTAATATCGTTAGTCAAGGGTCCACTGTACTACTTTTTTATGCCTATTTCCTCCGAGTCAGTATAGAATTACATTACACTGCATTTGTACGTCTGTTTCTTCCATTCTTAAGGTGTTACAATGCAAAGAGAAATATTACTGGACTATGTACTTACCTTCCCTAGCGAGACTGAACTATAAACACTCGCAGCATCGTGTTCAACAACTCTAAAGGGATGAGAGGTTCTTCCTGCAGGGTAAACTGCATCTATTGAGGACGACTGACTTCCAACCGGTGAGGGAGGAAATGGAGGGTCGTCATCCTCCTTTTGTATCTGTCTTCGGACTTCTTGGTGTCTTGTGCGCCGTCTGCCACCTGATCGAACTCTTGGCGCTTCCTCGTCGTCGTCATCATCGCCCTTGATTGCAATAATTCAATTGAATGACTCAAAAAATAATTATATTCAAGAGAGGTGCTAAACTAGTAGGGTCATACAGCACTTAGGAGTAATGGGAGGAAATCAGGTTCAATGCAAGGGAAGGAAAGCTCTAGTTCCTAGGACCAAGAGCCCTTTATCACCATCAAGGAACCCCCTTGATGAACCAGTAAGCCAGCAGAAGGCCTCACACAGATGACCAAAAGCTCCATCAGCAGGTCATCATATGACTAAGATTCAAGTCAGGAAACACCAGATGTGTGTGTGTAAGCATACAAATGTTTTTCCTATTTTCACCATGGTATTTTTATATAATTATCTATCCTGCGTGGTCTTTTATTCTGCATGATCTTTCAACTTTGAATGCTGAAAAAAAACCTGAATTATTACACGTGTTTCTCAATACAGTGGAACTTGGTAAATAATCGGCCAGTCCCTACTGAACGAAGTTCAGCACACGACCAAACAAATACAACCTGCCAGAGCTTCCCTGAAAACTATTTCGTGTTTCTTCGCATTTTTTGGTGTTTTTTTGTATTATTTGTATAAATAAATCACCATGAGGCCTATGATGATTAGTGATAACAGCCAACCGAACAGAAAATTGGTTGGGAAGAACTTGTTCAATATTCAAAGCAGCACTTGAACAGCCTTCTGGAATGAATTAAGGTCACATACCAAGGTTCCACTGTAAAAGGTTAAATTTGCTCTAGTGATAAAAAGTAGTATAGGAAAATGGAGGGTTTAAATATTGAAGATATTCAGTGACACGAGGCCTGGTCACAGACTGGACCGAAGGGGCATTGACCCTGAAACCCTCTCCAGGTATACTCCAGGTATATGTATGTCCTCTCATAACCTTCCAATGCATGCTGCTATAACCAACAGTCTGCCTGAGCAGGGCATCAACCAGAGACCAATTTCGAGACCAGATCACAGAGGTAAGGGCCACAGGAATCTACAACAGTAATAACTGAGAGAAACCACAGAACAGGTTTGAACCCATGGCAAGTGAATGCTGAAACTCCAGGCCAGTATGTAAGCCACTGGGCCAGCCGGCTACAATAAGATTCATCCAACTTGGTATGTTTTTATACACCATATGGAAGTTAGCATGGGCCCCTCTATGACTACCAATGCAAATTTTTAAAAATGAATTTCCCACCACCATGGTTGTGGTGAACTCTAGCTCTACTCCCCTAAAAGCCGCCATTATGACTCGCAGCTTATCAATGTTAAACGTTGAATCTATTGGTAGTCATCCAGGTTGATATTTTTAAGAAATCCTTGTTAACAATGTTATTGAGGGAATCCAGATTTGGGTTGGGGATCGCAAAAGTTGTGTTGTTGGCAAAGAGAACAGGTCTAAGTTGCTGTGATACATTTGGAAGATCACTGATGTACAAGAGTAAAAGCAAGAGGACCAAGGACACTACCCTGTGGGATGCCTATGTCAGCAGGTTTTGTTGATGAGGTTGTGTCCTTGACAGAGACATACTGGTGTCTGTTGGTAAGGTAAAACTTTATATGTATATGAAATTGTATGGCATATGATACCGTAATGATTTAGTTTGAGATGTAGGGTGCTGTGGTCTACTGTATTGAAAGGTTTCCTAAGGTCAATAAAGAGGCCATGTGGATATTCATTATTTTCAAGAGCTGTATAACCCTTCAACTGTCCAAACATAGATCTATGTTCATGTGTGTAGCGCTCCGAATGTAGATCTACGTTTTTGTTACATGCTTCCAAATTTAAAAAAAAAAGAGATCTATATTCGGAGTGCTACGCACGTGAACGCAGATCTACATTTGGACAGTTTAACCCGTAAATGGTCCAAGCAGATCTACGTTCACATGTGTAGTGCTAAAAAAGTAGATCAAAGTTTTTTTTACACATTTTCAAATGTAAAAAAACAAAAAGAAGATCTAATTTTTTTACATACTTTCAAATGTTGAAAAAACGTATATATACGTTTGGACCGTTTACGGGTTAAGGGATAAAGGAAGTCAAGCATTTTTATCAATGCATTATTTGTACTTTTGTTTTGAAACCAAACTGGCATGGGTTGAGTATACCGAGTGATACTAGAAAAGAATATAATCTCTCGTGTATTGGTTTTCCAAAAATAACAAAAAGTAAATTAGATATTGGCCTATAGTTATTTACATCAGCTTGGTCTCCATCTTTATTTATTGGAGTAACTCTTGCTTATTAGTCTTAAGATAGGTGTAAGTTTGCCTGAATTGCTCTGCATACTAAGTGGTTTTCTGCATGCACATCTAAATGTCACCCATCTCTGTACAAACACTGTATCATGCTGAAATAAAGAATCTTTAATCTTGAATAATGTTGGAAAAGTGTACGTTATACCTTCATTCCTTCTTTTGATTTTGCACGTCTTCACTCATTTTTCTTGTGATCCTTCCCATATCTCTTTTATATGTTAGTGGTTGCAGAGATCACCACCCCACAGCCCATTCTTACAATTTTTTCTTTGCTGTACAAATATAATCTGTTAACATTGTTAGGGCAACAAAGCGCTAGAATCAATGGTTTTGGCAATTTAATCTTAATGTAAGTAGGTTGAAAGAACAAGACAAGTGTTACTTGATGAGGGTCTAGTACATCTAGTCCCGCGTGGAGTTTGCGTCGTATGACGGGCCTTCACTGGCTACCTCACCTTTAATTTACCATTATGTTATAAGCTTTGACAGTACCTTATCCACATACCAGGTGTTCCTAATGAGTGGCCATAGCATGCATGCTGTGTCCTCATGTGCGTTTCCACATACTAACGCTAAGGCTAGCACGTTCTTCCTTTCCAATTTAAATGATTCATCTTAGGTGTTCACTAGAATAGATCCTTTGATGATCCAATTATACCGGTATTTAAGCAAGTGTGCCAGACACATGTGTGTTTACTCAAATTGAATACCTGATAATTTAACCTTTCAGGTAAACCCTCTGTTTCCAATTGCTTTCAGGGTGCAAAATTATGAAATTTAGAGTCTTTTTCGAAGATAATAACCAATTTGATGAACTGCAAATATACCTTGCGAATTGTGCTAGTTGTTAGTTAATATGTTATCAGACCCATACCATCTGTGGGCTTAGTCAAAGATTAAGACATAATTGCCCAGACTGATCAAATTTTGATACAGCAGTTACAGAGGTAATGAACCTCATTTACAAAGTAATACTCACATTTACAAAGGTAATAAAAATTATGAAATGGTAATGAACTCTTTCTGGTACAATATGAAATTACAAAATTTGATGAGGAAATGGCCAGAATGAACAGTTTTTGGTGAATTTGAGCTCGTCAGCGATATTTACGCATCGGCAATTCTGTTCACTTTGAGTCCTATTTTAGTCCAATCACATTGTTCCAGTTGACCAAATTCTTAGCTATTTCACTAATGTATCTTCCATTTTATCGACTGACCATAAGAAATCGCCCAATCAACTATTTTAACTACTCAATAAAGTGATCAGAAATTGATAATTTGCCCAATTTCACACAAATTTCAAATATTCCAACTTCAAAATAAGGCCCAGAAAGAACAAAAGGGCACAATACTGTGACTGGAACAATATGTAATATGCCCAACTAACACTTTAGTTCATACCTCTCCTCCTGCTATATATGCCCCTGGTGTCTACTCTATTTCTTGCTCCTCTTGTCCTCTTCAGTACTTTAGAGAAACTGATAGCTCTCTTTCTGACAGACTCAAGGAACACAAATGAAGTGCTAGACTTACCGACACCAATAATGCTCCATTCAAGTCAGAGATCATAGTCATCCTATAAACTGGTCCTCTGTTAGAACTGTTTTCCCTACTTCTTTCACAGTAGCCATCTTGTTGAATCTTCCCTTATTCACAACTTTCCTTGTATGAATCTTAGTCCTGGCTTTGTCTATGTAACGCCTTCATTTTTCATTACATTGTCAAATGCTCTAAACTCCAGAACATTGTGACTTATCTGATCCTTTCTTCTCCCCCTCTCTCTGCCTCTTCTCCTTTCCTATTTTCTATTTTTTTCTTTGTTTTTTCTTTCTTCTGCCTAGGGTGTCCTGTCCTTTAGTTTCCTGTGGGTCCTTAGCTCTCCTGCAGTGCTCCTCTTTCTTCTCCTTTGATTGACCCCACGACTACTACTACCACTATTATCACAACTACTACTACCACCACCATTCCTGCTACTTTTGTCTCCCGTCACCCTTTACTCCCCCTTTTATATTTTGTCCCACATAAGTTACTCTCCTTACTTTATACCTATACCACCACCACTGCTGCCACCACCACTACTTTTTCCTACCTCTTTTGGTCCCATCCCTGTCTGCTCGCCTATAAATACTGGCTCCCTCTCCCCTCCCTGTTAGTGTGACTTTGTAAATGGTCCAAGATGGATTGAAATGTTGTCACGAGCTTCTCTCTTCTATGTGTGGGTTATTTGTGTAGTATAGGGTCCAGAATAAACAATGCAGGCATTCCTGGCACTAAAATAACATTTCCTCTGTTCATTGGTTACGTTCCCAGGCTTTACACATAAATTCCATTTTGATTCTTTTGTTCAAACAAAGAATTTTTATTCACACACAAAAAATAGAAGATTTACTGTTATGCAATATTGTAATAATTGTATAAATAATATCAGCACATTTCTGAATGCATATTAGATCCACCAGCTGGAAGTGTATTAGACGAGTGATGTGATTTGTTTACTCTTGAATATCAGCAAAAATCGAACATTTCCGCTACTTTGAGCTCAATTTCAAGCTAATTTCGGTCATGAAACCAATCAAAATCATCTCTATTTCTGTAATATATCTTCCATTCTATCAAACAAGACCAAGAAACTGAGGATACAACCATAAAAACCATACAAAAATACACTACTGTTTTAAACCAAAACACAGTTGCGGTTTTTTCTCATGCACTGCATGCGCAGGATTTTTTTATATATGGTGCACATTTGTGCACAGACCCATTTTCTCATATCTAGGCCCAAATTTACCACTCAAAAGCTCATCTGAGTGAACTGAGTTTATGCTGTAGTACTGTAGCACAGTCAGTGAAGTGGTTAATCATAAGATTACAATGGGGCAGTAAAGAACATTAACCTGTAAACGGTCCAAGCAGATCTACGTTCCCATGTGTTGTGCTACAAAAGTAGATCTACGTTTTTTTTTACATGTTTTCAAATATAACAAAAAAAAAAGTAGATCAAAGTTTTTTTTACACATTTTCAAATGTAAAAAAACAAAAAGATCTATTTTTTTTTATATACTTTCAAATGTTGAAAAAACGTATATATACGTTTGGACCGTTTACGGGTTAAGGGGTCCATAAACAATAAATTTAGGAATTACAAGAACAAACAGAAAATTATTACTTAAAGTTATGAATCATCAGTTCTCGGCTTATATTATTGTGTACATAACTGACAAGCTGTTGGTGTGTAAGAAGGATTATATTTTGTGAAGGGATTTAGGGAAACTGGTTAGCTGGACTCGAGTCCTGGAAATGGGAAGTACAATGCCTACACTTTAAAGGAGGGATTTGGGATACTGGCGGTGTGGAGTGACTATCTAAATTGTCGTACCTGAGCGCCTCTGCAAAGACAGTGTTAAATTAGACACATGTGCAACTCTTGGGTATCTTTATTGAGGAAACGTTTCACCACACAGTGGCTTCATCAGTCCATACAAAGGATAAACTTGAAGAACAGGAGGAGAATGAGGTAATCAGTCCCTGGTGGTTAACACTTACACTCACTCACCCATTTGACCATAAACAGAAATATCAATCTCAATCTCAAAATAATGAATCTTAACTAGTCATAAGTTGGCCTGTGATACTCCAATACTGAAACTATGTATAGTGCCAAAACAAAAGCATTCACATTGCTAAACTCACAAACTAGTATTTAGTCACTTAGCCATAATACCAACTTACCTCATAATTTTGTAATATTTTAAACTTAAGATTTAATCTAAGTCTGCCCGAAATGCCTAGCCATGCTAGGTGTTCTAGTGGTACACTCTGTAATTATTATTTTGCTACATGTAAACCACACAATAACCAAATTCTGTAAACTAAGCATTGTAATCCTTATAGAGAATAAACTTTGAATTGAACTGAATTGAATTGAGTCGATGTGGTCAGTCCATCAATCTTGAATAGAATACAGATACCCAAGAGTTGCACATGTGTCTAATTTAACAACGTGTCGGTTCTTTGAACCATTCATCTGCAAAGACAGTGATTATGTATGAGTGATGGTGACAGTGTTGAATGATAATGAAAGTTTTCTTTCTTTTGGGTCACCTTGCCTCGGTGGGAAACAGCTGATGTGTTTAAAAAAAAAAAAAAAAAAACTAACACTCACCTGGAAAGCTTTCAGTGGGTGGAGGAAGGGTTGGGATGGTGGCTGCATAAGAGTCGAGGTTTGACTTGCTTGAATTAGGCTGATCTCTACAGACTGTAGCAAGTCTTGACCCTAGACAAATCAAAGTATATTTCAAAGTTAATCTGGATTATCATTATTACATTCAATGGGAAGTGCTAAACCCATAGGGGTCAGACAGCACCTGGGAAATGGGAGGTAAAGAAAAGGCTAATCAGTGAGAGTAGCTCCAATTCCTCAGATCAAGATCCCCTCACCATTTAATCCAGAAATAATGGTTTAATTCACAAATGGAAATACTGAACGTTGGTTTGCATCACTTATTTCTTGAACTCGTCAACATTTAACCGCAAACAAGAGGTAACCCAAAGAAAATACATCATTCGTTTTCTTATACACTGTTAATACATTATCATTCATTCTCTTAGACACTGTTAAGCTTAACACAGGGTTTCTAAAATAATTAACTTGTGTAGCTTAAAGACAAAACAGCATAAGCTTAGTACACAGATTCCATTCCTGCAAATTGACAAAAACTGAAAGAACGCATTATACAAAGCAAATACAGTGGACCCCCGCTTAACGATCACCTCCAAATGCGACCAATTATGTAAGTGTATTTATGTAAGTGCGTTTGTACGTGTATGTTTGGGGGTCTGAAATTGACTAATCTACTTCACAATATTCCTTATGGGAAAAAATTCGGTCAGTACTGGCACCTGAACATACTACTGGAATGAAAAAAGTTCGTTAACCGGGGGTCCACTGTATCATGTGTGAAAACTAAGATCATACAAATTTTACATTTCTTCCCGTTAACCCCTCATAAAACATTTACTTTTAAATGAAGGAAGAGATAACTTAGGCACATTCTGGTAGCCATGTTACTGGGTTAGGTAGTGTGATACACTCCTGTTGACTCAGTAATGAGTTCGGGCGACTTGCTAGGCCATCGGTAAGTCATGTACTCCTGTATGTAGCAGTCTGTACATGAACACCTGTATATAGCCTCAGTACATCTGGGTACAATATGTGTACTTATATGCAACAGTCCCTACATGTGTGCAGCTGCAAATAGCAGGCAGTATATGTGAGGCCCTGTACCTACACATGCAGCAGTGAGTACATCTGAGCACCTGTACACAACAGTGAACACCTGTACACAGTAGTCAGAACCTGTACACAGCAGTGAGCACCTGTACACAGCAGTGACCACCTGTACACAGCAGTGAGCACCTGTACACAGCAGTGAGCAACTATACACAGCAGTGAGCACCTGTACAAAGCAGTGAGCACCTGTATACAGCAGTGACCACCTGTACACAGCAGTGACCACCTGTACACAGCAGTGAGCAACTATACACAGCAATGACCACCTGTACACAGCAGTGAGCACCTGTACCCAGCAGTGAATACCTGTACACAGTGGCGAGCACCTGTACACAGTAGAGAGCACCTGTAGGGAGCAATCGATACATTCAAGATTTTTTTTTGAGGGGGGAGGGAGGGGGTAAAGCCAGTCAAAAAATCAGGGAGGGTCAAAGTGCCTTGTGCTACCTGTGTATAATAAACTATGGTGGTCTTCAACCCAAGTAACATGACTGCACAATTTACTGCTCCTTCCACTGAACGACTCCTTTGACTTTATAAAATAAACACGATACAATCTGTTCAGACCTCTAAATACAATGAGGACACCTAAGCAAGGTTCCCCTTTTGTAGCTATGGTTTGGTAGTTACAATTTCGTTAATAAAAAGAAGCAAGGTAAACTTATATATAATCAGGACAAATGATCTGCTTCTATAGCTACAGTTTAGCAGTTACAATTTCTCTATAATAGAAGTGAGGTAAACTATTATATTTCAAACTCCTGAACTTCTCCTATTCTTCATTGTTCCTACTGTTGTTTCTTTCTGATGGCTTGTAACCCCTTTTTCTATACCAAAACCAACCTCGAAACATATACAAGCTGTGTATAAATAAATAATACTTATTATAAATAAACATTTCTTAAATCATGAGTACAATACAAACAATATTTCAAATACAGTGGACCCCAGGTTTACGATATTATTTCATTCCAGAAGTAAGTTCAGGTGCCATTACTGAACGAATTTGTTCCCACAAGGAATATTGTGAATTAGTTTAGTCCATTTCAGACCCCCAAACATACACATACAAACACATTTACATAAATACACTTACATAATTGGTCGCATTGGGAGCTGATCGTAAAGCGGGGGTCCACTGTATTGAGTGGTTTACCCACTCAATATTACAGCAATATCAGTTGGATAAATTGAACTTTTAGCTTCTTTAATTTCAATGTTTACCGTAGTATAGCTGTAAATCATGAGCTCCATACTATATGAAATGCAGAGTAGAGTATTTAAATGATTTTATTGCTGATTTTTAATAATACAGTGGACCCCCGCATAACGATATTATTTCAATCCAGAAGTTTGTTTGGGTGCCGTTATTGACCGAATTTGTTCCCATAAGAGATATTGTGAATTAGATTAGTCCCTTTCAGACCCCCAAAAATACACCTACAAAAGCACTTACAAAAATACACTTACATAATTGGTCGAGTTGGGAGCTGATCGTTATGCAGGGGTCCACTGTATTGCTGATTTAATAGACACTAAGACTACTTCCCCTATTAGTCCATGACATCAAAGGCTAACTGAATAACAGAACTTACTGTGGTCAAGTTCCCCAGCATAATAGAATGCTCTAAAGGTGCCCATTGGGGTTCCTTTAAAGTCACGTCTGCAACTGGTTCTTCTGACCTGTTGAGTACAACACTATAAAAATACTCAAAATAATTATGAAATATTATATGAGTGTTGGAACTAAGTGATTCAGTTGGGCTAGGCAAGAAATTTTTAGTGGGTTTGGGTTTGATAAGGACCTGCAAAGTATGGGCCAGTAGGCCTTATGCAGTGTTCCTGATTTCTTATCTTCTCATGTATGACATTCAGCTCGCACCTTAAGGACCTCAGGTCAATCCTGGATATGTTGAGATGTATACTGGCAAGTCTCCCTACACCTGCTGCCTCTGTTCACATGGCTGTAAGTTATTACATTCATGGGGGAAGCACTAAACCCTTTGGGGTCATACAATGTTCAGAAAAAAGGGAGGCAATCTGGTTCAATCTAAGGGAGGTAAGGTCTAATTCCTTGGATCATGAGCCCTTCACTAGCCACTAGCATCAAGGTGTCCTGTAGCTAAGCTGGTGGCACACTCGGCTCACACACCGAGGTTCGTAGTTTGATCCCCGATATGGGTGGAAACATTGGGCTATGGTTCCTTAAGACACTTCCTGTCCCTGTTCACTTAGCACTAAGTAGGTACCTGGGTGTTAGCTGACTTGTGTGGGTTGCATCCTGGAGACAAAATTAACCCAAGTTGCGAGAAATGCTCTGCATAACCAGGGACTTCGACCATAGCTGACACCAGTGACATACGTAGTATGTCACTGATGTCAGCTATGGCCTGTATAAGCTGTATCGTGTACTTGTAGAAATAAAGATTATTATTATTATTATTATTATTATTATTATTATAAGGAACCTCCTATAAAGGGCCCTAGCAATGAATAAGCAATTGAGTGCTGAGTGTCATGGGATCACATCCTGAAGAACAGAATCAAAAGACTAGGGTACATAACAAACAAAAATATGTACAATGGTCTTGAGGGTACAACACATGCTGGGGGCATATAAGAAATATATATTTAGATTTAACCTTCGATAACCCCCAAAAATTAAAACAATGTGACTTAATTTCCATTAGGGTCCTTTGCTTGGCTTTCTTGGGTTATCCAGGGTTAATAAGCCTTCAGAGTTAACAGGACTCCAGGGTTATTAGGACTCCAGGGTTATTAGGACTCCAGGGTTAATAGGACTCCAGGGTTAATAAGACTCCAGGGTTAATAGGACTCCAGGGTTAACAGGGCTCCAGGGTTAATAGGACTCCAGGGTTAATATGACTCCAGGGTTAATAGGACTCCAGGGTTAACAGGGCTCCAGGGTTAACAGGGCTCCAGGGTTAATAGGACTCCAGGGTTAATAGGACTCCAGGGTTAATAGGACTCCAGGGTTAATAGGACTCCAGGGTTAATAGGACTCCAGGGTTAGCAGGACTCCAGGGTTAACCCTTAAACTGTCCAAAAATATATATACGTTCTCTCGCATAGCGCCCCAAACATATATATGTTTCATTTTTTATTCATTCAACATTGGCGCGATAGGCCTGAGTCACCTAGATATGAGAGAATGCGTGTGCGCACTCAGTGTGCGCTGTATGAAAAAAATTGGAGACGCCTGGGTAGCACATGCTTTTTTTTCTATAAAAAAAAATTCTCAAAACATTTGGGGCGCTGCACAGGTGAACGTATATATACGTTTGGACCGTTTAAGGGTTATTAGGACTCCAGGGGTAATAGGACTTCAGGGGTAATAGGACTCCAGGGTTAAGAGGACTCCAGGGTTAATAGGACTCAAGGGTTAATAGGACTCAAGGGTTAATAGGACTCAAGGGGTAATAGGCCTCCAGGGTTAAGAGGACTCCAGGGTTAATAGGACTCAAGGGTTAATAGGACTCAAGGGTTAATAGGACTCAAGGGGTAATAGGCCTCCAAGGTTAATAGGACTCAAGGGTTAATAGGACTCCAGGGGTAATAGGCCTCCAGGGTTACGAGGCTTCCAGGGTTAATAGGACTCCAGGGGTAATAGGCCTCCAGGGTTACGAGGCTTCCAGGGTTAATAGGACTCCAGGGGTAATAGGCCTCCAGGGTTACGAAGCCTCCAGGGCTAACTGGGTGTGTTTCAGGCAGGTTACAATTATTATATAAAAAAGAAGCACTAAACCTACAAGGGTCACACAGCAGGCAGGTTACAAGCCTGGCCGGTCACAGACCTGGGCCATAGCTTGAGGACGGAGGATCGAGCCTCGGCTACTTTGTGCTCAATAACCCATACGGGTTTGGTGCTTTATGATGTTGCTGAAAGAGAAGCGCTAAAGCCGTAAGGGAAGCAGGGGGGGGGGGTCACACAGTGCCTGAGAAATGGGTGACAATAAGTGCCGATCCAAGGAAAGCGATCAAGCTTCTGCCACTCTCGGTGGCCCATACGGGCTTGGTGCTTTATGACTGTTGTTTACGTTGAAGGGGAAGCGCTAAACCTGTAAGGGTAAGGGGTGTCATACAGCACCTGAGAAGTGGGTGGCAATAAGTGCCGATCCAAGGAAAGAAATCGAGCCTCTGCCACTTTCGATTACCCATGAGGGTTTGGTGCTCTATGATGATGTTGAAGGGAAGCGCTAAACCCGTAAGGGAAGGAGAGGTCTCACAGCGTCTGAAAAATGGGCGTCAGTCAGCTCCAATCCGAGGAAAGGGATCGAGCCTCTGCCACTTCCAGTAGCCCATAAGAGTTTGGTGCTTTATGACTGCTGTTCATCTTGAAAGAGAAGCGCTAAACCAGTAAGGGAAGGCGTGAGGGGGGGCGTCACACCACCCGAGAAACGAGTCTCAAGCAGTTCCGATCCAAGGAGACGGAGGACAAGCACAACCCCCCTGGGATCAAGAGCACCTCCCTCGCCGAGATCAAGAGCACCTCCACCAAACAACAAAGCAGAAACACGAGTTAAAAAAAAAAATAAAAATCCCAATTTTAAGAGGAATGTGCAGCCGCCCATTTTCACCATCACCTCATTGATTGTCGATGCGGAGTGACGTCAAACGCATCGTAAAATTCCTCTGTGTCACTTTCAGATGACATCTTTCCTAGTAACGTCACTGTCTGCCACGTAAACTTCCATTTATGATGTGTTTAGTTGACAAAAGTTGGTCGACCAAGCCCCACTGAACGTCAGCTGACGGTAGCCATTGTTGTTTACGCCTTAATAATGCTCTCCCATTGGTCAATTATCAGTGACGTCACGGCAGCCATTGTTGTTTATCCTGTGATACTGCTCTCCCATTGGTCAGCCTCTAGTGACGTCACTGCTTGCATGCACAAGCGTAGGATCATGTATTCACCTAGTATACATGTATACATACATGTATGCATGTATGCATACATGTATACATATATTATAAGTTGCAGGTCTGGTCTGGCAAGTGGCTGCTAGAGTTCAACCCCAGCAAGTGCAAAGTTGTGAGGACTGGGAAAAGGTAAAGAAGACTGGAGATGGAGTACAGGCTCCAGAGCAAAGACTGCAAATTTCACTCCAGAAGGTCCTCGGGGTGAGCACTGTTCCCAGCATATTACCTGCAGCGGTCCTCTACCAAATAACTGCTGAAGCAAATTCACGTCTGGAGTATACCTGGAAGGGGTGTCGGAGATCAACGTCCCGCCGATGCGTCCATGACCAGGCCTTTTGGTGGATCAGGACCTGATCAACCAGGCTGTTACTGCTGGCCGCACGTAAATAAACCACAGCTCGGCTGGTCAGCTACTGACTTTAGTAGTCAGTCCCGTGCCTTCTTCAAGACAGCCATGGGTCTTGAAGACAGCCATGGGTCTATTGGTAATCCCCCTTATGTATGCTGGAGGGCAGTTGAACAGTCTTGGGCCCCTGACACTTATTGTGTTGTCTCTCAATGTACTCAAGGCATTCCTGCTTTTCACTGGGGGGATGTTGCACTGCCTTCCGAGTCTTTTGCTTTCCTAGGGAGTGATTTCAGTGTGCAGATTATCTTTTAGGACCCTAAGGAAGGAGTCATTGAAGCCAGTGTATACAGCATATCAGGCCTATATTGAAAAATGTAGCACTGGAGAAAGTGCAGAAGTTTGCAACAAGACTAGTCCTGGAGCTAGCTAAGGAATATGTGCTACAAGGAGAGATTAAAGAAGATCAACTGATGACAGTAGAGGAAAGAATGACTAGGGGTGATACTGACAACAACATACAAAATACTGAGAGGAATTGGACAGGAACACAAGGGTAGAGAGGCACACTGGGGGGATGTTGCACTGCCTTCCGAGTCTTTTGCTTTCCTAGGGAGTTATTTCAGTGTGCAGATTATCTTTTAGGACCTCCTCCACTCCTGTTGAAGGAGTAACTTGAAAAATTAGACATTAAAACCAGCATATGGTATGGGAAAGTACTTGCAGAGTTTACCTGGAGTTTACCTGGAGAGAGTTCCGGGTGTGATACAAAAGTGATGAGTTGCAGAAATGAACAACTGAGATCCCGTCAAACATAATAGCTATCACAGAGACAAAGCTAACCAACATGATAACAGATACCGTATATCCAGCAGGATACCATGTGATAAGGAAAGACAGAGGAAACGGGAGGCTGGGGAATGGCGCTGTTCATCAGAAAACAGTAGAGTTTTGAAGACATGAGAGAAATAAACAGACTATAATAATAATCATAATAATGATAATAATAATCCTTACTTCTACAAGTACATAATACATAGTTGAAAAAATGCTGGGAAGGTGGAGAGACCTTCATACCAAAAAGAAGATACCAAATAAGAAGAAACAAAGAGAGACGTTGGTTCAACCAGAGATGAAGAGACAAGAAAGGATAGACGAGAATAGAGAAATGAACAGACTGACCAGAAACAAATATTTTAGAGCGAAGAGAGAAGCTGGAGTTTACCTGGAGTTTACCTGGAGAGAGTTCCGGGGGTCAACGCCCCCGCGGCCCGGTCTGTGACCAGGCCACAGTTTGAGAACGACATAGCAGCAAAGGTCAAGTCTGAACCAAAACTGCTTCACAGCCACATCAGAGGACAGGAGGGTTAGTGGAGACATGATAATGACATACACAATACTGCGTGGAATAGGCAAGATGGACAGAGACAGGATGTTCCAGAGATGGGACACAGAAACAAGGGGTCATGATTGGAAGTTGAAGACTCAGATAAATCAAAGGGATGTTAGGAAGTATTTCTTCAGTCATAGAGTAATGATAATGAGGTATGCCACGAAACATCTAAGGTGGCAAATTGCTTTAATGCCTACTACACATCTGTTGCATCAACACTAGTAAGTAAACTACCAGCTGCATCAAATACCTTTAACACAGACTCTGATAAGTTTCAAACATACTATACCAATAAAGGGGTAACCCCAAACAGTTGTCAACTAGTAAGTGTATCTCATGACTTTATTCAAAAAGAACTAAGCAGGTTAAACCCAACTAAGAGCACAGGCCCTGATAACATCCCGTCTAAGTTCCTAAAAGATGGTGCTTCTGAACTGTCAATCCCTATTGCTCACATAATAAATCTATCAATCACCACTAATACCGTACCGGAGGGGTTCAAGGAGGCCAGAGTTACTCCTGTCTTCAAGAATAATAGTAGGTCTGATGTAAGCAACTATAGGCCTGTTAGTATACTCAGTATAATATCTATAATCTGATGGATTACCTGAGAACTGAAATGTCAAAGGGGAACCTCACAGGTATGGTAACCTTAGACCTGCAAAAGGCCTCGATACTGTCAACCACAATATATTATGTAATAAACTTCAAACTATCGGTATAGGCTCTGTAGACTGGTTTAAGTCCTACCTTAGCAACAGGAGACAAATAGTCAAAATCAACAAAATAGAATCAGAACCCCTGCCGATAACATGTGGAGTTCCCCAAGGTAGTATTCTGGGTCCCTTATTATTCTTATGTTATGTCAATGATATGCCTATCAGTGTCAAGTGCAAACTCCTACTGTATGCAGATGACAGTGCTCCTGTTAGTGTCAGGTAAAGACCCACAAGATATTGCTAATGTTTTAACACTGGAACTGGAGTCCTGCAGCAAATGGTTAGTAGACAACAAACTATCATTACACCTAGGGAAAACTGAAGCCATTCTCTTTGGCACGAAACATAAACTGAGAAGGGTAAATAATTTTAATGTTCAATGTAATGGGGAGCCCATCACTTTGGTTTCATCAGTAAAATATTTGGGAATCCCCTTTGACCCATGCATGTCAGGAGAATTGATAGGGAACAGTGTAGTAAAGAAAGCGAATGCCAGACTGAAGTTCCTGTATAGACAAGCACAGTGTCTACCTACTGAGGCTCGCAGGACCCTATGTCTAGCCCTTATACAATGCCATATGGATTACGCTTGCTCTTCATGGTACTCTGCCTTGACAAAAAAACTGAAAGATAGACTGCAACTCACCCAGAACAAAATCGTAAGATTCATCCTGGGGCTGGGACCAAGAGAACATGAAGGGCAGGATGAATTACAGCAGTTGGATATGCTGAATGTTGAAGACAGAGTAAAACAACTGAAGCTAAATCATGTTTATAAAATTGCTCACGAACAGTGTACAGAATATCTTGCTGTCAATTTTGTCAAGGTTGGGAACCAAAGCAATCATAGTACTAGGGGGAGAGAGCACAACTTTGTAGTACCCACAGTCATTGGACAGGCTTCAAACACCTTTTATTGTACAGCAAT
>NC_069486.1:12048372-12163372 GCF_026875155.1 Cherax quadricarinatus
AATATGCTCATGTATGAAAATTCTATGTAACTGTATTTGTGTATACCTGAATAAACTTACTTACTTACTTACTTAGAGTTGTCAGGAAGTGGAATAGTCTAGCAAGTGGAGGCAGGAACCATACATAGCTTTAAGATGAGGTATGATAAAGCTCATGGAGCAGGGAGAGCGAGGACCTAGTAGCACTCAGTGAAGAGGCGGGGCCAGGAGCTGAGGCTCGACCCCTGCAACTACAATCAGGTGAAAAGACGAGAGTAAAGAATCAGGTATCTGACTGAAGACGGTAGCGGGCGAGATCACAATGCCTAGGAAGTCTGTGTAGTGTTCGCCAAACGATTTGAAGAGGATTTATCAGTGGAAACAAGGGGAAATAACCAGAGAGACAAGGGGACAGGATGTACAGACAACTACTGAATGCCATCCACATAACAGGGAAAGAGGTAAAATAAAATAACTCTTGATGGACCTGGATACACCAAAGGCAATGGAAACTGACAGAGATTCTGAGATAGGGAGCAGAAGCACTGTTCGAATCACTAGCTAAGACCTAATTTAAGTCAGTGGATACCGGACACTTGCTACACATCTGAAAGATAACGAGATTAGATTTTGCCACCGAAGTGGCTAGTTTATTGTACACACCATATCCATCCTGTGGACGGTAATGCAAGAGCATATGGATACACAAAAGGCCTAGGAACTAGGCCTCAAAACGGATAAGAGATAAGAGATAACAGGTGTACATACAGATTTATATGAAAGTAGTCCCTATATCTAAGAAAGGGGACAGACAGGAGGCACTGAACTACACACCAGTGTCTTTAACATGCATATGTACTGAGCTTAGAGGGTAATGAATAAAATTATCAGGGGATAAGTGGCAAAACACAAGAATTAAGCATAGACTATTATGTCTGACTTAGTGTGTAGTTAACTACAATCATAAGTACAATAAGATTGATAATGCCAAAATGGTCAGTTACAAAAGAATTTCATGTTATTTAAACTGACTCAGTGTTCAGGTTTATGGCGGAATTGAAATGGCGAAGATAGAGCAAGTTACTTAAATTATAATAGTGGAAAAGACTTAAATTACAATACAAATCCTATGGAATAATATATGTTGACAATTTTAAATGGAAGTGAAGGAAGGCTGATGGAACAGGGACATAACTGGATTAAGACAGGTATTGCTGGACGAGGTTACTGTTACACTAACGAGATGAGATGCTTTTTAACAATGGTTCTGAAGCGACTGGTAGAAAGAAGACCTTTAGTAACTTCAGGCTAGGAGCTTCAGAGATAGGAGCTGTGAATCGACCCCTGCAACCACATATAGGTAAGTACATAGATATAATATCCACCTTGTGTGGAACATTATAAGGAATTATTTATTGACTAATTCACACCAGCCCTTAATAAATATTTATCTGAATTTCTCTCTAAAGTACCAAGGCAAAAAACTTGATATATAGAAATTCGGACAGATTACGTAGACCTATATTTAGGCCTGTAGGAGCTTAACAGCTGATGAGTAAACTAACTGTCCTAATGGTGAACCTTTCATCATTTTCCCAAAATACAACCCAGAGCATTTTTCCACTTCTTTAACATATTCCCCCCAAATAAAATACTTTACATATTACTTTATAATCATAGAGTAACTCTGAATATATTGCAAATAAAGTGATATGGTGGAGTAATTTAAACCAAAGTCAGAGTCGAGGTGTCGGGACAGTGTGACAACAATGGCCGACGGGGAGACACTTGCTCCACATAACAAACATTTTCCAGACCAGTTGGGATGTAAACATTACAAGCGGAAATGTAAATTAGTGGTGAGTTTGTCTTGTCGGTTAAGACAAGCTGGGTAGAGTGTGTGCTGGATAACTGGAAGATGGTGAACTGTGTGGGTGTATGGAGTCAGGCTTCCCTGGCCTTGACTCCGCTTCATGGGCCACATCATGGCCACCGTGGGCCACATCATAGGCTTTGTGGGTCACATCATAGGTTTTATGGGTCATATGGCCACCATGGGCCATATGGCCGCCATGGCCACCATGGGTCATATGGCCGCCATGGCCACCATGGGTCATATGGCCGCCATGGCCACCATGGGTCATATGGCCGCCATGGCCACCATGGGTCATATGGCCACCATGGGTCATATGGCCGCCATGGCCGCCATGGCCACCATGGGTCATATGGCCACCATGGGTCATATGGCCACCATGGGTCATATGGCCACCATGGGTCATATGGCCACCATGGGTCATATGGCCGCCATGGCCACCATGGGTCATATGGCCGCCATGGCCACCATGGGTCATATGGCCGCCATGGCCACCATGGGTCATATGGCCACCAGGGGTCATATGGCCGCCATGGCCACCAGGGGTCATATGGCCGCCATGGGTCATATGGCCGCCATGGCCATGGGTCATATGGCCACCATGGGTCATGTGGCCACCATGGGTCATGTGGCCACCATGGGTCATGTGGCCACCATGGGTCATGTGGCCACCATGGGTCATGTGGCCACCATGTGGCCGCCATATGGCCACCATGGGTCATGTGGCCGCCATATGGCCACCATGGGTCATGTGGCCGTCGTATGGCCACCATGGGTCATGTGGCCGCCATATGGCCACCATGGGTCATGTGGCCGCCGTATGGCCACCATGGGTCATGTGGCCGCCGTATGGCCACCATGGGTCATGTGGCCGCCATATGGCCACCATGGGTCATGTGGCTGCCATATGGCCACCATGGGTCATGTGGCTGCCATATGGCCACCATGGGTCATGTGGCCGCCATGTTCTTCCTGCCTATGTGAGAGACGCCTCGTATGATATTTTTTCCAACGTAGAGATAAATACATACAGATTTTTGTGTTAACTAGTTTCGAAATAAAATAGCTTAAAATATTTTATTTACAGAGTCCCTGCTGTAGCACCAATTACATATGCCGGTTCTGTCATAATGCCAATGAAAATCACCCACTGGAGCGAGACAACATATCGGAGGTAGAATGCATGTTATGCCAGACGAAGCAACCGTTGAGCCAGACGTGCAGTAATGAAAATTGTGGTGTAATGTTTGGGAATGTAAGTACTTTTCCTCTGGATTTAATATGTGTTCAAATAATTTTCTTTATACTGCATTTGCCAGTTCTTGCCAAGTCAGGATAATGTAATGAGATTTATTAAACTTGTAGATATATTTCTATTCACCATAAGGAAACTGGGGCATCATCCTCCGTAAGAGTACTGTAACCTTAGACACTGGTAAAGCACTCACATCCAGTAATGACTAGCCCTACAAGGGCCTTAAGGCTGGTGAAACTCTTGATTTGAGGAATTAGAGCTACTCCTACCTTGGATCAAACCTGAGAACTTTTCATTTCCTAGGTGCAATAAAGGTTTAGTGCTTCATCATAAATAAAATACAGTAGTACCCCCCGTATCCAAAGGGAAAACACTCCAAGACCTATCATGGATACCCAAAACCACAGATAGTAGTAAACCCTATTATGTCGTTTTTCGTTTACATACTTGCCTATGATGGTTTGATAAATTATGCTCAGCCATGAATTAGCACTTCACAGCTTCTCTTAGGCTTTGAAGAACTGTCATCATCACAACTTTTGTGCTTTGGGTTCATTATTAAGCAAAATTAGGGGTTATTTTCAAGCCACAGTAAACCATGGATAACTGAAACTGCAGAAACCAAATTCGTGGATATGGGGGGTTCTACTGTATTGTATAACGCCACAATTTCGCTTTTTCTTCATAAATGTTTTACATTTTCTCTTAATATGCATTGATATTAGATGACCTAGATTTTATAATACTGTTTGTTTTTTATTTTACCAGTACTTTTGTCGGCTGTGTAAACTTTACGATGACGAGGACAAAGATCAGTACCATTGTGATGGTTGTGGTTTGTGTCGCGTGGGCGGCCGAGACAAGTATTTCCACTGTGACACCTGTGAACTGTGTCTCCCCAGGGATATCAAGAATAGTCATAAGGTTAGTGTTTGATGGTAATGCATTGTGTGTTTCAGTGCACCCATAGTAAGTCAAAAAATATCGTAAGTTGAAAAGGAATATATGTACAGTGGACCCCCGGTTAACGATATTTTTTCACTCCAGAAGTATGTTCAGGTTCCAGTACTGACCGAATTTGTTCCCATAAGGAATATTGTGAAGTAGATTAGTCCATTTCAGACCCCTAAACATACACGTACAAACGCACTTACATAAATACACTTACATTATTGGTCGCATTCGGAGGTGATCGTTATGCGGGGGTCCACTGTATTCTAAATAAGTAAATAACTGTCACTTAATAACTAAACAGATAATTACTGTAACTAAATACCAGTATTGAATAGTAAATAAATGAATACAAGTTAGGAACTTGCCGCTATTGCTGGGTAATTATCTTAAGTTTCATCTCTAAAGTAACTGCTTTTGCAGCCTCATAAAGTCAAAATATTGTAAGTTGAACTATTGTAAATAGACGAGCACCTGTACTGGGCTTAATACGAGGCCAAAAAAATATGGCATTCATTCCAATTTCTCTTATCACCTCCATTTGTGCCACTGACCAGTTTTTATTATGACTTGTACGTGGACCACCCCGGCCTTATTGATATTATTTCATTCCAGAAGTATGTTCGGTGCCATTACTGAACGAATTTGTTCCCATAAAGAATATTGTGAATTGGATTAGTCCATTTTAGACCCCTAAACATACCCTACAAATGCACATTACATAAATACACTTACATTATTGGTTCGCATTGGGGACTGATCGTAAACCGGGGGTCCAACTGTATTTGGGTGTAAAATATACATACATTTTGATTTACTGCCTTCATTTTCAGTGTATTGAAAAAATGAGCAAAACCAACTGCCCGTTTGCTAGAAGATATCCTCACACAAGGATTGTGTCCACATGTTCCCCTTGTGGACATCTCAAACATCGACGCATGCTTTCACGATCTCATTTAAAAGCGGATTCTACGCTTGTCCGACCATGCGGGCACATACCCATGATTAAAAATGAAAGAGGTATGTATATTTTTGCATGGCAAAGGCATTTGGTCATTAGTATTGTAGAAATGGTCATAATGAGTAAGCTTTTTCTGTGAAAGTATTTCCTTCTGTTAGACTTTATTGAGCCCTTGGACACAAAATTAATTGAATTAATCTTATACTGAAATGTATAACTTCACCGCTCGTATGCACTGATAGACTAAAAACAGGTACTCTTACAAAAATGGAAGAGGGGTCCTGATGTTGATCCAAGGCTTTTAATCAAAAGGCAATGGAGTTACCTTCTTGGATTTAATTGATACAATCGGTTCCACCCATTTCGTAGGTGCTGTATGACCCTTAGGGTTCAGCAATACTTATTGAATTTATTGATAATGAATGTTTCAATATTTGGAAGTAGACTGTTGGAGGATGGGTCCTATAAAGAATAAGGTGAACCATAGAATTGAAGAGAGGGGCAGTAGGAAGGTGGGTGGGCATTGAAGCAATCTGTGGAAACTGAACATAATCATTGGAAGGCAAGAGAGGAATGTGTGAGAGTACAGTGGTACACACTCTTATATGAGTGTGAAGATGGTTGTGATGTTTTCACTAAGGAGCTGGAGCAGTGGTGATGTGTCCGAGGGCATTGTGTAATGTAAATTTTATTCAGAGAATTAGTAACTTAGCGATTAAGAAGAGGTGCAGTATTAGTAAAAGTGTTATCCAGAGAGAGTATGGAATTGTTGTGGTGGTTTGTACATTAGAGGGGATGAGCAGAATAGGGAAACTTGGAGGGTGTATAAATCCTGGGATGCAGGGAAGAAGGGTAGGGGTCAGCCTAGGAAAGGTTGGAGGGAGGGGATAAAGGAGGTTTTGTGAGCGAGGTGCCTTGGACATCAAAAAACAGGCGTTGAGCATGTTACGTAGGAGCGAGTGGAGTCCGTATGGGTGTTTTGGGCTTGAACAAGCAGTTGGAGGTGAGCTAGGTAACATTATGAAGGGATATAGGGAAACTGGTTAGCCAGAGTTGAAGTCCTGGAGATGGAAAGTACAGTGCCTGACTCTGAAGGTGTGGATATTTGGAGTTTGGAGGAGCATCTGATTGTTGTATTGTTGTGCCTTTGGCAAGACAGTGATAGTGAGTGAATGGCCGAAAGTGTCCCTTTTTCCTGGTCAATCTGCCTCAGTGGGAGACCGCCAGCATGTTTAAAAACAAAAATATAAACAATAGCACAGCTAATGTTTTGTAAAGAGACATGCGCGGGAAACTGTTTATCCCTTATAACGTTGCTCGTTCTTACAGCTTATGGAAGTCACTAGGAACGAGAGATAGATGAAACTCCAATGCCAAGCGAAAAAAAAATATGCTGATCTCTACTGCAATTGTTCTCTGTCGGGATTGCACAAGGTATTTGCATTCTACATTGTCACGTAAAAGTATCAAGATAAGCTATAATTTGTCTTTTGATATATTTTAACTAAATGAACTCTCCTGTTTGATTAATATTCAAGGTAAATCAAATAGTGTACCCCAAGTTTCCGGCGCGCCTCCCGATTCCGACAATTATGTAATTTTATTATTGTAATGCTTTTTGTCAGTGTATTTTTGGGGGTCTGAAACGGACTAAATCAAATTTACGTTATTCCTTATGGGAACAAATTCGTTTGGTAAACAGCACTCTAACAACCTCTGGAACGATTTATGGCCGAAACTCTGGGTTCCACTGTACTGTACTTGTATAAGAAGTGAAAAGCTTTTTCAGGAAATGAAGGGGTGCCTTATGGGCTCTTGCTTCAAGAGCTGGGGCAACACTTCCCTCCCTTCTCCCAATTTTCTCCTATTCCTTAAGCACTGTATGATTCCTAGTAACCCCCATGAATGAAGAAATTCCAAGGCAACACTTAATAATTAATGGCTATAATAATAACTAAATTTTAAAGGGGGGTGGACTGTAGCAATAAGAAAACATAAGAATGTAGGAACACTGCAGAAGGCCTACTGGCCCATACGAGGCAGTCCTTATCAAAACGACTTACCTAAAGGTACCCAAGAAATAATCCCGTACCCCATGACACCAATCAAACCCAGCCCCTCCACTCATATATTTATCCAATCGTCTTCTTAAGCCTCAGTCAGCCTGACTAAAATGCTCCAGCTGTGGTCATCATATGCTAAGACCCGCATCAGGAACACTTGTCACTGTTTCCCCCGACATACCTTACCTAGCAACATTTGAGTGAGCTTTGAAAGCTCCAACAGATTTCAGTGCTGGAGGCGTATAGCATAACATGTACCTAACTCTCCAAGAGAAAATTTTAATTCATAAACGGACCATACAGTACCGTCCGAGTTGAATGAATGACTCTCTAACAACACCTGCTTTTTATTTTCTTACGGAGACAGTGGAAGATGGGGGTAATCAGTTTCGCCAGCATGATAAGTGTTCAGGTCCCTTAACCTATGAAAAAATCAAGGCTAAGGGATTGATTACCTGGTCTTATTCCACTGCCTTCAATAATAATCTAATGCTGAATAAAGAAGCTACTGGTCTGCAAATGTCCTTCATAAATTACCCACGTGTTGTATACATCTATAAATATAAGTATGTATAAAATGAATTAAAAGAAAAAACGAGGTGATATGTTACTTATACATACCCAGAACCTAACCTGACCTGCTGTATAATAGGGTCCCTTCTGTACAAGTTCATTGCAGCATTTTTGATATTTAGGTGCTGTGTATAATTTTGTGACAGAACAACCTTTTACAAATCAAAATAAGAAAATAGATTTTCAAAATTTATTGGCAGTTTATCCTGTGAAATACAGTGCAATTTTTTCTTTTATTTTCCCTCAGGAGTCCTGACGTCATTTTCACCGTAGTGGGCCACAAATGCTTGGAGTGTGGGTCATACAATAAACTGTGAGAAGTAAGGTGGTCTTTCCTCCGCAAGCAAGTAAGTCTCCAGAACTTGAAGCGATTGCATTCCTGATTCAACTCATAAAGTCATAATATAACCCTGAACTGTGTTTTTAATATTTAATCATGGCCCCTTCTTCTCCCCACCAAGGCAGGGTGAGCTGAAAAAGAAACTTCATATCGTTCACATTATCACTGTCCTGCCAAGGCATGTAGATTTGACAGTTTGGAGTTCACTTTTAAACAGCAAATGTCCCCCTTCCCCCCCTTAGAGTGCCCAGCACTGTACTTCCCACTCCAGAACTTGAGTCCGGCCTAACTGGTTTCCTCCCTGAATCCCTCCATGAATCTCACACTTCCTGGCAATTTATGGTTAAAATGCTTACTATAATAATATCTTCACATCTTTCAGTGTCTAAACCCGAGCGGAGTGAGGATCCAAAGGAGCCCAGCTCCATGCAATGGGGAGCAGAAGGATTCAGGGCCATGAAAAGTGACAAGCTGAACACTAAAGTCATGCATTCCATCTGCGGATTTTGCTAAGACCACAAATTGACGGGAAACTTTAGAATAGGTTTTCATTGTGTCCTGGACCAGTGTTTAGTTGCGACTTAACCATGTTTTAGTCCATCTTCGACCATTACTAATGTTTCCTCTCTAAGGTGTTGGTAATAGTAAACTTATTTTAGCCGCTGTACTACTATGACTTCTACACTAAATGGTTATCACGAATATAGGGCCATTTTTCCCAGCCTTTTGTAAGTAAGGAGAAAATGGCGAGTTTTACTTGCAAACTTAAACAGCCCGTATAAAAAGCGATTCGTTTATGATGGTTTAAGCCATCTAATGTAACATAAATGTAGTTTTTAATTTGTACTCCAAATTGAAGTTGATGTACATGTACGGTGATATCTGAACCGACCGAACATGTCACAAACTGTCATAATTTGACTTTTTATGTGGTAAATTAGCCATTTTTTTTAAGACAAATTAAATTTTTAATTAAGTTCCTGCTTGTTATGAATTCTAGATACTGTCCCTCTATAAGGCTTTTTTGACCTGTTAAATAATAGGACACGTCCACATGCCTATAGAACTACATATCTTTGGCATGAAAAATAGATGGCTGACTGAAGGTTTTTAATCGCTCTATTTTTTTCGAAACGTTAAATAATAATTTTTTTATTTTTTTTTTGTAGACTTTAATGTGTTAAGAATTTTTAGAACGATGCATGATAGACTTTTAGGAAACCTGTATGATAATTGAGGCACTATAAGAAATATGCCGTAGGTTTTAACACTCGTGAAGATATTCTTTGTAAGGTACAGACATGCTTGTTCAAAGAATGCTGATGCAGTAACTTGTGTTCTTGTCAGAGAACTATAATATTGTATGCCCCAATACATTGTGTACATTGAGCTGAATATAATACATAGCTGATTTTTAAATAACCATTGCAAGATTAATATAACTGGTACTACTGTATTGTAAACTAATGTAAACTGTACTATTACAAAAAAATGTTATATACAGTTACAATAAACAAAAATTGTATACACAGTACTAGTGTATGACTTTGGTGTATTTTGAGTACTGTATAACGTGTCCCGTTCGTGCAATATTTATGGCACTATGTATACACTTGCAATGAAATTTAATAGATAATTAGTGTGGAAGCTCTCAAGAATTTTCTTTTATTTCTCTTCACATTGACTGAAGGAGAACATTAAAGGGGTTCCGTGGGCATCTTTTTAAAATGCTTTTAAATATAAAAGGTTTTTGCACATTTCAATTTTGTCATTTTTTTTTTTTTTCCAAAATGTATTAGATTTACCATGCTGCATACCAAGAACTTTCACAACAAATACAAATAAAGAAAATCTATTACAAATTCTTTCAGGAATTTTGTATATTACACTATTGAGTTAAAAAATCACCGAACCAAGTGATTTTTAATGGTGTTTATATATGAAAATCCAGCTAATAGCAATGGTCATAGCTAATGGGGTCAAACATTTTATAGTGTGGTGTATTTGAGGTAGTCTCAGATTTTTTGAACAGTGTAACTGCTAGTATTTCAAAAAAAATACATTTTATCATAAATCCTGGCATGAAATGGCTTTGAATTCCATTTTTTTTTTATCTATAAAAATCAAGGGTACCTGATTTTAATTAATCAGATTGGTGTTCATTGTGATAATATGCTTTGTAAAGTTCTGTACTTACAATAGAGGTCTTTGATGGGATGTTTTAGATGATATACCCCATTCTTCCCTGGTGTTGTATGGCTCTGGGTGTGACACTTCCATGAATATCCGAGGTTCCTGGTGATGTAAATGGTTCTGGGTGTGACAACTCCCATGAATAATCCATTCCCCTGGTGTTGTCTGGTTCTGGGTGTGACACTTCCCATGATATCCAGTTTCCTGGTGTTGTATGGTTCTGGGTGTGACACTTCCCATGAATATCCAGTTTCCTGGTGTTGTATGGCTCTGGGTGTGACACTTCCCATGAATATCCAGTTCCCTGGTGTTGTATGGGCTCTGGGTGGTGACAACTCCCATGAATCTCCTTTCCTTGGTTTGTATGGCTCTGGGTGTGACACTTTCCCATGAATATCCCAGATTCCTCCCGGTGTTGTTTATGGTTCGGTGTGACACTTCCCATGAATATTCCAGTTTCCTGGTGTTGTATGGTCTGGGTGTGACACTTCCCATGAATATCCAGTTTCCTGGTGTTGTATGGCTCTGGGTGTGACCTCAGACCGAACCTAATTACGCCCCATTCTCCCCTCCCCTATCCCATCCTCCCCATCCTCCCTCTTTTCCATTCACACCTCTCCTCCTCACCCCTCCCTTTTTCCCTTCCTCTTTTTAGCCTTCGTGATTTCTCCCACAGGCGCGCTAAGTTCCTAGGTAGGGGAAAGGACACCGGGGTCGATCCCATTCCGTTGAGGTTTCTTGCGTGCGTAGTTTGCCGTGGAACTGGAATGCCTAGGGATGTCCCGATCCCTCTCCGGTATCCCGGAGTACTTTGGGTGTCTTTGTGCGACTGTGAACTCTGCGAAGAGCCCCCTTTCGGATTCCGGGGTGGTGGCTGAAGGAGGTATGCTTTGTGGCGGATATCCGGCCTGCCCTTCTCCTTTGTCCACCACGAGGTAGCTCGGCAAGATGTGAGGTTGCTATCCCGGATTTGCTGGTTTACTGGCATAATGGGTAGGTATGGCACGGTTCCATGCTCATCTGCGCTACTACGGTGACGAGTTCCCCTTGGGCGCGGAGGGAGATTTCCGGCCCCTTTCATACCTCTGGAACTATTCCTCCCCGCTTCCCCCCCCACCCTTTTTTTTTATTCTTTTTTTGTTTTTATTTTCTTTCTTCTTTCTTTTTTTTTTCTAAAAACAAAAGAGCAAAGGAGTAACCTAACCATGGCAGGCCCTAGTCCATGAAACCACTAACCCCCCGGGCCCTTCTTGATACGAAACTCCTCATTCTGACCCTGCCTGTGTTTAGATCACTCTTCGACACTCCTGATGCCCTGTACCTCTTGCTGGTGCTGTTTCCATCACCCGCTTCAGGTACCGGTCTTCGACTGACTCCTTCGATTTGTCCTGAACTCCGCTCCTCCTTTGACTATGCTTCCGGCTTCTTCCCTCTACGTACGGCATTTTCCGAATCGCCCACACCATTTATCATGCCGGACCAACTACTCCGGTCCTACTCCTAAACCCAACGTCAATCTCCTGATGATGCCTCCGTCGTTACCTTCCCATTCTACTCGGAACGACCGACCACGTCAAGCACTCTCCCTCTTCCACCCTCAGTTTTCGGACCACACAATGGAAAATCTTACTTTAAGACCCACAACTTCTTCTTCTGCCTACCTTTCTAACCATAAGTATTGCCAAAGCGCTTCCTGCGTCTGTTGGCATAGATATTTTCATATTCACGCTCTCAAGAGCGGTACGCCGCATCGACACTGTCCAGAATGCTACCCAAGCTCATGATCTTTCCTCTCTCTCCTTTCGAATAATCCGATACTACTCCTATCACTATTGAAAAACATCTTTCTCTCAATTCTTGTATGTGGTACTGTCATTCTGCCCCATACCATAGTCCAACAGAATTTCCATCATGTGGCAAATGACATTTTGAACAGCTTGAACTCCAGATCTCCCAATCCCACAAAGAAGTCACTTATGTACCTTCCTGCCCGGGGGCGGAGACGTACCCCTTGCAATGTTGGCTCTTTAACATTTGACATCCGAGAACTCCCGTCCTCTGTATATGTCGCGGACATCGGTTTACAAAGTTCGTAAGGCAGGAACTCCCTTTTAAAACCAGCGAGATTTTGGGATTAATTTTCTTTTCAAGGTGGCTACGAACTGCCTCGGCAATTATTGATTCCATAAATTTTTTCCCATTTGGGAGGTTAGGTTATTGGTCATAGTTCGAACTAAGGACCTGTCACCTGTTTTTGAAAATAGGTATCACATTTCCCATTTTCCATTTATCTGGCACATGCCAGTTTTTGTGATTTTTTTGAAAAGATTAGAAAAGGGGTGTGCTAATCCTTTTTAAATTTCCCTTTTAGAACCCTGATACAGTTCTCAGGGCCCTGGGGATTTTTTAGGTTTTAATTTATCATTTGCCTAAGACCATTCACTTGTGCCCCCTAATAGTGCACAGTTTATTATCGTCCTGTTCTAATAAATTTATCATTACGGGGAATATACGGTATCCTCCTGTGAAAAAAACCGAGGGGAAGTTTTGTTAAAAATTCACACATTTCCTTTTATACTGTCAGGGGCTGACCCGAGGAACTTTTGGGGGCCTATCTTGTCCCGATTTTACTTCTGTATCCCTGAAAAAACCTTTTGGTTAGTCTCGATTCCCTCTTGCAACTTTAAACCCTCATAATCTTTTTTGTTTTTCTAATTCCCTTTTTTTATTTCTCTTTTAACTGAAATACGTTTTCCCTTAATTGCCCCTCTCCCTTTTTTGATTTGCCTATTTATGCCCCCTTTTTTGCCCAAATCAAATTTTAATCTTTTTTTCATAAATTTGGATCTTTTTTGTTTGATCTATTTTCCCTATTTGGAACATAATTTGACTAGCGCTAGAACTATGCCCTGGAAACATCATATCGTAACCCCCCACCAAACCGACCCCTAGTCAGGCTTTCCCCAGCTAAACCAAGTAATTTTTCCCCCTTGAAATCACCAAAGCAAAGTCAGGGACGGAGACTTGTTGCCATTTTTGGGGAAATTCCATGATAGTTAAAACTGATGATTTTGATCACTCTCCCCAAGCTCTCTTAACCCCCAAAAGATTATTAATTAGTGTTCCCAAACTGGCAAAAACCCAAAGTAAAGGGGGTTTTTCCCCTATTGGCTCTGTCAAAATGTTTTAAAAAAAAAACAAAAACCCTGGGTTATCAAAAGGGACCCACTCTAAAATTTTCCCGTCCCTTTCTCCAGTCCCCTTGTCATTTGAAATCCCCATTAGCACCATTTTCCCTATTAATGCTTCGAATTTCGTCCATAGAAGTTTACCACTCCCTATCAAATTTGGGGCCCTGTAAATCACACCCAAAATTTGTTTTTCCGGCCCCCGGGAAACTGTAACCAAACAGATTCAGTGCTGACGCTTCTAATTTAATATCTTGTCTAACACAACAATTTAATTGTCTCTGAATACATCGCTATTTCCACCACCTTTCCTGTTGACCCCTGCATTGTGGAAATAATTTAAGCCTGGTATGTGACATTAGATGGCATCTCTCTATCTTTTCAGATTGAGCCAGGTCTCTTTTATAGCAATAATATCTACGTTTCCTGCACTTGCAATTAATCTTAGCTCATCTATCTTAATCTTAACACCTGCTATAGTATAGTAAACCTTAAGGAGCTAGTCCCTGCTGCCCTCTGCTGTCCCCTTTGTTTTCTGACCTGTTTCCATTGTCTTATTTATAACTTCATGCTGAATGCCTTTTATACATTTACTGTTTCCAACCCTAGTGTTGCAACCTCTTGTTTCCCACACAAAACCCATACCTCTAATCTTCCATCATTTTAAAATCATGGCATTTCACCAATGGCCTTCTCAATCGAGTCTTGCAAGTGCTACCACCCCTTGCCCAAGAATGAACCCCATCCCTTGCTACTATCATGTTTGCATAAAAAATTGTTCCATTGTAAATGATGGAATTGCAATTCCTTGCGTATCTGTCTAGCCAGCAATTTACCCCAAATTGCCCTAGACACCTTTCTTTTTCCTACTCCCCTTCTAGCAAATTCTACATTTTATTGGGATCCCTCCCTTAAACTTAATGAAATCTATAGCTGACCTGTACTTATCTAGCAGCTCTACTCTCCTTACCCTTCCCAATATCATTTCCCCCAGCACTGAGACAGATAATGGGCTTGTTCCCCATTAAACCTGACATGATATTATCCAGTCTGTTGACAATGTCCCCAACACCACTCCAGGGAAGCACACTCTATCTCTCATCTTCTTATTCCTATTACAAAAAGCACGGTCAACATATCTTACCTGAGAGTCACCAAACCACAAGAATGGCCCCTTACCTTCATTAGCAGGGCAGTGTAACCCTTACCTTCACTGGCCACTGAAGTACATTCATCCTGGAGAACAGAGAAGCGATTTCCTACCTTCAGATCTTCACTCTTAACTTTCCTTACTCTGATGCGCCTCCCATTACTGTGAACAACTCGCCACTTGTACAGGTGCTGGGCTGCACCTCACTGCTGGTACCCGTTGCAAACTCCCCACCTACAGCCCCTCACAGTGAGAGACAGACTGCACCTCACTGCTAGAAGCCTCATTCCCCACATCTCCAACCACCTCACACACTCTCCCAGGCCCATTGAGGTGGACCTTCAGCCTCCTAATCTCCTCCTGGAGAAGCAAGACCTCCTCCTTCAACTCTCCAAACTCAGTTTTTAAAACACTGCAGAAGCAAGCCATGCTTTGTAACCGTCCACGCTAATCCCCAAAGCAGCTCAGGGTCTGTGACCTCACGTGACGACTGACCACTGACCACTGAGACGACTGACCACTGACCACTATGATGGTTATGCTCAGCCATGAATTAGCACTTCACAGCTTCTCTTAGGCTTTGAAGAACTGTCACCATCACAACTTTTGTGCTTTGGGTTCATTATTAAGCAAAATTAGGGGTTATTTTCAAGCCACAGTAAACTATGGATAACTGAAACTGCAGAAACCAAATTCGTGGATATGGGGAGTTCTACTGTATTGTATAACGCCACAATTTCGCTTTTTCTTCATAAATGTTTTGCATTTTCTCTTAATATGCATTGATATTAGATGACCTAGATTTTATAATACTGTGTTTTTTATTTTACCAGTACTTTTGTCGGCTGTGTAAACTTTACGATGACGAGGACAAAGATCAGTACCATTGTGATGGTTGTGGTTTGTGTCGCGTGGGCGGCCGAGACAAGTATTTCCACTGTGACACCTGTGAACTGTGTCTCCCCAGGGATATCAAGAATAGTCATAAGGTTAGTGTTTGATGGTAATGCATTGTGTGTTTCAGTGCACCCATAGTAAGTCAAAAAATATCGTAAGTTGAAAAGGAATATATGTATTCTAAATAAGTAAATAACTCTCACTTAATAACTAAACAGATAATTACTGTAACTAAATACCAAATGGTTTTTAATACTTGACGTGCTGTTGGAGTGTGAACAAAGTAACATTTATGAAGGGATTCAGGGAAACCGGCAGGCCGGACTTGAGTCCTGGAGATGGGAAGTACAGTGCCTGCACTCTGAAGGAGGGGTGTTAATGTTGCAGTTTAAAAACTGTAGTGTAAAGCACCCTTCTGGCAAGACAGTGATGGAGTGAATGATGGTGAAAGTTTTTCTTTTTCGGGCCACCCTGCCTTGGTGGGAATCGGCCGGTGTGATAATAAAAAAAAAAAAAAAAAAAAAATACCAGTATTGAATAGTAAATAAATGAATACAAGTTAGGAACTTGCCGCTATTGCTGGGTAATTATCTTAAGTTTCATCTCTAAAGTAACTGCTTTTGCAGCCTCATAAAGTCAAAATATTGTAAGTTGAACTATTGTAAATAGACGAGCACCTGTACTGGGCTTAATACGAGGCCAAAAAAATATGGCATTCATTCCAATTTCTCTTATCACCTCCATTTGTGCCACTGACCAGTTTTTATTATGCTTGTACAGTGGACCCCCGGCTTATGATATTATTTCATTCCAGAAGTATGTTCGGTGCCATTACTGAACGAATTTGTTCCCATAAAGAATACTGTGAATTGGATTAGTCCATTTTAGACCCCTAAACATACACGTACAAATGCACTTACATAAATACACTTACATTATTGGTCGCATTGGGAGCTGATCGTAAACCGGGGGTCCACTGTATTTGGGTGTACAATATACATACATTTTGATTTACTGCTTCATTTTCAGTGTATTGAAAAAATGAGCAAAACCAACTGCCCGGTTTGCCTAGAAGATATCCACACATCAAGGATTGTGTCACATGTTCCTCCTTGTGGACATCTCATACATCGACCATGCTTTCACGATCTCATTAAAGCAGGATTCTACGCTTGTCCGACATGCGGCACATCCATGATTAAAATGAAAGAGGTATGTATGATTTTTGAATGCAAAGGCATTTGGTCATTAGTATTGAAGAAATGGTACATAATGAGTAAGCTTTTTCTGTGAAAGTATTTCCTTCTGTGTAGAGCTTTATTGAGCTTGACACAAAATTAATTGAATTAATCTTAGTACTGAAATGTATAACTTCACTTGTATGCACTGATAGAACTAAAAACAGGTACTCTACAAGAAATGGAAGAGGGGTCCTTGATGTTGATCCAAGGCTTTTAATCAAAGGCAATGGAGTTACCTTCTTGGATTAAACTTGATTAACAATCGGTTCCTCCCATTTCGTAGGTGCTGTATGACCCTTATGGGTTCAGCAATTCTTATTTAAGTTATTGATTAATGAATGTGTTCATATATTTGGAAGTGGACGTGTTGGTGGATGGGTCTATGAAAGATAAGGTGAACCATAGAATTGAAGAGAGGGGGGCAGAGGAAGGTGGGTGGTGCATTGAAGCATCTGTGGAAACTGAACATAATCATTGGAGGCAAGAGAGGAATGTGTGAGAGTACAGTGGTACACTCTTATATGAGTGTGAAGCATGGGTTGTGAATGTTGCACTAAGGAGGCTGGAGGCAGTGGTGATGTGTCTGAGGGCAATGTGTAATGTAAATATTCAGAGAATTAGTAACTTAGAGATTAGAAGGAGGTGCAGTATTAGTAAAAGTGTTATCCAGAGAGAGTAGTGGAATTGTTGTGGTGGTTTGTACATTAGAGGGGATGGAGCAGAATAGGGAAACTTGGAGGGTGTATAAATCTGGGATGCAGGGAAGGAAGGGTAGGGGTCATCCTAGGAAAGGTTGGAGGGAGGGGATAAAGGAGGTTTTGTGAGCGAGGTGCTTGGACATCAAACAGGCGTGTGAGCATGTTACGTAGGAGCGAGTGGAGTCGTATGGTGTTTGGGACTTGACAAGCTGTTGGAGTGTGAGCTAGGTAACATTTATGAAGGGATATAGGGAAAACTGGTTAGCCAGAGTTGAGTCCTGGAGATGGAAAGTACAGTGCCTGCACTCTGAAGGTGTGGGGATATTTGGAGTTTGGAGGAGCATCTGAATTGTTGTATTGTTGTGCCTTTGGCAAGACAGTGATAGTGAGTGATGGCAAAAGTGTCTTTTTCTGGTCAGTCTGCCTCAGTGGGAGACAGCCAGCATGTTAAAAACAAAAATATAACAATAGCACAGCTAATGTTTTGTAAAGAGACATGCGCGGGAAACTTTTTTCCCTTATAACGTTGCTCGTTCTTACAGCTTTGGAAGTCACTGGACGAGGAGATTGAGGAAACTCCAATGCCAAGCGAATATGCTGATCTCTACTGCAATGTTCTCTGTCGGGATTGCCACAAGGTATTGCATTCTACATTGCACGTAAAGTATCTAGATAAGCTATAATTTGTCTTTGATAATATTTTAACTAATGAACTCTCCTGTTTGATTAATATTCAAGGTAAAATCAAATAGTGGTACCCCGAGTTTTGGCCGCCTCCCGATTCGACCAATTATGTAAGTGTATTATTGTAAGTGCTTTTGTCAGTGTATTTTTGGGGGTCTGAAACGGACTAATCAAATTTATGTTATTCCTTATGGGAACAAATTCATTTGGTAACAGCACTCGAACAACCTTCTGGAACGAATTATGGCCGAAACTCTGGGTTCCACTGTACTGTACTTGTATAAGAGTGAGCTTTTCAAGGAAATGAAGGGGTGCCTTGATGGGCTCTTGCTTCAAGGAGCTGGAGCTACACTTCCCTCCCTTCTCCCAATTTTCCTCCTATTCCTTAAGCACTGTATGATTCCTAGTAACCCCCATGAATGAAGAATCCAAGGCACCACTTGAAATAATTAATGGCTATAATAATAACTAAATTTTAAAGGGGTGGACTGGTAAGCCAATAAGAACACAAGAATGTAGGAACACTGCAGAAGGCCTACTGGCCCATACGAGGCAGGTCCTTATCAAAACGACCTTTACCTAAAGGTACCCAAGAAATAACTCCCGTACCCCATGACACCAATCAAACCCAGCCCCTCCCACTCATATATTTATCCAATCTCTTCTTAAGGCCTCAGTCAGCTGACTAAATGCTCCAGCTGTGGGTCATCATATGACTAAGACCCGCATCAGGAGACACTTGTCCTGTTTCCCGACATACCTTACCTAGCAACATTTGAGTGAGCTTTGAAAGCTCCAACAGCATGTCAGTGCTGAGGCTTATAGCATACATGTACCTAACTCTCTCAAGAGAAAATTTTAATTCATTAACGGACCATACAGTACCGTCGAGTTGATGAATGACTCTCGTACAACACCTGCTTTTTTTTTTACTTACGGAGACAGTGGAAGATGGGGGTAATCAGTTCCTCAGCATTGATAAGTGTTCAGTCCCTTAACCTAAAAATCAAGGCTAAGGGATTGATTACCTGGTCTTCCACTGTCTTCAATATATAATCTATGCTGAATAAAGAAGCTACTGGTCTGCAAATGTCCTTCATAAATATACCCAAGTGTTGTATACATCTTATAAATAGAAGTATGTATAAGAATGAATTAAAAGAATAAAACGAGGGATAGTTACTTATACATAACCCAGAACCTAACCTGCTGTATAATAGGGTCCTTCTGTACAAGTTCATTGCAGCATTTTGATTTTAGGTGCTGTGTATAATTTGACAGAACCTTTTACAGAATCAAAATATGAAAATAGATTTCAAAATTTATTGGGCAGTTTCCTGTGTAATACAGTGCATTATTTCTTTTATTTTCCCTCAGGAGTCCTTGACGTCATTCCACGTATTGGGCCACAAATGCTTGGAGTGTGGGTCATACAATACTGTGAGAAGTAAGGGTGGTCTTTTCCGCAAGCAAGGTAAGTCTCCAGAACTTGAAGCGATTGCATTCCTGATTCAACTCATGAAAGTCATATATAACCCTGAACTGTGTTTTATATTTAATCACTGGCCTTCTCCCACCAAGGCAGGGTGAGCTGAAAAAGAAACTTCACTATCGTTCACATTATCACTGTCCTGCCAGAGGCATGTAGATTTGACAGTTTAGAGGTCACTTTAAACAGCAAATGTCCCCCTTCCCCCCTTAGAGTGCAAGCACTGTACTTCCCACTCCAGAACTTGAGTCCGGCTAACTGGTTTCCCTGAATCCCTCCATGAAATGCTCACACTTCCTGGAAATTTATGGTTAAAATGCTTACTATATAATATCTTCATCTTTTCAGTGTCTAAACCCGAGCGGAGTGAGGATCCAAGGAGCCCAGGCTCCAGTGCAATGGGAGCAGAAGGATTCAGCGATGAAAGTGACAAGGCTGAACACTAAGCAATGCATTCCATCTTGCGGATTTTGCTAAGTCCACAACTTGGACGGGAAACTTTAGAATAGGTTTCATTGTGTCCTGGACCAGTGTTTAGTTGCGACTTAGACCATGTTTTAGTCCATCTTCGACCATTACTAATGTTTCCTCTCTAAAGTGTTGGTTAATAGTAAATTATTTTAGCCGCTGTACTATGACTTCTACACTAAATGGTTATCACGAATATAGGGGCCATTTTTCCCAGCCTTTTGTAAGTAAGGAGAAAATGGCAGTTTACTTGCAACTTAAACAGCCGTATAAAAAGCGATCGTTAATGATGGTTAAGTCATCTAATGTAACATTAAATGTAGTTTTTAATTTGTACTCCAAATGTAGTTGTATGTACATGTACGTGATTTCTAAATGACCGAACATGTCACTAAACGTGTCATAATGTTGACTTTTTTATGGTGGTAATTAGCCGATTTTTTTAAGACAAATTATTTTTAATTAAGTTCCTGCTTGTTATGAATTCTAGATACTGTACCTCTATAGGCTTTTTGACCTGTTAAAAATAGGACACGTCCACTGGCCTATATGAACTACATATCTTGCATGAAAATAATGTGTGACTGAAGGTTTTAATCGCTCTATTTGTTTTCGAAAAGTTAGATATAATTTTTTTTTATTTTTTTTATAGACTTGAATGTGTTAGAATTTTTAGAACGGATGCATGATAAACTTTTAGGAACACTGTATGATAATTGAGGCACTAGAAATATGCCGTAAGTTTTAACACTCGTGTAAGATATTCTTTGTAAGGTACAGGACATTCTTGTTCAAAGAATTGCTGATGCAGTACTTGTGTTCTTGTCGGAGAAATATATATATTGTATCCAATACATTGTGTACATTGAGCTGAATATATACATAGCTGATTTTTACCATTGCAAGATTTATATACCTGGTACTACTGTATTGTAAACTAATTGTAAACTGTACTTATTACATAAAAATGTTATATTACAGTACAATAAACAAAAATTGTATACACAGTACTAGTGTATGACGTATTTTGAGTACTGTACGTGTCATTCGTCAATATTTATGGCACTATTGTATACACGTGCAATGAAATTATAGATAATTAGTGTGGAAGCTCTCCAAGAATTTTTTCTTTATTCTCTGGTCACATTGACTGAAGGAGTACATTAAAGGGTTCGTGGGCAGCTTTTTATAATGCTTATTAATTTTAAAGGTTTTTGCACATTTCAATTTTTGTCATTTTTTTTTTTTTTTCCAAAATGTATGTAGATTTAGCCATGCTGCATAGCAAGAACTTTCACAACAAATACAAATAAAGAAAATATATTACAAATCTTTCAGGAAATTTTGTATATAACTATCGAGTTAAAAATCACCGAACCAAGTTGATTTTTCAATTGGTGTGTATATATGAAAATCCAGCTAATAGCAATGGTTCATAGCTAATGGAGGTGCAAACATTTTTATAGTGTGTGTATTTTGAGGTAGTCTCAGATTTTTGACAGTGTAACTGCTAGTATTTTCAAGAAAAAATACATTTTACATAAATCCTGGCATGAAATGCTTTGAATTCATTTTTTTTTTTTATATATATAATCAGGGTACCTGATTTAATAAGTCAGATTGGTGTTCATTGTGATAATATGCTTGTAAAGTTCTGTACTTACAATAGAGGGTTCTTTGATGGGATGTTTTGATGATAATGACCCCATTCCCTGGTGTTGTATGGCTCTGGGTGTGACACTTCCCATGAATATCCAGTTCCCTGGTGTTGTATGGTTCTGGGTGTGACACTTCCCATGAATATCCAGTTCCCTGGTGTTGTATGGCTCTGGGTGTGACACTTCCCATGAATATCCAGTTCCCTGGTGTTGTATGGTTCTGGGTGTGACACTTCCCATGAATATCCAGTTCCCTGGTGTTGTATGGCTCTGGGTGTGACACTTCCCATGAATATCCAGTTCCCTGGTGTTGTATGGGTCTGGGTGTGACACTTCCCATGAATATCCAGTTCCTGGTGTTGTATGGCTCTGGGTGTGACACTTCCCATGAATATCCAGTTCCCTGGTGTTGTATGGTTCTGGGTGTGACACTTCCCATGAATATCCAGTTCCCTGGTGTTGTATGGCTCTGGGTGTGACACTTCCCATGAATATCCAGTTCCCTGGTGTTGTATGGTTCTGGGTGTGACACTTCCCATGAATATCCAGTTCCCTGGTGTTGTATGGTTCTGGGTGTGACACTTCCCATGAATATCCAGTTCCCTGGTGTTGTATGGCTCTGGGTGTGACACTTCCCATGAATATCCAGTTCCCTGGTGTTGTATGGTTCTGGGTGTGACACTTCCCATGAATATCCAGTTCCCTGGTGTTGTATGGCTCTGGGTGTGACACTTCCCATGAATATCCAGTTCCCTGGTGTTGTATGGCTCTGGGTGTGACACTTCCCATGAATATCCAGTTCCCTGGTGTTGTATGGCTCTGGGTGTGACACTTCCCATGAATATCCAGTTCCCTGGTGTTGTATGGCTCTGGGTGTGACACTTCCCATGAATATCCAGTTCCCTGGTGTTGTATGGTTCTGGGTGTGACACTTCCCATGAATATCCAGTCCCTGTGTTTGTATGGTTCTGGGGGTGACACTTCCCATGAATATCCAGTTCCCTGGTGTTGTATGGCTCTGGGTGTGACACTTCCCATGAATATCCAGTTCCCTGGTGTTGTATGGCTCTGGGTGTGACACTTCCCATGAATATCCAGTTCCCTGGTGTTGTATGGTTCTGGGTGTGACACTTCCCATGAATATCCAGGTCCCTGGTGTTGTATGGTTCTGGGTGTGACACTTCCCATGAATATCCAGTTCCCTGGTGTTGTATGGCTCTGGGTGTGACACTTCCCATGAATATCCAGTTCCCTGGTGTTGTATGGCTCTGGGTGTGACACTTCCCACGAATATTTGTTATTTTTATTTTTTAATGTTAGGGTTAAAAAGTGTCTTACTTTCTGTGGTATCTTTAGAGCTAGTCATACTCGTGTTAAGGTCTTGGATTGTATCACCCTTAGCATAATAAGATGCCTTGTTATATTGTGAAAAAGCATTGCCGAGTTTTAATTAATGGTAAATTGATGCAGTGTTCTGAGTAAGTCTTTTTCCGTGTTCAGACAACATTTTCTTTCGGTGGTGAGCTTTATGAAGTCGCAACTTGCATGCAGAATATAAATTCTGACAGTATTTCACTTTGCAACAATGTGTCAAGTCTTAATCTTGATAAAGCCTAAAGAAATTCAAGAATAGACTCAGTGTGGTGCATGCATATAACAGTCCCCGCCAGGCAGTCTCATGAGTTTACAATAGGATGAGTGGTTATGCTGGTCCTGCTATATGCATGAATCGCAGTTTGACTCCCAGTCTATTCTTCTGTTTATTCATTGACAGTCATTAAGAATTATCTTGGGTTTCTTAAAATTTTTAATAGTGGAATGTATTTGCAGGTTGCTCTGTGTTTTTTGCTGCATTCTGACAGCACCTCTCTTGTATTCAAGTTGCAGCTTGCTATTGCTCACCCGAGAGAGGTATCATTAAGATCTAAACATTCTTTTTCTTTCTCTTTCTCTCTTCTTTTTCTTTCTCTTTCTCTCTTCTCTCCTCTTTGTTTTCTTTTTTCTTTTTTTTTCTTTATACTATACTTATTGACACCATTTATCAGACAAATAATTTAGTTGCTACTGTATTTGTAAGTCTTTGCATTGGTAGAGATGTATCGAGACTGTAATAACTTTTACGGTAATTTCTCTTAGCATCTGAACTTCTTCCAGCTGCACCTCTGAGGTCTTTTATTTATGTGCCCATCATGATATTTTTCACAGTCTGGAGACTGTTTAGCCAGCATAATAAGGTTTTTTTCAGCCAGTGGAGAGGAAAACTTGTATTGAAACATTTGTATCGTAAAATCTCGTACAAGAGAAGGTAATCGATTTTTTCACTGGATAAAATATGGTATAATGGTAGGCATTTTTATGACAAGCATGTATATTAATAATAATAATATAATGCTGTAGTAGTAATTTTCCATGATGCTTCACTATGTTAATTGTTGAAAGGATGAGTTAGCGGTTTATTCCTGTAATGTCATTGCCCATAATTGTAGCATAACGTTGAAGAGGGGGAAGGGAAGGTAAGAATAGATGCTGGTGAAGGGCTTTTGATCCAGAGACCTGGAGCTACATTCCTTCCATAAAACAATCATGATTACCTGCATTATGCCCATGTGCTGTACAACCCCTAGGATGTAGTTACTTTACTGCAAGTAAAATGTCCTTAGTATGCCTTTCAAAGGGATGGAGGAAGTGGTATGATGGTGCTAATGGAAAGCTCTTGATCCAAGAAGTTTGAGCTGCATTTCCCCTTTGATCAGGCATGACCACTTTCCATTCCCTCAGGTGTTGTATGGGACTTATGGAGACTGCTGGGATTGTGACTGGTTTCTGGTCAAGTTTTGGTTTTACATACAGGAGGTTAGGTTCTGGGTTACTGCTGTACAGGAGAGCCCTGCTTATACAGCAGGTTAGGTTCTGGGCTACAGCTGTACAGGAGGGCCCCACTTATTCAGCAGGTTAGGTTCCAGGCTACTGCTGTACAGGAGGACCCCAATTTTTTTATACAGCAGGTTAGGTTCCAGACTACTGCTGTAAAAGAGGGCCCCCACTTGCACAGCAGGTTAGGTTCTGGGCTACAGCTGTACAGGAAGGCCCCACTTATACAGCAGGTTAGGTTCCAGGCTACTGCTGTACAGGAGGGCCCCAATTGCATAGCAGGTTAGGTTCCGGGCTACTGCTGTACAGTGAAAGGCAATATGGCAACTGGAACAACACACAGATAACCCCCACATAGGAGAGTTTAGAATAACATTACGATCCAATTTGGAACTGTTTACAAAGTCGTAAGCTTCTCGATATGTGGGTTTCTTAGGAATTTGAAATTTATTCTTCGACCAGTTATTGCTCTGAATAACCCAGATGGGTTTAGCAGATAGTAAAATAAACTACCAGGCATTAATTTTAACCCATTCTTGTCTGTGATTTATGTATTTAAATTAATTTATACACTGTATATATAATATACATAGCATTGTTTATTTTGCTTGCTGTAAAGGCCGAGTTTTTTTTTTTTTTTTTTTAGAGAGAGAGAGAGAGAGAAATGATCACTTTTTATGGCTAAAAATAATAAGTTGATAGTATAAGCATTCTTAAACATAATATATATATTTGATTTGATGAGAATGATGAATGTTTTTTTTTTTTTCTGTTTTCGTCCAGCCTCGGTGGGAAATGGCAGACGCATTAAAAACAAAAATATTAATATCAAAATGCAAAAGATTCAGTGTGCAAAAGTTACAGGCTGTTGTCTTTTTATTCTCGAGATGCGTTCAACAGAAATCTATAAATCTGTAAATGAATTCTGCAGTAATTTGTACACTTAAAATGTTTAGCAGAAATAAGGGATCATTGTAGAAGAAATAAATTAGATAATAACTTAGGTTCTAATTACAGTATTGTACTTCAGAGTGTTCTTCAGATCTGTGCAATATTATGTTAGGAAAAAGGACCAGGTGATGTATGACCCTTAAGAGCTTAGTGCTCCCTTGTGAATGTAACAGGAAAATGAATGTTGCAGAATTACAATATCTCTATTGCTTAGTTTTTTATATTTCACTGAACGACCCATACAAGTTGTGTTATTTTACTAGTATAATTTAGTTATTTGTCACAATTTTATTATTCTGATATAAAACAAGACATGAGGATAAAGGTGTTAAGATTACTGATGTGGTATATTATACTCGCTGGAAATTGTCAAACCTGTGAGGGTCGTTCAGCACCTAGGCAGTGGGAAGCAATCAGGTTTGATCTGAGGAAGGGGAGGGCAGCTCCAGTTCCTTGTATGAAGAGCCTTATTCCAGCATCAGCACTCAAAGGGAAAAGTATGAAGAGATGTTGTACACAAGAACGAGCCTTAATTTTAGACCTTTCTCTTAACGATCCTTCGGGGGGGGGGGGTGCCTTAATACCAAGGAAGGGCTCTGAATCGAAGAAATTAGACTGACCCTTCCCTTTCTTGATCCAAACCTAATTGCCTTCCATTCCACATGTGCTTCATGACCCCTGTGAGTTTAGTGCTTCATCCTGAGCATAATAAAAATGAGTGTTATGTTCCATGATGCTGTGTGAGAATTTTGTTTATTACACTGGTAATGTACATCATTTTGTGAATATATACACTGAGAATTATATGTTGCCTGGTGTATATACACTGAGAATTATATGTTGCCTGGTGTATATACACTGAGAATTATATGTTGCCTGGTGTTTATACACTGAGAATTTATATTGCCTGGTGTATATACACTGAGAATTTTATGTTGCCTGGTGTATATACACTGAGAATTATATATTGCCTGGTGTATAATACACTGAGAATTTATGTTGCCTGGTGTATATACACTGAGAATTATATATTGCCTGGTGTATATACACTGAGAATTATATGTTGCCTGGTGTATATACACTGAGAATTATATATTGCCTGGTGTATATACACTGAGAATTATATGTTGCCTGGTGTATATACACTGAGAATTATATATTGCCTGGTGTATATACACTGAGAATTATATGTTGCCTGGTGTATATACACTGAGAATTATATATTGCCTGGTGTATATACACTGAGAATTATATGTTGCCTGGTGTATATATCACTGAGATTTATATATTGCCTGAGTGTATATACACTGAGAATTATATGTGCCTGGTGTATATAACTGAAATTATATATTGCCTGGTGTATATACACTGAGAATATATATGTTGCCTGAGTGTATATACACTGAGATTATTTATATGCCTGTGTATATACACTGAGAATTATATGTTGCCTGGTGTATATACACTGAGAATTATATGTTGCCTGGTGTATATACACTGAGAATTATATATTGCCTGGTGTATATACACTGAGAATTATATGTTGCCTGGTGTATATACACTGAGAATTGTATATTGCCTGGTGTATATACACTGAGATATGCATTTGTCTCAGTGTATATCTGTGTGTTGAGAGATTGCTATACTCCCTAATTTAAGTAGCAAGATATTTTTGCCATGAAGAGGCAACACGCAGCCTTAATGACCGCTCATGTAGTTGATAGACCTTTAAACCTCGTTAACCAACCATTTGTGGAGAACAGGCTCATCAAGAGAGGTACCTTGATGCCAGTGAAGGGACCTTGATCCAAAGAGTTTGAGCTATTCTCCCCTTTCTGACTGTTTCTTGTTTCCCAGTGGCTGTAACCTTTCTAGAATCAAGCCTGATTGTCTCCCATTCCCCAAGCACTGTATGGACCCTACAGGTTTAGCACTTTCTCCTAAATATAATAAGAGTATGACCCTCATGACTGTAATATATTTGTTTTTAATTTATTTAAATTTAGTGATGGATTTTGTAATTTAGTGACACTTGTATTAAACACCTGCATAGCTTAGATTGTTTTTTTTTGTCTGGAATATTGAATTTTGTCTTCAAGACTTATAAATGTTTATTTGTACATGTGTTAAATAAACATTAACAAGCCTAGTACGTATATTTTTTTTCCTGATTTTTTGTAAATTTGCACCCCTTGGGGGAGGTTCCTTGATGCTGGTGAGGAGCTCTTGCTCTAGGGAATTGGATCTGTGCTCCAGTTTCCCGAATTAAGCCTGAGTGCCTTCCATATACCCTCCAACCAAAGGCACTGTATAATCCCTACAGGTTTAGCGCCCCCTGTGATTACGAATTAGCAATGCCTTGGTGTCGGTGAGGGGCTCTTGATCCAAGGAAGCAGACATTTTCTTCCCTCACCTGGATCATATCTGAATCCCTCTTGTTCCAGGCAATGTCTGGCCGCTATAGGTATAGTGCTTTTCTGTGATTACAATAGACATAAATCTTAAATGGTATTCCCATCAATGTCTTTGGTACTTTCTTGGGTTACAAATTCTCTTCCAAGAAAGGTGGCTTGATACTGATGATGGGACTCTTGATCCAAGGAACTGGAGGCTGCCTTCTGATTCCTTAGATCAAACTTAATTTTCTCCCATTACCAAGAGTTTGCAAGGTATGTTACGACACCAGCCATAGGATAAACTCGTCAAAACCTGTGGCAACAGATGGTCGAAATTTGGACTTTTTCACATACCGAGTCATCACTGTAGAACCCTTGATGGTTTAGTGCTTAGTTTTGATTATAATAACCCTTAAGGGTTTAGCACTTTATGATTTGTGTACATGTTTGTAACTAGTTCCTCTAGGATTTTCCTGGAGTTTACCTGGAGTTTACCTGGAGAGAGTTCCGGGGGTCAACGCCCCCGCGGCCCGGTCTGAGACCAGGCCTCCTGGTGGATCAGAGCCTGATCAACCAGGCTGTTGCTGCTGGCTGCACGCAAACCAACATACGAGCCACAGCCCGGCTGATCCGGAACTGACTTTAGGTGCTTGTCCAGTGCCAGCTTGAAGACTGCCAGGGGTCTGTTGGTAATCCCCCTTATGTGTGCTGGGAGGCAGTTGAACAGTCTCGGGCCCCTGACACTTATTGTATGGTCTCTTAATGTGCTAGTGACACCCCTGCTTTTCATTGGGGGGATGGTGCATCGTCTGCCAAGTCTTTTGCTTTCGTAGTGGGTGATTTTCGTGTGCAAGTTCGGTACTAGTCCCTCTAGGATTTTCCAGGTGTATATAATCATGTATCTCTCCTCCTGCGTTCCAGGGAATACAGGTTTAGGAACCTCAAGCGCTCCCAATAATTGAGGTGTTTTATCTCCGTTATGCGCGCCGTGAAAGTTCTCTGTACATTTTCTAGGTCGGCAATTTCACCTGCCTTGAAAGGTGCTGTTAGTGTGCAGCAATATTCCAGCCTAGATAGAACAAGTGACCTGAAGAGTGTCATCATGGGCTTGGCCTCCCTAGTTTTGAAGGTTCTCATTATCCATCCTGTCATTTTTCTAGCAGATGCGATTGATACAATGTTATGGTCCTTGAAGGTGAGATCCTCCGACATGATCACTCCCAGGTCTTTGACGTTGGTGTTTCGCTCTATTTTGTGGCCAGAATTTGTTTTGTACTCTGATGAAGATTTAATTTCTTCATGTTTACCATATCTGAGTAATTGAAATTTCTCATCATTGAACTTCATATTGTTTTCTGCAGCCCACTGAAAGATTTGGTTGATGTCTGCCTGGAGCTTTGCAGTGTCTGCAATGGAAGACACTGTCATGCAGATTCGGGTGTCATCTGCAAAGGAAGACACGGTGCTGTGGCTGACATCCTTGTCTATGTCGGATATAAGGATGAGGAACAAGATGGGAGCGAGTACTGTGCCTTGTGGAACAGAGCTTTTCACCGTAGCTGCCTCGGACTTTACTCTGTTGACGACTACTCTCTGTGTTCTGTTAGTGAGGAAATTATAGATCCATCGACCGACTTTTCCTGTTATTCTTTAGCACGCATTTTGTGCGCTATTACGCCATGGTCACACTTGTCGAAGGCTTTTGCAAAATCTGTATATATTACATCTGCATTCTTTTTGTCTTCTAGTGCATTTAGGACCTTGTCGTAGTGGTCCAATAGTTGAGACAGACAGGAGCGACCTGTTTCTAAACCCATGTTGCCCTGGGTTGTGTAACTGATGGGTTTCTAGATGCGTGGTGATCTTGCTTCTTAGGACCCTTTCAAAGATTTTTATGATATGGGATGTTAGTGCTATTGGTCTGTAGTTCTTTGCTGTTGCTTTACTGCCCCCTTTGTGGAGTGGGGCTATGTCTGTTGTTTTAGTAACTGTGGGACGACCCCCGTGTCCATGCTCCCTCTCCATAGGATGGAAAAGGCTCGTGATAGGGGCTTCTTGCAGTTCTTGATGAACACAGAGTTCCATGAGTCTGGCCCTGGGGCAGAGTGCATGGGCATGTCATTTATCGCCTGTTCGAAGTCATTTGGCGTCAGGATAACATCGGATAGGCTTGTGTTCATCAAATTTTGTGGCTCTCTCATGAAAAATTCATTTTGATCTTCGACTCTCAGTCTGGTTAGCGGCTTGCTAAAAACTGAGTCATATTGGGACTTGAGTAGCTCACTCATTTCCTTGTTGTCATCTGTGTAGGACCCATCTTGTTTAAGTAGGGGCCCAATACTGGACCTTGTTCTCGATTTTGATTTGGCATAGGAGAAGAAATACTTTGGGTTTCTTTCGATTTCATTTATGGCTTTTAGTTCTTCCCGCGATATCATGGATCTTTTTTTGCCAGCATTTCAGGGCAAATCAAAAGACTGGGCAGACGATGCAACATCCCTCCAATGAAAAGCAGGGGTGTCACTAGCACATTAAGAGACAATACAATAAGTGTCAGGGGCCCGAGACTGTTCCTAAGTGTCAGGGGCCTGAGACTGTTCAACTGCCTCCCAGCATACATAAGGGGGATTACCAATAGACCCCTGGCAGTCTTCAAACTGGCACTGGACAAGCACCTAAAGTCGGTACCTGACCAGCCGGGCTGTGGCTTGTACGTTGGATTGCATGCAGCCAGCAGTAACACCCTGGTTGATCAGGCTCCGATCCACCAGGAGGCCTGGTCACAGACCGGGCCGCAGGGGCGTTGACCCCCAGAACTCTCTCCAGGTAAACTCCAGGTAATCACTGTACCAATTTAGGTACACATTTCTTAATTACTGCACCAATTTAGGCACAATTTGCTTAATTACTGCACCAATTTAGGCACAATTTGCTTAATTACTGCACCAATTTAGGCACAATTTGCTTAATTACTGTACCAATTTAGGCACAATTTGCTTAATTACTGTATCAATTTAGATACACATTTCTTAATTACTGCACCAATTTAGGCACAATTTGCTTAATTACTGTACCAATTTAGGTACACATTGCTTAATTATTGTACCAATTTAGGTATACATTGCTTAATTACTGCACCTATTTAAGCACAATTTGCTTAATTACTGTACCAATTTAGGCATAAGTTACCTAATTACTGCACCAATTTAGGCATAAGTTACCGAATTACTGTACCAATTTAGGCATAAGTTACCTAATTATGGTACCAATTTATGCATACATTACCTAATTACTGTACCAATTTAGGCATAAGTTACCTAATTACTGTACCAATTTAGGCATAAGTTACCTAATTACTGCACCAATTTAGGCATAAGTTACCTAATTACTGTACCAATTTAGGCATAAGTTACCTAATTACTGTACTAATTTAGGCATGTTACCTAATTACTAAATTACCTAAATTGGTACAGTAATTAGGTAACTTATGCCTAAATTAGTACAGTAATTAGGTAACTTATGCCTAAATTGGTACAGTAATTAGGTAACTTATTTACCTGAAGTTTACCTGGAACTCTCTCCAGGTAAATAAGTTACCTAATTACTGTACCAATTTATGCATAAGTTACCTATTTACTGTACTAATTTAGGCATAAGTTACCTAACTACTGTACCAATTTAGGCATAAGCTACCTAATTACGGTACCAATTTAGACATAAGTTACCTAATTACGGTACCAATTTAGGAATAAGTTACCTAATTATGGTACCAATTTAGGCATAAGTTACCTAATTACTGTACCAATTTAGGCACAAGTTACCTAATTACTGTACCAATTTAGGCATAAGTTAACTAATTACTGTACTAATTTAGGCATAAGTTACCTAATTATGGTACCAATTTAGGCATGTTACCTAATTATGGTACCAATTTAGGCATAAGTTACCTAATTACTGTACCAATTTAGACATAAGTTACTTAATTACTGTACCAATTTACACATAAGTTTCCTAATTACTGTAACAATTTAGGCGTAAGTTACCTAATTACTGTACCAATTTAGGCATAAGTTACCTAATTATGGTACCAATTTAGGCATAAGTTACCTAATTACTGTACCAATTTACCAATAAGTTGCTTAATCACAGTACAAATTTAGATATACACATAGAAACACAAAATACAAATTAACAAGCCATTAAAACCTTCTTCAACCAACATATTAAGATTCCCAAATGCCCATAATTAGGTAAAGTGGTCATTACATAGGCCCAAAACAGTGAAATAATTAAAATATATTGAAAAAAGTTGGTGGTAATTATCTTATCAGTAATAAACAGGAAGTTTGGGGCGGTGCTGTTGCTGTTTCTCACTTATCATCTATTTTCACCTTATTTCGTGAGTTTAGGGCACTTTTAGGTGTCTTATTTACCATTTTTGGATTCCCAGGAAGTTTTTACATATGTTTTATGGGGAATTTAGTGATTTTTTGTTATTTGAATGGTGTAAATTAGGCGAAATAAGAGTCTGGTAATTCCCATTTTGCTTCATGATTCGGGATTATTTTAATTATTTCTTCCTTATTTCGTAAATTTATGCTAATTTTCAGTGTTATATATTTTTGGGAGAGTTTTTGCACACGTTTTATGGGGAATTTAGTGGTTTTTATTTATTTAAATGATGAAAATGAGAGAAAATATGATGAGGTTGATCCCGTGTTTGTTCATTTGAGATTATTTTAATGATTTTTACCTTATTTAGTGAGTTTAGGACAGTTTTCAGTGTCTTATTTACCATTTTTGGACCTCCAGGAAGTTTTTCCATACGTTTTATGGGGAATATAGTGATTTTTTGTTATATAAATGGTGTAAATTAGGAGAAATATGAGAAGAATTTCCCCACTTTTGTTCATTTGTCGTTATTTTTAAGTATTTCTTCTTATTTCGTATTTCTATACCAATTTTCACTATATTTTATACTTTTTTTGGAGTTCCAGTAAATTATTCCATAAGTTTTATGGGAAACTTAATTATTTTCGATTATTTAAATGCTATAAATTATGAGAAATATGACTAATTCCTATTTTTGTTCATATTTTGAGATTTTTTTTATGTATTTACCACATTAAAGGGGGTTATTTTGATGTTGGTGAAGGGTTCTTGATCCGGGGATATGGGGCTACCATCCTCCTCCTCGGATCAAACTTCACCATTGCCCTTGTATAATATAACCCATACTAGTTTAGCGCTTTTTATTTATATAATTAGTATAATTCCTCCTAATTCTATTCAGATTTGAAAAGCAAAAAACTAATTATATTGATAAATATTAATTTTATTTCCTTTTTATTACATTATTACAGGTGAGGTTCCCAAGGTGTGTTTCTGGTACCTTCATTATTTTCTGACCTTGATGCTGATGAAGGGCTCTTGATTTAGGGATTTGGAGCTGCCCTGATTTTGGATCACACTTGTTTATCCCTCTTATTCCAATATGATCCTTGGGGGTTTAGTGCTTTCCATAAATGTATTGCATTACCCCCTATATTCTAGGTACTGTGACCCCTAGGGTTGCCACATAGCTCGTTGGTGAGAGCGCTCGACTCACAGTCGCAAGGTCCTGAGTTCGATTTCCAGTACAGGAAAACATATGTTAGCTTCCTTGCACCCTAATGAAAATACGTCACACTTTTCGACTTTGCATTATCCTAGGTTATATTCTAAATACTGATAATTTACTGTATAAAACCTTTGTAAAAGATTTAAATTAGAAGGATTAAGTAAAATCTTAATTCACCCCGTAATTCATCTAACATAAGATATTGTACGGATTTTTAACCCTGGAGGGTTAGCCACCCGTGATAACCCAAGAAAGTCAGTGCGTCGTCGAGGACTGTCTGTCTTATTTCCATTGTGGTCCACAATCTTGTCCCCCAGGATGCGACCCACACCAGTCGACTAACACCCAGGTACCTATTTGCTTCTAGGTGAACAGGACAACAGGTACAGTGGACCCCCGCATAACGATCACCTCCGAATGCGACCAATTATGTAAGTGTATTTATGTAAGTGCGTTTGTACGTGTATGTTTGAGGGTCTGAAATGGACTAATCTACTTCACAATGTTCCTTATGGGAACAAATTCGGTCAGTACTGGCACCTGAAAATACTTCTGGAATGAAAAAATATCGTTAACCGGGGGTCCACTGTATAAGGAAACGCGTTGAAATATTTCCACCCCGCTGGGAATCAAACCCGGGTCCTCCATGTGTGAAGCGAGAGCTTTGCCAGCCAGGCCGCGGGGCCAGCTATATGTTAGTTGAGTGCTGCTGGTCGCAGCAGTGAAAAAAAAAATATGTTAAAGTCCATTCCTGTTGGAATGTCATATCTCATGTCAGAAGTAAGTTTATTTAGGCACAGGTACACAGTAGTACAATTATCATACAGTGTAAATTACCTAGGATAACTCAAAAAAAAAAAAAAAAAGTAACTTATTTCCATTAGAGTCCTTGTATATTTAGATTGGGGTCCTGTGTAAGAACTCCAGTACACCTGCTGGAAGTACTTTCGAAGACCTCAGTGGAAGTACATATGTCAATCTCAATCTCAAAATAATGAATCCTAACTAGTCATAAGTTGGCCTGTGATACTCCAATACTGAAACTATGTACTGTGCCAAAACAAAAGCATTCACATTGCTAAACTCACAAACTAATATTTAGTCACTTAGCCATAATACCAACTTACCTCATAATTTTGTAATATTTTAAACTTAAGATTTAATTTAAGTCTGCCCGAAATGCCTAGCCATGCTAGGTGTTCTAGTGGTACACTCTGTAATGCCTAGCCATGCTAGGTGTTCTAGTGGTACACTCTGTAATGCCTAGCCATGCTAGGTGTTCTAGTGGTACACTCTGTAATGCCTAGCCATGCTAGGTGTTCTAGTGGTACACTTTGTAATGCCTAGCCATGCTAGGTGTTCTAGTGGTACACTCTGTAATACCTAGCCATGCTAGGTGTTCTAGTGGTACACTCTGTAATGCCTAGCCATGCTAAGTGTTCTAGTGGTACACTCTGTAATGCCTAGCCATGCTAGGTGTTCTAGTGGTACACTCTGTAATACCTAGCCATGCTAGGTGTTCTAGTGGTACACTCTGTAATGCCTACCCATGCTAGGTGTTCTAGTGGTACACTCTGTAATGCCTAGCCATGCTAGGTGTTCTAGTGGTACACTCTGTAATGCCTAGCCATGCTAGGTGTTCTAGTGGTGCACTTTGTAATGCCTAGCCATGCTAGGTGTTCTAGTGGTACACTCTGTAATTACCTAGCCATGCTAGGTGTTCTAGTGGTACACTCTGTAATGCCTAGCCATGCTAGGTGTTCTAGTGGTACACTCTGTAATGCCTAGCCATGCTAGGTGTTTAGTGGTACACTCTGTAATGCCTAGCCATGCTAGGTGTTCTAGTGGTACACTCTGTAATGCCTAGCCATGCTAGGTGTTCTAGTGGTACACTTTGTAATGCCTAGCCATGCTAGGTGTTCTAGTGGTACACTCTGTAATACCTAGCCATGCTAGGTGTTTCTAGTGGTACACTCTGTAATGCCTAGCCATGCTAGGTGTTCTAGTGGTACACTCTGTAATGCCTAGCCATGCTAGGTGTTCTAGTGGTACACTCTGTAATTATTATTTTACTACATGTAAACCACACAATAACCAAATTCTGTAAACTCAGCATTGTAATCCTTATAGAGAATAAACTTCGAATTGAATTGAATTCAATTGAATTTTTTTTTTTCGAGGGGGGTGGGGGCGGTTATCCTGCTAGGTAATTTACACATGTGTTACTGTGTAAAATAACCACAGGGGAGTTGAATGATGTATTCATCGTGGCCCGGTGGCCTGGTGGCTAAAGCTCCCGCTTCACACACGGAGGGCCCGGGTTCGATTCCCGGCGGGTGGAAACATTTCGACACGTTTCCTTACACCTGTTGTCCTGTTCACCTAGCAGCAAATAGGTACCTGGGTGTTAGTCGACTGGTGTGGGTCGCATCCTGGGGGACAAGATTAAGGACCCCAATGGAAATAAGTTAGACAGTCCTCGATGACGCACTGACTTTCTTGGGTTATCCTGGGTGGCTAACCCTCCGGGGTTAAAAATCCGAACGAAATCTTATCTTATCTTATCTTACCTAATGACCATATGTACTGTTATTGCCTTATTAATCTTAAGTTTGCCCGAAATGCTCTGTATATAAAGGGGCTTTTGGCATGTACACCCAACTGTTATATTCCTTTGTATAAACACGTATCATGTCTAAATAAAATATTATTATTATTATTATTGTTAATATTATTATTATTATTATTATTATTATTATTATTATTATTATTATTATTATTATTATTATTATAAATTAGTATAAAGATTTAACCCAGGATAACCCAATAAAATTGGACAGTGTGACTTATTTTAATTTAATTTGGGGCCTTGTCAGGTACTGGTGTTACTGTAGTAAGTCGCAATCTTTTTTCATTTTTATAAATTAACCTGTAGTGAAATACTATACAGAGACTTCCTTACATATGAACATTTATGTTGCAAACTTTTGATAATACAAACAGTTTACATACCCTAGAGTAGCCCAGAACCTAACCTGCCATATGAGTGTGGCCTCGTGTAATGTTTTTGTCGTTGTTTTGAGGGAATAAAAGTATATTCTTGTTTTTTTTGGATACTTTAGGAATGTCTTTAGTGGTAATCACTTACTGATATAGTTTCTACCATGTTAGACTTGACATATTTATGTATGTATTGACTCTGTTTGCAGGACAAACATGAAGGCAGCATTTAGCAAGATATTCGGCCGGAAGGAGACTATCCCCCCCGAATCTGAAAATATGGATATTTCTTCTCCTACCATTGTCACACACAATGTGCATGTTACTTATAATGCCAATACTCAGTCTTTTGAGGGCATTCCTGAAGCCTGGAAAAAAATGATCGGAGGTGCTATCACGTACGTTGAAGCCTGAAATTATACATTACAGTACAGCTAAGTCTTGATTAGTGAGAATGATTAATAATAATAATAATAAACACTAATAATAATAATAATTCTCCAAGGGGAAAGGAACAGAATTCTTCCTCCATAAGCCATGTTTGTCGCAAGAAGCGACTAAAATGCCGGGAGCAAGGGGCTAGTAACCTCTTCTCTTGTATACATTACTAAATTTGTAAAGAAAAACTTTCGTTTTCTTTTTGGGTCACCCCGCCTCGGTGGGATACGAGGCAGGGTGACCCAGTGTGTTGAATGAAGAAGAATAATAATACAGTAATAATCTCTAATAATAATAAATAAATTTTCTTTTTTGGGGATTTTCTTTCTTTTTGGGTCACCCCGCCTCGGTGGGAGACGGCCGACTTGTTAAAAAAAAAAATAATTAATAATAAGCTCTATTAATAAAAATAATAATATATTAATATTTTATTTCAGCACGATACAGAGTATATACAGAGATGTTTTAGTTGTACATGTAGAAAGTCATAGTTTTGCAGAGCGTTTTGGGCAGCTTAACTTAAGACAACAATGGCAATAACTAATTGCTTATATATAAGGACATTAAGGGTATATAAACAGTAAATTTAGGAATTACAGGAACAAACAAACATTATTTGAATTTGGGCTACAGTGAAACTTCAGTTTTTGAATTTAATTCGTTCCAGATGTCGATTTGATAACCAAAATCGATGCCACCCAAAGCAATTTTTCCATAAAGAATAATGTAAACAGAATTAATCTGTTCCAGACCCCAAGTGACAATATAATAATATATTAATATACTATATTATTATATTGAGTTTGGTAGGGTATGTAAAAGAAGAAAATTAAAAGTGAATATAGGGAAGAGTAAGGTTATGAGGATTACAAAAAAATTAGGTAACGAAAGATTGGATATCAGATTGGAGGGAGAGAGTATGGAGGAGGTGAATGTATTCTGATATTTAGGAATGGACATGTCCGCAGATGGGTCTATGAAAGATGAGGTGATTCATAGAATTGATGAGGCGTAAAAGGTGAGGAATCTGTGGAGACAAAGAACATTTTCCATGGATGCAAAGAGGGGAATGTATAAGAGTAAAGTTGTACCAACACTATTATATGGGTGCAAAGCATGGGTGGCGAATGTTGCAACAAGGAGAAGCCTGGAGGCAGTGGAGATGTCGTGTCTGAGGGCAATGCGTGGTGTGAATATAATGCAGAGAATTCGTAGGTTGGAAATTAAGAGGAGATGCCTGATTACCAAAACTATTATCGAGAGTGCTGAGGAGGGGTTGTTGAGGTGGTTCAGATATGTAGAGAGGATGGAGCAAAATAGAATGACTTCAAGAGTGTATAAATCTATAGCGGAGGGAAGGCGGGGTGGAGGTTGGCCTAGGGAAGGGAAGGAGGGGGTTAAGGAGGTTTCGTGTGTGAGGGGCTTGGACTTCCAGCAAGCATGTGTGAGCGTGTTAGATAGGAGTGAATAGAGACAAATGGTTTTTAGGACTTGATGTGCTGTTGAGTGTGAGCAAGGTAATATTTATGAAGGGATTCAGGGAAACTGGCAGGCCGGACTTGAGTCCTGGAGATGGGAAGTACAATACTGCACTCTGAAGGAGAGGCATTAATGTTGCAATTTTATAACTGTAGTGTAAGTGCACCTCTGGCAAGACAGTGATGGAGTGAACGATGACGGTTTATTCAACAAATAATGCAATCGACAATCGAGGTTCGACTGTATTTGAATTTTATGTAATTTTTTGCATGATCTGAAGATTTTTGGGGGGGGGGGGGAATAAAGCTAGCATTGATTAATTTCACTGAATCAAAATTCACACTGTCCAAACTTGCACTAATGGAGACCTAGCTGTAAAGTATTTATTTCCTTCGAAAGAAACCTCTTCCATTCACGTATTTTCTTGCTTCTTGGTAACTGTTCTTTTCCACATTATGGGTGGTCTTTCAAAACCTAAGCTTCACTTAGGCTTGGAAGAACTACCATCATCATTACTTTTGCTTTTGGGTCATTATTAACCCTTAAACTGTCCAAGCAGATATAAGTTGACATGCGTAGTGCTCCAAAAGTAGATCTACTTTTTTTTTTACATATTTTCAAATATAACAAAAAAAGTAGATTTTTTTTTATTTTTATTTATTATCACACTGGCCGATTCCCACCAAGGCAGGGTGGCCCGAAAAAGAAAAACTTTCACCATCATTCACTCCATCACTGTCTTGCCAGAAGGGTGCTTTACACTACAGTTTTTTAAACTGCAACATTAACACCCCTCCTTCAGAGTGCAGGCACTGTACTTTCCCATCTCCAGGACTCAAGTCCGGCCTGCCGGTTTCCCTGAATCCCTTCATAAATGTTACTTTGCTCACACTCCAACAGCACGTCAAGTATTAAAAACCATTTGTCTCCATTCACTCCTATCAAACACCTCATGCATGCCTGCTGGAAGTCCAAGCCCCTCGCACACAAAACCTCCTTTACCCCCTCCCTCCAACCTTTCCTAGGCCGACCCCTACCCCGCCTTCCTTCCACTACAGACTGATACACTCTTGAAGTCATTCTGTTTTGCTCCATTCTCTCTACATGTCCGAACCACCTCAACAACCCTTCCTCAGCCCTCTGGACAACAGTTTTGGTAATCCCGCACCTCCTCCTAACTTCCAAACTACGAATTCTCTGCATTATATTCACACCACACATTGCCCTCAGACATGACATCTCCACTGCCTCCAGCCTTCTCCTCGCTGCAACATTCATCACCCACGCTTCACACCCATATAAGAGTGTTGGTAAAACTATACTCTCATACATTCCCCTCTTTGCCTCCAGGACAAAGTTCTTTGTCTCCACAGACTCCTAAGTGCACCACTCACTCTTTTTCCCTCATCAATTCTATGATTCACCTCATCTTTCATAGACCCATCCGCTGACACGTCCACTCCCAAATATCTGAATACGTTCACCTCCTCCATACTCTCTCCTCCAATCTGATATTCAATCTTTCATCACCTAATCTTTTTGTTATCCTCATAACCTTACTCTTTCCTGTATTCACCTTTAATTTTCTTCTTTTGCACACCCTACCAAATTCATCCACCAATCTCTGCAACTTCTCTTCAGAATCTCCCAAGAGCACAGTGTCATCAGCAAAGAGCAGCTGTGACAACTCCCACTTTGTGTGTGATTCTTTATCTTTTAACTCCACGCCTCTTGCCAAGACCCTCGCATTTACTTCTCTTACAACCCCATCTATAAATATATTAAACAACCATGGTGACATCACACATCCTTGTCTAAGGCCTACTTTTACTGGGAAAAAATTTCCCTCTTTCCTACATACTCTAACTTGAGCCTCACTATCCTCGTAAAAACTCTTCACTGCTTTCAGTAACCTACCTCCTACACCATACACTTGCAACATCTGCCACATTGCCCCCTATCCACCCTGTCATACGCCTTTTCCAAATCCATAAATGCCACAAAGACCTCTTTAGCCTTATCTAAAATACTGTTCACTTATATGTTTCACTGTAAACACCTGGTCCACACACCCCCTACCTTTCCTAAAGCCTCCTTGTTCATCTGCTATCCTATTCTCTGTCTTACTCTTAATTCTTTCAATTATAACTCTACCATACACTTTACCAGGTACACTCAACAGACTTATCCCCCTATAATTTTTGCACTCTCTTTTATCCCCTTTGCCTTTATACAAAGGAACTATGCATGCTCTCTGCCAACCCTAGGTACCTTACCCTCTTCATACATTTATTAAATAATTGCACCAACCACTCCAAAACTATATCCCCACCTGCTTTTAACATTTCTATCTTTATCCCATCAATCCCGGCTGCCTTACCCCTTTCATTTTACCTACTGCCTCACGAACTTCCCCCACACTCACAACTGGCTCTTCCTCACTCCTACAAGATGTTATTCCTCCTTGCCCTATACACGAAATCACAGCTTCCCTATCTTCATCAACATTTAACAATTCCTCAAAATATTCCCTCCATCTTCCAATACCTCTAACTCTCCATTTAATAACTCTCCTCTCCTATTTTTAACTGACAAATCCATTTGTTCTCTAGGCTTTCTTAACTTGTTAATCTCACTCCAAAACTTTTTCTTATTTTTCAACAAAATTTGTTGATAACATCTCACCCACTCTCTCATTTGCTCTCTTTTTACATTGCTTCACCACTCTCTTAACCTCTCTCTTTTTCTCCATATACTCTTCCCTCCTTGCATCACTTCTACTTTGTAAAAACTTCTCATATGCTAACTTTTTCTCCCTTACTACTCTCTTTACATCATCATTCCACCAATCGCTCCTCTTCCCTCCTGCACCCACTTTCCTGTAACCACAAACTTCTGCTGAATACTCTAACACTACATTTTTAAACCTACCCCATACCTCTTCGACCCCATTGCCTATGCTCTCATTAGCCCATCTATCTCCAATAGCTGTTTATATCTTACCCTAACTGCCTCCTCTTTTAGTTTATAAACCTTCACCTCTCTCTTCCCTGATGCTTCTATTCTCCTTGTATCCCATCTACCTTTTACTCTCAGTGTAGCTACAACTAGAAAGTGATCTGATTATCTGTGGCCCCTCTATAAACATGTACATCCTGAAGTCTACTCAACAGTCTTTTATCTACCAATACATAATCCAAACAAAACTACAGTGGACCCCCGGTTAACGATTTTAATCCGTGCAAGAGGGCTCATCGTTATGCGAAATAATCGTTATGCGAATTAATTTCCCCCATAAGAAATAATGGAAATAAAATTAATCACGTGCAAGACGCCCAAAAGTATGAAAAAAAATTTTTTTTACCACATGAAATGTTAATTTTAATACACACAAACTGAAAAAGGCATGCACAATTACATGACACTTACTTTATTGAAGATCTGGTGATGATTGATGGGATGGGAGGGGAGGGAGAGCATTATCTTTCTTACTGTTTAGAAGGGGAATCCCCTTCCATTAGGACTTGAGGTAGCAAGTCCTTTTCTGGGGTTACTTCCCTTCTTCTTTTAATGCCACTAGGACCACTTCAGAGTCACTGGACCTCTGTCGCACAACAAATCTGTCCATAGAGCTCTGTACCTCCGTTTCTTCAAGACTTTCCTAAAATGGGCCATAACATTGTCATGAAATAGTCACAAGCACGCTTGCAACAGCTGTGTCAGGGTGATTTTCATCTATAAAGGTTTGCAGTTCAAACCACTCTGCACACATTTCCTTAATCTTTGAAGTAGGCACAATGGATTCCACAACTGGCATAGGCTTCTCAGGGTTAGCCCCAAACCCTTCAAAATCTTTCTTAATTTCCATACTAATTCTCACCCTTTTTACCACAGGGTTGGCACTAGAAGCTTTCTTGGGGCCCATGGTCACTTATTTTCCAGAAACACCACCGAAAACACTGTAATAATACGAAATATTCCGAGTGTATGCTTGGATGTTACCGCGGAGGCTGGCTGGTAAACAATGGGACGGCCGGCACATGTGAGGGCACATTGGACGCGTCTCGGACGAAAATCGGTATGCGGGTTTTTAATCGGTATGCGGGCAAAAATTTTGCGATAAAAGTAATCGTTATGCGGAAAAATCGCTATGCGATGCCATCGTTATGCGGGGGTCCACTGTACTGTCATTTCGCCCTACATCATATCTTGTATACTTATTTATCCTCTTTTTCTTAAAATATGTATTACCTATAACTAAACCCCTTTCTATACAAAGTTCAATCAAAGGGCTCCCATTATCATTTACACCTGGCACCCCAAACTTACCTACCACACCCTCTCTAAAAGTTTCTCCTACTTTAGCATTCAGGTCCCCTACCACAATTACTCTCTCACTTGGTTCAAAGGCTCCTATACATTCACTTAACATCTCCCAAAATCTCTCTCTCTCCTCTGCATTCCTCTCTTCTCCAGGTGCATACACACTTATTATGACCCACTTCTCGCATCCAACCTTCACTTTAATCCACATAATTCTTGAATTTACACATTCATATTCTCTTTTCTCCTTCCATAACTGATCATTTAACATTACTGCTACCCCTTCCTTTGCTCTAACTCTCTCAGATACTCCAGATTTAATCCCATTTATTTACCCCCACTGAAACTCTCCTACCCCCTTCAGCTTTGTTTCGCTTAGAGCCAGGACATCCAACTTCTTTTCATTCATAACATCAGCAATCATCTGTTTCTTGTCATCCGCACTACATCCACGCAGATTTAAGCATCCCAGTTTTATAAAGTTTTTCTTCTTCTCTTTTTTAGTAAATGTATACAGGAGAAGGGGTTACTAGCCCATTGCTCCCGGCATTTTAGTCGCCTCATACGACACGCATGGCTTACGGAGGAAAGATTCTTTTCCACTTCCCCATGGACAATAGAAGAAATAAAAAAAGAACAAGAGCTATTTAGAAAAAGGAGAAAAACCTAGATGTATGTATATATATATATGCATGTGCGTGTCTGTGAAGTGTGACCAAAGTGTAAGTAGGAGTAGCAAGATATCCCTGTTATCTTAGCGTGTTTATGAGACAGAAAAAAAAAACCAGCAATCCTACCATCATGCAAAACAGTTACAGGTTTTTGTTTCACAGTCATCTGGCAGGACGGTAGTACTTCCCTGGGTGGTTGCTGTCTACCAACCTACTACCTAAGAAAAAAAAAAGTAGATCAAAGTAAAAAAAAAAAAAAAAAAAAAAAAAAAAGATCTACTTTTTTTACATACTTTCAAATGTTGAAAAAAACGTATATACAGTGGACCCCCGCATAATGGACTTCAATATAATGGACCTTAATACAGTGTACCACAATATACAGTGGACCCCCGCATAACGATTACCTCCAAATGCGACCAATTATGTAAGTGTATTTATGTAAGTGCGTTTGTACGTGTATGTTTGGGGGTCTGAAATGGACTAATCTACTTCACAATATTTCTTATGGGAACAAATTCGGTCAGTACTGGCACCTGAACATACTTCTGGAGTGAAATAATATCGTTAACCGGGGGTCCACTGTATACGTTTGGACCGTTTACAGGTTAAATAAAATTAAGGGTTATTTTCAGGCCAGGGTAAACCATGTATAACTGAAAGCAGGTCCATGGATACAGGGGTTCGGCTGTATATATAAATGCTTGTCTTCGAACACAGTTTTTCTTCTTATATTCTTCGGCAGTTTTTGTTTTAAAATGCATGAACCTCGTGGGTTTCGCACTTAGTTTTGATTATAAAAATTTATTTGTTTTAAAATGGAACATTTAGGCAATTTTTAGACCTGATTGAATTTGAGGTAATAATTTCCTCCATATTCTTTCAGTGAAGATGAATTGGAGAGCAACCCAGCAGCTGCCATAGCTGCAGTAAAGTTCTATAAGTATTCCATACGACGGAAGGAGACGGATGTCAAGTTGATCCCGACTGAGGAAGTAATCCAGGAAGAGTCTGAAGCTATTGAACATATTTTTGAAACTGGTATGTGTTATTAAGATGAAAAAGGCACAATACTGTGGCTGGAACAATACACAAATATTCCACACATAGTAGAAAGAAATGTATGACAACATTTCAGCCAAATTTGGACCATTAACTAGTCGTTAGTTTCATAAGGCTCTTTCTCCTATGTGCTGGTTATTTGTGTATTGTATCTATTATTGTAATGCTGGGTGCAAGGAGCTAGTAACCACTTCTCTTGTGTATGTTACCTGGAGTTTACCTGGAGAGAGTTCCGGGGGTCAACGCCCCCATGGCCCGGTCTGTGACCAGGCCTCATGGTGGATCACAGCCTGATCAACCAGGCTGTTACTGCTGGCTGCATGCAATCCAACGTACGAGCCACAGCCCGGCTGGTCAGGTACTGACTTTAGGTGCTTGTCCAGTGCCAGCTTAAAGACTGCCAGGGGTCTATTGGTAATCCCCCTTATGTATGCTGGGAGGCAGTTGAACAGTCTTGGGGCCCCTGACACTTATTGTGTTGTCTCTTAACGTGCTAGTGGCACCTCTGCTTTTCATTGGGGGGATGTTGCATCATCTGGCGAGTCTTTTGCTTTCATAGTGAGTGATTTTCGTGTGCAAGTTTGGTACTAGTCCCTCTAGGATATTTCAGGTGTATATAATCATGTGTCTCTCCCTGCTGCGTTCCAGGGAGTACAGGTTCAGGACTTCAAGCGCTCCCAGTAATTGAGGTGTTTTATCTCCGTTATGCGCGCAGTGAAGGTTCTCTACATTTTCTAGGTCAGCAATTTCACCTGCCTTGAAAGGTGCTGTTAGTGTGCAGCAATATTCCAGCCTAGATAGAACAAACGACCTGAAGAGTGTCATCATGGGCTTGGCATCCCTAGTTTTGAAGGTTCTCATTATCCATCCTGTCATTTTTCTAGCAGATGCAATTGATACAATGTTATGGTCCTTGAAGGTGAGATCCTCCGACATGATCACTCCCAGGTCTTTGACGTTGGTGTTTCGCTCTATTTTGTGGCCAGAATTTGTTTTGTACTCTGTTGAAGATTTAATTTCCTCATGTTTACCATATCTGAGCAATTGAAATTTCTCATTGTTGAACTTCATATTGTTTTCTGCAGCCCACTGAAAGATTTGATTGATGTCTGCCTGGAGCCTTGCAGTGTCTGCAATGGAAGACACTGTCATGCAGATTCGGGTGTCATCTGCAAAGGAAGACACGGTGCTGTGACTGACATCCTTGTCTGTGCCAGAGATGTGGAAGATGGCTAATGTGGTTCCTATATTCAAATCAGGGGATAAGTCCACTCCTTCAAATTACCGTCCAATAAGCCTGACATCTATAGTGGGCAAGTTATTAGAATCAATTATAGCTGACATTATCAGAAGTCACCTTGAAGAGCATAACTTGATAAATGAATCTCAGCATGGATTCACGAGAGGTCGTTCCTGCCTGACAAACTTACTGTCGTTCTTCAATAGAACATTTGAGGCAGTTGACAGTGATAAGGAATATGATATTGTTTATTTGGATTTTAGTAAAGCCTTCGACAGAGTACCTCACAAGAGACTCTTAAGAAAAGTGGCAGCTCACGGTATAGGAGGTAAAGTTCTAGCATGGATTGAGGCATGGCTTACCAATAGAAAGCAGAGAGTTACCATTAATGGAGTGAAATCTGAATGGGGATTAGTCACTAGTGGCGTTCCACAAGGATCAGTTTTAGGCCCTCTCTTGTTCATAATTTACATTAATGACCTTGATGAAGGGATTACTAGTGACATGAGTAAGTTTGCTGATGATACAAAGATAGGCCGTATAATTCACTCTGAGGAGGATATCAATGAACTCCAGGACGATTTGAACAAATTAATGTCTTGGTCTGAGAAATGGCAGATGAAGTTTAATGTGGATAAGTGTAAGGTACTTGCCCTTGGTAATGAAAATAACCCTCGAAGCTATAATCTAGGTGAAGTAGAGCTTGGTCATACAGAATGTGAAAAAGACTTGGGAGTCATGGTAAGCAGAAATCTAAAGCCAAGACAGCAGTGCCTCAGTGTGCGCAACAAGGCCAACAGATTACTTGGATTTATCTCAAGAAGTATAAGTAACAGAAGTCCAAAAGTTATTTTACAGCTCTATACATCACTAGTGAGGCCTCATTTGGATTATGCTGCTCAGTTTTGGTCCCCTTACTACAGGATGGACATAGACTCATTAGAGAACATACAGAGAAGAATGACTAAAATGATTTACTGTGTAAGGAACCTCCCGTATGAAGATAGACTTAAAGCCTTAAATCTCCACTCTCTGGAGAGGCGTAGAATGAGGGGAGATATCATTGAAGTGTATAAGTGGATGACGGGCATAAACAAGGGAGACATTAATAAAGTACTGAGGGTGTCGAACCAGGTAAGAACCAAGAATAATGGATTTAAGTTGGATAAATTTAGATTTAGAAAGGACATAGGTAAGTATTGGTTTTCTAACAGAGTTGTAGATGCGTGGAACAGTCTTCCCAGTTGGGTGATAGAGGCTAGGACCTTGGGTAGCTTTAAGAAGAGACTGGACAAATATATGAGTGGGAGGGGCTGGGTTTGATTGGTGTCAAGGGGTACGGGAGATATTTCTTGAGTAGCTGTAGGTAGATGTCGTTTTGATAAGGACCTGCCTCGTATGGGCCAGTAGGCCTTCTGCAGTGTTCCTACATTCTTATGTTCTTATGAGGAACAAGATGGGAGCGAGTACTGTGCCTTGTGGAACAGGGCTTTTCACCGTAGCTGCCTCAGACTTTACTCTGTTGACTACTACTCTCTGTGTTCTGTTAGTGAGGAAATTATAGATCCATCGACCGACTTTTCCTGTTATTCCTTTAGTACGCATTTTGTGCGCTATTACGCCATGGTCACACTTGTCGAAGGCTTTTGCAAAGTCTGTATATATTACATCTGCATTCTTTTTGTCTTCTAGTGCATCTAGGACCTTGTCGTAGTGATCCAATAGTTGAGACAGACAGGAGCGACCTGTTCTAAACCCATGTTGCCCTGGGTTGTGTAATTGATGGGTTTCTAGATGGGTGGTGATCTTGCTTCTTAGGACCCTTTCAAAGGTTTTTATGATATGGGATGTTAGTGCTATTGGTCTGTAGTTCTTTGCTGTTGCTTTACTGCCCCCTTTGTGGAGTGGGGCTATGTCTGTTGTTTTTAGTAACTGTGGGACGACCCCCGTGTCCATGCTCCCTCTCCATAGGATGGAAAAGGCTCGTGATAGGGGCTTCTTGCAGTTCTTGATGAACATGGAGTTCCATGAGTCTGGCCCTGGGGCAGAGTGCATGGGTATGTCATTTATCGCCTGTTCGAAGTAATTTGGCATCAGGATAACATCAGATAGGCTTGTGTTTACCAAATTCTGTGGCTCATAAAAAATTCATTTAGATCTTCGACTTTCAGTCTGGTTAGCAGCTTGCTAAAAATTGAGTCATATTGGGACTTGAGTAGCTCACTCATTTCCTTGCTGTCATCTGTGTAGGACCCATCTTGTTTAAGTAAGGGCCCGATACTGGATGTTGTTCTCAACTTTGATTTGGCATAAGAAAAGAAATACTTTGGGTTTCTTTCGATTTCATTTATGGCTTTTAGTTCTTCCCGCGATTCCTGACTCCTATAAGATTCCTTTAGCTTGAGTTCGATGCTTGCTATTTCACTGACCAGTGTCTCCCTACGCATTTCAGATATATTGGCCTCTTAGCCGCTCTGGTATTCTTTTCCGTCGCCTGTAAAGGGAGCGCCTGTCTCTTTCTATTTTACAACTATTACTCCTTTTTCTTAAAGGAATAAGTCTTGTGCATACATCGAGTGCCACCAAGTTAATCTGTTCTAGGCATAAGTTGGGGTCTGTGTTGCTTAGTGTATCTTCCCAGCTTATATCGGTTAGGACTTGGTTTACTTGGTTCCACTTTATGTTCTTGTTATTGAAGTTGAATTTGGTGAAGGCTCCTTTGTGACTGATCTCATTTTGTCGGTCTGGGGCTCCGCGCATACATGTCTGAACCTCAATTATGTTGTGATCTGAGTATATTGTTTTTGATATGGTGACATTTTGTTTCATATCATTGTTAGTGAAGATGAGGTCTAGTGTATTCTCCAGTCTAGTAGGCTCTATTATTTGCTGGTTTAAGTTGAATTTTGTGCAGAGATTTAAAAGCTTGTGTGAGTGTGAGTTCTCATCTGAGCTTCCTTCTGGTTTTATTACTGCAACAACATTATTTGCTACATTCCTCCATTTTAGGTGCCTTAAGTTGAAATCCCCCAGGAGCAAGATGTTGGGGGCAGGAGCTGCCAGATTTTCCAGACAGTGGTTAATTTTCAACAGTTGTTCCTGGAATTGTTGGGATGTTGCATCCGGAGGCTTGTAGACTACCACAATGACTAGGTTTTGGTTCTTGATCTTTACTGCTAAAACTTCCACTACATCATTTGAAGCATTAAGCAGTTCTGTGCAAATAAGTGACTCTGCAATGTACAGGCCAACAACCCCCCCCCTTTTGCCTGTTCACTCTGTTGCATCTGTATAGGTTGTAACCTGGGATCCATATTTCGTTGTCCAAGTGATCCTTTATGTGGGTCTCAGTGAAAGCCGCGAACATTGCATTTGCCTCTGCAAGCAGTCCATGGATGAAAGGTATTTTGTTGTTTGTTGCTGGCTTTAGACCCTGTATATTTGCAAAGAAGAATGTCATTGGATTGGTGATACTGGGCGGGACTTTTCTTTCCGGCACTAATATCTGTATCTGTTAGTTTGGAGTAGAAGCCATTGACTGTGGTTCCACTCCAGAAATGACTGGATTTGGTGTACGATTTCTGCCATTTCCTGCCAGTTTTTTGTCCTTCCGGGCACTGAAAAACCTCTCCCTCTTGAGTGGCTGTGGCTACCCAGGTTTTCCCATGACCTGGATGTTTTGTATCTTTTTGTCCCCTTTAGATGGTGTGCCTGGCAATTTAAGTTATATAAAATTAAAATTTCTTTCTTGAGTCACTCTACCTCCGTGGGAGACGGCTGGTGTGTTGAAAAAAAATATTATTGTATGTATGTATTTTTCCTTTGTTTAATTTAGTGACAATTATTAGGTCTTATAGTTCATAATTGGCCATATTATAGGTAGGCCCAAGGCTAGATTAAGGCATGGGCTTTAGGAGCTGAATCTCAGGGACCTCTGCCAGCTGGAGGACCTCGCCAGCTGGAGGACCTCCGCCAGCTGGAGGACCTCCGCCAGCTGAAGGACCTCCGCCAGCTGGAGGACCTCCGCCAGCTGGAGGACCTCCGCCAGCTGGAGGACCTCCGCCAGCTGGAGGACCTCCACCAGCTGGAGGACCTCCGCCAGCTGGAGGACCTCCACCAGCTGGAGGACCTCGCCAGCTGGAGGACCTCCGCCAGCTGGAGGGACCTCCGCCAGCTGGAGGACATCCGCATTTGCATGGAGGACCTCGCCAAGCTGTAGTGAATCCGCCATTGTGGTACCTTCGCCAGCTGAGATCCAAGATATTTTGGAGTAATTTTTTTTGAAAATATAGTTAAGCAAAGCTAAATTTTTTAATTGTAATTGGGTAACCTTGCAAAAATAAATTTAATATTTATCTAACTTTTTACCTTTGAAAATATCTATTAGGGGTCTAGAATGCCATGTGCCCAAGGGCCTACATATTTATCTGAGCTTTGTTGTTATGCATTGAATCATAAACAGTATTTTACTCATAGCCTCTCTGTACTAAAAATATCTTTTGGCTGTGCCACTGGTTCGGTCTTATATGATTACAATAAATCTCCATCACTCTCGCCACAAAGCCTTGTACATTTATTCTGACCTCTATAGTTGTTTGGTATTTATTACATGTATTAGGTATAGTAAGGTTCATTCGAGGAAACAGGACGAGTGCTCCATGACGCGGGTCTTAATATGGACCCCATGAGCTTTAGGTATCTACTGAGGCCTTCCGCTGGTTACATATTTTACATACCACAAATAGTGTACCCGGTAATCTTTTTTGTATTCATAAAGATGCTTACAATTCTTGTGCAAGGAAATGAAGAGATGTCCTTCAACTGCCATTGTGAAATATAAACAGGTAGCCAAAATACCTTATCTACATTGTTCCGCAGAGGTTTCCGTCTATATACAGTACTTAGTAAAATAATTTGTTATATTTTATGATTTTTTTTCAGTTAAAGAATCCAGTGAAATAATTGAGAACAATACATCGGCAGATAAGGTAAGATTTAATTTTCTTTTTATCGTGGCTGTGAAAACATGAGTATATAATGATTGTAAATAAACAAGTTAATACATTATAATGAAATAAAATGGGCATAACTAAATGAATAAATATAATGGAAGGTACATAAGAATTAAAAGATAAATTAATAAGTTTGTTTTGTCCAACTTTCCAGAATTAAGTTAGCATCTTAGGCAAATGTTTTTATGATGTTGCTTGAAACCTTAATTAACTGCAGTGAAAGTAATGTTCTATTATTAATTTTCCATAAAAATAATAGAAATATTTTTTTTATTTCCAGGTTCCAGAAGTGAAGTTGGAAAAAAATGGAGGAGGAGGAATTCTGCAAACCATGTCTCCACTGTCCCCCAATAAAGCATCATTGACAGAGCGAACGTTAATGACATTGAAACCGTTCAGTTATTGTCCCTAGGAGAAATTCAGTTCTCAATTTGGGTAACTACCCTTCGATTGCCTGGGGTAAAATCATACAGGTTCTCCTTCACTTAATGGATTACGTTCAAGCACTGAAGTTGAAGTCGAATATGACATCCTAAAGAGTAATAACTACCTCTGTCACTAAATATGTAAATGAATACATAACTGAATAAGTACTAGTATGAAATAAAGTGATCAGGTATGATTTTTCCATAAGTTTCATTCCCGGTAATTACTTAAATTTCATCTCTAAAGTAACTGCTCTTGAAGCATCACAAATCGGAAGACTGTAATACTTTGCCAAGCAACAAATTCCTAATCCAAACAAGATGGGAAGTAATTGCCGGAGCTTTCGGCATTTACACACAAGGTCATGGAGTTAGTTTTTTTAAAGCACGGTTTAACCTTTATTACTGATTACGACCATGCCTAATGTTACGTCGATATCCTTATACCAGCGTTTCGACATAGTTACTAGGTTTTTGTCATATGCGGAAGTTTTGGGACAAAACGTCATGCTGTACAGCACCTGTGGGGGGGATTGGAAGGTACTTGTTAATTCAGGAATGGAGCAAATCCAATCTGCAAGGAACCCCACACATCAAGGACCTTTCCTTAAGGGTCCCCCCTTCACCATGTTTATATTAACCAGTCACCAATCCATTAGAACCAGTAACTTCGAAAGATGTCAATAGTTTGGTTCACTTACATTCCAGATACCGACTCAGTTGCAGAAATTATCAATCTAACAGTACTTTTTTTTAAATGTTCAGAGATGGATTGATCCCTTATTTGTGTTCCCATACCCTCCATTATTGGTCAACACCATTTTGTCCCATACCCCCATTATTGTTCCCAATCCAACCATTATTTTGATCCATACCCGAATATTGTTCCAATACCAATAAATATATTTAATTTAACCCATACCCCTATTATTTTTATACCATATTTGCAATATGTAACCTCAGTTTGCAACTCTCTGGTAATTAGAAAGTATTTAAATAATTTTTTTGTTACTCTAATGGATTGTCTGTTCAATGCTGTGATAAAGCGAGCTTATGGGTCCACCATGACAGTATTATAAATTTTGAAGTAATTAAAAGAACAAAAAGACACAGGTAATGGCTGAAAATTCAAAAGCACCTAGGAGAGGAAAGTTTAGACGCACTTTGTCCGATTTAGACCACTGGCTCGTGCACTGTGACTGGCTTGACATCTAAACGGTTGTTCTTAACCTTTTTCTGTTACAGACCCAGTGCCAGTATGTCAATATATCTTTACCCTTTTCCCATTATTTTACATGTATATGTAGGGGGAAAGCCCAAACCCTAGATTATACGCACCCTTTTGGGGGGGGGGGATGTGGAAGGTATTTAGGCTTTAATAGGGAACTGGAGCAAGATCCAAATTTCCCTGATCAAGACCCCCCCACCAGCAAAAGGAAACCTTCCTTAAGGGTGCCCCCTTCACCACTGTAAAAATTTTCACCTCACCAGTCCTATTAACCCGTTTTACTTCGAAAAAAGTCAATCAGTGGCCCCCCCATAACGTACCTCCCAAATCGACCAATTAGAAGTTATTTATGTAAGGCCTTTGTAGGTTGTTTGGGGGGGTAAATGGACTAATCTACTTCACAATATTCCTTATGGGAACAAATTCGGTCAGTACTGGCACCTGAACATACTTCTGGAGTGAAAAAATATCGTTAACCGGGGGGGCCACTGTAGTTTGGGTTTTATTTACATTGGGTAATGGAACCCCGGATGAAGTTTTTCTAATCTAACAGTAACTTTTCTTTTAATTTTTAGAGATGGGTTGCATACCCTCATTATTCTGTTCCCATACCCTCCATTATTGTTCCCATACCACCATTATTTTGATCCCATACCCCCCATTATTGTTCCCATACCACCATTATTTTGATGCCATACCCCCAATTATTGTTCCAATACCACCATTATTTTGTTCCCATACCCCTATTATTTTGTTCCCATACCCCATTATTTTGTTCCCATACCCCTATTATATAAGGGTTCCATACCATTATTTGGACTTTTCATACCCAGTTAGTCCCTGTTCAAAAGGATTAAGATTATTTTTTGTTACTCATTCATTGGATTGTAAATTTTCAAGTAATTAAAGAACAACAAATCACAGTACCGTGGCTGGAACAATTCACAAATAAACTGCACCTAGGAGAGGAAAGTTTAGACGACATTTTGGTCCATTGTAGACCACTGTCACGGTGCAGCTGTGACTTGGGACTTGACATCTAAACTGTCGTATCTGCGTACCTCTGACAAGACAGCAGCGGTGTGAATCAGGGTGAAAGTGTTTCTTTTTTGGGTTACCCTGCCTTGGTGGGACGTGGCCGGTGTGCTAAAAAACATCAAATAATGTCTTTTTAAAGTTCTCAGTGGTTGTATCATTTTATATTTCCTCTTGTAACACATTCCACTGTTTTTCGATTCTGTGAAGAAGAAATTTCTAATATCCCTTTAGAACCTCTTCTTCCTTCATGTCTTAGTGTGTGTGGTTAGAAAATAGACCAAGTCGGTCCAAAATGTCGTCATAAGTTTCTTTCTCCTGTGTGCAGGTTATTTGTGTACTCTTCTTCCATAGTTTATATTTATAGTATCTTGTTGTCCCTATAGATGGTGCTAGGAAATCTATGTAATTTCTTTACTTAGTTAAAATCTTCCATTTTGGGTAATTATTTTCTGATTATAATTATATTCATTGCCGGGAGCAGGAGACTAGTTCTCCTGTATAAATTACGAAATATAAAAAGAAGGAAAACCCTATAACAGTGTTTCTTCTTTTTCGGGTCGCTCTGCCTCAGTGGGAGACGGCTGGCATGTTACAAAAAAAAAAGATTAGAATTTGAAAAGTATTCATTTCTGTTACTTCTTCTAACAGGTACGAATGAAGCATTGCGGTAAATTGACTGACGAACAGATAATGGGCCATTTTAAGCAGATTTGTTCCCCAAAGAACCCAGAAACAGTGTACGAGAGAGATAAGGAGCTCGGTGCAGGGTATGTAAGGCTACTTCATGTTCTGTACTTATACATATACATATACTTATACAGTGGAACCTCAAAAATCGAACTGCTCCCAACACAACCAATTATGTAAGTGTATTTTTGTAAGTGCTTTTATAAGTGTATTTTTAAGGGTCTGAAATGGACTAATCTAATTTACATTATTCCTGATGGGAATAAATTCATTCGGTAAAGGCACTCCAGACTTCTGGACCGAAGAAAGTTTGATATTTGAGGTTCCACTGTACATATACATATACAGTTAAAATAAACAGTTGAGCAGTTATAGTCATGGTCTGGAGGCCCTGCATATATGGTGCCTCTTTTTGGTGTTCCACTTTTTTGTTGGCTTTCAATTGAGCCATTGTTTTATCTGTCAATGACTATCACCAGCGGATGAAATATAATAAACAATGGCTCAGTTTGAAGCCAACGAAAACACAGAATGTCGAAAAGAGGTGCTGTACTTGTGGGGTCGTCCTGTTCAGAAAACTATACAGTGAACATATTATCCAATGGACTAATAGAAAGGAATGTAAGTCGGTACATTTTTAAATACTAAACTACATATTCCGTATGGAAAAATAGACTGTACAGAAACAACTTTGGAGTAAAAATTTTCTTATCCCTTACATGTAATATATACACAGACAATAATAACAGTACATTACAATCGGAAAATTGAAAAAAAGAATCGTTTTTAAAAATAAAATTACCAAATACAGATTTTTTTCGATTAGATTATGGTATTTACAAAAAGCAAATTATATTGAAGCATATATGTAAACAACCTACCATCCGACTTACGACCGAGTTCAGTTCCGAGAAACCGGTCGTAAGTCGAAATGGTCGTAAGTCGAACTTTACTACTGAATATCAACAAAACATTTTTGTAATGACTTTATTTTATTGTTTTATTTTGGTATTTCATGTTTTACTTTACTTTTTATGTTGTTAGTACTGTATTTTATACTGTAAAGTTTAGGATAAACACTGTGTACAACACAAATACTTGTTTATTTCCCAGAAATTTGGCATAAAAAACACGGTCGTAAGTCGAGTGGTCGTAAGTCGAGCAGGTCATAAGTCGGATGGTAGGTGTATTTGTATGGTATGAGTTGTGTATGAGGTGTGAGTTATAACAATACTGGTGCATTTTTCCTCCCTAGAGCATCTGGCACAGTGTTTATAGCGCAGGAGAGGGCCAGTGGTCGCAAGGTGGCCGTCAAGGACATTGATCTGGACAAGCAGCCAAAGAAAGAACTCATCCTCAATGAAATTCGAGTGATGAAAGAAATTCGGCATGAAAATCTGGTCAATTTCCTCGATGTATTCCTCTTAAACAATCACCTATGGGTAAGTTAATATATATATATTTTTGAACCCACCAGCCATCTCCCACCTGGGCAGGTGACTCAAAAAAAAGCAACAGTAGTTAATATTGTGCGCTATTTGTACGTATAATAATAATAATAATAATAATAATAATAATAATAATAATAATAATAATAATAATGTAAACATTGCCTAAAATGCTCTGCATAACCATGGGCTTTCTGCCTTCACAACTAAATGTCCTCCATACACAAATATCCCCCACGTGGAAGAGAGGAGTTTACGATGACGTTTCGGTCCAGACCTAGACCATTTACAAAGTCACACTAACGAAAAGGAGAGCAAGATGGGTATATATAGGCAGGAGGTGGTAGTAGTAATAGTAGTAGTGCTCTTGTGTGTTCTTGCTCTTACCCTCTGTGGGCACCTAGCTCCCTTGCAGTGCTCCTCTTTCTTAGTACAGTGGACCCCCGGTTTACAATATTATTTCATTCCAGAAGTATGTTCAGGTGCCATTACTGAACGAATTTGTTCCCATAAGGAATATTGTGAATTAGATTAGTCCATTTCAGACCCCCAAACATACACATACAAACGCACTTACATAAATACACTTACATAATTGGTCGCATTGGGAGCTGATCGTAAACCGGGGGTCCACTGTATTATTATTATTATTATTAATTATTTTTTTTTTCAACAAGTCGGACTTATTCACGATATCCCACATGTACAAAACTCTCTAAACTACCCACGTTCACAATTACAATCAAGGTACTCCAACCAAGTAAACTTTTACGAACACTTTATTGTGTTACTCTAGGCTAAATTACATAAGGTATTTTTTATGTGCCCATAATATCTTGTACCGTCAAGGTTATTGTAAAGAAATTTGTACATTATGTGTTGAAAGCCTAAACAAAAACTGGAAAAAAGTGTGATACATAAACACCATTTATACTATTGTTTATGTATGTAAGCAACTTGTTTGTAACTTGATATACCAGGAATGTATGTTGTTTGTAGGTTAGGGAGCTCTCATGAAAACAGAAGCATCAGTACTTGCATAACAGTGTTGCTTGATTTACTGCTATTGTTCATCCATCTCTGTGTAATACAGTGGACCCCCGGTTTACGATATTTTTTCACTCCATAAGTATGTTCAGGTGCCAGTACTGACCGAATTTGTTCCCATAAGGAATATTGTGAAGTAGATTAGTCCATTTCAGACCCCCAAACATACACTTACAAACGCACTTACATAAATACACTTACATAATTGGTCGCATTGGGAGTTGATCGTGAACAGGGGGTCCACTGTACTTTTGTGAAAGCAAAGAAGCTTGTTGTAGAACGAACAATTATTGGACAGCGTTTTTCTGTTTTGAGAGTTTTTTTAAGTCATGTGTTGCTTCATGTAGAGTTGTGTATAGTCGAATCTGATGAATTAACCCTTAAACGGTCCAAACAAATCGACGTTCAAATTCGTAGCTACAAAAGTAGATCTACTTTTTTTTACACATTTTCAAATGTAAAACAAAAAAAAAAGATCTACATTTTTTTACATACTTTCAGATGTTGAAAAAACGTATATATACGTTTGGACCATTTACGGGTTAAAATATACATGAGTTTCGGGGTTTGATTGTACAGCACAACATGTTTATTTAGCAAATTAACATTCACCTCTCTTATATACCTCCTTTAAATGGTGCAGTTTTTTGTATGTGTGACTGAAAAAATGCATGGAAAAATGCAGGGGAGGGGGGGATGATTCACTTGCCACTTATAAACTGTTTTTGTCATTTTCTTATGCTAACACAAATAATTTATTGGAAAATTATTGATTTATTGTACTTGTAGGTGGTGATGGAGTTGCTTGACGGAGGACCACTGACAGACGTAGTGACGGAAACTGTAATGAAGGAGTCACAAATCGCTGCCGTGTGTCACCATACTCTGCGAGGCATCAGTTACCTTCATCTAAATGTATGTCAGCGAGCATAAGCTTTGTCCTCTAGATTTTTATCATGTGATTCCATATTAAAATCAGAGTAAAGTTTTTTGTAGCTGTTTTCCCATGTGTTGGGGGACCTCAACACATTATTCACTCAGTTGCTGTCTTGCCAGAGGTGTGCTGACAGTTCAGATGATCCTTTGAACCACAACAGTCCTGCAGGCACTGGACTTCCACCTCCAGGACTGTAACATCCTCACTCATCCTTAAGAGTGCAGGCACTGGACTTCCACCTCCAGGACTGTAACATCCTCACTCATCCTTAAGAGTGCAGGCACTGGACTTCCACCTCCAGGACTGTAACATCTTCACTCATCCTTCAGAGTGCAGGCACTGGACTTCCACTCCAGACTGTAACATCCTCACTCATCCTTCAGAGTGCAGGCACTGGACTTCCACCTCCAGAACTGTAACATCCTCACTCATCCTTCAGAGTGCAGGCACTGGACTTCCACCTCCAGGACTGTAACATCTTCACTCATCCTTCAGAGTGCAGGCACTGGACTTCCACCTCCAGGACTGTAACATCCTCACTCATCCTTCAGAGTGCAGGCACTGGACTTCCACCTCCAGAACTGTAACATCCTCACTCATCCTTCAGAGTGCAGGCACTGGACTTCCACCTCCAGGACTGTAACATCCTCACTCATCCTTCAGAGTGCAGGCACTGGACTTCCACCTCCAGAACTGTAACATCCTCACTCATCCTTCAGAGTGCAGGCACTGGACTTCCACCTCCAGAACTGTAACATCCTCATCATCCTTCAGAGTGCAGGCACTGGACTTCCACCTCCAGGACTGTAACATCCTCACTCATCCTTCAGAGTGCAGGCACTGGACTTCCACCTCCAGAACTGTAACATCCTCACTCATCCTTCAGAGTGCAGGCACTGGACTTCCACCTCCAGAACTGTAACATCCTCACTCATCCTTTAGAGTGCAGGCACTGGACTTCCACCTCCAGGACTGTAACATCCTCACTCATCCTTCAGAGTGCAGGCACTGGACTTCCACCTCCAGAACTGTAACATCCTCACTCATCCTTCAGAGTGCAGGCACTGGACTTCCACCTCCAGGACTGTAACATCCTCACTCATCCTTCAGAGTGCAGGCACTGGACTTCCACCTCCAGAACTGTAACATCCTCACTCATCCTTCAGAGTGCAGGCACTGGACTTCCACCTCCAGGACTGTAACATCCTCACTCATCCTTCAGAGTGCAGGCACTGGACTTCCACCTCCAGAACTGTAACATCCTCACTCATCCTTCAGAGTGCAGGCACTGGACTTCCACCTCCAGAACTGTAACATCCTCACTCATCCTTCAGAGTGCAGGCACTGGACTTCCACCTCCAGGACTGTAAACATCCTCACTCATCCTTCAGAGTTGCAGGCACTGGACTTCCACCTCCAGAACTGTAACATTCTCACTCATCCTTCAGAGTGCAGGCACTGGACTTCCACCTCCAGGACTGTAACATCCTCAATCATCCTTCAGAGTGCAGGCACTGGACTTCCACCTCCAGAACTGTAACATTCTCACTCATCCTTCAGAGTGCAGGCACTGGACTTCCACCTCCAGGACTGTAACATCCTCAATCATCCTTCAGAGTGCAGGCACTGGACTTCCACCTCCAGAACTGTAACATCCTCACTCATCCTTCAGAGTGCAGGCACTGGACTTCCACCTCCAAGACTCAAGTCTGGCTAACCAGACTAATCATTTAACCAAGTGAAATTGAATGCAGGATTATACAGAGTTTATACAGGATTTAGAAATAATTTGTGAATTGCAGCTGCCTTCTCCTTGGATCAACCCTGATTACTGTGCCTCTCATTTACAGGTTTAGTGCTTCCTCCTCAACATAATAATAAAATAAAAATATCAATAATAATGATGATAATTCTCCCTGGAGGTGGGAAGTACAGTGTCTGTACTCTGAAGGATTGAGGATGTTAACAGTCCTGGAGGTGGGAAGTACAGTGACTGTACTCTGAAGGATTGAGGATGTTAACAGTCCTGGAGGTGGGAAGTACAGTGACTGTACTCTGAAGGATTGAGGATGTTAACAGTCCTGGAGGTGGGAAGTACAGTGACTGTACTCTGAAGGATTGAGGATGTTAACAGTCCTGGAGGTGGGAAGTACAGTGACTGTACTCTGAAGGATGAGTGAGGATGTTAACAGTCCTGGAGGTGGGAAGTACAGTGACTGTACTCTGAAGGATTGAGGATGTTAACAGTCCTGGAGGTGGGAAGTACAGTGACTGTACTCTGAAGGATTGAGGATGTTAACAGTCCTGGAGGTGGGAAGTACAGTGACTGTACTCTGAAGGATTGAGGATGTTAACTGTCCTGGAGGTGGGAAGTACAGTGACTGTACTCTGAAGGATGAGTGAGGATGTTAACAGTCCTGGAGGTGGGAAGTACAGTGACTGTACTCTGAAGGATTGAGGATGTTAACAGTCCTGGAGGTGGGAAGTACAGTGACTGTACTCTGAAGGATGAGTGAGGATGTTAACAGTCCTGGAGGTGGGAAGTACAGTGACTGTACTCTGAAGGATGAGTGAGGATGTTAACAGTCCTGGAGGTGGGAAGTACGGTGACTGTACTCTGAAGGATGAGTGAGGATGTTACAGTCCTGGAGGTGAGAAGTACAGTGTCTGTACTCTGAAGGATGAGTGAGGATGTTATAGTACTGGAGGTGGGAAGTACAGTGCCTGTACTCTGAAGAATGAGTGAGGATGTTACAGTTCATTGGGTCATTTGAATTACGATATTTTCACGCTTTTGGCAAGACAGCTGTTGGATAAAATGAGCGCTAAGAGTGTGTTTTTTTTTTTTTAGGTTCCCTTTCCTTGGCTGAAAATGGCCAGTTGTGGTTAAAACAATAATAATATTGTGGAACTTATTGTGATTTGCTTTTTAGGGAGTAATTCATCGAGATATCAAATCAGACAACATTCTTCTTGGGAAAGATGGTTCTGTCAAGGTAACGGACTTTGGCTTCTGCGCGAACATTTCTGGAGACGAGAAGCGTCAGACCATGGTTGGTACGCCCTATTGGATGGCCCCTGAGGTAATGTATTGAATATTAATGCTATACTGCCTAAGAGATTTACTTGTCTTAAAAAAACACTGTATGGGTGGGGTTAGAACCCTGTTGCAAGCATGTCATAAAACTCCAGGCCAGTGCATAAGCCTGCCATACCATGGGTTGTTTAGAATCATGTTATTACGATTTCGTGAGTTATGTGTTGAGTTCACTAGCTACATGCCCATGAACTTAATGCATACACAGGTTTCTGAATAGGCTTTTATTGGGCCAATATTTTGCTACATATGGTCATACCTCGTTAATACGGCACTCACCTTATAGTGCTTTGCTAATACGGCATTTATCAGTTATATTCATGTTTATTGTTTTCAGTGATGCATTGTTCTTAAGATGGTTTTTGGCAATTTTTAAATTTTTATTTATTATTTTTTATTATCACACTGGCCGATTCCCACCAAGGCAGGGTGGCCCGAGAAAGAAAAACTTTCACCATCATTCACTCCATCACTGTCTTGCCAGAAGGGTGCTTTACACTACAGTTTTTAAACTGCAACATTAACACCCCTCCTTCAGAGTGCAGGCACTGTACTTCCCATCTCCAGGACTCAAGTCCGGCCTGCCGGTTTCCCTGAACCCCTTCATAAATGTTACTTTGCTCACACTCCAACTTGACGTGCTGTTGGAGTGTGAGCAAAGTAACATTTATGAAGGGGTTCAGGGAAACCGGCAGGCCGGACTTGAGTCCTGGAGATGGGAAGTACAGTGCCTGCACTCTGAAGGAGGGGTGTTAATGTTGCAGTTTAAAAACTGTAGTGTAAAGCACCCTTCTGGCAAGACAGCGATGGAGTGAATGATGGTGAAAGTTTTTATTTTTCGGGCCACCCTGCCTTGGTGGGAATCGGCCAGTGTGATAATAAAAAAAAAAAATATTTTTTAATTTGTAATTGCTTTTTTAGGCCTAGTGCTATTGTATACTTAATAAATGATAGTGTAAACATTTTTTAGGCTTTTATATACACTTGCAAGTGAAAAAAAGGCTGTGATTCACTTTAAGGCAATATTGGCTTTACGAAGCGGTCTGGAACCTGACTCGCCGTATTAGCAAAGTTTGCCCATATAAAGATTTATCAATTATATTCTACACAGAGTACAAAGTCTGATAAAAACCCATTCAACAACCTGTGTATGTTACTGTTACTATCAGTATACTACAGGTCCACATTCCTTTATCCAAAACCCTTCCGGCCAGTATTGTTTTGAATTTCAGAATGATTCTCAACACCGCCACGTGGCGGCGTGACCCAGCACTGAGATGACTGACGCTCCACACTCCACGAAAAACCTTTGGTTTTCGGAACATTTCCAGTTTCAGAATTTTGGATAAAAGGTTGTGGACCTGTATTTAGATCTCCCTTTATAGTTTTAAATAGGTTTATGTGGGCTACAGTTAACATTCTTAATATAATTATACCTTTATTTAAGGTTAAGTGTAATTACACTTACAGGATCAAGACTTTGCTTAATATTCTTGGAAACACAAAAACTCTATAAAATATTTTTGATCCAAGTACCGAAGCTTTCCACATTGTTTACACTACAGATTATTACTGTTGCCGTTAGTTTAACATCTGTATTATGCAGCCCATACCCATCCTATGGGCAGTAGTCAAAGGATTACAAAGGTAAATAATGGGTCCAGTGACTGGTACATAATGGGTCCAGGGACTGGTATATAATGGGTCCAGGGACTTGTACATAATGGGTCCAGGGACTGGTACATAATGGGTCCAGGGACTTGTACATAATGGCTCCAGGGACTTGTACATAATGGGTCCAGGGACTGGTACATAATGGGTCCAGGGACTGGACCACAAAGTTTTGATAGCTGAACAAGTTAGTGGTAAGTGCTGCATAATACGTCATAACATAATTTTGTGGTATTAATTTCCCTTGTGTATATTTTCTGAAATCCAAGTAAGGTGGCAGTATCAAACCATGGGATGGACTGAGTTTCAACCCATGGCAAATGAGTGATGAAACTCCAGGTCTGGAGTTGTAGCACTCACCAGGTTCAAACCCCATCCGTTCTGTGGTTTGTAATCATGTTGTTGCGATGTCATGAGTCATAGTGTCAGTATCATTATTAGCTTAAATTTGCCTGAAATACTCTTCATATTAAGGGGCTTTCTGCATGCACATTTAAATGTCATTTACCATTATACAAACATTGTATTATGCTGAAATAGAATTTTTAAGCTTTATATGATGTAAATGGTTTAGAAAATTGACATGTTGCAGAATGAAACACTTTGCAACATTTGGAATCTTTATTCAGGAAATATTTTTCCAGCCAGCGGCTTCTTCAGTCCAGTATAGAGAATAACAGAGGAAGATGAGGAAGAGTATGAGGTAAACAGTCCCTCAGCCTGGAGTTGATGTGTTCAGTTTGTCTATTCTCAAAACTGAGGACTGAACACATTGATTCCACACTAAGGGACTGATTATCCCATACTCTTCCTCATCTTCCTCTGTTAACCTCTGTATTGGACTGAAAAAGCCAAAAGTGTCTAATTCTTCAATATCATTTATATTTCATAACACATATCATACAAGGAAAAATGCCTTGTTCAAAAGATTTAAAACTATCTTCCTTGGATCAAACCTGATTACCTTCCATTCCTCAGGCACTGCTTGACTGCCCATAGCTTTAGTGCTTCCTCATTAATATAGTTATAATCTTATACATCATGTCTCACTGGAAGTTTACTCTGCAGGTTGTGAATCGTAAACATTATGGCAAGAAGGTCGACATATGGTCGCTCGGTATTATGGCCATTGAAATGATTGAAGGTGAACCACCTTACCTGAAAGAGACACCACTTCGAGCGTTGTATCTCATTGCTTGTAATGGCAAACCTGAAGTCCCTTCATGGACTAAATTAACTCCTGAGTTCCAGGTAACCCAAAGAACAAAAACACACAATACCGTGACTGGAACAATACACAAATAACCCGCACGTAGGAGAAAGCAACTTATGACGACTTTTCAATCCAACTTGGACCATCACCTAATCTAAGTCGAACTGAAACGTTATCATAAGTTTCTTTCTCCTATGTGTGGGTTATTCGTGTATTGTTCCAGGTAAACTGTTTGCCTGTCTTTATACTGCTTCTTCCTACTTTCTGTACTGACAGCTGTACTAGGCTCGGTCAAGTCATCAGTACTCAATTCCTTGCATGGATGCGCATCCCTGCATGCAGTATCAATAATTTCTCACAGCATCATAGTTTTGTGTTCCAATTGCCTGACCCCTGCCTTATAGTGCTCCAGTAGCCTCCTCTTTAACCTGATATTATAATAAATTTGGGTTGGATTGTGGTGATAAATAATTCCTAATTTGTAGATTACAATTTAATCAGATTCTTCTAACTTGAGGCTCTGATGTTACCTACACAGGACTTCCTCAACCAGTGTCTTGAAGTAGATGTGGATAGACGAGCATCAGCAGAAGAGCTCCTGGCCCACAAGTTCCTCACGAAGGCCGTCAGTACGACTACTCTCAAACCTCTCATCGAAGCTGCTCAAAAAATCCTCGGGAAGCGTATCAGCCATGCCACATAGCTCTGTGTATATATTAGTGGTTGTACTAAGCACTAGGACAACATTCTCATTCATTACATTCAGGTTTATAATAGATTACGTGACATTCACTTTAAAAATCCCACGTCCATGAATCAAGTCTGTACTTCCTATTGACATTCTTAACTTGCTAGGCTTCTATAATTCCAAGGTTATTCAGTTTTGTGCTGTAGATAAAAAAAATTCATTAGGAGGCACTGAAGTCTCATCTTCACAAGATACATAATTACAAATTCCGTTACTGTATTTAAAAGGTGTGGACAAAAAAGTGCAGAATGAGATGAAAATAATTTTTTGTATGTAAATAGGTTGTTTTGGTGGTATATATTCTTTGGTGGTATATATTTCTCAAATTTTGGGTCATATTCTTTCATCTTTGATGAGAATTTTGCAGTTTTTTATTGTTTTCAAAGAGGGTGCCATGATACTGGTAAAATGTTCTTGATCTAAGGAACTGGAGCAACCCTCCCCTGTTTACTACCCATTAATGACCCCTATGGATTTAGCAGTTATCTGTAATAATAATTCACAGATACTTATTGAACCTCTCTGTCTCTCCAATTATCTAGTTTTCCTTATTAACATTATATTCCTTCCTTGTGATAATCAGTTCACATTTGATATAGGTGCAGTTCCATGGGTGATTGAATGAGTGATGGTGAAAGTGATTCCTCTTTTTTGGATCACCCTACCTTAGCAAGAGACAGCTGGTGTGTTAAAAATAATAATTATATGCTGCCAGTGTGTCTCTGCCTTATCAGGTCATCTTAAGTATCTTGTATGCCATAATTGTATCTCTGCCCTATTGAGTCGTCTTAAGTATCTTGTATGCCATAATCGTATCTCCCCTGGTTCTCTCTTATTTATAAGGAGTTAAAATTAAAATTTGAATATCGTTTAAATATACATTCCACTTAATTTTAAAACCTGGATTTTTAAACCATTTACATCTCATATTTCTAGCATTTATTAACGTGTCTTCCTTCTTTGTGTCGCTTTGCCTTGGTGGGAGATGATCGTTGTTTTAAAAAAAATTGTAGCATTTATAGCAAACATATTGCTCAATATATATAAGATTTTGTTCAGGTGTTTATCATATGTTCTTCAGACATCTAACTTTTATTAGTTTTTTTTTTTTTCCTTTCAGTATTTTCTGAAGTCTGACCTTCACGGGTCATTTTTTTCTCCTCTTGAAGTATTTTCTGAAGTCTGACCTTGACCGGTCATTTTTTTTCTCCTCTTGAAGTATTTTCTGAAGTCTGACCTTGACCGGTCATTTTTTTTCTCCTCTTGAAGTATTTTCTGAAGTCTGACCTTGACCTGTCATTTTTTTTCTCCTCTTGAAGCATTTTCTGAAGTCTGACCTTGACCGGTCATTTTTTTTCTCCTCTTGATGTATTTTCTGAAGTCTGACCTTGACCGGTCATTTTTTTTCTCCTCTTGAAGTATTTTCTGAAGTCTGACCGTGACCGGTCATTTTTTTTCTCCTCTTGAAGTATTTTCTGAAGTCTGACCTTCACGGGTCATTTTTTTTCTCCTCTTGAAGTATTTTCTGAAGTCTAACCTTGACCGGTCATTTTTTTTCTCCTCTTGAAGTATTTTCTGAAGTCTGACCTTCATGGATCATTCCCCCCATGAAGTATTTTTTAAATTTTGATTTGGTGGATAATTTCCCCTCGTAAAATGCTGTCTGAAATTCTTTGATAGTTTTATTTCATGAAGTATTTTCTGGACTTTTACATTAGATTTTTATCATCATGAACTATTTTTTGAAGTTTAAATTTGACATTTAATGTTACCTCATGAAATATTTTCTGAAAGTCCACTTACGGTAGATAATTTTTTCGTATTATCCACCGATTCAGGTCAGATCTTAGAATTTTCTTGTGTATAAATATAATTTTGAAAAGACCAAGCAGGCAGTACAAAGCTGTGACTGGAGATTATAACTGAAATTTAACGATGAATTTATTGAGAATTTTGCTAATTGCATCGGGAATTTTACTAATTGTATCGAGAATTTTTCTAATTGCGTTGAGAATTTTACTAATTTCATTGAGAAATTTAATTTTTCACTCTGATTAAAATGTATTGCTTATTTTAGGTGTTCAAAATTATTTTGGGATCCGAAGTATTGTTTATCATCTGTAAGTCGATTTTTTTTTATCCAAAAAACAAGGCCAGTGTTGTATTACTTTAATTTACAATCAAGGTGTATAAATTTTTCTTCGCAAATTTAAAGGTCAGGATTGGACCCTTATTTCTCGTGATAGGTGTAAATTATCTGTTGTCTATCAAGCTATCCCTTTCAGTTGGGCTCCTTGATACTAGTGAAAAGCCTTTGATGCAAGGAATTGGAGTGAGGCTTGGTCATGGACCGGGCCACGGGGGATATTGATTCCTGGAACACCCTCCACATTTCCCAGGTGTTATATGATCTCTGCCGGTTGAACACTTCCCATGAATAATAATAGTCATAATAATAATCATAATAATAATACAGTGGACCCCCGGTTTACGATATTTTTTCATTCCAGAAGTATGTTCAGGTGCCAGTACTGACCGAATTTGTTCCCTTAAGGAATATTGTGAAGTAGATTAGTCCATTTCAGACCCCCAAACATACACGTACAAACGCACTTACATAAATACACTTACATAATTGGTCGCATTGGGAGGTGATCGTTAAGCAGGGGTCCACTGTAATAGTAATATTTGTGAATGGATTCAGGGAAACTGGTTAACTGGACTCGAGTCCTGGAGGTGGGAAGTACAGTGTCTATACTCTCAAGGAGAGGTGGTAATATGTTACAGTTTTACTTAACTGTAGTGTCAGTATGCCTCTGACAGGACAGTGATGGAGTGAGTGATGGTGAAAGTGTTTCTTCTTTTTTAGGGTCACTCTGCCTCAGCGGAAAACGACCATTGTGATCAGTTATGTCCATCATGGTGGACTTAAAAAAAAATTACAGTATTGATTTCAGTAAGTTTTCCTATTATTGAAGTTAGTCGAAGTCAAAGATTAATTTCCACATGATACCCTCTTCAAGGGGGGCTCCTTGGCGTGGTGAAGAGGCTCTTGGTCTGAGGAATTAGACCTATCGGTCTTCTTCCTCAGACCGAACCTAATTACCCCCCAATCTCCCCTCCCCTATCCCATCCTCCCCATCCTCCCCTTTTTCCTTTCCTCCTCCTCCTCCCCACTCCTCCCTTTTGCCCTTCCTCTTTTTGTCCTTTGGGATTTCTCCCACAGGCGCGCTAGTTCCTAGGTAGGGGAAAGGACACCGGGGTCCATCCCATTCCGTGAGGTTTCTTGGCGGTGGCGTAGTTTGCCGTGGAATCTGGATTGCCTAGGGATGTCCCGATCCCTCTCCGGTATCCCGGAGTAGCTTTGGGTGTCTTTTGGGCGACGGGTGTATCTCTGGAAGCCACCTTTGGGATTCCGGGGTGGTGGCTGAAGGAGGTATGCTTTGTGGCGGATATCCGGCCGCCCTCTCTTTTGTCCACCGAGGTAGCTGGGCAGATGTGAGGTTGCTATCCCAGATTGTGGTTTACTGGCATGAAGGTGGGGTATGGCACGGGTTCCATGCTGCATCTGCGCTACTAGGGTGTCGAGTCCTCTTGGGGCCGCGGAGGGAGATTTCTGGCCCTTTCATTCCTCCTAGGAACTATCCCCCCCCTTCCCCCCTTTTTTTTTTCTTTTTTTTATTTTTTTTTCTTTTCTTCTTTCTTTTTTTTTCTTAAAAACAAAAAGAAAGAAGTAACCTAACCATGGCGCCCTAGTCCAATGAACCTGGTACCCCCGGGCCCCTTCTTGATACCGCACCCCGTTCTGACCCCGCCTCGTCTTTGGACCACTCTTCAGACATTCCTCATGCCTCTGTACCTATTGCCGGTGCTGTTTCCTCACCTGCTTCGGGTACTGAGGCCTCGACGACTCCTTCGATTTATCAGACCCTTCGCTCTCCTCTGACTATGCTTCCGGCCTCTCCCTCTACGGTGCGGCAATTTTCAAATCGCCGACCCTTTCCCAAACGTCGGACCAACTCTGGTCCCCACCCTAAACGTCAACGACAATTACCTGCTGATGATACTTCTCCACCTTCACCTTCTCGTTCTTCTCAGAAACGATCGACACGTCCTTCACTATTTTTCCACGCTCAGTTTCAGACTGAACAGTGGACTAAATTCTTCACTTTACGACCAACTTCCTCTACTGCCTATCTTTCTGACCATAGTATTGGCAAGGCACTCCTACGCCTGTTGGTAAAGATATTTCTTTTCATGCTCTTAAGAGCGGTAACGCGCATCATTACTGTACAGAATGCTACCCAGGCTCGTGAGCTCTCTCGTCTTTCCCATATAGATACTGTTCCTGTCACCTTGAAAAACATCATTCCCTCAATTCTTGTAGTGGTACCGTTATTCTGCCCCATACCATAGTTCAACAAAATTTCCAGACATGTGGCACCGACATTCTAGAACAGCTGGAACTCCAAATCTCCCAATCCTCAAGGTAGACACTTACGTTCTTCTGCCGTGGGCGGGGGACGATACCCTAAGCAATGTGGCTCGTTTAATTTTTTGACAGCCGAGAACTCCCATCCTCAGTTTATATAGCAGGACATCGGTTACAAGTTCAAAAAGGTGATCCCTACACCACAACATTTGTAGAAATTGCTGGCAAATTTGGCCATCCAGCGAAATATTTGCAGATCTATCGCCGAATGCCCAGTCTTGGTGGTGCCGATGACCTTTTCTAATACGTCTTGCAATCGATCTCCCTCTTGCCTTAACTGTCATGAGGCTCACCCTTCGTACTCTCGCCGTTGTCAGGTCTAATTTAAACGAGCGGGAAATCCGTTACCTCAAAGAGACAGAAGGTCTCCCTTTTTGCCATGGCAGTTTCTCATCTCCGCCTCCAAAGGGGAGACTCCCACGTGTTTTTTAAATTCCCGTGTTTCAAAACGTCCCCCCACTTCTGGTATCCCATCTTCTAAAACCCCCCTCTGTGGTTACCTCTCCCTAATCACTCCTGTATCTAATCCTTTTGCTGTCCTCGGCTCAGACGTCCCTACTTCAACGCCTCATCTAATCTCGTTTCTTCGAGTTCTCTCTTACAAGCCTCAGTATCGACGAACCTCGTACGACCCCTCTTCCCAATCGTCCCTCTACTTCTCAAAAGTCAAAAAAAGGTCCGGTAACACCTCCTACCCATCTTCCACCTCCTCATTTTACCCCCCCTGTCTCTGTCCCTAGTTCTTCCCCTCTCACGGCTCAGTTACAAGTGCAGAGGTTCCCCCTTTCCTCCTCGTAATGTACCTTCCTCCCCTGTTCCCTCCCAAGTTTCTTCCTCTTCTGCCACCTCCAGGTTCCTGTCTCTTCTGTCCCTCCCCACGCTTCTCCAGTTCCCTCCACCCTTTCCCCCCCCCCTACCTTGGTACAGTCCAATACAGTTCCAATCTTTACTCATCCTCCCCCCTACCATTCCCAATATTGTCCCCCATACGACATCCCCTAAATTCCGAAACACTTGAAGCAATCTCTGAATATATTGCAGAGACCCAACCATCAATGGACACTGATCCACCTTCCGCTCTTTCTCTCTCCTCTGCTCCATCTGCGCAACTCCTTTCTTCACAGCGCACCGTTCCTTCGCTGCTTGAACATTTTCCACTGCCTCCGCATGTGGACTTTTCTAACCCTTCTAGTCCGTAGGAACCCTTACCTGCGGTTTTCAAGTATCTCTATCATTGCCAATCATGGCCTTTTTACAGTGGAATATACCGGGCCCCTCAGGGTAATCGGGGTGAGCTTCAGATGTTACTCTCCCAGTTTGCCCCTGTTGGGTTTGCTTACAAGAACCAAAAATTACACTCTGCTGTTATTTCTCACATCTCAGGCTATAATTTATTGTATTCTTCGGGATCCTTTTCCTGATGGGACCTTTAATGAAAGTGCCCTTCTTCTCCGCACTGATATTCCGTACCATCAGCTATTTGTTCATACTTGCTGCATTACACAGCAGCCCGTATCCACTACATAGGTGGTATACGCTCTGTTCTTTATATCTCTCTCCTTCTCGGGCATTATCTTTTCCGGATTTTGCCTTCCTTGTTTCGTCATTACCGCCACCGATTCTGTTACTTGGTGATTTTAATGCCCACCATTTCCTCTGGGGAGGGTCTCACTGTGATTCCCGAGGAATTCAGTTTTGAGGCTTTTCTTGCCACCCACCCCCTCCATGTTTTAAATACAGGTACTCACACCCATTTTGATCCCGGACTCATACTCCTCTTGCATCGAAACTCTCAGTTTTTCTCTTCCTCCACCGCATTTGACTTTACTTGGTCTGTTCTCCCGGACTTACATGACAGTGATCATTTCCCAATCATTCTTACTTTCCCCTTCATATTCGCCACCTCTTCGCACCCCACGCTGGCAATTTAATCGGGCAAATTGGAACCTTTACTCACACCTGACTGTTTTTTAAAGAGGTTCCCTTTTTCGTCCTCCATCGATGAGCTTTTCACCTCTTCTCGTCCTCCGTTTTCACCCCAGCTTCTCATTCTATACCCCAACTTTGGGGAGGCATTCTCAGAAATGCGTGCCTTGGTGGTCTCCTGCTTGTGCTCGTGCAGTACGTTTGAAACGCGCTGCATGGGGCAGGTTTCCGGTACAATAGAACCCCAGAGCGACTCCTTGATTTAAACAGAAGCGTGCGATCGCTCGCCGTGTTTATCCGTGACGCTAAACGCACTTGCTGGCGGAATTATGTCTCCACCATCACCTCTGCTTCCCCTATGAGTGCAGTCTGGAAAAAGTACGAAAACTGAGTGGTAAATATTCTCCTGACCCGGCTCCTGTTCTGGGGGGGTTGCCGGGTTGATTTTAGCAAACCCACTAGATGTTGCCAATGAAATTGGCAATCATCTGGTCCGTATTTTCTCAGGGACTCCATCTATGCCCTCATTTCTTTCCTCAAAGTCTGCCAGAGAGTTAGCACCCTTGGACTTTTTTTCTCTCAGAGAAGAACAGTATAATTGCCTTTTTCACTTCAAGAAACTGGAGGCAACACTCTAGCTTGTCGATCATCGGCAGCTGGGCCCGACGACATTCATATTCGTATGCTACAACATTTACATCAGTCAGCCCTTGCAGTCCTATTACCCTTTACAATCTTATTGGTCACAAGGAGTTCTTTCCACAGCTGTGGAATCCGCCATTGTTCTCCCTTTCCGCAAACCAGGCACACGGACATGAAACCTCCCACTATCGTCCCATTGCTCTTACCAGTGCAGTTTGCAAATTTAAAGGAACGTCTAGTAAATAGACGTTTAGTGTGGTATTTAGAGACACACAACAGTCTCTCCACTCGTCAATATGGCTTTTGTAAGGGACGTTCTACCATAGACCCCTTACTGCGCTTGGATACGTATGTTCGTAATGCCTTTGCGAATAAACCACTCAGTTATTGCCATATTTTTGACCTTGAAAGGCATATGACACAACTTGGAGTATAATATTTAGCCCAACCCACTCCTTAGGCTTCGAGGCAATCTACATCCTTCTTAAAACTTTTTAATGACAGGCATTTCCGTGTTCGGGTTAATAATGTGCTTCCTCCCGGGCTTTTATCCAAGCTGAAGGTGTCCCCCAGGGAATGTGTTTAGACAACACTTTTTTCCTTTGCTATTAATGAATTTTGGGCCCCTAGCTTTCCATCAAAATATTTGGTCATCACTCTATGTTGATGACTTTGCTATTGCCTGTGCAGGCGCTGACTGTCACCTCCTTACAGTTTCTCTCCAGCATGCAGTCGACCGTGTTTTCCCAAATTTGGGGCCCCCACACATGGGTTTAAAATTTCCCACTAAAAACCCCCCAATCACTTTCACTAGACGCTCTGTCTCTTCGATCATCCTTTTTACCTCTATGGCTCACGTTCCCTGAACGTGATACAGTCAAGTTTCTGGGCCTCCTCTTTGATCGTAGTTATCCTGGAAACCTCACATTACCTCTCTGAAGGCAACTTGTCACAGCCGGCTGAACCCTTTTTAAAACCCTTTTCTCATCTTTCGTGGGAGCTGATCGTCGAAAACCCCCCTTCACCTACATTCCACCCTTATTTTAAACGAAACTTGATTATGGTGACCAGATCTATTCAGGCGGGATCTCCTGCTACTCTCTCTAGCCTTAACCCCATTCATCACCCAAAGGGTTTACGTTTATGCCTTGGTGCTTTTCGCTCTTCCCCTGTCGAAAGCCCCTATGCAGAAGCGAACGTTCCATCCTTATCCGATCGCCGTGATGCCCATTGCCCGCGCTACTATGTACGCTCTCATGATCTCGCAATCCTTTTCCCTTTATAGAATGGTCACTGATATTAGTGACATTCTTTATTTGTTCGCCGCCCCTGCTTACTCCGTCCCTTCCTCTTCGCCTTCATTCGCTCTTGTCTTCTCTTCAACTACCACCCTTTCTATGTACATGTGCATCTCACTTTTCCCTACCCCCCCGGGAAGTTCCCGCTGTTCGAGTCTGTTCTTTCTCCCTCCTTGCTCGAAAGCCCAACTGTCTACGGTCGCTTCCCGCTCTCTTTTTCTTGACCACTTTCACTCTCATTCTCATGCCATTGCTGTGTACACAGATGGCTTAAGGGCTTCTGACGGCGTTTGGATTCGCAGCCCGTGTTTCCGGACAGCGTCGTACAAAGGGGATTTACTATCTTCACTAGTATTTTTAAATGCTGAAATTATATGCCATCCTTTCAGCGCTTATCCGTATTGCATCTATGCCTGTGTCATCATTTGTGGTTGTCTCAGACTCCCTTAGTGCTTTAAAAGGCTATACAAAAATTTGATACACCTCACCCCTTAGTCCTCCGTATCCAACTTTGGCTACCCGCATCTTTACTAAGCATAAAGATATTGTTTTTTGTTGGGTCCCTGGGCATGTTGACGTACAGGGCAATGAACAGGCAGACACTGCTGCCCCGGTCAGCAGTACATGACCTACCAGTTTCTTATAGAGGTTTTTCATGTAGGACTATTTTGCTGTAATATCTTCCCAAACCCTTTACACCCGTTGGCAAAAAACGTTGGTCTACTATGCTCCCGGCAACAAACTTCAGTCTATTAAACGAGTATAGGTTACTGGCCGTCTTCTTATCACCAGTGTCGAGGTTGGGAGACTACTCTCTCCCGTCTTCGCATTGGCCTTTCTCGTCCCTTACTCATGGATATCTCATGGAGAGGCGTTTTGCTCCTCTCTGTGAGAATTGCCAAGCTCCATTATCAGTCAGCCACATTCTGTTGGACTGCCCACTTTATCAACGAGCACGCAGAATTTAACCCCTGTCGTCGTCTTCGCCCGCTGCTCTCTCTTTTCCTTCCCTTCTCGCTGAGACCCACCTTTCATCGGACTTCTCATGACTTTTTGACAACGACTGACTTACTTCACAAATTCTGATACTTTCAGCCCTTTCTACTTGAATCTCTTGCTACCCTCTACCCCCGTACTATCCCCTGCCCCGCTGTTTTCTGTAACCTGCTGATCATCCCCCCTCCCTTCTGCCATCCAATTCCCTTGCTTCCTTCCCTACCCTGCAGCGCTGTATAGCCCTTGTGGCTTAGTGCTTCTTTTTGATTATAATAATAATCCACATGATACAATGTTTGTACAGAGATGCAGGGACGGATCTACTTTGAAACTAATGAAACCTAAGCCTCAGGGCCCCTAATTCCTAATGAGCCTGAAGCAGCTTAAGTCCTCATTGTTTAAAAATTTTGGGTATACTGTATGAGAAGAGTTTTTGAAAGATAATAATAATAATAATAATAGATAATAATAATAATAAAATAATAATAATAATAATAATTAATAATAATCAATCATCAAAATAATAATCAAAATAATAACAATAATAATAATAATAATATAGTATAATTCAACACAGAATAATAGTTAAAATAAAAATTAAAAGGTTATTAAAGTATTATGTAAGCTGGCCGTTACTGGTTGCGAAGGTGACCCCTTAACAGTTCAGGTTTCAGGGCCCCATAACAGTTCAGGTTTCAGGGCTCCATAACAGTTCAAGCTTCAGGGCTCCATAACAGTTCAAGCTTCAGGGCTCCCATAACAGTTCAAGCTTCAGGGCCCCCATAACAGTTCAAGCTTCAGGGCCCCCATAACAGTTTCAAGCTTCAGGCCCCCATAACAGTTCAAGGCCTTCATGGCTCCCATAACAGTTCAAGCTTCAGGGCTCTCATGAAGCAGTTCAAGCTTCCAGGCTCTCATAACATTCAAGCTTCAGGGCTCTCATACCATTTCAAGCATCAAGGGCTCTCATAACAGTTCAAGCTTCAGGCCCCCATAACAGTTCAAGCTTCAGGGCTCCATAACAGTTCAAGCTTCAGGGCTCTCATAACAGTTCAAGCTTCAGGGCCCCCATAACAGTTCAAGAATCAGGGCTCTCATAACATTCAAGCTTCAGGTCTCTCATAACAGTTCAAGCTTCAGGGCCCCCTACCAGTTCAAGCTTTCAAGGGCCCACCATAACAGTCCAGCTTCAGGCTCCCATAAAAGTCAAGCTTCCAGGGCCCCCATAACAGTTCAAGCTTCAGGAGCCCCCATAACAGTTCAAGCTTCAGGGCTCTCATACTGTTTCAAGCTTCAGGGGCTCTCATAACAAGTTTCCAAGCTTCAGGGCCCCCATAACAGTTCAAGCTTCAGGGCACCATACAGTTCAAGCTTCAAGAGGCTCTCAATAACAGTTCAAGCTCAGGGCTCTCATAACAGTTCAAGTCTTCAGGGCCCCCATAACGTTCAAGCTTCAGGGCCTCCCATAACAGTTTCAATGCTTCAGGGCCCTCTCATAACAGACAGTTCAAGCTTCAGGGCTCTCATAACAGTTTGCCATGCTTCAGGGCCCCCCATAACAGTGCACGCTTCAGGGCTCTCATAACAAGTTCAAGCTTCAGGCAACCCATAACAGTTTCAAGCTTCAGGGCTGACATAACAGTTCAAGCTTCAAGGCTCTCATAACATTCAAGCTTCAGGCTCACATAACGTTCAACTTCAGGGCTCTCATAACATTCAACTCAGGGCTCCCATAACATTCAACCTTCAGGCTCTCATAACAGTTCACAAAGCTTCCAGGCCCCCATAACAGTTTCAAGCTTCAGGGCTCTCATAACAGTTTCAAGCTTCAGGCCCCCTAACAGTTCAGCATTCGGGCCCCCATAACATTCAAGCTTCAGGAGCTCTCATAACAGTTCAAGCTTCAAGAGGCTCCCATAACAGTTCAAGCTTCAGGGCTCTCAAAACCAGTTTCAAGCTCAGAGCCCCCATAACAGTTCAAGGCTTCCAGGCTCCATAACAGTTCCCCCAAGCTTCAGGGCCCCCATAACAGTTCAAGCTTCGGGCCCCCATAACAGTTCAAGCTTCAGGGCTCTCATAGCGTTCAAGCCAGGGCTCTCATAACAGTTCAAGCTTCAGGGCTCTTCAAAACCGTTCAAGCTACTAGGGCTCTCATAACATTTCAAGCTTCAGGGCTCCCATAACAGTATTCCAAGCATCAGGGCTCTCATAACAGTTTCAAGCTTCAGGGCCCCCATAACAATTCAAAGCTTCAGGGCTCTCAATAACATTCAAGCATTCCGGGCCCCCATAACAGTTCAAGCTTCAGGGCCCCGCCATAACAGTTTCAACTCATGGGGCTCTCAAATAGTTTTCAAGCCTCAGGGCTCCCATAAAACAGTTCAAGCTTCAGGGCTCTCATAACATTTCAAGGGCTTCAGGGCCCCATAACAGTTCAAGCTTCAGGGCTCTCATAACAGTTTCAAGCTCAGGGCCCCCATAACAGTTCAAGCCTTAGGGCCCCCATAACAGTTCAAGCTTCAGGGCTTCTCAAAACAGTTCAAGCTTCAGGGCTACTCATAACAGTTCAAGCTTCCAGGGCCCCCATAACAGTTCAAGGCTTCAGGCTCCCCAAACAGTTCAAGCTTCAGGCCCCCATAACAGTTCAAGCTCAGGCTCCCATAACAGTTCCAAGCTTCAGGGCCCCCATAACAGTTCAAGCATCAGGGCCCCCATAACATGTTCAAGCTTCAGGCTCCCATAACAGTCAAGCTTCAGGTCTCCCATAACAGTTCAAGCTCAGGGCTCACCATAACAGTCAAGCTTCAGGGCTCCCATAACAGTTCAAGCTTCAGGGCCCCCAACAGTTCCAATCTTCAGGGTCCCATAACAGTTTCAAGCTTCAGGTCTACCCTAACAGTTCAAGCTTCAGGGCCCCTCATAACAGTTCAAGCTTCATGGCCCCCATAACGAGTTCAAGCTTCAGGGCCCACCATAACATTTCAAGCTTCAGGGCCCCCATAACAGTTCAAGCTTCAGGGCTTCCCATAACCAGTTCAACTTCAGGCCCCATAACAGTTCAAGCTTCAGGGCCCCCATAACAGTTCAAGCTTCAGGGCCCCCATAACAGTTCAAGCTTCAGGGCCCCCATAACAGTTCAAGCTTCAGGGCCCCAACAACAGCTTTCAAGGCTTCAGGGCCCCATAACAGTTCAAGCTTCAGGGCCCCCATAACAAGTTTCAAGCTTCAGGCGTCTGCAACAATGTAGGAGTCTGTACATCTGCAGAGATGGGTGAAATTTGGTTGTACATGCAGAACGACCATAGTTATGCGAAGCATTTTAGGCAAACTTAAGCCTAACTTGAGACTACATTTGCAATAATTATTATTTACTTACATTTATGGACATTATAGGTATACAAACAAGAAGTTTAGACATAAGGGTGATAGGCCTAGACTTGAAAGCCATAGAAGCATTTCCTATATTTTAAATACATTGTGTGTCACATTCATTATCATTCTCATCAGCATCATTACTCATTCAAGAGATTACCGTATATTAGAACCTAACCTAACCTAACCTAACCTATGTACCTAGAGTCTACCTGATGGGTGCTCCAGGGGTCAATGCTCCCCACAGCCTAGTACATGACCAGGCTTCCCAGTGTTGGACCAGGTTAATTAATTGCAGGTGCGGCCTACTAGATGTAATATTCACAAGTAATAGTCTGGATTACCTCCCATATCTCAGGTGCTGTATTATCTTTGTGGGTCTATAGCACTTCCCAATTAACCTTAACTGTCCAAACGTAGATCTCTACGTTCACGTGTGGGGGCTACAACTAGATCTAATACGTTTCACCGTAGTAGGGGTGCTACAAACGTGAGATCTACGTTCACTGTGGGGCTATAAAAGTAAGTCTACTTTTTTTTTTTACATGCATTTCAAATGGGATAATAAAGGTTTAGGAGTGCTACGCAACATACAACGTAAATCTTCGATTTGGAACAGTTTAAGTGTTAATATAAATTTATTTTTTAAGTATAATCTCAAAGATGCAGTTTAAGTCATCTTCCCTCAAGTGCCTTCCTCACTTGGATAGGTAATGTTTTTTGAATATTTTGAATCCAAAATTTTTGATCAGTTGCTAGATTTTTACATAGAAATTATCTAGTCACTGAAGAAAGCATTTAAATTTGCAAGGGTAAGAGGAAAAAAATAAAAAAAAAAAAAATTTGGTTTTTTTATTGTAACAAAGTAGTTTTGCTTATTTTTTTTCCTCATTAATTTTTTAATAAGTATTTGTAACTTAAGAAAATGTCAGAAAAAAATAACATTTAAGAATAATTTAGCTTAAGGGTAATATTTTAGGAAGGGATCAGGGAAAACCGGTTATCTTTTTATGTAGCCGGACTGAGATCCTGGAAATGGAGCACAATGCCTGCACTTCCCATTTCCAGGACTCAAGTCCTTGGGGGGAGGGGCGGCGGGGCAGGGAGGCTGTCGTATTCCTGAGCACCTCTGCAAAAACAGTTATTAAATGTTTGAGTGATGTGAAAGATGTTTGCAATGATTGATGAAAGTATTTTCTTTTTTGGGATTTTCTTTCTTTATTGGGTCACCCTGCTCGTTGAGACGCCACTTGTTGAAAAATAAAAACTTTGTTATGTAACTGCGATTACCAATACTCATTGCTTTGAGTATGTTCATTTTTCAAGTCACTAAAGCTCTGCTCAATCATTTACAGATGACAAAAGTGATGCAAATTGAAAAATTTTGCAGAACACAAACACAGACCACTCACGTGCAATTACACACACATTACTTGACGCCATGAGGACCCTCTAAGAACCTCTGACTGACAATTATGAAGTTCGACTGTAAACAAGTTTTGGTCTAATTATCACGTTTGGTTTTAGGCGGTGTTTATATCACCAGTATTTTTTGAGGAACCAATTTCTTCCTCAAGATTTTAAAGTGTCGATTCCACACCACTCATTTGTTCTGTTATTTTTTTCACTGCTTAAAAAAGACATCAGTAGATCTTAAACCCTAAAAACGGTCCAAGCAGATCTACGTTTCACATGTGTAAGTGCTACAAAAGTAGATCTACGTTTTCTTTATACTTACATATTTTCAAATACAAGTGGACCCCCGCTTAACGATCAACTCCAAAGCGCCCAATTATGTAGTGTATTTTATGTAAGTGCCGTTTGTAAGTGTTATGTTGGGGTCTGAAATGAGGACAATCGTTTACTTCACAATATTCCTTATGGAACAAATTCGGTCAGTACTGCACCATGAACATACTTCTGGAATGAAAAACTATCGTTAATACGGAAGGTCCCTGGTATTAACAAAAAAAAAAAAGAGATCAAAAATTTTTACACATTTTCATATGTAAACAAAAAATAACAAAAAAAAGATCACTTTCTTTTACATACTTTCAAATGTTGAAAAAATGTAATATATACTTTGGACCATTTTACGGGTTTAAATTAGTAAGAGGGGGGGGGGGGGGGGGGGGGGGGGGGGGGGGGGGGGGGGGGGGGGGGGGGGGGGGGGGGGGGGATGCTTGATGTATATGAAGCATTTATAAAAATCTCCCCTCTGTGTAGGAGACTTTTGTAAATTGCCAAGTGAAAAAAAGGTCATATTATGTCGTAGAGATTATTGAGAATAGGTTAGGTAAAAGGTCGCAAGTGATAGCTAATGTGACATTGTATTGTGCAACGTTTTGCTCCTCCAGATCTTTGTCAAGAGCCACAAAGCTCCTGGAGACAACACGTATGCCACAGTAAATTGTCCCATTAGGCTGCGCTTGTGTCCTTTTACCAAGAAAGTTCATAAAATTGATAGAACATAACAAAAAAGGCACAATACCATGACTGAGGAACAGCACAAATAACCGGCATATAGGAAGAAAGAAACTACGACAATGTTTCAATCCAACTTGAACATTAAGATTATGAACGCCTTTAGCATATGCTATTCAGTTTTAGGCAAACTCTTTCGTGCAAATTTATAAATTAAATTAAAACAAAAACAAAAGAATTCCACTGCATATAGAAATTTATATAAGAGATTTTACTGTAGTTGATATAAAAACCGAGTTGGTACAAAATATCATGGTAACGCATAACTAATAAAGGGTTCCTTTCTGTGGCTGTAAATGGTGCAAGTAATAACCATAATATTTTTGAAGTGTAGAGTGATAAAGCCGTTAGAAGGCATCAGTCAGATGACCAAAGGTGCTTCAGCTGTGGGTCATTTTATATTGTTTTAAGAACCCACTTTTTTAGAAACACATGTCCCTGTTTTCTGGCGACACCTTACCTTACCTAACCAACCTATCCTACTCCTAATCCTATCCTAATCCTATCCTAACCTAACCTAACCTAACCATCCTATCCTACCTAACCTATCCTATTCCTAACTAACCTATCCTATCCTATCCTAACCTAACCTACCGCTATCCTAACCTAACCTAATACTACGCCTTTCCTAACCTAACTAAACCCTATCCTATCCTATCCTAACCTAACCAAACCCCACCTATCCTACCTAACCTGATCCTATCCTAACCTAACCTAACTAACCCATCCTAATCCTAAACCTAACCTAACCTACCACCTAACCCAGAACCTAACATAACCCCCTCCTGTCCTAGCCTAAACCTAACCTAACCATCCATTCCTAACCTAACCTAACCCCTCGTAACCAACCACATCCTGTCCTACGCCTACACCTATACCTAACCCATCCAATCCCAAACCTAACCTAACCCAACGTAACCTAACCCATCCTGTCCTTACACACTAACCTAACCTAACCTTACCTACCTAAACCATCCACATCCTAACCATAACCAAAACCCTAACCAATCACTAACCTACCACCGTAACCTAAACCTAACCTCACCTAATTAACCAACCGCACCATCCTATAACCTAACCTAACCTAGAACCAACACTAACCTAACCTCTCCAAACCCATCACCTAACCTAGCCAACATCAAATAAAACTAATCTAACCTTATCCTAATCTAGCCTAACCTAACCTGAACTAAACCTATACTATCATAACCTATCCTAACCCTAACCTAACCTAAACCTAACCTACACCCTAACCTAACTAACCCATATCCGAAACCTAACCACAGCCTTACCTAACCTAACCTATACCTATCCTAATCTAGCCTCTATACCTTTAACCTAACCTAACTATCCTAACCTATCCTACCCCTAACCTAACCAACCTAACCTAACCTAAAGCCTAACCTAACCTAAACCATCAACCTAAACTAACCTTAAAAGGTGTAGTTTTGCTGTGTGTGGCATACTTATCTACCTGGCCTATCTCAACTAAATATTTACTATAGTCATTTTTTTCCTATTTATACGTCATTGTTTTATATGATGTCTTCCTATGTGCAGTAATCTTAATTGAAAGTAAGTAATGTAATGCTCCAAAATACACTTCTATTTTACTACGTATAGATCGTACCTGTCTAAAATATTTCATTAATTACATTCGTAAGTACACTGTGCCTGGTCAGCCAGATTTGTGATAAGTTACGCCTCTGGGCCGCTTGTAAACAACAGTCTGGACTTGATCATGGTAGCAAGAAAGAACGTCTGAGCTTCTAGACTGAGCTAGAGGGGGGGAGGGGAGATCCCCCCAAAACAGTTGTAAACAAGTGTTCCCCGTGGAAGACTCGATGCAGTTAGTCTCATACGGTGAGAGTCTTTCATTCCCTTCAGAAGGTTTTGTGATCTTGAGCTTTTATTCTCTGTTTTTTGCTTATTTCTACTTAGAGATCTAATTAATACAGGCGCTCCTCACTTACATTGCTCTCGATTTACAAATATTTTTGACTTTACAACGTACAAAAGTAATTACTTTGGAAACAAAACTTAGATAACTATCCATCAAGATCGGCGGCAAGATCCATAACTTGTAATCAATTTATTTACTTTACTCAACTCTGGTAATTAGTACAGTAATTATTGTTTATTTTACTTATCAGTGACAGTAGTTATTTATTTAGCATATCATATTCACATAGCGACCTTACAAATATTTTTTGACTTCTATGTTCGTTGGACTGTCAACATGTCTAATTGGAGGCGCACCAATTAATCGGTATAATTAATTTATGTTATTGCTTAAGTTGTACATTTAAAATACACCAAACGATGAACTTTGTTACGAAAGATAACCCATTGGTGCAGCAGGACACAGGCCAAGAGTGGAGGGTGTTCAAGGGAGGACCTGAAGCCCCCAAAAAGCTCTGTTATCCCATATAAGTCCTCAAAAAAAAAAAAAATATATACGACAGTGCTTCAAGATAAGTATCCCTGCTCCCTCCCCAGTCCTTCTTCCACCAACCAAGGTTCTGCGCACCCTCGAGCCCATCCTATATAACACCCCTCTGGAGGCTTTTCCCGGTCCGGTAATTGATGCAGTAAGACACGACTAAGCAACGTCAGTCTCAGGCACTGCATTAGAGTGGAGCATCGATATGTACATGCTATGGCAACAAGTAGATCGAGATTGGCTGGCCCATGATGGACTAGGTGGTAAGAACGATTGATTTTCTGTATGCAAATTTTTTTCTTGTATTAAAAATATGAGCGTACCTCACCATACTGCGATTCTAGGTACGCAGACTGTTTGCCGTTAAAGCCAATACAGTGGACCCCCGCTAACTAACACCTCCCAATGTACCAATTATGTAAGTGTATTTATTTAAGAGCGATTGTATGTGTATGCTTTGAAGGGGGTCTGAAATGGACTAATCTAACTCACAATTTCCTTATGGTGACAAATTCGTCAGTAACCAGCACCTGAACATATGTACTTCTGAGTGAAAAAAATATCGTTAACCGGGGGGTCCACTAGTATTTCCTTTTTTTTTCATATTGCCCTTTTTTTTCACTATGCCAGTGGGTAATAAAAACTTACAAACATGTTTTACACTATCATTTATTAGGTATATCAAAGTCACTAGCCTAAAAGAACAATGCAAAAATATAAAAATAATGAATAAAATTTGGAAAATTTCAAAAAAACCGCTCAAGATCAAGCTAAGCCCAGAACAAATCAACAAAATAAAATCGAAAAGCTCTATATTAGCAAGCGCTCTAAAGCGAGCTCCACATAAAGATGTACGCCTGTAATGACACTAACATTTACAGTACGCCTTAATATTGTTTTCAACACCGTCTCGCCAGGAACGGGTGACCCCAAAGAAAAAAATATATTCCCTTGTTTATTAGATTGTCATCTTTCCAGAACTGCAGACATCACAAAATTTTTCATAACGTTTAAAATATTTCTTCTATTGTATAATAATCTAATTATTCTTTATTCCTACAGATAAAAAATTTATTGATAATTTGTTATTATTTTTAACTGGAAAAAACTTTGGGATATGTAATCAAAATATTTTTTTTTATTATTCTCGAATAACGTCTCTTTTTTGTACGTGATATCTCAATGATGTTACTCTCATAAATTCTTATGCCTAAAGTAAGTTTAGCATTATTCATCAAAGTAATTTTACTAGCGAGTGCCAAAAGTACTTGTGCCAGTATTTATCAAGTAAACTCTACCAGTATGTGTCAAAGTAACTTTTACCGGTATGCCAAAGTAGTGACAATAGGTGGCAACATGCCTATAAATTGGGAGGGTTGGTGTGTCCCTTCTTAATATGGTACAAGGTAAAGCACAGTAGTGTTACATAAATTACATTGTTACTATTTTTTTGAGTGTACATATACTATTTGTTTAAACTACTGAAGTGCTCTATGCATATATTTTGTGGCAATGTAATGTGATACAGCTGTGTGTTTTATTATCTTATAACTGTATCAGCAATGATTATTTTATTTTACGGGTAAGTGCAAAAACCGTAAGGGGGGATTGGTGCTTTTGGGGGGACGCGTAAGGCAGGCATGTCCAGTTCCTGAAGGGTCGGGCATTGCCCGGTATGTGGTGTCAAGAGCCCTCACTGGGCATCAAGGACCGCTCCCTGGCCATTGCCGGTTTATGTGGGTCAAGAGCCCCTCAACTGGCACAAGGACCTCCCTGGCATTGCCGGTTAATGTGGGTCAAGATCCCCCTCACTGGCATCAAGGACCCTCCCTGGGGATATCCACCATGCCCCCATAGGAGGTTCTTGATTTCCAGGAAACGTGTTTTTGGTTAACCCCAGCTCTATCGACGTTTGCCTGTGCACTCTTGGTAGTTGTGCACTTCTTAGACACCTGTGCACACTCCTTAGAGTTGCCCTGTCACTCTCCTTTGAGGTTCCCTGCTGCACGTCTCCCTTGAAAGGTTGCCTGTGCACTCTCCTGAAGGTATGCCTGTGCACTCTCCTTGAGGTCTCCTGTGCACTCCCTCCTTGAAGGTTTTGCCTGTGCACTCCTCCTTGGAGGTTCCTGTGCAACTCCCTCTGGAGGTTGCCTTGCACTCTCCTTAGAGGTTGCCTGTGCACTCTCCCTTGGAGGTTTAGCCTGTGCACTGTCTCCTTGGAGGTTGGCCTGTGCACAACTCCTTGGATGTTACCCTTTGCGCTAATCTTCCCCTGGGAATATGTCTTTGCCTACCAGAGTAGGCTGTCTGAGACTTAATTACCCTACTACTGCTGGATTAAAAACAGTACAGCAGGTTGTTACCCTTCAATGGCTATATATAATGTGTATATACCTGTATATACCTGTATGTGTATATTACCTGGTATATGTAATATATAATAATCATGATGGTTGTAATATGTAAAATGGAGGAAATCACAATAAAATGCCATTATTTGCCAATATGTAAAAAATACCACAGTGAAAATAGGGAAATAAAAACCCGAGTCGCTTTCATGTGTTTACACACGTCTCAGAGGAATAGGTTTAGAGCTTCTTTTTGATTGATAATTCAGAGGAATAGAGAAGATGTGGCAAGAGAAGGCACATTTTGCATGATAAACCCTAGGTGACACCCACTCAGAAGACAGCACCTCACACAAACCTAAACTACTCAAGTCAGATTCTTCACCTGACACAGAACACAAACAATTTGTGAAAAAAAAATATTTTACCATCAAGATTATGAAACAGTATTGCCGCATGGGCCCTTGTCGGTGTTAGCCTTTCTTTGATTATAATAGAAACAGTATTCTGTATAGAAACACCCTGATACTGTATGACCCTTGTGGGTTTCAGCACTTTTTATTCATTATAATTTACTATAAAATTGGTCTAGTTTATACATACCAGACTCTCAAAATTTGAAATAGTTGTGACATTTTGGTTTAAGAAATGATTACACAATATTTTGAAGTGTATAATTGCAGAGAATTTCTTCGCATTAGTTCATCGATATAATGGATCAGACCTTTGTGGGTTTACCATTTAGTTATGATTATATGCGCCAAAATGGGGGGGCATGGGTATACCCCTTTACATAAATTTTCCAAAAGAATGGTAAGATAAAAGAAAGATTCGTTCGGGATTTTAACCCGGAGGGTTACCACCCAGGCTAACCCAAGAAAGTCAGTGCTCATCGAGGACTGTCTAACTTAATTTCATTGTGGTCCATAAACTTGTCCCCAGGATGCACCCACACCACAGTCGACTCTAACACCCAGGAACCTATTTGCTGCTAGTGAACAGGACAACAGGTGTAAGGAAACGTGTACGACATGTTTCACCCGCCGGGAATCGAACCCGGGCCCTCAGTGTGTGAAAGCGGGAGCTTTTAAGCCACCAGACCAAGCCGGTCACCAAGTGTAGCCAGTAAATGACCCTAGTGTAGCATAATGAACCCTAGTGTTGTAGTACTGACCCTAGATGTTGTAGTAATGACCCTATGTAGCAGTTAATGATTCCTAGTGTAGCAGTAATGACCCAGGTAGTAGCATAAGACCCTAGTGAAGCAGTAATGACCCTAGTGTAGCAGTAATGACCCAGTGTAGCATAATGACCCTATAGTAGCAGTAATGACAACTAGTGAACGCAGTAATGACCCTAGTGAAGCAGTAATTACCCTAGTGTAGCAGTAATGCCCAAGAGTGTAGCAGTAATGACCCTAGTGTAGCAGTAATGCCTAGTGTAAGCAAGTATTGAACCTCTAGTGTTGGTAGTAATGACCCTAGTGTAGCAGTAATACCCCCTGGTGTAGCAGTAATGACCCTAGTGAAGCATTAAGACCCTAGGGGGGGGGGGGGGGTAAAAAGGCAAAAAAAAAAAAGTTATAAAATGCCCTAGAGTAAGCAGTATGACCCTAGTGATAGCAGTAATGACCCTAGTGTAGCAAAATTATGACCCTAGTGTAGCAGTAATGACCCTAGTGTAGCAGTAATGACCCTAATGTATGCAGTAATACTCCTAGTGTTGTAGTAATGACCCCTATTGTAGCAGTAATGACCCTAGTGTAGCAGTAATGAACCCCAAGTGTAGCAGTAATACCCTAGTGTTGAGTAATGACCTAGTGTAGCAGTAATGACCCAGTGTACATAAGACCCTAGTGAGACAGTAATGACCCTAGTGTAGCAGTACTATAGCCCAGGTGTAGCAGTAATGACCCTAGTGTACGCATAATTGTACCCAAGTGTAGCAGTAAATGGCCCTAGTGCCCGTAATTGACAGTGTAAGCAGTAATGACTCCTATGTAGCAGTAATGACCCTAAGTGTATCGTATGACCCTAGTGTAAGCTGAATGACCCTAGTGGTAAGCAGTAATGACCTAGAGTAGCAGTAATGACCCTATGTAGCAGTAATGACCTAGTGAGCAGTAATGACCCTAGTGGTAGCAGTAATGACCTATGTAAGCAGTAATACCCTATTGTACATAATTGGCCCTAGTGTAGCAGTAATGACCCTAGTGTATCAGTAATGACCCTGGTGTAGCCCAGTAATGGCCCTAGTGTAGCAGTAATGACCCCTATTGTAGCAGTAATGACCCTAGTGGGTAAGCAGTTAATGACCCTATGTAGCAGTAAATGACCCTATGTAGCAGAATGATCCTACGTGTTAGCATAATGACCCTAGTGTAACAAGTAATGACCTTATCTCCTAGGTGTAGGCAGGTAATGACTCCTAGTGTAGCAGTAATGACCCAGGGGCGGGGGGGGGGGGTGGGGGGGGGGGGGGGGGGGTGGGGTGTAGCAGTAATGACCTAGTGTAGCAGTAAAGGCCCTAGTGTAGCAAGTAATGACCCAGTAGTGTAGCAGTAATGACCCTAGTGGTAGCAGTAAATGGCCCTAGTGTAGCAGGAAGACCCTAGTGTAGCAGTAATGACCCTAGTGTAGCAGTAATGGTCCTAGTGTAGCAGTAATGGCCCTAGTTGTACAGAAATGGCCCTAGAGAACAGAAGTGGCCCTATGTAGCAAGTATTGACCCTAGTGTAGCAGTAATGCCCTATTGTAAAGCAGTAATGACCCTAGTGTTAGCAGTAATGGCCCTAGTGTAGCAGTAATGACCCTAGTGTATCAGTAATCATGGCCCTAGTTCAGCCGTAATGGCCCTAGTTAGCAGAATACCCTAGTGTAGCAGTAATGGCCTAGTTGTAGCAGTAATGGCCCAGTGTAGCAGTAATACCCTATGTAGCAGTAATGGCCCTAGAGTACAGTAATGGCCCCTAAGTGTACATAATGGCCCCTAGTGTACAGTAATGCCCTAGTTGAAGCAGTAATGCCCCTATTGTAGCAGTATGGCCCTAGTTGTAGCAGAAATGGACCCTATTGTAGCAGTAAGGCCCTAGTGAAGCAGTATGGCCCTAGTGTAGCAGTAATGACCCAGTGGTAGCAGTATGGCCCTAGTTTAGCTTATGGCCCTAGTGTAGCAGTAATGGCCCTAGTGTAGCAGTAATTGGCCCTATGTAGCAGTAATGGACCCTAGTGTAGCAGTAATGAATCCTAGTGTACCATTAATTACCTAGTGGTAGAAGTAATGACCCTAGTTGAAGTGCAGTAATACCCTAGTGTAGCAGTAATAGACCTGTGTAGCAGTAATGATGACCCTGGTGTAGCAGTAATGACCCTATGTGTAGTATAATAACCCTAGTGAGCAGTAATGAACCCTAGTGTAGGCAGTAATAACCCTAGTGTAGCGTAATGGACCCTAAGTAGCAGTATGACCCTAGTGTAGCATTAATGACCCTATGTAGCAGTAATGACCTAGTGAGCAGTAATGGCCCTAGTGTTGTAGTAATGACCTAGAGTAGCAGTAATGACCCTAGTGTAGCGTAATGACCCTAGTGTTAGCAGCAATTGACCCTATGTAGCAGTAAAGACCCTAGTGTAGCAGTAATGACCCTAGTGTAGCAGTAATGACACTAGTGTTGTAGTAATGATCCTAGTTAGCAGTAATGGCCTAGTTAGCAGAAAATTGACCCTATTGTTTGTAGAAATGATCCTAGTGTAGCAGTAATGGCCTAGTGTAGCAGTAAAGACCCCTAAGTGTAGTTAATGATCCGATGTAGCAGTATGACCCTAGTGTAGCAGTAAATGACCCTAGTGTAGCATAATGACCCTAGTGTAGCAGTAATGACCCTAGTTGTAGCAGTAATGACCCCTAGTGTAGCAGTATGGCCCTAGTGTTGTAGGTAGGGTTTCCAAGTCGCCTCAAACCGAAGGTTTTACCGTCAGTCAGATTGTCCAGAAGCTTGTTCAGTGTGCTGTAGAGGAGGTGAAGCTAGTGTTAGTTGCACTGACAGACGTCAGGTGAGCTGTCACATTGGCTGACGAACCGTCAAGTGGCTGTTATAGACGTCAAGGTAAGAGCTGCATCAGATGCATAAATATGGAACTAAGACAAAGTATTGTACAAGTTTGACAGTTTAAATTCTCGCGGAAAATCACACTGACTAAAGAACGTGAGTCCGTCCAAGTGTCCAGGGTATCAAGACTGTGTTCAACTGTCTCACAGCATACAAAAGGGGGATTCCAAGCGGTTGTATGATCCTTGTGGTTTTAGGCGCTATAGGGCTGATAATATTAATAGACCCCTGCTGTCCTTCAAGGCCCTGACTGTCTTCAATACCCCTGGTTGTCTACAAATCCCCTGAGTTGTCTTCAAGAGCCCCTGGTTGTCTTCAAGACCCCTGCTGTCTTCAATGACCCCTGGTGTCTTCAAGACCCCCTGGTTGTCTTCAAGGACCCCTGGTTGTCTTCAAGAACCCGTGAGAGTCAAGACCCCTGAGGTTGTCTTCAAGACCTCGTGACAGTCAGAACCCCTGGTGTCCTTCCAATGACCCCTGGCAGTCTTCAAGACCCCCGTGACAGTCCTAGACCCCTGGTGTCTTTCAAAGACCCCGTGAACAGTCAAGAGACCCCTGGTTGTCTTCCAAGACCCCGTGACAGTCAAGACCCCCGGTTGTCTTCAAGACCTCCTGGTTGTCTTCAATACCCCTGTTGTCTTCAAAGACCCCAGGTTGTCTTCAAGACCGCCAGGTTTTCCTTCAAGACTCCTGGTTGTCTCAAGACCCCAGGTTGTCTCACAAGACTCCTGAAGGGGTTTAAAAAAGGGATAGGCCTAGACTTGAAAGCCATAGAAGCATTTCCTATATTTTAAATACATTGTGTGTCACATTCATTATCATTCTCATCAGCATCATTACTCATTCAAGAGATTACCGTATATTAGAACCTAACCTAACCTAACCTAACCTATGTACCTAGAGTCTACCTGATGGGTGCTCCAGGGGTCAATGCTCCCCACAGCCTAGTACATGACCAGGCTTCCCAGTGTTGGACCAGGTTAATTAATTGCAGGTGCGGCCTACTAGATGTAATATTCACAAGTAATAGTCTGGATTACCTCCCATATCTCAGGTGCTGTATTATCTTTGTGGGTCTAGCACTTCCCAATTAACCCTTAAACTGTCCAAACGTAGATCTACGTTCACGTGTGGGGGCTACAAACGTAGATCTACGTTCACGTGTGGGGGCTACAAACGTAGATCTACGTTCACGTGTGGGGGCTATAAAAGTAGGTCTACTTTTTTTTTTACATGCTTTCAAATGGGGAAAATAAAGGTTGGAGTGCTACGCACATCAACGTAGATCTACGTTTGGACAGTTTAAGGGTTAATATAATATTTATTTTTTATGTATAATCTCAAGATGCAGTTTAAGTCATCTTCCCTCAAGTGCCTTCCTCACTTGGTATAGGTAATGTTTTTTGAATATTTTGAATCCAAAATTTTGATCGTTGCTAGATTTTATACATAAAATTATCTAGTCACTGAAGGAAAGCATTTAAATTTGCAATGGTAAGAGGAAAATGTTTTTATTGTATCAAAGTAGTTTTGCTAGATTTTTTTTCTCATTAATTTTTTAATATGTATTTGTAACTTAAGAAAATGTCAGAAAAAAATAAATTTAAGAATAATTTTGCTTATGGGTAATATTTAGTGAAGGGATTCAGGGAAACCGGTTATTTTATGTAGCCGGACTTGAGTCCTGGAAATGGGAAGCACAATGCCTGCACTTCCCATTTCCAGGACTCAAGTCCGGCTGTCGTATTCTGAGCACCTCTGCAAAAACAGTTATTAATGTGTGAGTGAGGTGAAAGTGTTGAATGATGATGAAAGTATTTTCTTTTTGGGGATTTTCTTTCTTTTTGGGTCACCCTGCCTCGGTGGGAGACAGCCGACTTGTTGAAAAAAAAAACTTTGCTTATGTAACTGCATTTACCATACTATGTTTGAGTTGTTATTTTCAGTACTAAGTGTAAATCATTTACAGTATGACAAAAGGATGCCAAATTGAAAAATTTAGCAGAACACAAACACATGACCACTCACGTGCATTTACACACACATTACTTGAGCGCCTGAGGACCTCTAAGAACCTGACTGACAATTATGAAGTTCGACTGTAAACAAGTTGGTCGATTATCACGTTTGGTTTGCGGTGTTATACACAGTATTTTTTGAGGAACCAATTCTTCTCAAGATGTTTGTAAATGTGTCGATTCACCCACTCATTTGTTCTGTTATTTTTTTTCACTGCTTAAAAAGACATCAGTAGATCTTAACCCGTAAACGGTCCAAGCAGATCTACGTTCACATGTGTAGTGCTACAAAAGTAGATCTACGTTTTTTTTTTTTACATATTTTCAAATACAGTGGACCCCCGCTTAACGATCAACTCCCAATGCGACCAATTATGTAAGTGTATTTATGTAAGTGCGTTTGTAAGTGTATGTTTGGGGGTCTGAAATGGACTAATCTACTTCACAATATTCCTTATGGGAACAAATTCGGTCAGTACTGGCACCTGAACATACTTCTGGAATGAAAAAATATCGTTAACCGGGGGTCCACTGTATTACAAAAAAAAAAAGTAGATCAAAGTATTTTTACACATTTTCAAATGTAAAAAAAAAAACAAAAAAAAGATCTACTTTTTTTACATACTTTCAAATGTTGAAAAAATGTATATATACGTTTGGACCATTTACGGGTTAATTAGTATGATGCTTGATGTATATGAAGCATTTATAAAAGTCTCCCCTCTGTGTAGGGGAGACTTTTGTAAATGCAAGTGAAAAAGGTCATATTTATGTCGGTAGAATTATTGAGAATATGTTAGGTAAAAGGTCGCAAGTGAAGCTAATGTGACATTGTATTGTGGCAACGTTTTGCTCTCCAGGATCTTTGTCAAGCCGACAAAGCTCCTGGAGAGCAAAACGTTGCCACAGTAAATTGTCCATTAGCTGCGCTTGTGTCCTTTTACCAAGAAAGTTCATAAAATTGAATAGAACATGAACAAAAAAGGCACAATACCATGACTGGAACACACAAATAACCGGCATATAGGAGAAAGAAACTTACGACAATGTTTCAATCCAACTTGGAACATTAAGATTATGAACGCCTTTGCATATGCTATTCAGTTTTAGGCAAACTCTTTCGTGCAAATTATTAAATAAATAAAACAAAAAACAAAAGAATTACACTGCATATAGAAATTTATAAGAGAGTTTACTGTAGTTGATATAGAAACGTGTTGGTAAAATATCATGGTAACGTCATACTAATAAAGGGTTCCTTTCTGTGCTGTAAATTGGTTGCAGTAATAACCATAATTTTTGAAGTGGTAGAGTGATAAGCCGGTAGAAGGCATCAGTCAGATGACCAAAGGCTTCAGCTGTGGGTCATTATATGTTTAAGACCCACTTTAGGAAACACTTGTCCTGTTTTCTGGCACACCTTACCTTACCTAACCTAACCTATCCTATCCTATCCTATCCTATCCTATCCTAACCTAACCTAACCTAACCCATCCTATCCTAACCTAACCTATCCTATCCTAACCTAACCTATCCTATCCTATCCTAACCTAACCTACCCTATCCTAACCTAACCTAACCTACCCTATCCTAACCTAACCTAACCTATCCTATCCTATCCTAACCTAACCTACCCCATCCTATCCTAACCTAACCTATCCTATCCTAACCTAACCTAACCTAACCCATCCTATCCTAACCTAACCTAACCTAACCTAACCCAACCTAACCTAACCCATCCTGTCCTAGCCTAACCTAACCTAACCCATCCAATCCTAACCTAACCTAACCCAACGTAACCTAACCCATCCTGTCCTAGCCTAACCTAACCTAACCCATCCAATCCTAACCTAACCTAACCCAACGTAACCTAACCCATCCTGTCCTAACCTAAACCTAACCTAACCTAACCTAACCTAACCTATCCAATCCTAACCTAACCTAACCTATCCAATCCTAACCTAACCTAACCTAACCTAACCTAACCTAACCTAACCCATCCTAACCTAACCTAACCTAACCTAACCTAACCTAACCTAACCCATCCTAACCTAGCCTAACCTAACCTAATCTAACCTATCCTAATCTAGCCTAACCTAACCTAACCTAACCTATCCTAACCTATCCTACCCTAACCTAACCTAACCTAACCTAACCTAACCTAACCTAACCCATCCTAACCTACCTAGCCTAACCTAATAACCTACCTATCCTAACCTAGCCTAACCTAACCTAACCTAACCTATCCTAACCTATCCTACCCTAACCTAACCTAACCTAACCTAACCTAACCTAACCTAACCTAACCCATCCTAACCTAACCTAACTTAAAAGGTGTGTTTTGCTGTGTGTGGCTATACTTATCTACTCTGCCCTATCTCAACTAATTATTTGACTATAGTCATTTTTTCCTATTTATAGTCATGTGTTTTATAGTGATGTCTTCCTATGTGCAGTATCTTAATTGAAAAGTATGTATTGTATGCTCCAGAAATACACTTCTTTTTACTACGTATAGAAACGTACTGTAAAATATTCATTATTTATTGTAATCCTGTGCCTGGTCAGCCAGATTTGTGATAGTTATGCCTCTGGGCTGCTGTAAACAACAGTCTGGCTGATCATGTAGCAAGAAAGAAGTCTGGCTTCTAGACTGAGCTAGAGGGGGGAGGGGATCCCCCAAAACAGGTTGTAAACAAGTGTTCCCCGTGAAGATCTCGATGATTTAGTCATACGGTGAGAGTCTTTCATTCCCTTCAGAAGGTTTGTGACTTGAGCTTTTATTCTCTGTTTTTGCTTATTTACTTAGAGATCTAATTAATACAGGTGCTCCTCAACTTACGATTGCTCGATTTACAATATTTTGACTTTACAATCGTACAAAAGTAATTACTTTGGAAACAAAACTTAAGATAACTATCCATCAAGATGGCGGCAAGTCCATAACTTGTAATCATTTATTTACTTTTCAACTCTGGTATTTAGTTACAGTAATTATTTGTTTATTTACTTATTCAGTGACAGTAGTTATTTATTTAGCATATCATATTCACATGCGACTTACAATATTTTTGACTTATGGGTTCGTTGGACTGTAACTATGTCGTAAGTTGAGGCGCACCAATTTATCGGTAATTAATTTATTGTTATTGCTTAAGTTGTCAGTTAAAATCACCAAACATGAACCTTTGTTACGAAGTAACCCATTGGTGCCAGCAGGGACCAGGCCAAGAGTGGAGGGGTTCAAGGGGGGACTGAAGCCCCCAAAAAGCTCTGTTAGCCCATATAAAGTCCCTCAAAAAAAAAAAAAATATATAATGACAGTGCTTCAAGATAAGTTCCCTGGCTCCCTCCCCAGTCCTTCTTCCAACCAAGTTGCGAACCCTCAGCCCATCCTATATAAACCCTCTGGAGGCTTTCCCGGTGCCAGTATTGATGCAGTAACACGACTAAGCAACGTGTCTCAGGCACTGCATTAGAGTGGAGCAGTCGATAGTGTACAAGCTATGGCAACAGAGATCGCTGGCTGGCCCATGATGGACTAGGTGGTATGAACGATTGATTTTCTGTATGAAATTTTTCTTGTATTAAAATATGGGCGTACCTCACTAATACTGCGAATTAGGTTCCAGACTGTTGCCGTAAAGCCAATACAGTGGACCCCCGCTTAACGATCACCTCCCAATGTGACCAATTATGTAAGTGTATTTATGTAAGTGCGTTTGTATGTGTATGTTTGGGGGTCTGAAATGGACTAATCTAACTCACAATATTCCTTATGGGGACAAATTCGGTCAGTACTAGCACCTGAACATATGTACTTCTGGAGTGAAAAAATATCGTTAACCGGGGGTCCACTGTATTTCCTTTTTTTTCATATTGCCTTTTTTTTCACTTGCCAGTGTATATAAAAACTTAAAAACATGTTTACACTATCATTTATTAAGTAATCAATGTCACTAGGCCTAAAAGAACAATGCAAAAATAAAAATAATGAATAAAATTTGGAAATTTCAAAAAAACCATCTCAAGATCAAGGCAAGCGCCAAGAACAATCAACAAGAATAAAATCGAAAAGCTCTATATTAGCGAAGCGCTCTAAAGCGAGCTCCATATTAATGAGGTACGCCTGTAATGATACTAGCATTTTCATGTACGCTTAATTTGTTTCATCAACCGTCTCGCCAGGAAAGGGTGACCCAAAGAAAAAAATATATTCACCTTGTTTCATTTAATTGTCATCTTTCCAGAACTGCAGACATCACAAAATTTTTCATACGTTTTAAATATTTCTTCTATGTGTATAATATCTAATATTCTTTATCCGTACTGTATAATAAATTTATTGATAATTTTTATTATTTTTAAACTTGGAAAAAACTTTGGGATATGTAATCAAAATATTTTTTTTTATTATTCTCGAATAAACGTCTCTTTTTTGTACGTGATTCTCAATGATGTTATTCTCATAAATTCTTATGCCAAAGTAAGTTTTAGCAGTATTCATCAAAGTAATTTTACTAGCGTGTGCCAAAAGTAATTGTGCCAGTATTTATCAAAGTAACTCTACCAGTATGTGTCAAAGTAACTTTACCGGTATGCCAAAGTAGGACAATAGGGGGCACATGCCTATGTCTTTAATATGTACAAGGTAATGCACAGTAGTGTTACATAAATTACATTGTTACTATTTTTTGCAGTGTACATATACTATTTGTTTAAACTACTGAAGTGCTCTATTGCATTATTTTGTGGCAATGTATTGTGATACAGCTGTGTGTTTTATTATCCTTATTACTGTATCAGCAAATGATTATTTTATTTTTACGGGGAAGTGCAAAAACCGTAAGGGGGGCATTGGTGCTTTGGGGGGACGCGTAAGGCAGGCATGTCCAGTTCCTGGAAGGGGCGGGCATTGCCGGTTATGTGGGTCAAGAGCCCCTCACTGGCATCAAGGACCCTCCCTGGCATTGCCGGTTATGTGGGTCAAGAGCCCCTCACTGGCATCAAGGACCCTCCCTGGCATTGCCGGTTATGTGGGTCAAGAGCCCCTCACTGGCATCAAGGACCCTCCCTGGGGGATATCCACACATGCCCCCATAGGAGGTTCCTTGATCCAGGAAACCTGTGTTTGGTAACCCCAGCTCTATCGACGTTTGCCTGTGCACTCTTGGTAGTTGTGCACTTCTTAAGACACCTGTGCACTCTCCTTAGAGGTTGCCTGTGCACTCTCCTTGGAGGTTCCCTGTGCACTCTCCTTGAAGGTTGCCTGTGCACTCTCCTTGAAGGTTGCCTGTGCACTCTCCTTGGAGGTTCCTGTGCACTCTCCTTGAAGGTTGCCTGTGCACTCTCCTTGGAGGTTCCTGTGCACTCTCCTTGGAGGTTGCCTGTGCACTCTCCTTAGAGGTTGCCTGTGCACTCTCCTTGGAGGTTGCCTGTGCACTCTCCTTGGAGGTTGCCTGTGCACTCTCCTTGGAGGTTACCTTTGCTAATCTTCCCCTGGGATATGTTTTGCCTACCAGAGAGGCTGTCTGAGACTTAATTACCCTAACTACTGCTGGATTAAAACAGTCAGGGCAGGGTGGGTTACCCTTCAATGGCTATATATAATGTGTATATACCTGTATATACCTGTATGTGTATATTACCTGTATATGTAATATATATAATGGATGGTTGTATATGTATATGGAGGAAATCACAATAAAATGCATTATTGCAAATATGTAAAAAATACCACAGTGAAAATAGGAAATAAAACCCGAGCGCTTTCATGTGTTTACACACGTCTTCAGAGGAATAAGGGTTTAGTGCTTCTTTTTGATTGATAATTCAGAGGAATAGGAAGATGTGGCAAGAGAAGCACATTTTGCATGATAAACCCTGAGGTGACACCTCACTCAGAAGACAGCACCTCACACAAACCTAAACTACATCAAGTCAGATTCTTCACCTGACACAGAACACAAACTATTTGTGAAAAAAAAATATTTTTACCATCAAGATTATGAACAGTATTGCCGCATGGCCCTTGTCGGTTTAGCGCTTTCTTTGATTATAATATGAACAGTATTCTGTATATGAACAACTGTACTGTATGACCCTTGTGGGTTCAGCACTTATTTTTCATTATAATTACTATAAAATTGTCAAGTTTATACATACCAGAACTCAAATTTGAAATATGTTGTGCATTTTGTTTAAGAAATGATTACACAATATTTTGAAGTGTATAATTGCAGAGAATTCTTCGGCATTAGTTCAGTCGATATAATGGTCTGACCTTTGTGGGTTTACCATTTAGTTATGATTATATTGCAAAATGGCATGTACCCCTTACATAAATTTCCAAAAGAATGGTAAGATAAGATATAAGATTTCGTTCGGATTTTTAACCCCGGAGGGTTAGCCACCCAGGATAACCCAAGAAAGTCAGTGCGTCATCGAGGACTGTCTAACTTATTTCCATTGTGGTCCTTAATCTTGTCCCCCAGGATGCGACCCACACCAGTCGACTAACACCCAGGTACCTATTTGCTGCTAGGTGAACAGGACAACAGGTGTAAGGAAACGTGTCGAAATGTTTCCACCCGCCGGGAATCGAACCCGGGCCCTCCGTGTGTGAAGCGGGAGCTTTAGCCACCAGACCACCGGGTCACCAAGTGTAGCAGTAATGACCCTAGTGTAGCAGTAATGACCCTAGTGTTGTAGTAATGACCCTAGTGTTGTAGTAATGACCCTAGTGTAGCAGTAATGATCCTAGTGTAGCAGTAATGACCCTGGTGTAGCAGTAATGACCCTAGTGAAGCAGTAATGACCCTAGTGTAGCAGTAATGACCCTAGTGTAGCAGTAATGACCCTAGTGTAGCAGTAATGACACTAGTGAAGCAGTAATGACCCTAGTGAAGCAGTAATGACCCTAGTGTAGCAGTAATGACCCTAGTGTAGCAGTAATGACCCTAGTGTAGCAGTAATGACCCTAGTGAAGCAGTAATGACCCTAGTGTTTGTAGTATGAAACCCCATGTAGCAGTAATGACCCTGTTGAAGCCCGTAATGACCCTAGTGAAGCAGTAATGACCCTAGTTAGCAGTAATGGCCCAGTGTAGCAGTAATGACCCTAGTGTAGCAGTAATGACCCTAGTGTAGCAGTAATGGCCCTAGTGTAGCAGTAATGACCCTAGTGTAGCAGTAATGACCCTAATGTAGCAGTAATGACCCTAGTGTTGTAGTAATGACCCTAGTGTAGCAGTAATGACCCTAGTGAAGCAGTAATGACCCTAGTGTAGCAGTAATGACCCTAGTGTTGTAGTAATGACCCTAGTGTAGCAGTAATGACCCTGGTGTAGCAGTAATGACCCTAGTGAAGCAGTAATGACCCTAGTGTAGCAGTAATAGCCCTAGTGTAGCAGTAATGACCCTAGTGTAGCAGTAATGACCCTAGTGTAGCAGTAATGGCCCTAGTGTAAACAGTAATGACCCTAGTGTAGCAGTAATTTACCCTAGTGTAGCAGTAATGACCCTAGTTTTAGCAGTAATGAAACCCTAGTGTAGCAGTAATGGGCCCTAGTGTAGCAGTAATGACCCTAGTGTAGCATAATGACCCTAGTGTAGCAGTAAATGATCCTAGTGTAGCAGTAATGACCCTAGTGTAGCAGTAATGACCCTAGTGTAGCAGTAATGACCCTAGTGTAGCAGTAATGGCCCTAGTGTAGCAGTAATGACCCTAGTGTAGCAGTAATGACCCTGGTGTAGCAGTAATGGCCCTAGTGTAGCAGTAATGACCCTAGTGTAGCAGTAATGACCCTAGTGTAGCAGTAATGACCCTAGTGTAGCAGTAATGACCCTAGTGTAGCAGTAATGATCCTAGTGTAGCAGTAATGACCCTAGTGTAGCAGTAATGACCCTAGTGTAGCAGTAATGACCCTAGTGTAGCAGTAATGACCCTGGTGTAGCAGTAATGACCCTAGTGTAGCAGTAATGGCCCTAGTGTAGCAGTAATGACCCTAGTGTAGCAGTAATGACCCTAGTGTAGCAGTAATGGCCCTAGTGTAGCAGTAATGACCCTAGTGTAGCAGTAATGACCCTAGTGTAGCAGTAATGGTCCTAGTGTAGCAGTAATGGCCCTAGTGTAGCAGTAATGGCCCTAGTGTAGCAGTAATGGCCCTAGTGTAGCAGTAATGACCCTAGTGTAGCAGTAATGGCCCTAGTGTAGCAGTAATGACCCAAATGTAGCAGTAATGGCCCTAGTGTAGCAGTAAAGACCCTAGTTAGCAGTAATGGCCCTAGGTAGCAGTATGGCCCTAGTGTAGCAGTAATGACCCCATGTAGCAGTAATGGCCCCAAGTGTAGCAGTAAATGGCCCTAGTTTTGCATAATGACCCTATTGTAGCAGTAATGGGCCCTAGTGTAGAGTAATGGCCCAAATGTACAGTAATGGCCCTAGTGTAGCAGTAATGGCCCTAGTGTAGCAGTAATGACCCTAGTGTAGCAGTAATGGCCCTAGTGTAGCAGTAATGGCCCTAGTGTAGCAGTAATGGCCCTAGTGTAGCAGTAAAGGGCCCCCGTGTAGCAGTAATGACCCTAGTGTAGCAGTAATGGCCCTAGTGTAGCCGTAATTTGGCCCCAGTGTAGCAGTAATGGCCCTAGTGTAGCAGTAATGGCCCTAGTGTAGCAGTAATGACCCTAGTGTAGCAGTAATGATCCTAGTGTAGCAGTAATTATCCTAGTGTAGCAGTAATGACCCTAGTGTAGCAGTAATGACCCTAGTGTAGCAGTAATGACGCTGGTGTAGCAGTAATGACCCTGGTGTAGCAGTAATGACCCTAGTTTTAGTATATAACCCTAGTGTAGCAGTAATGACCCTAGTGTAGCAGTAATAACCCTAATTTTAGCATAATGACCCTAGTGTAGCAGTAAGACCCTAGTGTAGCAGTAATGACCCAGTGTAGCAGTAATGACCTTATGTAGCAGTAATGGCCCTAGTGTTGTAGTAATGACCCTAGTGTAGCAGTAATGACCCTAGTGTAGCAGTAATGACCCTAGTGTAGCAGTAATGACCCTAGTGTAGCAGTAATGACCCTAGTGTAGCAGTAATGACCCTAGTGTAGCAGTAATGACCCTAGTGTTGTAGTAATGATCCTAGTGTAGCAGTAATGGCCCTAGTGTAGCAGTAATGACCCTAGTGTTGTAGTAATGATCCTAGTGTAGCAGTAATGGCCCTAGTGTAGCAGTAATGACCCTAGTGTTTTAGTAATATCCTAGTGTAGCAGTAATGAAACCCCAGTGTAGCAGTAATGACCCTAGTGTAGCAGTAATGACCCTAGTGTAGCAGTAATGACCCTAGTGTAGCAGTAATGACCCTAGTGTAGCAGTAATGGCCCTAGTGTTGTAGGTGGGTTTCAAGTCGCCTCAACCGAGTTACCGTCAGTCAGATTGTCAGAAGCTTGTGTCAGTGTGCTGTCAGAGGAGGTGAAGGCTGTGTTAGTGCACTGACAGACGTCAGGTGAGCTGTCACATTGGCTGACGAACGTCAAGTGAGCTGTTAGACGTCAGGTAAGCTGTCAGATGCATAAATATGGAACTAAGACAAAGTATTGTACAAGTTTGACAGTTTATATTCTCGCGGGAAAATCACACTGACTAAAGACGTGAGTCGTCAAGTGTCAGGGGATCAAGACTGTTCAACTGTCTCACAGCATACAAAAGGGGGATTCAGCGTTGTATGATCCTTGTGGGTTTAGCGCTTAGGCATGATAATATTAATAGACCCCTGGCTGTCTTCAAGGCCCCTGACTGTCTTCAAGACCCCTGGTTGTCTTCAAGACCCCTGGTTGTCTTCAAGACCCCTGGTTGTCTTCAAGACCCCTGGCTGTCTTCAAGACCCCTGGGTGTCTTCAAGACCCCTGGTTGTCTTCAAGACCCCTGGTTGTCTTCAAGACCCCGTGAGAGTCAAGACCCCTGGTTGTCTTCAAGACCTCGTGACAGTCAAGACCCCTGGTTGTCTTCAAGACCCCTGGCTGTCTTCAAGACCCCGTGACAGTCAAGACCCCTGGTTGTCTTCAAGACCCCGTGACAGTCAAGACCCCTGGTTGTCTTCAAGACCCCGTGACAGTCAAGACCCCAGGTTGTCTTCAAGACTCCTGGTTGTCTTCAAGACCCCTGGTTGTCTTCAAGACCCCAGGTTGTCTTCAAGACCCCAGGTTGTCTTCAAGACTCCTGGTTGTCTTCAAGACCCCAGGTTGTCTTCAAGACTCCTGGTTGTCTTCAAGACCCCAGGTTGTCTTCCAAACCCCAGGTTGTCTTCAAGACCCCTGGTTGTCTTCAAGACCCCGTGACAGTCAAGACCCCAGGTTGTCTTCAAGACCCCAGGTTGTCTTCAAGACCCCTGGCTGTCTTCAAGACCCCGTGACAGTCAAGACCCCAGGTTGTCCTCAAGACCCCAGGTTGTCTTCAAGACTCCTGGTTGTCTTCAAGACTCCTGGTTGTCTTCAAGACCCCAGGTTGTCTTCAAGACCTCTGGTTGTCTTCAAGACCTCTGGTTGTCTTCAAGACCTCTGGTTGTCTTCAAGACCTCTGGTTGTCTTCAAGACCTCTGGTTGTCTTCAAGACCCCAGGTTGTCTTCAAGACTCCTGGTTGTCTTCAAGACCCCTGGCTGTCTTCAAGGCCCCTGGCTGTCTTCAAGGCCCCTGGTTGTCTTCAAGGCCCCTGGCTGTCTTCAAGACCCCTGGTTGTCTTCAAGGCCCCTGGCTGTCTTCAAGACCCCTGGTTGTCTTCAAGACCCCTGGTTGTCTTCAAGACCCCGTGACAGTCAAGACCCCTGGTTGTCTTCAAGACCCCGTGACAGTCAAGACCCCTGGTTGTCTTCAAGACCCCGTGACAGTCAAGACCCCAGGTTGTCTTCAAGACCCCTGGTTGTCTTCAAGACCCGGTGACAGTCAAGACCCCAGGTTGTCTTCAAGACTCCTGGTTGTCTTCAAGACCCCAGGTTGTCTTCAAGACCCCAGGTTGTCTTCAAGACTCCTGGTTGTCTTCAAGACCCCAGGTTGTCTTCAAGACTCCTGGTTGTCTTCAAGACCCCAGGTTGTCTTCAAGACTCCTGGTTGTCTTCAAGACCCCAGGTTGTCTTCCAAACCCCAGGTTGTCTTCAAGACCCCAGGTTGTCTTCAAGACCCCTGGTTGTCTTCAAGACCCCGTGACAGTCAAGACCCCTAGCTGTTTTCAAGACCCCGTGACAGTCAAGACCCCAGGTTGTCTTCAAGACCCCAGGTTGTCTTCAAGACCCCTGGTTGTCTTCAAGACCTCTGGTTGTCTTCAAGACCCCTGGTTGTCTTCAAGACCTCTGGTTGTCTTCAAGACCCCTGGTTGTCTTCAAGACCCCAGGTTGTCTTCAAGACCCCTGGTTGTCTTCAAGACCCCAGGTTGTCTTCAAGACCCCTGGTTGTCTTCAAGACCCCAGGTTGTCTTCAAGACCCCAGGTTGTCTTCAAGACCCCAGGTTGTCTTCCAGACCCCAGGTTGTCTTCCAGACCCCAGGTTGTCTTCCAGACCCCTGGTTGTCTTCCAGACCCCAGGTTGTCTTCCAGACCCCAGGTTGTCTTCCAAACCCCAGGTTGTCTTCAAGACCCCAGGTTGTCTTCCAAACCCCAGGTTGTCTTCAAGACCCCGTGACAATCAAGACCCCTGGCTGTCTTCAAGACCCCGTGACAGTCAAGACCCCAGGTTGTCTTCAAGACCCGGTGACAGTCAAGACCCCTGGCTGTTTTCAAGACCCCGTGACAGTCAAGACCCCTGGTTGTCTTCAAGACCCCTGGTTGTCTTCAAGACCCCTGGTTGTCTTCAAGACCCGGTGACAGTCAAGACCCCTGGTTGTCTTCAAGACCCAGTGACAGTCAAGACCCCAGGTTGTCTTCAAGACCCCTGGCTGTCTTCAAGACCCCGTGACAATCAAGACCCCTGGTTGTCTTCAAGACCCGGTGACAGTCAAGACCCCAGGTTGTCTTCAAGACCCGGTGACAGTCAAGACCCCAGGTTGTCCTCAAGACCCCTGGTTGTCTTCAAGACCCGGTGACAGTCAAGACCCCTGGTTGTCTTCAAGACCCCGTGACAGTCAAGACCCCTGGTTGTCTTCAAGACCCCGTGACAGTCAAGACCCCTGGTTGTCTTCAAGACCCCGTGACAAGACCCCTGGTTGTCTTCAAGACCCGGTGACAGTCAAGACCCCAGGTTGTCTTCAAGACCCCTGGTTGTCTTCAAGACCCCAGGTTGTCTTCAAGACCCGGTGACAGTCAAGACCCCTGGTTGTCTTCAAGACCCCAGGTTGTCTTCAAGACCCCGTGACAGTCAAGACCCCAGGTTGTCTTCAAGACCCCTGTTTGTCTTCAAGACCCCTGGCTGTTTTCAAGACCCCTGGTTTACTAATTAATCCTCATTTCCATTAAGGCCCTTCAATCTTGTCCCCCAGGATGCCACCCACACCACTCGATTAACACCCAGGTACCTACTTACTGCTAGGTGAACAGGGATTCCAGGTGTTTGGGACATTTCACCCATACCAAAGACTCCAGTGGAAATACAAGGACCCCAATGGAAATACAAAGACCCCAATGGAAATACAAAGACCCCAATGGAAATACAAAGACCCCAATGGAAATACAAAGACCCCAATGGAAATACAAGGACCCCAATGGAAGTACAAAGACCCCAATGGAAATAGGTAACTTCGACTTTTCTGGGTTCTCATGGCAGGTAATTTACACTGTGTATGATAATTGAGCTTATGTGTACTTGTGCCTAAATAAACCTACCCCTGGAGCCTCAGGGTGTGCCCTTGGGACGCTACCAGCGGAGCCAGGAGCACCCACATACCAGAGTAGCGGGATACCCAGCAAAAGTGCCCTCCTTTAGACACTGGTAGTTCCGCAAGTGTGAGATGATGACGTTATCCACAGTGGTGTAAAGTGTGTCAGGGGAGGTGCGTGGCCGCCACCTGAGGTGGTGGGGTATGGGGGAATGTGGGGGATGGGGAGGAATTGTAGCAGTAATGGGGTATTTGATGGGTGATGGGGAGGAATTGTAGCAGTAATGGGGTATCTGATGGGTGATGGGAGGCTTGTAGAGGAAGGGGGAGAGCTCTGAATTGAGTTCTGTACAGCGACTTTGGGAATGGGATTTAATTAAAGTCTGGTGTATTGGAACGAGTAAGTAGCTCTGATTCCTTGAGCCAAGAGCCCTTCCCCGGCATCTAGGTACCTCCCCCATGGTAGCAGGGAAGGGGTGGTAGCGGAGGCTGGAAACACTGGTAGCTTCAACACTGCTCCATCGCTAAGACAGTTGGCTGGTGGAAGTTCAGCCGTGAGGACACGGATCTCTACCACGTCCTCCTCCTCACTTCCCTGAGAGAAACTATTCCACGGTCTTACTTCCCCATTATATCTCTCATCTCTTGCGCTGACATGTATATCTATCGTTGTATAGCCCTGGTGGCACTGCTAGCTAGCGTGGGTCAACCACAGGCACTACGACAGAGGAATAAGCATAGACAAGCACGACCTATGGACAAGAGTGCCCCGTCACAACCCCTGTCGACGCGACAGGGAGACGTGTCAAGTTCGTGTCTTGAAGCAGGGCAGGAGGTGAGCTTTGAGCTCATTACTGGTTTCGTCTACTCCTCTGCCGACGATATAATAGATTCAAAGATTGGCACTCTGCTACTAGGAGAGTGCATAGAGTTCTGCCGAAACAACCCCAGGTGTCAGGCACTCAACTTCGAGACGGGGCTGTGTGTGCTCTTCAAGACGGCCGCTGGAGAGAATTCAGGTTAGTTATTAATTGCCATTGTAACCAGATGCAAGCATGTAGATAGTTAATTACCACCGTAACTTGTTGAGGTATAGTCCCTGGACCCATACTGTGCCTCTGTAATGTTGAGGTACAGTCCTGGGCCCCTTTCTGCCAAAAAAATGAAAAGGGAAGTTATTGGGGATTTTCCCCGGGATCAAGCCCCCGGGCCCCGGAAGGGAACCCCGAGGCCGGCTTTCCATAGGGCCACTCTGGCCGCAGCAGCCACACCAGCCCCACCCCGGTACCCATTTAAAGGAACGCCAGTTTTGAAACCCCCAGTTTTCAAACCCCCTCCAATCGGGACTCAGGTTTTGGGCCCGGCCCCCAACCCCTTAAAACCCTAAATATTTAAGACAGTACTTTAATGGTTAATTTTAACCTGCCCCCAAGGGCCAAATTTTGGGGATTTTTAACCCCCTTAAGACACCCGGGGAATTTTGGGGTGGGGGGGAAATTACTTATAATGGGGGTCCATCTTGCCCCGGATGAAGCCCCGACCGAGTGGGTACACCCGGGACCTAAGGTAAGTGAAAAGGGAAAAAGGGGGGAGGGGGGGTCCCCCTGTTCCGGGGAAGAACCCAAACCCCCTTTGGGGGGAATACCACCAGGGTGTGTAATAGACATTAAATTTTAACTGACAGATTCTTTGGTTAATGGATGGTTAATTAACTGGGTTTCAATCCTGTCCACCACACGACGGCCAACAGGGCTGAGTGCCAGGGTATTTTGGGTTGTGAATTGTATCCAGGGTATTGTGGGATGGGTGAGGATGTTACAGTACTGGAAGTGGGAAGTACAGTGCTGTACTCTGAAGGATGAGTGAGGATGTTACAGTACTGGAGTGGGAAGTACAGTGCCTGTACTCTGAAGGATGAGTGAGGATGTTACAGTACTGGAGGTGGGAAGTACAATGCCTGTACTCTGAAGGATGAGTGAGGATGTTACAGTACTGGAGGTGGGAAGTACAGTGCCTGTACTCTGAAGGATGAGTGAGGATGTTACAGTACTGGAGGTGGGAAGTACAGTACCTGTACTCTGAAGGATGAGTGAGGATGTTACAGTACTGGAGGTGGGGAGTACAGTACCTGTACTCTGAAGGATGAGTGAGGATGTTACAGTACTGGAGGTGGGAAGTACAGTGCCTGTACTCTGAAGGATGAGTGAGGATGTTACAGTACTGGAGGTGGGAAGTACAATACCTGTACTCTGAAGGATGAGTGAGGATGTTACAGTACTGGAGGTGGGAAGTACAATGCCTGTACTCTGAAGGATGAGTGAGGATGTTACAGTACTGGAGGTGGGGAGTACAGTGCCTGTACTCGAAGGATAGTGAGGATGTTACAGTACTGGAGGTGGGAAGTACAATGCCTGTACTCTGAAGGATGAGTGAGGATGTTACAGTACTGGAAGTGGGAAGTACAGTGCCTGTACTCTGAAGGATGAGTGAGGATGTTACAGTACTGGAAGTGGGGAGTACAGTACCTGTACTCTGAAGGATGAGTGAGGATGTTACAGTACTGGAGGTGGGAAGTACAGTGCCTGTACTCTGAAGGATGAGTGAGGATGTTACAGTACTGGAGGTGGGAAGTACAGTGCCTTCAGAGTACAGGCACTGCACTTCCCACCTCCAGGACACAAGTCTGGCTAACTGGTTTCCCTGAATCCCTTCATAAATGTCACATTGCTCACACTCCAACAGCACGTCAAATCATAAAAACCCCTTGCCTCCACTCCTAAGACGCTCACACACGCTTGCTACACGTCTAAGCCCCTCGTACACAAAACTCCTTTACCCACTCGGTCCAACCTTTCCTAGGATGACCCCTATTCCTCCTCCACCTCTGATTTACATTCCCTCCTGGTCATCCTATTTTGGTCCATCCTCTTTAAATATTCAAATCACCTTAATCATTCCAATAATCTTTGAATTATATTCTTGGTAACCTTAAACCTCACAATATCCAAGGTCTGAATTCTCTTAATGTTTACATTATATATTACCTTTAATAACGACATATCCTCTGCCTTAACATCTTCGGTGCAACTTTGAAAACCCATGTTTCATACCTATGCAAGTGTTGGTACCAGTATACTCTGGCAAAAATGGCAGAATTATTGACAAAATGTTAGGTACAAGAGCACAGATTCATACAATGTGACTTTATTGTGGCAACGTTTCGCTCTCCAGGAGCTTTATCAAGGTCCTGGAGAGCGAAACGTTGCTACAGTAAAATGGCACATTAATTGCATCTGTGTCCTTTTACTGGATACTCTGATGAATGAGTGGGTGGGTGTGAGTTGGACCTGACTGACTTGGGCCAGTAGGCCTGCTGCAGTGTTCCTTTTTATGATCGTCCCAATTTTAAGCCTTAATGGGTAAGGCTTCCCGTCTCCACAGATGCCTCAATGAAGCACCAATCTATTTTCCTTAGGTCAGTTCTGTGGTTCACATCTCTCACTGAACCATCAGCTTCCAAATATCTGAACACCTCCGTACTCTCCCTCCAATCTTTCATTGCCTAGATTTTTCTCTATGGTCACCTTGTTCTTTCCTAGTTGGTTATTTTCTTCTTTTAGCTTACTCTTCACATATTCCTCCAACAACCACTGAATCTTCTTGGAATCTGCCAAAAGCACAGTGTCATCAGCAAAGAGCAACTGTGATAGTCCACTTTCTGTTAGATTCTTTATCTGTTAACCCCCACACCTCTTGCCAACACCCCAGCATCCACCTCTTGTACAGCCCATCATATATATATATATATATATATATATATATATATATTATATATATATATATATATATATATATATATATATATATATATATATAATGCAAGGAATTCGCAAGAGCAGGCGAAATATACACAAACACTGATCTCTGGCTGAAGGAGACTCGAACCTACGAACCTTGGAACAAGGTACGCAGTGCTATACCAATCTACCCACACTGGACAATACCTTGGCATCCAGCTTGCACTAGACGTTTTTGATCCAAGGCAGCCAGCTTTCAGGGAGAAGGCTTACAGCTTTTCATCTCGTCCCCTGCATGCATCAGCCTTACTAGAGATTTTAACAATGCAAGGAATTCGCAAGAGCAGGTGAAATATACACAAACACTGATCTCTGCACGCCAAGGTATTGTCCAGTGTGGGTAGATTGGTATAGCACTGCGTACCTTGTTCCAAGGTTCGTAGGTTCGAGTCTCCTTCAGCCAGAGATCAGTGTTTATATATATATATATATAATATATTATTATAATATATTAGAACAACCAAGGTGACGTCACACATCCTTGTCTAAGGCCTACTTTTACTGGGAAATAATCTCCCTCCTACATACTCTAACCTAAGCCTCACTATCCTCATAACAACTCTAAACATATATATAACATCCAAGTTCTTTCCTGATTTCTCACATTATCAAGAAAGTAAAAATAATAGGCATATAACGGCAAGATTACACCTTGCTGTATGTATTATACCATTAATTTTTGTGGAACACCGGCCAGAGGGTGATCCAGTTGGGGTAAGATGGTAGCGAACTTGTCTCGCCAGAAGGATTTACGGTGTTTGTGTTGAATATATGTATATACCTTTCAGTTCAGAGGCTATGAACTGTTATACTGCCTCTGTTCATCTGTTAGCCTGTAATTTAACCTGTGGTAGGAGTATACCTCGAGACGGTTTCTGGGGTCGACAGTTATTTCATCTTCTTAGAATCTCCCAAAAGTACAGTGTCATCAGCAAAAAGCAACTGTGACAACTTCCACATATACCGCCTCTGTTCATCTGTTAGCTTGTAATTTAACCTGTTGTAGGAGTATACCTGGAGACGGTTTCTGGGATCAACGCCCCCTGGGGCCCGGTCTGTGACCAGGCCCCGTGGTGAATCACGGCCTGAACAACCAGGTTAATAGGCTATTATCCCACCCTAGCTCATTCCTAAGTCCAGGTGGAATAGACATTGCTACCCACAAGGTATACCTACCTGGAGTCTTCCTGGAGGGTATTCTGGGAATCAACGTTCCCACGACCCGGTCCATGACCAGGCCTCCTGGTGGATCAGGGCCTGATCAACGAGGCTGTTACTGCTGGCCGTAAGTAGTCCAACGTACGAACCACAGCCTGGCTGATCCGGCACTGACTAGGTATCTGTCCAGCTCCCTCTTGAAAACAACCAGGGGTCTATTAGTAATTCCCCTTATGGCTGGTGGGAGGCTTTCGAACAGTCTTGGGCCCCACACACTTATGGTGTTTTCTCTTAGTGTACCAGTGACGCCCCTACTTTTCACTGGGGGTATGTTGCATCGCCTGCCAAGTCTTTTGCTTTCGTAGGGAGTGACTGTTGTGTACATACTAGGGGCCAGTCCCTCCAGAATCTTCCAGGTGTAGATTATGATATATCTCTCTCTCCTGCGCTCCAGTGAGTACAAGTCAAGTGCTTCCAGGCGCTCCCAGTAGTTAAGGTGTTTGATGGAACTTATACGAGCAGTAAAGGTTCTCTGTACATTCTCTAGCTCTGCACTTTCACCTGCCTTGAATGGAGATGTTAATGTACAGCAGTATTCCAGCCTAGAGAGAACAAGTGATTTGAAAAGGATCATCATTGGCTTAGCATCTCTAATCTTGAATGTTCTCGTTATCCATCCTATCAGTTTCCTAGCAGATGTAATAGTGGCATTGTTGTGGTCCTTGAAGGTGAGATCCTCAGACATTAACACTCCCAGGTCTTTCACATTACTTTTCCGCTCTATTGTGTGATTAGAGTTTGTAGTATGCTCAGTTGTAGCTATGATTTCCCCAGGTACCTACTTACTGCTAGGTGAAGACACACTACCACCATCACTACCACCACTATCATCACTACCACCATCACTACCACCACTATCATCACTACCACCATCACAGGAAGACAGTACTTACGCAGCCACCAGAAGTCATCACTCAACACAGTGATATATCCTTCAGTAAGATAATAACTTTTAAGAGAGAGAGAGAGAGAGAGAGAGAGAGAGAGAGAGAGAGAGAGAGAGAGAGAGAGAGAGAGAGAGAGACTGTGCTACGGGCTCTAACCACCGTCTGGTGATCATAAAGTCATGAAACACATCTGTCTATCCCCCAGGCCACCACCAATAATATTCTTGTATCCGTGGAAGCACTAAACGTGTACGGGTCGTGCAACGCCTGGAGAACACAAAGAAATCCGGTCTGACGGGCCTAGCATGGGCCAGTAGGCTTCCTGCCGTGCTCTTCCTTAAATAAACTATTGTTACTCGAATAGTGAGGATATTCACTGACACATCTCAGGCCTACGGGTCCAAAACATATAGGCCTACCCTTCGTTGGGACAAATTTCACTCTAATTATCCCCCTAATGCATTCTGTGAGCCCATACGGGTTAGCGCTCCTCCCCATAATATATTATTTATTAATATTAATAATAATATTATTGGGGAAGCGCTAAACCCGTCGTCAGACGTGCATCTGGGGGCGTTGGGAGGTAATCCCGTTTTGATCCGAGGGTCTCCAGAACCGTTGATCAACTTCCAGGAGGTGGAGGAGCGAGTGACTGAGGAGCGCTGGAGAGAGTTGACCTTCAGTCCCCGAGTTCAAGGTTACACACACACACACACACACACACACACACACACACACACACACACACACACACATACACACACACACACACACACACACACACACACACACACACACATACACACAAGTGGTGTTTCACTCTGTGTAGAGCTTTATCAAGTCACATTTCACTCTATGTAGAGCTTTATCAAGTCACATTTCACTCTGTGTAGAGCTTTATCAAGTTATGTTTCACTCTGTGTAGAGCTTTATCAAGTTATGTTTCACTCTGTGTAGAGCTTTATCAAGTCACATTTCACTCTGTGTAGAGCTTTATCAAGTTATGTTTCACTCTGTGTAGAGCTTTATCAAGTTATGTTTCACTCTGTGTAGAGCTTTATCAAGTCACGTTTCACTCTATGTAGAGCTTTATCAAGTCACATTTCACTCTGTGTAGAGCTTTATCAAGTTATGTTTCACTCTGTGTAGAGCTTTATCAAGTTATGTTTCACTCTGTGTAGAGCTTTATCAAGTCATGTTTCACTCTGTGTAGAGCTTTATCAAGTTATGTTTCACTCTGTGTAGAGCTTTATAAAGTTATGTTTCACTCTGTGTAGAGCTTTATCAAGTCATGTTTCACTCTGTGTAGAGCTTTATCGAGTCACATTTCACTCTGTGTAGAGCGTTATCAAGTCATGTTTCACTCTGTGTAGAGCTTTATCAAGTTATGTTTCACTCTGTGTAGAGCTTTATCAAGTTATGTTTCACTCTGTGTAGAGCTTTATCAAGTTATGTTTCACTCTGTGTAGAGCTTTATCAAGTTATGTTCCACTCTGTGTAGAGCTTTATCAGTTATGTTTCCCTCTGTGTAGAGCTTTATCAAGTTATGTTTCACTCTGTGTAGAGCTTTATCAAGTTATGTTTCACTCTGTGTAGAGCTTTATCAAGTTATGTTCACTCTGTGTAGAGCTTTATCAGTTATGTTTCACTCGTGTAGAGCTTTATCAAGTTATGTTTCACTCTGTGTAGAGCTTTATCAAGTTATGTTCACTCTGTGTAGAGCTTTATCAAGTTATGTTCACTCTGTGTAGAGCTTTATCATGTTATGTTTCACTCTGTGTAGAGCTTTATCAAGTTATGTTTCACTCTGTGTAAAGCTTTATCAAGTTATGTTCCACTCTGTTAGAGCTTTATCAAGTTATGTTTCACTCTGTGTAGAGCTTTATCAAGTTATATTTCACTCGTGTAGAGCTTTATCAAGTCATGTTTCACTCTGTGTAGAGCTTTATCAAGTTATGTTTCACTCTGTGTAGAGCTTTATAAAGTTATGTTTCACTCTGTGTAGAGCTTTATCAAGTCATGTTTCACTCTGTGTAGAGCTTTATCGAGTCACATTTCACTCTGTGTAGAGCGTTATCAAGTCATGTTTCACTCTGTGTAGAGCTTTATCAAGTTATGTTTCACTCTGTGTAGAGCTTTATCAAGTTATGTTTCACTCTGTGTAGAGCTTTATCAAGTTATGTTTCACTCTGTGTAGAGCTTTATCAAGTTATGTTCCACTCTGTGTAGAGCTTTATCAAGTTATGTTTCACTCTGTGTAGAGCTTTATCAAGTTATGTTTCACTCTGTGTAGAGCTTTATCAAGTTATGTTTCACTCTGTGTAGAGCTTTATCAAGTTATGTTCACTCTGTGTAGAGCTTTATCAAGTTATGTTTCACTCTGTGTAGAGCTTTATCAAGTTATGTTTCACTCTGTGTAGAGCTTTATCAAGTTATGTTCACTCTGTGTAGAGCTTTATCAAGTTATGTTCACTCTGTGTAGAGCTTTATCATGTTATGTTTCACTCTGTGTAGAGCTTTATCAAGTTATGTTTCACTCTGTGTAAAGCTTTATCAAGTTATGTTCCACTCTGTGTAGAGCTTTATCAAGTTATGTTTCACTCTGTGTAGAGCTTTATCAAGTTATATTTCACTCAGTGTAGAGCTTTATCAAGTCATGTTTCACTCTGTGTAGAGCTTTATCAAGTTATGTTTCACTCTGTGTAGAGCTTTATCAAGTTATGTTTCACTCTGTGTAGAGCTTTATCAAGTCACGTTTCACTCTATGTAGAGCTTTATCAAGTCACGTTTCACTCTATGTAGAGCTTTATCAAGTCACGTTTCACTCTATGTAGAGCTTTATCAAGTCACGTTTCACTCGAGGGGTGATGAGGGGGGGGGTCTCTGGGGAGGGGTATGGTAGTAAGGGGGACATCAGACCCCGTTATCCACCCTGGGGTCATCCCCTGGTAACATTATCCTGGGATAACTGTTCCCTGACCTGCTTCCTGCCCCTCAGCCACTCACAACACTCACCTAACACCCAGGTACCTACTTACTGCTAGGTGAAGATTAGTGTATTGTGGACGTTAAAGGAGCAGTGAGCAGGTCTACTGGCCCATGTTAGGCAGGTTCAAGTCATCTAGTGGCCCATGCTAGGCAGGTTCATCTCATCAGGTAGAGCAGGCTGGAGTACCAAGTAGTGGCCCAGAGCCCTAGTGGGCACTTGGTACCGTTACTTAACCCGCCCACCTACCTGCAGTACCAGACCAGGGGCCACATACCCCTTAACATACCCCTTAACCCCTTACCCGTAGTGGTTTTCCAGGTAGTGGGTAGTCTCCCCTTCTTGTCATGCCCTGGATGTACCCACTGTGTAACTATCATACAGAATAGTTTAGCAACACTATCTACTGGCCCGGGATAGGCAGGCTCAACTCCCACGTATCGAACACCCACTCACGTACCTATCCAACCTAGTCTTGAAGCTGCGCAATCTTTAGTACAAGTTGACTTGTATTTTTTTTACACCATAGATATTTCTCTCTATAACTGTCTATTAGAGTCTATCGACTATGAACATTAGACACGCAATATAGCAGAGGTAAAATGCTTATTTTCTCGACAGCTATAAGACATATTAAAAATTTAGACATATAGACTTGTGGAGAATTTTAATCTCTTAAAATTTGTTGTTAATTATCGTTTCCCTAAAACGAACGGTTAACGAGTATTTAGCGAAAAACGAAGAACGACCTTGGTGAGGGAGGTGGCAGCGTCTCTGGTGAGGGAGGAGACGACTCAACACTGTTGGAGATGTGTTGGTGAAAGGGCAAGGTCGTGGCTGTGGTGGAGGTGAACGACCTGTGAGGTAGGGAAGGGTGGGAGAGAAGGGGATAAAAAAGGGACGTGTTGGGGATGGGTAGTGGGGGGATATGGATGAGTGAGGAAGGGGGTGAGGGCATCCACGAACGGATGACGGCACTTGTAACGTTACAGCAATTTAAGTCTATCAACTTTCTCCATTCTTGTCTTCAACTTTCTTCGTTGGGCTCAATACTTTCTTTATTACTCTTGTATTATCAGTGATCGAGAGATAGAGAGAGAGAGATAGAGTTAGTTTAATGTATTATATAACCCATACCCATCCTGTGGGCGGTAGTCAAAAGATTAGAGGTACAGAATGGGTCCAGGGACTGTACCTCAACATTACAGAGGTACAGAATGGGTCCAGGGACTGTACCTCAACATCAGAGGTACAGAATGGGCCCAGGGACTGTACCTCAACATTACAGAGGTACAGAATGGGTCCAGGGACTGTACCTCAACATTAGAGGTACAGAATGGGTCCAGGGAATGTACCTCAACATTACAGAGGTACAGAATGGGTCCAGAGACTGTAGCTCAACATTACAGAGGTACAGAATGGGTCCAGGGACTGTACCTCAACATTACAGAGGTACAGAATGGGTCCAGGGACTGTACCTCAACATTACAGAGGTACAGAATGGGTCCAGGGACTGTACCTCAACATTACAGAGGTACAGAATGGGTCCAGAGACTGTAGCTCAACATTACAGAGGTACAGAATGGGTCCAGGGACTGTACCTCAACATTACAGAGGTACAGAATGGGTCCAGGGACTGTACCTCAACATTACAGAGGTACAGAATGGGTCCAGGGACTGTACCTCAACATTACAGAGGTACAGAATGGGTCACAAAGTTTGGATAGCTGAACAAGGTACAAAGGTAATGAACTCCAGGTAGATCTGGCCACAATTGTGACCAAGTTACAAAGAGAGAGAGAGAGAGAGAGAGAGAGAGAGAGAGAGAGAGGCATTCCCGTCTCACAGTTAACCTATCGTAAGTATCGTTGGGTAGAATACTGTGGATGATCCCACTGTGTATTCTGTAGAGTAGGATGGTTGGTAGACAGTAGCCATCCAGGGAGGTGCTACCCTCCTGTCTAACGAGTTTGTAGGATGGTTGGTAGACAGTAGCCATCCAGGGAGGTGCTACCCTCCTGTCTAACGAGTTTGTAGGATAGTTGGTAGACAGTAGCCATCCAGAGAGATGCTACCCTCCTGTCTAACGAGTTTGTAGGATGGTTGGTAGACAGTAGCCATCCAGGGAGGTGTACCCTCCTGTCTAACGAGTTTGTAGGATGGTTGGTAGACAGTAGCCATCCAGGGAGGTGCTACCTCCTGTCTAACGAGTTTGTAGGATGGTTGGTAGACAGTAGCCATCCAGGGAGTGCTACCCTCCTGTCTAACGAGTTTGTAGGATAGTTGGTAGACAGTAGCCATCTAGAGAGATGCTACCCTCCTGTCTAACGAGTTTGTAGGATGGTTGGTAGACAGTAGCCATCCAGGGAGGTGCTACCCTCCTGTCTAACGAGTTTGTAGGATGGTTGGTAGACAGTAGCCATCCAGGGAGGTGCTACCCTCCTGTCTAACGAGTTTGTAGGATGGTTGGTAGACAGTAGCCATCCAGAGAGATGCTACCCTCCTGTCTAACGAGTTTGTAGGATGGTTGGTAGACAGTAGCCATCCAGGGAGGTGCTACCCTCCTGTCTAACGAGTTTGTAGGATGGTTGGTAGACAGTAGCCATCCAGGGAGGTGCTACCCTCCTGTCTAACGAGTTTGTAGGATGGTTGGTAGACAGTAGCCATCCAGGAGGTGCTACCCTCCTGTCCAACGAGTTTGTAGGATGGTTGGTAGACAGTAGCCATCCAGGGAGGTGCTACCCTCCTGTCTAACGAGTTTGTAGGATGGTTGGTAGACAGTAGCCATCCAGGGAGGTGCTACCCTCCTGTCTAACGAGTTTGTAGGATGGTTGGTAGACAGTAGCCATCCAGGGAGGTGCTAC
>NC_069486.1:12168372-12181635 GCF_026875155.1 Cherax quadricarinatus
AGTACAACTAGGTGAGTACGTACACACAGGAAGGTAATTAGGATATGTGGTCAGACCAGGAGAGGTGTAAATCAGGTGGTCGTTGTAGCCATTACTGTTGTTATTCCCCTTTCTTCTTCTCTCTTCCCTCCTCCACCTTCTTCAGGTTCCACTCCATTTCCTCCCCTTCCTCCTCCTCCTTCTCTTCTTCAGTTTCCACTCCATCTCCTCCTCTCTCCTTCTTCAGGTTCCACTCCATCTCCTCCTCCTCCTTCTCCTCTTCTTCAGGTTCCACTCCATCTCCTCCTCCTCCTTCTCCTCTTCTTCAGGTTCCACTCCATCTCCTCCTCCTTCTCCTTTCTTGTTCCCTCCATCTCCTTCTCTCTCTCTTCTTCAGGTTCCACTCCATCTCCTCCTCCTCCTTCTCCTCTTCTTCAGGTTCCACTCCATCTCCTCCTCCTCCTTCTCCTCTTCTTCAGGTTCCACTCCATCTCCTCCTCCTCCTTCTCCTCTTCTTCAGGTTCCGCTCCATCTCCTCCTCCTCCTCTCCTCTTCTTCAGTTCCACTCCTCTCCTCCCTCTTCTCCTCTCTCAGGTTCCACTCCATCTCCTTCTCCTTCTCCTCTTCTTCAGGTTCCACTCCATCTCCTCCTCCTCCTTCTCCTCTTCTTCAGATTCCGCTCCATCCTCCTCCTCCTCCTTCCTCTTCTTCAGGTTCCACTCCATCTCCTCCTTCTCCTCTTCTTCAGGTTCCACTCCATCTCCTCTCATGCGGTAGAGAACGTATATATACGTTTGGACCGTTTACGGGTTAAACGCCCTCTTCAGTAACTTCTAAACTACCTCATTCCTTGAACCCCTTCGCTCAGTGTAGAGCTTCGTCAGTTCTTACTAAAGTTCTGTACAGAGAGAACTTTGTTCCCTTAATATAAGCTGACAATCGAGTGGACCAGGGTTCGACTCCCAGGCTGGGCGAGGTGTAGAGACGGTGAGGGGCACAAGTCTCCTGACACCTGCTGCCCCTGTTCACCTGACAGTCATTAGGAACCACCTGGGTGTTAGTTGATTGTTGTGGTTGGCATCTTGGGGGGAGAGAGAGAGAGAGAGAGAGAGAGAGGAGAGAGAGAGAGAGAGAGAGAGAGAGAGAGAGAGAGAGAGAGAGAGAGAGAGAGAGAGACTTTGTGTGGTAACACATATGATCACCAAAGACGATTACTTTCTCTCGGCAGGTATGCGTAGGTGCCAGCCTCAGGTGCCAGCCTCAGGTGCCACAGGTGCCAGCCTCAGGTATGTTCATTCTTATGAAAGGAAACAACACAGTAAAGATTACAGGCGTTCAGTGTCTGCATCTCAACTTGACACATATTACGCTGCTCGGTTCTCGTCTCTATTTTACGAAATAGACTCAGATGTTGGGAAATATACAGGAGAGGTTTGGAAAGTCGATCCTTTGTACCTAAGGACTTTGTACCTAAGGACTTCCTTACGAAGGCTGTTGGCACTGGGTTTGTACTCTATCTGGAGAAGTGTAGAATTAGGGGAGATATGGCTAAAGTGTAGAAATGGAAGACGGGAATAATGGGCACACATACACAGGAACTGTGAATCGACCCCTGTGACCATATATAGGTGAGTACATACAATATGATAGGGTTCTTGAAGCCGGAGGCGGGGCTAGGAGCTATAACACGACCCCTGCAACCACAAATAGGTGAGTACAAACACACACACACACACACACACACAGGGCAGGAGCTGTGTCTCGACCCCTTCAACCACAACTAGGTGAGTACAAACACACACACACACAGGGCAGGAGCTGTGTCTCGACCCCTTCAACCACAAATAGGTGAGTACAAACACACACACACACACGGGGCAGGAGCTGTGCCTCGACCCTTCAACCACAAAATAGGTGAGTACAAAACACACACACACACGGGGCAGGAGCTGTGCCTCGACCCCTTCAACCACAAATAGGTGAGTACAAACACACACACACACACACGGGGCAGGAGCTGTGTCTCGACCCCTTCAACCACAAATAGGTGAGTACAAACACACACACACACACAGGGCAGGAGCTGTGTCTCGACCCCTTCAACCACAAATAGGTGAGTACAAACACACACACACACACGGGGCAGGAGCTGTGTCTCGACCCCTTCAACCACAACTAGGTGAGTACAAACACACACACACACAGGGCAGGAGCTGTGTCTCGACCCCTTCAACCACAACTAGGTGAGTACAAACACACACACACACACAGGGCAGGAGCTGTATCTCGACCCCTTCAACCACAACTAGGTGAGTACAAACACACACACACAGGGCAGGAGCTGTGTCTCGACCCCTTCAACCACAACTAGGTGAGTACAAACACACACACACACACAGGGCAGGAGCTGTGTCTCGACCCCTTCAACCACAACTAGGTGAGTACAAACACACACACACACAGGGCAGGAGCTGTGTCTCGACCCCTTCAACCACAAATAGGTGAGTACAAACACACACACACACACGGGGCAGGAGCTGTGTCTCGACCCCTTCAACCACAACTAGGTGAGTACAAACACACACACACACAGGGCAGGAGCTGTGTCTCGACCCCTTCAACCACAAGTAGGTGAGTACAAACACACACACACACACGGGGCAGGAGCTGTGCCTCGACCCCTTCAACCACAACTAGGTGAGTACACACAAAATCGACACTACGTACCTCTTTATTCTCCCAATTACTACAGTTCCTCCTCCCTCCCTACGGTTCCCTACCACCTTCTTTCAAACCTCTCTCCCATCAGACCCTTTCCACCTCTTCCATCCCGATCCCTCCCTCCCACTGGTGGTCACACAGTCCCTGTAAACAACCTTTTCCACCATACCTCGCTGGTGAGTTGTAAACACATTTACTGTAAGTGAAAGACACTCATACTTCGTGACCCACTGAGGTAGGTGGAACACCTGCCTCAGTGTGTGTCTACCTGCAGCTGTGTGAGGTAGACCACTGATATTCTACCTTTAACAGAAGAACACACAATACCTTGGCTACAACAGTTCACAACTAACACAATACCCTGGCTACAACAATTCACAACTAACACACAATACCCTGGCTACAACAATTCACAACTAACACACAATACCCTGGCTACAACAATTCACAACTAACACACAATACCCTGGCTACAACAATTCACAACTAACACACAATACCTGGCTACAACAATTCACAACTAACACACAATACCCTGGCTACAACAATTCACAACTAACACACAATACCCTGGCTACAACAATTCACAACTAACACACAATACCCTGGCTACAACAATTCACAACTAACACACAATACCCTGGCTACAACAATTCACAACTAACACACAATACCCTGGCTACAACAATTCACAACTAACACACAATACCCTGGCTACAACAATTCACAACTAACACACAATACCCTGGCTACAACAATTCACAACTAACACACAATACCCTGGCTACAACAATTCACAACTAACACACAATACCCTGGCTACAAACAATTCACAACTAAACACACAATACCCTGGCTACAACAATTCACAACTAACACACAATACCCTGGCTACAACAATTCACAACTAACACACAATACCCTGGCTACAACAATTCACAACTAACACACAATACCCTGGCTACAACAATTCACAACTAACACACAATACCCTGGCTACAACAATTCACAACTAACACACAATACCCTGGCTACAACAATTCACAACTAACACACAATACCCTGGCTACAACAATTCACAACTAACACACAATACCCTGGCTACAACAATTCACAACTAACACACAATACCCTGGCTACAACAATTCACAACTAACACACAATACCCTGGCTACAACAATTCACAACTAACACACAATACCTGGCTACAACAATTCACAACTAACACACAATACCTTGGCTACAACAATTCACAACTAACACACAATACCCTGGCTACAACAATTCACAACTAACACACAATACCCTGGCTACAACAATTCACAACTAACACACAATACCCTGGCTACAACAATTCACAACTAACACACAATACCTTGGCTACAACAATTCACAACTAACACACAATACCCTGGCTACAACAATTCACAACTAACACACAATACCCTTGGCTACAACAATTCACAACTAACACACAATACCCTGGCTACAACAATTCACAACTAATACACAATACCCTGGCTACAACAATTCACAACTAACACACAATACCCTGGCTACAACAATTCACAACTAACACACAATACCCTGGCTACAACAATTCACAACTAACACACAATACACTGGCTACAACAATTCACAACTAACACACAATACACTGGCTACAACAATTCACAACTAACACACAATACCTGGCTACAACAATTCACAACTAACACACAATACCTTGGCTACAACAATTCACAACTAACACACAATACTCTGGCTACAACAATTCACAACTAACACACAATACTCTGGCTACAACAATTCACAACTAACACACAATACTCTGGCTACAACAATTCACAACTAACACACAATACCCTGGCTACAACAATTCACAACTAACACACAATACCCTGGCTACAACAATTCACAACTAACACACAATACCCTGGCTACAACAATTCACAACTAACACACAATACCCTGGCTACAACAATTCACAACTAACACACAATACCCTGGCTACAACAATTCACAACTAACACACAATACCCTGGCTACAACAATTCACAACTAACACACAATACCCTGGCTACAACATTCACAACTAACACACAATACCCTGGCTACAACAATTCACAACTAACACACAATACTCTGGCTACAACAATTCACAACTAACACACAATACCTGGCTACAACAATTCACAACTTACACACAATACTCTGGCTACAACAATTCACAACTAACACACAATACTCTGGCTACAACAATTCACAAAACACAATACCCTGGCTACAACAATTCACAACTAACACCAATGCCCTGGCTACAACAATTCACAACTAACACACAATGCCCTGGCTACAACAATTCACAACTAACACACAATGCCCTGGCTACAACAATTCACAACTAACACACAATGCCCTGGCTACAACAATTCACAACTAACACACAATACCCTGGCTACAACAATTCACAACTAACACACAATACCCTGGCTACAACAATTCACAACTAACACACAATACCCTGGCTACAACAATTCACAACTAACACACAATACCCTGGCTACAATAATTCACAACTAACACACAATACCCTGGCTACAACAATTCCAACTAACACACAATACCTTGGCTACAACAATTCACAACTAACACACAATACCTGGCTACAACAATTCACAACTAACACACAATACCCTGGCTACAACAATTCACAACTAACACACAATACCCTGGCTACAACAATTCACAACTTACTGGTCCTTGGTTTCCATTGTGGTCCTTGTATTTCCATTGAGGTCCTTGTATTTCCATTGAGGTCCTTGTATTTCCACTGAGGTCCTTGTATTTCCATTGAGGTCCTTGTATTTCCATTGAGGTCCTTGTATTTCCATTGAGGTCTTTGTATTTCCATTGAGGTCCTTGTATTTCCATTGAGGTCTTTGTATTTCCATTGAGGTCCTTGTATTTCCATTGAGGGTCCTTGTATTTCCATTGAGGGTCCTTGTATTTCCATTGAGGGTCCTTGTATTTCCATTGTGGTCCTTGTATTTCCATTGAGGTCCTTGTATTTCCATTGAGGGTCCTTGTATTTCCATTGAGGGTCCTTGTATTTCCATTGTGGTCCTTGGTTTCCATTGTGGTCCTTGTATTACCATCGTGACCCTACGTTTGTAGCCACCAACAGGCATTTACTGTTAATACCGAGAGGCATATATATATGTGTATATACTGTGGCTTCGAGGTGCTCCTTCTGGCGAGTTAAATACCTGAGGTTCACCTGTTCGGAAGTTTTCACACCTGTCTACTGTTTGTATTCCGTCTTGAGTCAGTGGAGCGGCTCTGAACGTTGTTATGCTGGTCTGTTGTGCTGTGCCGTTATACTGCTGTTATACTGTTCTGTTATGCTACGCTGTTGTACTGTTCTGTTATCCTGCGCCGTATTGTTGCTGTTAGGCTGTTCTGTTAGGTAAGACACATATGCAACAGTTAGACAACTTTATTCCGAAACGTTTCGCCTACACAGTAGGCTTCTTCAGTCGAATACAGAAAGTAGGCAGGAACAGTAGAGATGTGAAGACGATGTAATCAGTCCATCACCCTTAAAGTCGTAGAATTTGAGGTTGTCAGTCCCTCGGCCTGGAGAAGTTCAGTTCCATAGTCAGGAACTATCTGAAGATCAAGCGACAGTGCGGAGACTTAAATACTGTCGGAAGGAGAGGTGCAGGGTAGTAGTAGTAGTAGTAGTAGTAGTGAGAGGCCACTGAGAGGTCATGTCCCTCTCAGATCTCAGATCTCAGACCTCTCAGTGGCCTCTCACTACTACTACTACTACTACTACTACCCTGCACCTCTCCTTCCGACAGTATTTAAGTCTCCGCACTGTCGCTTGATCTTCAGATAGTTCCTGACTATGGAACTGAACTTCTCCAGGCCGAGGGACTGACAACCTCAAATTCTACGACTTTAAGGGTGATGGACTGATTACATCGTCTTCACATCTCTACTGTTCCTGCCTACTTTCTGTATTCGACTGAAGAAGCCTACTGTGTAGGCGAAACGTTTCGGAATAAAGTTGTCTAACTGTTGCATATGTGTCTTACCTAACAACCTGTCGGTATTGTATACCATTTTGATGTTCATCTTGTTAGGCTGTTCTGTTATGCTACGCCGTTATGCTATTCCGTTATGCTGCGTCTATACCGTTATGCTGTGCTATTATGTTCTCTTGCGCTGCAGCATCACACTACGCTGTTACTCTCTTCTTTCATGCTGTGCAACACAACTTCGCAAAGGCACTAAACCCGTATGGCGCCTTCTGCCCCGGTCTGTGATCAAACAGACTATTTATCCCCACACTCCACTAGAAAGTTAGATTCTTATGACTGTCCCAGTGGCCTAGTAACACTGGTGCCCCATCCCTCTGGGCCACCAGCCAGGGGGGCCCCCTGGGCCACCAGCCGGGGACCCCTGGCCCACCAGCAGTAGTTACCAAGACCACAGTAACAACCCCAGTTACTTCTGTGGTCTGGGACCCAACCCACGGCCACACCGGATGTGACCCCCGGGTTTCGACACTTTCTCACATATCCGGATGCGCTAAGGTCTTTTACCCCCTCAATTCGGTCTCAGACCGGGTTTGATGACCATGGACAATCAGCCTGTTGGCGTCAGCTTAATTAGGTATTTTTTTTGAGGAACTGAAATATTTTCCCTCAGTTTGTGGTATTTTTAATCCCGTTTTCTCTGATTTCCTAATCCCGTTTTCTCTAGTTTTTATCAGGAGGAACTAACGTACATTTGCATTAATTATTAAGACAGAAATCTGTATTGTTCACGACAGGGCTGGTAAAATGATCATGGGTACTGTGTGAACGATACCATGGGCACTACCTAGGGCAGAGGCTTGGGTAGTAGGTAAAGGCAAGTAGCCAGGGAAGTAGCAAAGGGGGTGCCCAGGGTATTAGCCAAATGAATAGTCAGGGCACTGTGTACTCAGTAGTCAAAACACTTAAGGACAAACCCAGAGGGTTAGTAACCCAAGAAAGCCAGGCAGTGTAGATTATAACCATTGTGGTCCTTTGGTCCTCCTCCTCAGGATGCTACCCGGAAGTGTCTACCAGTGTGCCTTCTTACTGCTAAGTGTACAGGTACACATAGTTACTTATTTCCATTGTGAAATCAGGGCATTAAAAAGACCCAGGAAATCGTCTCCTAACACGAGTCTAAATCAGATGATGCACAATACAGTGTTGTGTTAAATATAGGAGGTGCTTGTTAAGTGATCTTGCTGAGATGGTTAATGTTACCTGGAGGTTACCTGGAGGTTATTCCGGGGATCAACGCCCCCGCGGCCCTGTCCATGTGGCATAAAGTTTATCTGGAGTATGTTTCGGGGGTCAACTGTAGTCGGCCTACTGGCCCATACTATGCAGGTCTTCTCAAACCCGCTAACAGAAATGTTTGCCCAACCCATTGTCAATGTTGCCCAAGGAATAAACTTTAATAGGCCTATTAACTCATTGTGGATCATTATGGTATAGATAATACTCTTGTGGGTCTCTTAAAGCCCATCTAATTGCACCTGCTCGTAACCCAGGAGTTGTGATTCAACCCCCTGCAACCACATATAGGCGAGTACATGACCCAGACCTTTCCCAGACTCGCTCCTCCGTCCCCAAGATCAGATAATGCGTCATTACTGGAAACTAATTTAAGAAAGATTTCTCATAAAATGTATATTGCATTAAGTATTTATAAGTATCGGGTAGATTTTACTTGGCTACACCGGGATGTAACCCACAGTAATATGCTAGCACCAAGGGTAACCTATTTACGCTAGGTAGCGACGAGTAACAGGTGAAGGCCTCCACTCACCCCGGAATCAAACCTGGGCTCCTCGGTTGCAACCCAAAGGCGATAACATAATTCAAAAAAAAAACATTAAGTAACGGGCCAGAAGTAGCAACGAACTGGTTGACCAAGTAAGCACCAGACGAGCCTGGGCCATGGCCGGGCTCCGGGAGCAGAAACACTCTGGGAACTCATCAAAGAGAAGTAAGAGGGCTGTGTTTGGTGTGATGTTCAGTGTGTTTGAGGTGAGTGTTGACACAGCAGCCGGGAAGGCAAGCAGGTGGAAGGTGACGGTGGCAATCTGTTAGTCAACGCTCAGATGACGGGGAAAAGACACAAGCATTGCATAGATTAAGGTATGGAATGGGGGAAACGTTTGGCAACGAGTGGCATATGTGCAACAGTTAGGTACCTTTATCCGAAACGTTTCGCCTACACAGTAGGCTTCTTTAGTCGAGTAGAGAAGCAGTCTATGAAGTGAAAGTCTCCAGGCTAAGGGACTGACCATCTCAAAATTACGTCTTAAAGGGTGACGGACCGATGACATCGTCATCACATCTTTAATTCTTCCGCTTTATCCGTGTGTTCATTTGTACACACGTGCTAGCACTCACAACGTGTAGCTGCTTACTACAGTAAATTCAACTCGGGTGACGCCAGTTAAGGTTATTTAGGTACGGGTACATAAGTCCAATTATGATAAATTAGACACATGTGCAACTCTTGGGTATCTTTATTAAGGAAACGTTTCGCCACACAGTGGCTTCATCAGTCCATACAAAGGATAAACTTGAAGAACAGGAGGAGAATGAGGTAATCAGTCCCTCAACCTTGAGTCGATGTGGTCAGTCCATCAATCTTGAATAGAATACGGCATATGAGCGGAGAAGCAGCTTATAAACCGTGGGCAGGAGAGGTGCAGCAGTCGTAGGTGGTGTCACATTTGCCCAATGTGGAAGTAGGTCGTGCCCAAGGATTAGGCAAGCGAAGAATTCCCAAGTATTAAGATCCCAAGAAGTTGCAGTGTCTGACAGGTTTGTAGATGAATGGTTCACAGAACCGACACGTTGATAAATTAGACACATGTGCACATGTGTCTAATTTATCAACGTGTCGGTTCTGTGAACCATTCATCTACAAGTCCAATTATCATACAAGGGCCGGACAAGACATGGACACCTACTGACTGAACCGTTAATCTGTCGAATGAATAATCACGATGTGTAACAGGTCCCTCTTTGGGCTGTCTTCCAGGACGATAATACACCAATTCACACCGCTAGAGTTGTTTACAATTGGTATCTAAATATCTAAATATTATCGAGCATCTGTGAGGTCAATTGGAACAGCAATTCGGGAACCGATTCCCTCCACCGTCGTCTCTGGAATAGTTAAAAACAGGCTGAGGAATGGCTTAAAATTTTTGCTGGATACTGTTCAAATGCTATGTGAATCAATTTTTAGACGAGTTTGTGCTGTTTTAGCTGCAGATGGAGGACCAACGCGATCCTGAAAATAATAATAGGACACGATGTTTATAATATATTGTCCAACCCGTGTATTAACACATGTAAATTATCCAGGGTAACCCAAAAAGTCAGTGGCTTATTTCCATTGTGGTCCTTGTATATCCACTGTGGTTCTTGTATATCCACTGTGGTTCTTGTATATCCACTGTGGTTCTTGTATATCCACTGTGGTCCTTGTATATCCACTGTGGTCCTTGTACAGTCAATTGGAGGTCATTGCATTTCCCTCACACGCGACATTTCGGTCCTGAACCGTCAAGTCAAAATATTTCGAGACCTGATAATGTTCCAGGGGGGACCGAGGCGTTTTGAGTTGCTTTCCAAGATTTCCACACCTTACTTACGAAGATAGTAGATGTTTAGCACTGTTGACATGCAGCCTTAATGATCCTCGTGTAGTAGACAGGCTTCAAACCTTCTCACACATGGGGAAACTACCCAAATGGGTGTGCTCACGGGGTTGAACTCTAACCTCCGACCCTGACCCTAACCTTCAGTCGACTAACCCACTTACACCCAGCACACTGGGCTATACACCCACCCAGTGTATATTTTCTCTCAGTATGTATATACACATTACTCAGTGTGTATATTCCTTTCTCAGTATGTCTAGGTATATACACTTTACACTCGGTACGTAATACTAATAATCTTATATTTTCGTTGTGTTGCTGGTATAAGAGGCAGTTGTTTTGGGGGTCGACGCCCCCTTGACCCTGCTTTGTGTTGAGACTGCAGTTGTTTAGCAAGCGCCTCGTTGTGTGTTGTGTTGTGTTACCTGGAGGTTATTCCGGGGATCAACGCCCCCGCGGCCCGGTCCATGACCAGGCCTCCCGATGGATCAGGGCCTGATCAACTAGGCTGTTACTGCTGGCCGCACGCAGTCCAACGTACGAGCCACAGCCCGGCTGATCCGGCACTGACTTTAGGTATCTGTCCAGCTCTCTCTTGAAGGCAGCCAGGGGTTTATTGGCAATTCCCCTAATGCTTTATGGGAGGCTGTTGAACAGTCTTGGGCCCCGGACACTTATGGTGTTTTCCCTTAATGTACCAATGGCGCCCCTACTTTTTATTGGGGGCATTTTGCATCGCCTGCCCAGTCTTTTACTTTCGTAGGGAGTGATTTCTGTGTGCAGATTTGGGACCATTCCTTCCAGGATTTTCCAAGTGTAGATTATGATATATCTCTCCCTCCTGCGTTCCAGGGAGTACAAGTCAAGTGCTTCCAAGCGTTCCGTGTTGTTTACCTGGAGTTTACCTGGAGAGAGTTCCGGGGGTCAACGCCCCCGCGGCCCGGTCTGTGACCAGGCTTCCTGTTGTGTTGTGTAACTTTGTGTTCGTGTGTCTGGGTCGTTGTGCACAGCGCTGATTCAACCTCAATAATGTAGGTAGATGGAAAGACAGTGTTGGTTTTAAGGTGTGTGTTGCATATGTGTTGTGCCCCTGTGTTGCGCTTGTTGCAAACTCTTCATGGGCAGGTAATTAGGCTGCGGTGTTGGATAATGACAGGTGTGTGGGGTAGTGAAGTATAATAATCGTGAGAGATGTCCCGAGGGAGAGATGAGAGAGAGAGAGAGAGAGAGAGAGAGAGAGAGAGAGAGAGAGAGAGAGAGAGAGAGAGAGAGAGAGAGAGATTAACGAGTAACGAAGCAAGATAGACGTATTGGAAGTTCTGGGAACACACAACAGGTCCTACCTGGAGGGTGTCTCGGGGGTCAGCGCCCCCGCGACTCGGTCCATGACAAAGCCTCGTGGTGGATCAGGGTCTGATCAACCAGGCTGTTACTGCTGGCCGCACGTAAACCAACGTAGGAACCACAGCCCGGCTGGTCAGGTACTGTCTTTGTGTGTCTGTTCAGTTCCCTCTTGATGACAGCCAGGGGTCTTGATGACAGCCAGGGGTCTTGAAGACAGCCAGGGGTCTTTAAGACAGCCATGGATCTTGAAGACAGCCAGGGGTCTATTGGTAATTCCCCTTATGTATGCTGGGAGGCAGTTAAACAGTCTTGGGCCCCTGACACTTATTGTGTTGTCTCTTAGTGTACTCGTGGCTCCCCTATTTTTCATTGTGGGGAATGTTGCACCTCCTGCCCGGTCTTTTGCTTTCGTAAGGACTGATTTCCTTGTGAAGATTAGGGACTAGTCCCTCTAGGATTTTCCAGGTGTAAATTATGAAGTATCTTTTTCGCCTGCATTCCAGGGAGTACAGGTCAAGGAACTTCAACTGTTCCCAGTAACCGAGGTGTTTTATTATACTTGTATATGCAGTGAAAGCTCTCTGTATATTCTCCAGGTCTGCAGTTTTACCTGACTTGAAAGGGGCTGTTAGATCAGAACAATATTCCAGCCTAGAGAGAACAAACTAGCTCGGAACCCCTTGTTTTGAAGGTTCTAGTTATTCATCCTAGCATTTTCCTAGCAGATGTGATAGTGTTGTGATATTTGATGGCAGTCCTTGGGGTAGCCCTAGGGTAGCCCTAGGGTAGCCCTGGGGTATCAGTGCTGACGAGTCAGGGCCCCAGTTCTTATTCAAGAAGGGTTTGTACCGCTCTGTTTTCCCAGGAGCGAAGGGTCGGTGACCTTACTGGGACAAAACTGTACTGGTGGACCAGTACCGGTACAGGTACTGCCAGGTGATAATAATAATCTTTATTTCTACCAGCCCATGATACAACTTATACAGACCATAGCTCACACCTATGACATACTATATAGAAAGTTCCTGGTTATGTCTCCAGGATGCCACCCACACCAGTCTGCTAACACCCAGGTACCTATTTACTGCTAGGTGAACAAGGACAGCAGGTGTCTTAAACACGCTCCAATGTTTTCACCCGTACCTGGGATCGAACCACAGACCTCAATGTGTGAGCTGAGTGCGCTACCAACCCAGCTCCGGGACAGGGAGAGAATGGACCTACTAGCTACTAGATCCAGGAGCTGTGAATCGACCCCTGCACCCGCAAAATAGGTAACTACACCCTTCTGCACCCACGCCTATGCTGTATATGGGTCACAGGACCCACAGGAACGTGGGAGGAATAACGAGAACCAGGAAATGTCTCTCCCACGATACTTTTGACAGCACAAACAATCAGACTTGATCAACATAACAAGCTTTGAACGAGACGACGTTTCGCTCTTTGTACATCTTTATCAAGTAGAAACCTTTGTTATTTAC